>CM055125.1:165344910-166544910 GCA_029206835.1 Rana muscosa | reverse complement strand
CTGCCACTGCTGGCTGTGTAACAGCCCCTGCTGTGGAAAAAGCAGATTTTAATAAAGATTCCAATTTTTTATCCACTGGATCTTTGAACATTTGAACATTATCTACTGGACATGTCAGTGATTTGTTCACAGAAGAGATGGCTGCATCTACCGTAGGAACATTCCATCTCTGGGTGAACTTTCCCTCCATGGGATAGATCACCGGAAACCTTTTAGGCGGAACAAATAGTTTATCAGGATGTTCCCAGTCCTGGTATATAAGTCCTTCCAATAATGGATGTATTGGAAAGGAGCAATTAACCTGGGGAGCTTTTAGCGACCCCAATGAGGAGACAGCAGTAGTTGATGGTTCAACAAGAGGCATTTTAAATGCAGATCGAACCATGTCAGTTAGGGTCTGGACCCACAATCTTTCAGTCTGTGATGCTGAAAATGGTTCATCTACTGTCGATTCCTCAAAAACAGAGCTAACCTCCTCCTGATCCCCTTCAGGTAGGTCGGTCCCTTCCTGGGACTGTTGCTCTGCCAACAGGCACTCTAATGGAGGTGATGGAGATCTGGCGCGCTTTCTTTCCTGTAGAGAAGAAGCGATCAATGCAGCCAATCTCTGCTCCAATCCCTCCAGAGTTGAGGAAAAAACCTCCTCTGTTATATATGCAGGAGCAGGTGGACTGAGGACAGCCGCAGTACCTGGCACTCCCGGGGGTTCCTTATGGGTATTAACCTCTGATTTCTCAGGGGAGGAGGGTGCAGATGACTGCTCCAGATCCTCAGAGCCCGATAGAGACCCCCTACACTTCCTGAGAGGTATATCTCGGAGTTTTTTTAGGCGGCATATTCCTTAGTTCAAAGCTGAGGTATTCCAGCCGCAATACACCCCTTACTGAAATAGTCTAATGCAATTTGCTGCTATGTACATCAGTGGGTGTCTACTAATGCGTCTTTCTGGGGATGCCTGTATCAACCGCCCGCTGTAAGCCCCTATACCTATACAATGCTACCAGCTCCTTTTCATGCTCTGTGTCCATAGCAAGCAGCGTGGACTGAGTCCTTTTATCTTGCTGGGACGCCCGCACATGCGCAGAAGCGCTGGGCGCACAGAGCGCGTCATCCGCCAGGCTCCGCCCCCTTTTTTGAAGCTTAACCTTATAAAAGGAAAGCATGTGTGCGCGCGCGCGCGTGCACGTGTGCGCTCTTGGCGCCATGGAGGGAGAGGAGCCAGGGTCCCTGTTTCACCAGGACTCAGGGATGGAAGGAAACTACTTGGCAGCATGACAGAGGAATGCAGCTTCCCTGATAGAGAGCTCACTCATCTGCCTGGACTTTCACCATGGAAGGAATAGTCCCAAGAAAAAAGACGTTCCACAGCGGCCTCTAGTGGACAAACACAGGTACCGCACCTTTGTCTTTTTTTTTTTTTTTTTTAAAACCTCCTTTATGAAAAAACATTTCCAGGTTTACAGTTTTTTTTTTTTTAAATTTCCCTTATGAAAAAACATTTCTAGGATTTCTTAGGCATATACAGCTATTAGCGGGAATACCCTTTAGGTAACAGGCAGAAAGACATATTAGGCTTGGGGGTCCCCTCAATAGAACCAAGTTCCTGAGGGGCCCCCACTTACCTTTTCCCCGCCGCAGGACTTTGTTTGGTCCACAGAAGCCCAAACTTCACCTCTCACGGCAGGCATTGTACTAGACCTTCAGGGACCGGGTTCCCAAGGATTCCACTCCCCTGGACCTGTATAGCACCCTGCACAGCTAGCCTCTTGGTTTTGGGTATGACCAGAGCTCTGGATCCCAGGGTCCAGCCCTCCTAAGAGAGGCATTACAGGCAAAACCCTGCTCTTCTCTGCAAGGCCCGGGTACCGACCGTTTAGCTATGAAGCTTTTTTTGGTCGGATCCGGAATAGCTTGCTAAGGCCCAGAGAACCTGTACACAAGCCCAGATGAATACATGTTAACCTTGGCCAACACCTTAGACACTGGCAAAAAACTGAGGTACTCCCGGATGGGAGGGGCTTATATAGGGGAGGGTACTTCCTGTTTTGGAAGTTGCCAGTGCCAGCACCTGAAGGTAATTCTATATAACCCACATAGTAATGACTATGCTGCTCTGTGTCCCGTGATGTATGAACAAGAAAAGTTATTTGTGAAGTGCTGAGATATTTACTTCAAAATCCAGTAATAATGTTATAACAATTGTGCAGTCCAGTGCTCAACCCCCCCCCCAAAAAAAAACTCCACCACTGTGTGCAGTGGCTGCTCACCTTAAATTAAAAGGTAACACACGTTAGTTCAATCGCTGGTTTCCATGGGGTGTATATTGCTTAGTAGTAGATGGTATTCGGTCAGCTCGCACATGAAATAGGAATGATAATCCTCATGGTGCAGTAAATAACAACAGGTCTATTAAAAATGAAGTTAAAATACTGCTGTACATACAGCACCTGGGACCGTGGGTCACACAAAAGCAGAACGCTTGTGAATTGGAACTTCTGGTCTCGGCCGTGACTGGAAGTGATATCCCCCGGCTTCTCCCTTAATCCTGGATATCGATTTGTCCACACAAATGTGCCCTACTTTGGGTTCAAAGGATGTCCTTTACATGGGCCACAGAGAAGATAGATCATACGGATAATTTGTTATTTGTGTAAGTTCTTACTAATGGCAGCGGAGGTGGTTATCCAATGTACTATATCCATAGGCCGTAGAAGCCAACTATGCCCCAACCTTTCCTCTTCAGAAATGAATGACTGTAAAGGAAACCCTCGCCCATGGGGTTGTGGTCATTTGAGGAGAGTGATGATAGGATGCCCCTTCTCCTTACTCTTGAAGGGTGATACGTTGTCCATCCACCCAGGGAGTGGTACTATTCACCCGAATGCTATTTGTTCTGTGTTTTTCATGATCTTACTCGCTACTGTATATGGCCTGTGCATATGACATGTAGCTGTTGCCTTATATGACCTGTATGATACCATTCTTCTGGCTGGCCATGCACCCTCACTCTTACTAAGACTTTTGGTGTTCTCTGTAGTATAGAAGTTTTGGGGAGTAGTTGAGGGCTGGTTCCCCCTTAAGATGATTATCTAGAAGCGAGGGTTGTGTATCAGTTCACTGTAAATGGTTTATGGAGTCCCTATTTCTAAAATGAGGCATCTTGGCTTATGTTCCGGGCTGCCAAAAGCTTGACTGAATTTTACACTAATTTGCAGAGGGGAATGCTGGCTTTGGGTGTACGGTGAGTTTCCTTCTTTCCCTGCCTTGGTTCTGGTGCTGTTGAGCCCCCCGGCTCTCTATTCCTGCCTTTATTGTGGTATACTCTGATGGTGTCTGACGCTGACGTCTTTGGCAGGGCTGGTCCACTGTCCTCCACAGCCTGCAGTATTTTCTTGGCATTCCAGAGCATGGGGATCTTTGAATTGGGAAGAACAGACTAATGACTGTTGTTATGCAGACGATGGTGAACTTTGGACTTGTACACAAGGTCCTACAATCACCTTTGGTTTAACAAGTTTATTGTGCCAAGCAATACTGTCTCTATAAATGCCTCATTACATTATGATAATGTATATAATTTTCTCTTGGCTGAGCTTTTCTGTTGCAGACATAAGAATATATAGACTCCCACACTTAAGACGCGTACACACGATCGGTTTGTCGTAGAAATATGGGTTGTTTGCAGAGCACACAGCCTATATTTCCTGTGCTCTATAAGCACACACTTTAGATTCATATTTTTGCAATAATGCTATCTTTAAGTTTGCTAAAATCCACTCACCGTTCATTCCATCATTCATCCAAGAAGCAAGGCTCACACATAGATCTTATCGTCAGGCCATCCCAGCATAGACTGACTAGCCGACGCCTAATCATAGGCTTTTATTAAACTCAAAAGATCTTACACAGGAGGTGATTGGCTGCAGCAACCAATCCCCTCCCCCATGGGCGGGGACCTCACAGGATGTCCCTTTCTCACAGGAAAATGGCAATACCTGGACATTCCTTCCAACAGGAGATGTCATACATGAATACAATAACGTAGGATGGCTAAAGTTACCGTTGATAGGAATTCTTATTCTGCGCTATTCCATAGAATAACGCATATTAAGATTATACTATTATTGAATGGGGGAGGGAGGCTATCTGCAGACGCACGCTACGAATTCCAACCAATGTTGATCAGACACAGCAGAGACAAGAGCGCGCATCCGCCTATAACCAATGATGTCATTGCAGAGCGAGCATATCCCCTCCTTAACGATCGTCCATGCTAATGCACAGAGGGCCCCCGTTGGTGGACATATCCGCACCCTGCAAACATCACACTCCAACCTCAAGACGTTTTCCCCTATCAGACGGGATTCAACCAGCCTCAGACTACCCCAATCAGCTCTTTTAGAGACTTTTTTAGAAAACTACTAAGCAGTCTAAACTTAGAAGAGACCTTATGGATTTTGAAAACGATCGAGTTTTCGATCTCACCATAAGGAGAGGGAGAAGCAGATCTAATAGGAGGGGATCGAGGTCACAATCAAGGGTTAGACGGGAGAATGCCACAGTCGATGGTGATGACGATGGAACTCCCAAAGTCGTGACTTTTTTAGAGAGGGAGGGGACGGCAGAGATGGAGGACCGCCCCCTTTCTCAGAAAACCTCACAGAGTACCAAAACAAACGTCAAAAACAAGGAAAGGGGCCCCAAGGCACAGATAGAACAGCGTACACGCAGCCAACGGAGATAACCCTTAAAATAGATCAGATATCCATTTTGGATACTAAGGTAATCAATCTCTCTGCCTTCCCTCTAGCCCCTAGACACGTCGAACTTCTACAGAGAGGAATGTCTTTTTCGCCAGTCAATAATATGGATCACTTTGAAGTATATAAGGACGTAGCCCTTTTCTTAAGAAAGGTGTTTTTTAAGTCCTTGTATGCAAACAAAGAGTTATTAATCTCAAGTGACCCAAAGCTGGATCAAGATGATCAATTAGCACTGGAAATTTTAAATTCCCTGCTGGAAGAAAGCGAGGACCCTATACCTGGAAGCTGCCCCATTAAAAGGATTGCTGATCTAAAAATTCGATCTAACAAAATGCCCCCACTTAGCAAGAACAGATGGCTACATATGTTCTTAGAGATGGTCCAGACCGATTTGAATAACATCAACTGGACCCAAAGCGGCCATGATAACCTTACTAAGGATGAACGAAGGGCCCTAAAAGAACTAAAGGAAGCAAAGAACCTAGTATTCAAAAAGAGCGATAAGGGAGGCAATGTTGTCCTAATGGACGACGATTTGTATTTGACAGAAGCGAAAAGATTATTAGGGGATTCTTTGACTTACAAAAAATTAGATTGTGATCCTTTTCCAAGGCTAGTTCAGGAACTAAATAGGATGTTGTTTGAGGCAAAGGATGTTGGCTTATTGGGCCGAAGTAAATTTGACCATTTGTCTGTGAGGGAGTTTAATGTACCGACCTTTTACACTATTCCTAAAATACACAAATGCCCAGATAAACCACCTGGGAGACCTATTGTGTCGGCGGTACAAGGACCCCTGGAAAGGGTGGGCCGGTACTTGGACTCACTCCTAAAGGAAATGGTCTTTGGCCTTAAATCTTACGTCCAGGATACCCGGCATGTGTTATCTCAAATTTCTGAACTAAAAATTGACGAGGGTTTCCTACTAATAAGTGTGGATGTAGAGTCACTGTATACCTCAATCCCACATCATTGTGGGATAGAGGCAGTGGCAAGCCACCTAGATTTGAACTATCCCGAGTACGGCTCACAGAATGAGTTCCTTTTGAAGCTATTACAATTCGCTTTGGCGAACAATTTTTTCCAATTTAACTCCCAATATTACCAACAAATTAGAGGTACTTCAATGGGGGCAGCGTGGGCACCTGCCTACGCTTGCCTCCATCTAGGTTTATGGGAGGAGGAGGAGGTCTACACGTCGCCAATGTATACTAGCCATGTGCATGCATGGTTGAGATACATTGACGACGTGTTGGTGATATGGCGTGGTAGTAGGGACCAGTGGGTCCATTTCATTGGTCAACTGAAAGGTAATGACCGCAATATCCGCCTTACTTTCACGGTAGATGAAGAACAGATCTCCTTCCTCGACCTTTGGATATATGTAGAGGAGGGCAAACTATGTACCCGTACTTACAGGAAAGAGACAGCAGCTAATACCCTCCTTAGAGCTGATAGTCACCATCCTCAGTCCCTCAAGGATGGAATCCCAATTGGACAGTTTCTAAGGATTAAAAAGAAACTGTACAAAGAGGGAAGATCTTAGGAGGGAAAATGCTGAGCTCTACAAAAGATTTTGGGAAAGGGGGTACTCGCATCGGCAGATTAGGAAGGCCAAACAGCGTGCAGCCTGCCAAGATAGAAAAAGTCTCCTCTCTGTTGATCTTAATGCAAACTCTAAAATAAAAAATATTAAAAATAAAAACTCAGAGCCGGTGAGGGTGATTACCCCGTATGGAGCCCAGTGGGACCAAGTTAGACGAGTGCTGGAAAAACATTGGGGCATTCTCCTCAATTGCCCTGGGATGCAGGACATTGTAGGGAATGCACCCAAATTGGTGGCAAGGAGGGCCAAGAATCTTGGGGATATGTTAATTCATTCCGAATTTACCAAGGAACCTAGTATCAGCTGGCTTTCAGAGTACCCCAGAAGTAAAGGCATGTTCCCTTGTAACAGATGCCAAGTATGTCCTTTAGTGGACCGAACTGCATCTTTCATGGATGCACTCAGTCGGGAAACCTTTGAAATACGTGATCTTATCAACTGCTCTACAAGCAGGGTGATATATATGATCACGTGTTCATGTCCGAAGATGTATATAGGTAAGACCAAAAGGCCCCTAAAAGTTAGGATAGGGGAGCATCTTCGTGACATTAAAAAGGAGAGAGAGAGGGACCCGGAAAAAAGTCAGGAAAAACCACTGGCTAAACATTTCGCCCTGTGCCATGATGGCAAGATAGATGGTATAAAAATCAAAGGCATTTATGTACTTAAATTGCCCAAAAGAAGGGGTGATTTTAATCGCATTCTCCTTCAGAAGGAAAAATGGTGGATTTTCCGCCTAGGCTCCTTGGCCCCTATGGGGTTAAACACTGAACTCAATCTTCAGGTCTTTTTAGACACTTGACCAAAAACTTATTCTTCCCCCTCCCCCTTCCCAACATCATTCCCCTTATCCCATAACTTTATCTTTTGTGTTCCTAAAAAACTTTTTCAAAAAAATCAAAAATAGGTGATATTGATTTAATCACCTCCTCTTGCTTGATCTCCTCTGGTAAATCCATCTCTAGTATTGACTAGGCACGCTTGAGTATGGCTTAATCATGGACTCTGATCTTGTTTGATGTGTGGGCTGCCCTGGGGGGGTTAATATCTGCATTGCTTCCTGGGTGCGACTCGCTGTCCATACCCCTAATCCTTTATGGGTATGTCCACATATTAAGGTGAGATGCTGGCTATATTCATGCAAACCTGGGTACTACTAGGGAAATTGGCTGAGTGGACGCTGGGCCACACCTGGGAGCATGCGAAGATCAATATATGAAATAAATCATGATGTCTTGGTTATGTGATTTACCAAGCTTAAGCCATCTGGCTTAGACCCCAGCGCATCCCAACACATCGAAACTGAGTTATAGATAGACTCTAAATCTCTGAGTCTCTGATTGGTATTATTCATATCTACAGCTTTTGACATGGGTCTACCATCATTGAGTCATCTCCATTCCCTAACGGGAATGATGGATTTAAGTAACAATATGTGAAATGAATACCAATTATTGGTACATGATTTATGTTGATTAAAATATATATATATAAATAATTCCATGACTAGTTGCAGTAGTATGAACAAAATACCGTAGCTATATTATTCTTCCTAATTATAGTATAGTATATGCGAACCAAAGCCGTGGCTACATTGGCCAAATTTTCTTCCCTCGTATGTTAGTTTTTATTTGTTGTGGTCATCCACTAAGGATGGGAGAACTACATGCTTACTCCTTTTTTCTCACAAGAGGGCGGCCTGTCGGAAGGACAATGTCCATAAATAGAACCGCCAGGAGCCGCCCCACCACCCAGTCCAGACGAAGCTAAGCTATCCAGATAGCGAAACGCGTTGACGTCACAGCGGTCACGTGACGTCGGCAACGCAATCCCCGCCCAGCATAGCCGTGAAGCCGAGAGCGGCGTCTTCAGCATAGAGATTGATATCTCCGCAGACGCTGTCAGCACAAGTACGTGATCCACCCAGGTGAGCGGAGAAGGCTCCTGAAATAGCAGCAGATGATAACGGACTGAGTAAATCCAAACTACTCATTCACCAGTACCGGGAAGAGCTGCAACATCACAGGTGCCCACTACAATATATGAACGCTCCTGGGATGGTAACGTATGAAACAGGCTCCACAGGCCATCACTATATAGTTGCAGGGCTCAACTAATTTGATTACCACAGACCTATGCTTAAGGAACAGTTTGCTGATGCACAGATATCTTTGAATGTGGCTCTATTCCCCTGAATGAACACTGATTCTGTACCACTTTGAGATACAGCAGCTGGTGGCTCAATCAGCTACAAAGTAGATACTAAAATCTTCAGCCACCCGCTGGTCTCCAAACAGTGGGAAAAAGAAGGATAGGATAACCACTACTATCTTCTGATTATCTTGAAAATTGTTCCGCAGTCCTTTGTGGATAGTGATGAGCCGAACACCCCCGGGTTCGGTTCGCACCAGAACCCGCGAACGGACCGAAAGTTCGAACGAACATTAGAACCCTATTAAATACAATGGATGCGAACGTTCGAATTCTAAAGTGCTAATTATAACAACTATTATGCATGTTATTGTCCTAAAAAGGGTTTGGGAACCCGGGTTCTGCACCAGGGGACATGTATCAATGCAAAAATAAGTTTTAAAAACGGTCGTTTTCCGGGAGCAGTCATTTTAATGATGCATAAAGTGAAAAAAAAAAAGTCAAATATTCCTTTAAATATCGTACCTGGGGGGTGTCTAAAGTATGCCTGTGAAGTGCCACGTGTTTCCCGTGTTTAGAACTGTCCCTGCACAAAATGACACTTCTAAAGGAAAAAAAAGCCATTTAAAACTGCTTGCGGCTTTAATGTAATGTCTGGTCCCGGTAATATGGATGAAAATCTTTAAGAAAAATGGCATAGCTACCCCATGACCCCCCCCTACCCCAGCCCATTACCAGCCCCTTTGGGTCTTGTATGGATATTAAGGGGAACCCCGCACATAAAATAAAAAAGGCCCTATATACTCTGAACAGCCGTATACAGGCGGTGCATACAAGACAGGGACTGTAGGTTTGTTCTTATGTAGAATCTGTTTGTAATTTTGAACAGGTACATTGTTGAAGTGTAGCTCCAGACCAAAAATCTATTTTTAAACTTTTTGGAAAACATAGGTAAGGGTTATCACCCCTGTAACATTTGTTTTGCTGTCTGTGCCCCTGTTCAGAACATTTCACCTCACTTTCCGTCCTAATGACAACTGTTTTTGAAATGTGGTGTTTTTCTTGAAACAAGGATTGCTGATAAAGCATCAGTACAGAGGAGACACCTTTCTCCCATATTTATTCTTACAGGAGAGAATTTTCCTTCCTAGTGGTAGATTTCCTCTCACTTCCTGTTGTCTTCTTGCGTTTGCAAGTAGGAGTCGTTTGTAAGTTGGATGTTTGAAAGTAGGGACCTGCCGTATATACTCTGCAGAAATAGGCCCCTTAGTTGTTGGTGTTGGCACAACACTGTAAGCACTCACAGTTACTCTTGGTTGGTGCTGGAACGCCCTGCTGTCAACTATTATATCAGGAATTTTAATTACATATAATTGTTGAACAGTGGTAGTAAAAATTGGGCCTTTGATGGTGGTGCTGGTGCCACAACACTGTAAGCCCTGACAGTTACTCTTGGTGGGTGCAGCAATGGGCCCTGCTGTGAATTATTAGATCAAGAATTGTAATTACATGCCCCTGTTGAACAGGGGCTGAAAAATTGGGCCTTAGGCACTGGTGGCACAACACTGCAACCCTTCACAGATACTGTACTTGGAGCACAGCAATGAGCCCTGTTGCAAAGTATTGCTTCAAAAATTGTAATGACACGCCCCTGTTAAACAGGGGCTGAAAAATTGGGCCTTAGGCACTGGTGGCACAACACTGCAACTCCTCACAGATACTGTACTTGGAGCAAAGCAATGAGCCCTGTTGCAAAGTATTGCTTCAAAAATTGTAATTACACGCCACTGTTAAACAGGGGCTGAAAAATTGGGCGTTAGGCACTGGTGGCGGCACCCATAAACAAAAATGATCTTCCAAGCTATCATCATCAATCGTACCATTGAGGACTCGGAGGAGGAGGATAGCCAGTCAACATAACAGCACAGGCACTCAGCATCAGCATCAGTCTTGAAGGGATGTGACATTTTAAAATCAATTAGTCTGTTATATCAGCATCAGGTGTGTGGTAGCTGGTGGTGATCCAAGACTGGTTCATCTTGATGAAAGTCAGTCGATCAACCGAGTCGGTGGACAGGCGCACCCTGTGATCCGTGACAAATCCTCCAGCAGCACTGAATGTGCGTTCCGAAAGAACGCTGGATGCAGGACAGGCCAGTAGCTCAATTGCATACTGTGCAAGCTCTGGCCAGTGATCCATCCTCAAGACCCAGTAAGCCAGAGGATTTTCGGTGGGGAAGGTGTCCAAGTCTGACCTTGCCCCTAGATATTCCTGCACCATGTTTATCAGACGCTGGCGATGGTTGCTGGAACCGATCATACTTTGGGGCTGCGGACTAAAGAATTGTCTGAACGCATCGGTCAGACGGCCACCTTCCCCACCGCTCCTTCTTTGACTGGCCGAAGCCTCAGCAACTCGTTGTCCAGGACCAGGAGTTTGCAACCTCCCAGTCTCTGGGAACGCGTTGCACAGACCTTTCTGCAAGGCCTCCCGGAGTTGTCTCATCCTCTGCTCCCTCTGCGACGGTAACATAAGGTCCGCAACCTTACCCTTGTACCGTGGATCAAGGAGAGTGGCCAGCCAGTAATGGTCCCTCTCCTTGATCCGAAGAATACGAGGATCCTTCCGCAGACTTTGCAGGATCAGGGAGGCCATGCAGCGTAGGTTTGCTGAGGCATTCGCTCCGGAGTCCTCTGGGTCACTAAGGACGACATGATCCGCAGCCACCTCCTCCCAGCCACGTACAAGTCCACTGGTTTCTTGGGACTGTAAATCATCCCTAAAAGACTGCTGCTGATGATGCTGAGTGCCAGCCTCCACCTCCATGCTGACACAATCCTCCTCCTCCTCCTCCTCCTCCTCCTCCTCCTCCTCTTCCTGTGCGATGGGTGGGACAGAAGGAACACTGTCTGGGTAAAGGGGGCCTTGAGAGGCAAGGAAGTCCTCCTCTTCCTGCCTCTGTTCTGCCTCAAGTGCCCTGTCCATTATTCCACGCAGCGTGTGCTCCAACAGGTGGACAAGAGGTACAGTGTCACTGATGCATGCACTGTCACTGCTCACCATCCTCGTGGCCTCCTCAAATGGTGCCAGGACAGTGCATGCATCCCTGATCATGCCCCACTGGCGTGGAGAAAAAAAACCAAGCTCCCCTGACCCTGTCCTGGTGCCGTAGTCGCACAGGTACTCATTGATGGCCCTCTGCTGCGTGTGCAGCCGCTGCAGCATGGCCAACGTTGAGTTCCACCTGGTGGGCATGTCACATATAAGGCGGTTCTTGGGCAGGTTCAACTCCTTTTGCAGCTCAGCCAGGCGAGCACTGGCATTATAAGATCTGCGGAAATGCACACAGACTTTCCTGGCCTGCCTCAGGACATCCTGTAAGCCCGGGTACCTGCCCAAGAAGCGCTGCACCACCAGGTTAAGGACGTGAGCCACACAGGGCACATGGGTCAGTTGTCCCTGTCGGAGGGCGGAGAGGAGGTTGGTGCCATTGTCGCAAACCACCATTCCTGGCTTAAGCTGGCGTGGCGTCAACCACCTCTCGGCCTGGCCCTGCAGAGCAGACAGGACCTCTGCCCCAGTGTGGCTTCTGTCCCCCAAACACACCAGCGCAAGCACGGCATGGCATCTTTTTGCCTGCGTACTTGCGTAGCCCCGTGAACGGCTACGGAGCACCGCTGGTTCATAGGACAAACCACAGGAAGAGGCCATGGAGGAAGAAGAAGAGGAGGGGGTGGAGGAGAGAGGTGTGTCACAACCAGTAGTAGCATTTTGGAGGCGTGGCGGTGGGACAACCTCCAACACTACTGCACCTTGTCCTGAATCCTTCCCAGCTGCCAAAAGAGTGACCCAATGGGCCGTGAAAGAAAGGTAACGTCCCTGTCCATGCCTGCTGGACCATGAGTCAGCGGTAATATGCACCTTACCGCTGACCGCCCTGTCCAGCGAGGCCAAGACATTGCCTTCCACATGCCGGTAGAGAGCCGGAATAGCCTTCCGTGAGAAAAAGTGGCGTTTGGGAACCTGCCACTGAGGAACCGCACATTGCACAAACTCACGGAAGGGGGCCGAGTCTACCAACTGAAAAGGCAGCAGTTGAAGCGCTAGCAATTTAGCCAAGCTAGCATTCAACCGCTGGGCATGTGGATGGCTGGGAGTGAACTTCTTTCGACGGTCCAGCAGCTGGGGCAGGGAAATTTGCCTGCTAGAATCGGACGTCGGTGTACTGCTAGCAGAGTGGGCGCAAGTACTTGGCTGTGACACACCTAATTCTACACCTTCATTCCTCTCAGTGCATGTTTCAGAGAGGACTGAAGTTATAGTGGGGTTGGAGATCCCAGCTGATGCGGTGCAAGGAGAGGTCCGCTTTGTTCTTTGGTGTGGGTCTTTGAGGTAGGCTTGCCAACGAGCTGCATGGCAGGTCAACATATGTCTGGTCAGGCATGTGGTACCCAAGCGGCTGATGTTTTGGCCACGCGATATACGCTTGAGACATATGTTGCAAACAGCAGCTGTGCGATCTGATGCACTAGCCTCAAAAAAGGCCCACACCAAAGAACTTTTTGAATGACGGGCAGAGGCAGCGCCCTGCACAGGCGGAGCTCTGCGGTGTGATTCCGTCGGTGTACTGCCCTTACGCTGGCCACCAAAGGGCATCCTGCCTCGTTGGAGATGTGCCTCCTCCTCCTCCTCCTCCTCTCTCCTATTAGGCACCCACGTGGAGTCATTGACCTCATCATCCCCTCCCTCCTCATCACTGGAGCCAATCTGGCAGTATGCTGCAGCTGCTGGAACATGACTGCCAGATTGGTGTCCTTCTTGAGCATCCCCTCTGTCTGCTCTCACGCTACTGCCTTCCTCTAGCTGGGTTTCATCATCAGACCCTTCGAAACGCTGGGCATCCTCCTGGAGCATGTACCCAACACTGTGCTGAAACAGTTCGGGGGACTCCTCAGGAGGAGGACATGGTGGGTCTAGGGAAGGAGTGACTGATGATTTGTCTGACATTGATACCAGGGAAGACGACGCTTTGGCAGCTGCTTTTCCAGTACCCTGAGCCTGGGTGAGAGAGGATGAGGAGGAGGAGGAGGGCTTGGTCATCCACTCTACCAAGTCTTCGGCATGATGTGGCTCAACATGTCCAGCTGCCGAAAAGAAGGACAAGCGTGTCCCATGGCCATGTGCTGATGACAATGCACCGCGTCCACGACCAGCACTGTTGCCCCCAGACACAGAGCCTGCTTGCCCTCTTTTATTGCCTCCTGACTGTCTGCCTCTCCTTGTTTGCCTTCCAGACATTCTAATAGATGGCCTGCAGGGAGATGGGAAAAAAGCAATAAGGGCTACCTTCAGGTGTCCTTCTCTGTCCCTTGAAACAAGGACTTTCACAGTGAAAGAAACTGACACTGTCCCTACCTAGAGTTTTCTGTCCCTAGAATAAATGTTTTTTTTAATCACAATATAGCACAAGGACAATTCACTCAATGTCTCTCCAGGTCCCTGGAAACAAGGACTTGCAGAGTGAAAGAAACTGACACTGTCCCTACCTAGAGTTTTCTGTCCCTAGAATAAATGTTTTTTTTAAGCACAATATAGCACAAGGAAAATTAACTCACTGTCCTTACAGGTCCCTGGAAACAAGGACTTGCAGAGTGAAAGAAACTGACACTGTCCCTACCTAGAGTTTTCTGTCCCTAGAATAAATGTTTTTTTTTAAGCACAATATAGCACAAGGACAATTAACTCACTGTCCTTACAGGTCCCTGGAAACAAGGACTTGCAGAGTGAAAGAAACTGACACTGTCCCTACCTAGAGTTTTCTGTCCCTAGAATAAATGTTTTTTTTAAGCACAATATAGCACAAGGAAAATTAACTCACTGTCCTTACAGGTCCCTGGAAACAAGGACTTGCAGAGTGAAAGAAACTGACACTGTCCCTACCTAGAGTTTTCTGTCCCTAGAATAAATGTTTTTTTTAATCACAATATAGCACAAGGAAAATTAACTCACTGTCCTTACAGGTCCCTGGAAACAAGGACTTGCAGAGTGAAAGAAACTGACACTGTCCCTACCTAGAGTTTTCTGTCCCTAGAATAAATGTTTTTTTTAAGCACAATATAGCACAAGGACAATTAACTCACTGTCCTTACAGGTCCCTGGAAACAAGGACTTGCAGAGTGAAAGAAAAAAAACACTCTCCCTACCTACAGTTTTCTGTCCCTAGAAAAAATGTTTTTTTTAAGCACAATATAGCACAAGGAAAATTAACTCACTGTCCTTACAGGTCCCTGGAAACAAGGACTTGCAGAGTGAAAGAAAAAAAACACTCTCCCTACCTACAGTTTTCTGTCCCTAGAAAAAATGTTTTTTTTAAGCACAATATAGCACAAGGAAAATTAACTCACTGTCCTTACAGGTCCCTGGAAACAAGGACTTGCAGAGTGAAAGAAAAAAAACACTCTCCCTACCTACAGTTTTCTGTCCCTAGAAAAAATGTTTTTTTTAATCACAATATAGCACAAGGAAAATTAACTCACTGTCCTTACAGGTCCCTGGAAACAAGGACTTGCAGAGTGAAAGAAACTGACACTGTCCCTACCTAGAGTTTTCTGTCCCTAGAATAAATGTTTTTTTTAATCACAATATAGCACAAGGAAAATTAACTCACTGTCCTTACAGGTCCCTGGAAACAAGGACTTGCAGAGTGAAAGAAACTGACACTGTCCCTACCTAGAGTTTTCTGTCCCTAGAATAAATGTTTTTTTTAATCACAATATAGCACAAGGAAAATTAACTCACTGTCCTTACAGGTCCCTGGAAACAAGGACTTGCAGAGTGAAAGAAACTGACACTGTCCCTACCTAGAGTTTTCTGTCCCTAGAATAAATGTTTTTTTTAAGCACAATATAGCACAAGGACAATTAACTCACTGTCCTTACAGGTCCCTGGAAACAAGGACTTGCAGAGTGAAAGAAAAAAAACACTCTCCCTACCTACAGTTTTCTGTCCCTAGAAAAAATGTTTTTTTTAAGCACAATATAGCACAAGGAAAATTAACTCACTGTCCTTACAGGTCCCTGGAAACAAGGACTTGCAGAGTGAAAGAAAAAAAACACTCTCCCTACCTACAGTTTTCTGTCCCTAGAAAAAATGTTTTTTT
The DNA here is from genome assembly GCA_029206835.1 of Rana muscosa. Classification (NCBI taxonomy): domain Eukaryota; kingdom Metazoa; phylum Chordata; class Amphibia; order Anura; family Ranidae; genus Rana; species Rana muscosa. Next base: position 166,529,230 of record CM055125.1, on the reverse strand, counting down.
TAATCACAATATAGCACAAGGAAAATTAACTCACTGTCCTTACAGGTCCCTGGAAACAAGGACTTGCAGAGTGAAAGAAACTGACACTGTCCCTACCTAGAGTTTTCTGTCCCTAGAATAAATGTTTTTTTTAATCACAATATAGCACAAGGAAAATTAACTCACTGTCCTTACAGGTCCCTGGAAACAAGGACTTGCAGAGTGAAAGAAACTGACACTGTCCCTACCTAGAGTTTTCTGTCCCTAGAATAAATGTTTTTTTTAAGCACAATATAGCACAAGGACAATTAACTCACTGTCCTTACAGGTCCCTGGAAACAAGGACTTGCAGAGTGAAAGAAAAAAAACACTCTCCCTACCTACAGTTTTCTGTCCCTAGAATAAATGTTTTTTTTAATCACAATATAGCACAAGGACAATTAACTCACTGTCCTTACAGGTCCCTGGAAACAAGGACTTGCAGAGTGAAAGAAACTGACACTGTCCCTACCTAGAGTTTTCTGTCCCTAGAATAAATGTTTTTTTTAAGCACAATATAGCACAAGGACAATTAACTCACTGTCCTTACAGGTCCCTGGAAACAAGGACTTGCAGAGTGAAAGAAACTGACACTGTCCCTACCTAGAGTTTTCTGTCCCTAGAATAAATGTTTTTTTTAAGCACACTATAGCAGAAGCACAAAACACACTGACACTCTCCCTACCTATCCTTCTCTTTCCCTAAACTAAAGGAATCCAGGTTAAGCAAGAAAGAAATAACAGTCACTGTCCCTGCCTATGCTACTCTATCCCTGCTCCGGAACACACTACACTAGGCCGCCGTGCTGGCGGCCTTTTATAGTGTGGGGCGTGTACTAAACACCCTCAGCAATAATTGGCCACAGGCATCCTGCCTGTGGCCAATCATTGCTCTCCTCGCTGCCGGCGCTGTGATTGGCCAAGCATGCGGGGTCACAGTGCATGCTTGGCCAATCACAGCGCCTGGATGACACTGCGATGGCGTAGTGCATTGTGGGCCGTTCGCGTCACTCGAATTTGGCGCGAACGGCCCAAATCGTTCGATCTTCGTCGAACGATCGAACAGCCAATGTTCGAGTCGAACGTATGTTCGACTCGAACACGAAGCTCATCCCTATTTGTGGATGAACCCTGACATTTTTTGCTTACTGAGGTCCCCTGTTTTTGGCAATTTTGGCCAATATATCAATAATTTTTTCTGATATTGAACATTACCTTGGGACCAGTGTCTAGATGTTAGGATTGGCATTTGTTTGATGATATCACCCCGGGGTAATTCGCAGTGGAGCTGGATACGCCTTAGTAGTTTTATTTGGGGTTTCCCAATCATTAGAATTGACATCTCAGGCTATCATTAGCGTTATTCAGCTGCACTCCGAATTTCATGCCGATGTCCGGACTTTCTGTGTTGTGTGTTCCCTTATTTTGTTATTTGTCATGTCTGTTAGTCCTGTCCTGTCTTGTTTGACCACCCCCCCCCCCCTACTGAGATCACCATCGGTGATCGTCAGTAGTCTGTGGTAGCAGTTATCTGTGTTATTTTTAATGCCAATTGAAATTTTCTGAGCATTCTTTTTTGACAATAATAAATTATTTAATCATTTCCCCCAGTCTCAGTCTATACCTACGATTGTATTAAGTAGCAACTTTTACACCCCTTTATACATCTTGGGGTGTTCCCCTTCTTTTTTGCCTAGCCTCTTTTGCTACAACAATGGTCCCACTACTGACCAATGGTATTTAGACTTATATTATTTAAATTAGGACTGGAGAAAATGCACTTTAGGGATTTGTTTTTCTTTTCTTTTTTTCTTTTGTCCATGCGGAAGTACTAACACTGGGTGACACTATGACAATAAATATTAAATACATCTCCATAAAAATCTCCACAACAGTCCTCCCTTTTTTGCCATATGCACCCCATGTGTCCCTCGATGAGAGTTGATCTGCTTCTTACACCTGTAAATGAATCAGTCCTTAGTCCATAAAAAGGAAAACACGGCTTGACATGTAGACTCTACTCTTCAGGGGCATGACTTATAAAGGAGGACACGACATGGTGAGCTGTAGTAATCGCCGATCCGTCCGTGATCCTCTGTGTCTTGTATGTGGGTCCGGCTTCGGGGCGTCTCATCAAGGAAACTCTGGTCACGCGTCAAATCAGGCAACAGGAGCACCTCGTCACGACATAGAAAGAATAGAAATAAAACGACATGAGTATATATATTCCCACTTCCTTTAACCACGATCCGCTGTAAAATAAAAATTAGATCCCCAAAGATTTCCAGACCCTTAAAATAGACTTCCAACCTTCACTTAGCTACAGCTCTGGCTTCAACAATTACATGAAGAACCATATCCTTAACGGATGAGAATTGTTCAATCGTATCCCAAGCCCGAGCCCCCCCCACCTTGTACATCCAGGACCCCATGCCCAGACCTGGTCGGGGTTGGTGAACAAATCCCTTCTAGCTGTCCCTGCCATTCTTAATTTCCTGCGCCATCAGATCCTCGTGATCGGCCGCGACCTAAGATGCTGGGACAGCTTCACCATCACGCATGAACCTCTTGCTTTGGGGGAATTACCTTTATAAGCTGCAGATCCGCATAAACACCAAACTAAAGTTCAAACACACTTGTGGCCTACCTAGATACCCAAACCGACAAGAGGCAGAGCCATTAAAACTAACCAATTTTACCCTCTAAAAATGCATTGTTAGATTCCATTGACAAGTGTCTGTTTGGAGTCTTCACCAGTTTGTCAGAACTCCTCATACCCATAATAACATCATAAATGGCATGTACCGCTGTCATCGCTGGAAACTAAAACTTGGTGAAGACTCAGAACAGACCCAGCAATCGGTACTGTTCGCTTTCTGAGCTAGTCAGGACATACACTTTAAATAATAACTTGGGATGCTTTTCGTCGTTACCCTCGCTAAAATTTACTAAAACAACAAAAATATAAATAAACAAAGATACTCCTCATTCTTTGGTGTGGTTGAGCCGCTTCTTGCAGTGGCTGGTGTGGTCTCATCCCTCAAGCTTCTTTACAACGACCCAGTCACCTGGTTGGAAAGAATGTAAACTGATTATTAAGTCAGGGTCCAGGAGGGACTCGTGAACCCTTTGGTGGACATTTTGAAGTTCATGTCACAACGATCGCACCTCCCCCATCAGCCGAGAATATAAGTGACAGCTAATGAGGAGAGTACGACTATGGTTTTGATTGACCTCCAAACAACCCTCATATGACAATAACCCAGACATCGGGACTGTGGTCACTGCATAACCTGTGTGTGGCTTACAATACCTGGAGCCATTGACAAGGTTCTTAGCCTCTGGGATGGGAACCTACTTCACCAGACTGCTGCTTGCCGATTCAAATTCTATCAAAGAAAGACAGTCTTGGCACAAACTTGGTTAGAATTACAGAAGTTAATATTAGTTTGAAAAAAAAACTGTCACTCTTACATTTATCACTTCTCCCCCCTTTTCTTCCTCATTACAGACTGAAGGAAGAAATGTGTGGTGCAGGAAAAAATAAACAATGAAATAACCTATGATACTTTTACCTCCCTTAGACTCGTATTTATCCATATGTACCGCTGTCTACATACACCTGTTCTCTGTGTACAAACTCCTTGGACCTGAAAAATACTTATAAGCAGAATCATTACTCTATCCTTCATATTTAACCTGCAAAGAATGTTAAAACAATAATGACATTCCTGTACATTGGTAAATTGTCAATGACATTCTTTCAAAACCGATTCAAACAAAACCCTCTGTAACCCTTACTTTTCCCGTTCCTACAAAAATACAACAGCCGCAACGCATCGAAGGATCGCCGCGGGAAGTTCGAACATATTCACGTTACTACATACAAACATTCCGATACAAACGTGGGGGAAATACTTCCCAGTTTCCAAAACCACAAATGAAAAAAACAAAAGCAGCCAGAATTCTACCTTCACTCTTTCAGCAATAGGAAAAAATACAATGGGAATATGAGAGCAGCTCGAGAAGCTTGCATGGACCAGCCATACAAAGTTCAAACAAACGGGCATGAGCCACCGTTCCTCATCATTACAGATTTCTGAAGCCGCAGCTCAACTACATCCATTCCAGAGGGATACCCAAAATAGTATCCTTGGACCACCTATGTTAATCTTTTTGGGGTTCAAAGGCCTTTGCCCCAAAACTAGGCTTCGTGCACTGTGTGACCGTCTGACTATGGGAAGCCTCCATTCCTTCCCTTTGCACAGACCTCCTTGTGTCCATGGCGATTCGAATCATTTTCGGAGATCACCGCCCGGTGTCTTCTGATGCCGCGTACACACGACCGGTTTTCATGTCAAGAAAAAAAACGTTTATTTTCTTGACGTTATTTTTCTTGTTTCCTCTCAAGCCTGCCTTGCCTACAGACGATCGTGAAAAAAACTGATCTAGCAAAGCGCGGTGACGTCCAACACGTACGACGGCACTATAAAGGGGAAGTTTCATTCTGTTCGCGCCACCCTTTTGGCTGCTTTTGCTGATTTCGTGTTACCGCGTGTTAGTAAAAGTTTGGGAAGAGACGATTCGCGCTTTTCAGTCTTCGTGCTGTAAAGATCGTTCTCGGGAGTTCAGTTTGTGCTTGTGGGTTTGTATCTGGCTTTCAGTGCGTGTAGTGAGTTCGTATCTGTTTTTGCAGTGCGTTCTTGTCCGCTCGTTACTGTTTTTCAGCTCGTTCTTCATAGGCCTTGCTGTTCTTCAGTGCGTTCTTTTAGTTCGTTCTGATTAGACGACCGTTTTGAAGCCATGTTGCGGGTACGTTCTTGTCGCCGAGATCGTGCTGTGCTTGCTGCTGGGCTTGTTGCTATGTCCCAGATCCGGTCCATGAGGAGGGTGAGGAGGAGTTCATGGACCAAGAATTGGTTGCTCCAGAGGGACCAATTATGTCATATGCCTCTGCTGCGGGAGATCCGGGAGAATAACCCTGATGATTTCAGGAATTTTCTTAGGATGTCTGACCCCGTTTTTCAGCAGCTCTTGGCTTTGGTGTCCCCCTATATCACCAGGCAGGACACCGTTATGCGGGAAGCCATTACTGCTGAGCAGAGGCTCATCGCCACGTTGCGATACCTTGCGACTGGGAGAAGCTTGCAGGACCTCAAGTTCTCGACAGGCATCTCCCCCCAGGCTCTGGGTGTCATTATCCCAGAGACCTGCTCTGCCATTATCCAGGTCCTTCATGAGGACTATCTTAAGGTAAGTTTTCTCCTTTATAAACATCACAATCTATGTTTTTTTATGCTTGCTAATGTATAGTATATTTGAACTGTCTCTAATTACCATGATTTGAATATGCTGTGAATGTCCCCTTTGTCCCCCTGCATGTTGTAAGCTTTGAATGTTCTATGTTTTTGGGCTACATGCATATTTGTTTTTAAAGCAATCTCCAGCATTAGATCCTGGGCCCAAACACACCTAGCCTAGTCAATCCCCATTTTTGTTTTGGACGCTCCATTGTAGTGCTTAGATTGCCTGATTTCCCCCCCCCCCCCCCCCTAATTCTTTTATTTTGTCTAATCTACCCAAATAAATTACATAGTACTATAGATTTGAATTATGATGTCCCCAACTCATCTCAACCCCTCCACCCTCTAAGAATTTCACAGGTCCATCAGAGTGGGTGATGTTTTTGTTGCTTATTTTTCTATCTTATTCAAGCGGACCTCCATCCAAAATTTTGGGGTTTGGGGGTCCGCTCATCGTAACCCTCCCCCGGTGTCAAGATTGACACCTTTCAGGGGGGAGGGGGGTGAAGATACCTGTTTAAGCCAGGTATTTTCACCCACATCCGGGAGTCATCTCTGCGGCAAATCTGCCTGAGCCAAGTCACTTCCCGCAGAAGACCCATAGTGTTCTTGGAAACACTTGTCTCACAGAACACAGGAGGACCAGTCTGAACTGCGCAGCGCTTCTCGTGCATGTGCGTTTGGGAACCGGGCAGTGAAGCCGCAAGGCTTCTCTTCCTGGTTCCCTCACCGAGGATGGCAGAGGGGGCAGCAGAGTGATGAGCAATTGTTCGTCCTCTGCTGCGGACGTTGCTGGACTCCAGGACAGGTAAGTGTACAATTAGCAAACCTCTGCAGCTGCTGTAGCTGGAGCTGCTGTGTTATTTTATAGTATTTTGGCTGCGTAGCTCCGCTCTAAAATCCTCCTTCCAAATTAATGCTATACTGATGTTTTGCCCAGAGTGTTTTGTGCTAACATGCTTGCAATGTATAGGTAGTAAAGTATATTAATTTTTTTGTTCCTTTGACTCCACAGTTACCATCGACGCCACAGGAATGGCAGAATGTGGCATCTGATTTTTCTCAGCGGTGGAACTTTCCCAACTGTGGAGGAGCCATTGATGGCAAGCACATCCGCATCGTGCCACCAGCCCATTCTGGATCGTTTTTTTTTAATTATAAAGGCTTCCACAGTATTGTGCTCATGGCGGTGGTGTCTGCCAACTATGAGTTTCTATTTGTTGATGTTGGGGAAAATGGGCGGATGTCTGACGGTGGTGTTTTCGCCCAGACCGAGTTTGCAGACCGGCTTCTTTCAGAAGACCTGGCATTGCCACCTGCTGAAGATAATGAACATGGCCTCCCGTTTGTGTTCCTGGCAGATGAGGCTTTTGCGCTTGGACCACATTTGATGAGGCCTTGTCCCCAAAGGTCCCTCACCCCTGAGAGGAGGGTCTTTAATTATCGTCTGGCCAGAGCGCGAATGGTGGTCGAAAATTCCTTTGGCATCATGGCCAGTCGCTTCCGCCTTTTTCTGACTGCGATAAACATGGCGGAGTATAAATGGAACCATTTGGTCATGTGCTGTTGCATACTGCACAATTTTTTAATCAAAAACTCAAACAATTATCTAGCTACAGTTGACCTTCAGGGCACACAGTGCTTGGATGGACCATTGGCAGCCCAGTTAGCTGGCCCTACAGGCTTGACCCCCCAAAGCGGCCGTGATGTGCGGCAACGCTATCTAGAATATTTTATGGGTAGGGGGGCCATTGCAATGCCTGATCATTTTTAAACCAATTTTGGTCATAATAAAAAATAATATACTGAAAACATCTTGTTTGCTTTTCTTTTGTTGTATTTGTTCTTTCTCCTAGGTCAGTGATGGTGAACCTTGCCACTCCAGATGTTTTGCAACTCCATTTCCCATGATGCTCAACTACACTGCAGAGTGCCTGAGCAACATTAGAAATGTAGTTCCAAACCATCTGGGTTGCCAAGGTTCACCATCACTGTCCTCGGTTATACTAGTGCAGTTGTAGTCCCATGTTTTTTCCTAACAAGTAAATTACAATCATTTATAAAGTCTAAACACACACATTTTTTTAGGGGGGGGGGCAACATTGATATAAGAAGCCACACATTGTTTAGTGATTAAAATTTTTTATAGGAGTATAAAAATTTTCACATTTGTATCAAAATATATCCCAAATTTTTTTGGGAATTTGTTTTTTTTTTCTTTTTACAACTCAGTACAAAAATGTACAACACGAACAATATACCTTTATAGAAATAAAAGATTTCCCCCCCAAAAACGAAAACAATCTTTTTTAGAATATATACAAGTTTTACACCCTCCCAAGAATATGCTCAAGTTTTTTCAGTCTTTTCTCCATGATTTTGTTGGTTTGGCACATCTGGAACAGGTTGTCTTTTATCTTTTCAACCTCCCGAGAGCAGACCCTCACTTGTTTCAGCAACATCTGGGCAGTGGCTCTGGTGAAGGTTGCTGGTGCCGCAGGCATTAAAGTCCCTTTAAGTTGTGAAAAGAAAACATCTTACTAAATATACAGGCCAACATCTATTACCTGAGAGGCTGTGGTGTATGACACTGACCTGGTGAGTTGCCATTTCCCTCTTCTGCCACATCCTGCGGTTGTGGGTCTTGAGTTGGTGGTGCGGGGTTTGCAGCCTTGTGTCTCTTAGCTCTTTGAAGCCCTAGGAGATATAACCAAAAGGTAGACTTGTGTAACTAAATATATTTTGGCGTGAAAGAGGAATATTAATCATTCTTGGGAAGTGTGTTACAATTGTATTAGTGATAATTTTTTAGGAGATGAACACATGATTGTATCCATTTCCCAAGATGGTAGATTAATCTCTTTTGGTCATGTTTCACACATGGAAACACACCAGGTATCCACTGGATCACCTGTGTGTGACACCATCAAAAGGTTGTTCTTGTGGCCCACACTTGTGCTAATGAGTCCAGATGTGTAAGCAGCTGCTGAGCATACTCTTCTAAACGTACACTGAATCTAGTTACATTAGCCAAATCTAATTACCAACAACTACACAAACATGTTTATAATTACTTCTCACATAAACATTTCATGATGTCCTGTTTCATGTTCTTGGGCACAAGAATCCAACGTTGAAATCCTCGTTCAATACCACCCAAACGATGTTTTGGTGGAATACATTGCTAAAAACATTTGAACATGCCTATTATTTTAGGATTGATAAAATGTCGTTCTAACAATGAATCGGGCCAAAAGCTTGTGATTGAGTGAACGCTTGAACGACCATTTATACGATCGATTCGTGTGCCCAAAAACATGAAACATGACATTTTTAACTGTACTACATACATTATTTTAAAAGCACATGCAACACCACGTTATTACCAAAAATCACATTTAATGTAAATCTACTTACTTTTTTGGATGACTTTTTTAATCTTTTTATATTGATCCGGCTCACGCAACTTAATGTCCGACCATCGTTTCCGGATCTGTTCCCGCGACCTGCGAACACCAAATTTATGCAATAGCGCTTTGACCACTTTATCCATGATCTTGGCCTTCACTTGATTTGGCTTTTTGTAGGGCCCATGTTTGGCGTCATAATCATCCCGGAGCAATATGGTGACCATCTCCACCATCTCCTCAAAGCTCATGTTAGTGGCTTTATACCTTCTGGGTCGGGCCTGCTTTCTTCCCCACTTTCCACATCATGTTGTTGATTCGCCGACATGTTTACACTCTCCGTCATTAAGGAGTAGCGAGAAGGGGCGGGGAAAGTAGTGTAACGAACGTCAGGGGCGGGAAAGCGTGCGGAGCGTCACGCATGCGCACTGTATATAACTCCAAAAAACATTGTTGAAAGCGACGTTCAGTGAGTGGAAGAAGGTCGGAGGAGACGAACGTGTAGATCGCGGGTACGTAACATTTTTCATACTTGATATGTCGAGGGTTGAGCGGCCCCGAACAGCAAATGTAGTGACCGTACAGACCTTTAAATTTGGCTGTGTCCAGGAGCATTAAACCTATAAACATTCATTCACTGTATGTTCGGGGCCGGGGTTGGGCAATATGCATGTAACTTGGCGCTTGCTTCCCGTGCTGTTAGTACTGGCCGTGCACAAAGTGTCATTTTTGAATTGGGAATAAACTTTGAAAAGTCAATTGCGGCTCTAAATGAATTCTTGCCTCCCGGCAAATGGCAAGACATTGAAAAGTGAGTTGTACCTGCAAAATAAAAACGTGGGGGTTCCCCCAAATTCGAGTTGCAGGCCCTTCAGGTCTGTCAAGGATTTTAAGGGGAACTCCACCCCCAAATCTGGAAAAAAAAGGGCGTGGAGTCCCCCCAAAATCCACAACAGACCCTTTATCCGAGCACGCAACCTGGCCGGCCGCAGGGGAAGAGGGGGGGACGAGAGAGCGCCCCCCCCTCCCTCCTGAACTGTACCAGGCCACATGCCCTCAACATGGGGAGGATGTCCCCATGTTGATGGGGACAAGGGCCTCATCCCCACAACCCTTGCCCGGTGGTTGTGGGGGTCTGCGGGCGGGGGGCTTATCGGAATCTGGAAGACCCCTTTAACAAAGGGGACCCCCAGATCCTGGCCCCCCCTATGTGAATTGGTAAGGGGTACATTGTACCCCTACCATTTCACGAAGAAAGTGTACAAAATGTTAAAAATGACAGTAGTCAGTTTTTGACAATTCCTTTAATTTTTAGTTTGGCTTTCTTCCATCTTCTTCCTTCTTCTTCTTTTCTCGCTTCGTGTTTCTTCATCCATCTTCCTCTTTCTCTTCATCTTCCTTCTTCCTTCGGTGTTCTCGTCCGCATTTTGCTCCGGGTTCTTCTTTCTCTGGGCCGCTCCGTTTGAATTGGAGGTTCCCGCTGTGTGACGCTTCAGTTCATCAGTTCTCCTCTTGGTCCGGCAACCCCGCCCCCCTCTGACGCACAGAGATTTCACAGGTACTTTCCCCATGCAGTCAGAGGGGGATGGGTCCCCCGGCTCGCAGCGGACCTAGAGGAGAACTGCCTAACTTTGCGTCACACAGCGGGAAACTCAAATTCAAACGGAGCGGCGGGAGAACAAAGAAGAAGCCGAAGCAAGATGCGGACGAGAAGCCCGAAGCAAGAAGGAAGATGAAGATGAAGAGGAAGATGGAGGAAAAACCTCGAATGCAGAAAAGAAGAAGGAAGAAGATGGTTGAAAAACAAAACCAATAATAAAGGAATTGTCAAAAACCGTGTAGTGTCATTTTTTAGATAATGCCATTTTTTAAGGTGAAATGGTAGGGGTACAATGTCCCCCATTACCATTTCACATAGGGGGGGCGGGATCTGGGGGGCCCCTTTGTTAAAGGGGTCTTCCAGATTCTGATAAGCCCCCCGCCCGCAGACCCACACAACCACCGGACAAGGGTTGTGGGGATGAGGCCCTTGTCCCCATCAACATGGGGACATCCTCCCCATGTTGAGGGCATGTGGCCTGGTACAGTTCAGGAGGGAGGGGGGGCCTCTCTCTCATCCCCCCCTCTTCCCCTGTGGCCGGCCAGGTTGCGTGCTCGGATAAGGGTCTGTTATGGATTTGGGGGGGGACTCCACGCCATTTTTTCCCAGAATTTGTGGGAGAGTTCCCCTTAAAATCCTTGACAGACCTGAAGGGCCTGGTATGGATATTTGGGGGAACCACAATGCTTTCCCAATGTTTGTATCAATGACTTTTCTATGTATTGCAATTGACAGGAGACAACAATTAATTATACCCAGGAGTGAATTTAGTGTTAATTAAAAAAAAAAAAAAATGACACTTGGTGCAGGGACAGTTCGAGGTACTCCTTTATTTTTGGGGAGTCCTTTTATTCCCACGATTTACAGGGCAACATTTACTTCAATGGGGTTTGGGTTCGGGGAAAGTCAGGTCACGTACTCTAGATTTTTACAAAGTTAGCTAAAAAGAGTTCAACACAAACATCCAGGTGTCCACTCAACTCTATGATGACTGATCAATTGCTACGTTAGTGGCCTATATATGGTGAGAAAGATTTGGAGTAGTCCTGACTGACATTCCTTTTTTTGTTTTGGGTTTTGAATTGCAGAGAAAATGAAGGTATTTAAGGACCCAGATTGTATGTTGGAATTCCTGCAAAGATGGAAGAATCTTCCAATTTTATGGGAGACTAAAAATAAACATAATAAAAATAAAGAAGCCAGGAAGAGAGCACTGGAGACCTTGCTGGAATTTGTGAAAACTCAGATCCCCACAGCAACACTACAGGATCTGAACACAAAAATTGGGACCATTAGGGGCACATACCGGGCTCAACGTAATAAAGTGCTAAAATCCCTGCGGTCAGGAGCAGGTGCAGAGGACCGATACATCCCAAATCTGTGGTACTATCAGCACCTGAGTTTCCTGGATGAACACCTGGAATCCAGGGAATCCCTTTCCAGCCTTCCACCCAGAACGACCTCCAGCCTTCCTTGCAGCCAACCCTCCAGCCTTCCCTGCAGCCAACCCTCCAGCCTTCCCTGCAGCCAACCCTCCAGCCTTCCCTCCAGCATTCCCTGAAGCCAAGCCTCCAGCCAAGTTGAGGTCTCTTTGGAGGAACAACCTCAAGTCCTGGAGGAGCCTGATTTAAATATTTGGAGCCAGGTATAATATTTCACAAAATATTTAGAGTAATAAAAGTTGAATGTTGTAAAAGTTTAAAAAAAAGTGTGAAAAATGTTAAGAGTTAAAAAAAAGTGTCTGACATATCAATAGACAGCAGTGGCCAAAAATTAAGGGCACCAAAAAGAAATATACTGATGTCAGAATGATTCACTTTAATATTTAGTAGCATTCAATTACCAAATGTCGTGACAAATGTGTGTGAAAGATGAAGGCAAAACTAACTCGATGTACCTTTTTTAAACAGGATGAGGAGACAGGCCCCAGTGGGACACACGAGGAGGCAGGTGCCACTGGAAGCCAGGAGGAGGCAGGCCCCAGTGGGACCCAGGAAGAGGCAGGCCCCAGTGGGACCCAGGAAGAGGCAGGCCCCAGTGGGACCCAGCACAACACCAGGCCCCAGATCCCTCTGCTGCGGATTCCAGCAAAAAGATCAAGGAGGCTGCTTCAAATGGAGGAGGAGACCCAGGCCCTAATTAGGGAGGCTACTGCTGCACTCCGAGAGCCCCCCACCGCTGCAGAGGGATTTGCTGCCCTTATTGGGGAGAAACTGCCCCAAATGGGACTGGACCAGAGGCTGAAATGTGAAACCCTAATATTGAAGGTGGTCAATATGGGCCTGTTGAACAAACTGAAGGATTTCACAGACGTTGTGGACCTTTCATATTTTTTTGCTCAAGTTCCTGCCCCACTCCATGCTCCTGCCCCACTCCATGCTCCTGTCCCAGTCCCTTCTCCTGTACCAGTCCCTGCTCCTGTACCAGTCCCTGCTCCTGTAACAGTCCCTGCTCCTGTTCCAGACCCTGCTCCTGCTCCAGTCCCTCCTCCACGGACACAGCCTCCAAGGAAGGCTGCAGGGAAGGTCAAACAAAAAACCCGAAAATGAGCCCAGGATATGTGCCTCACATGGGCCCAATTTTTGTCTTCACATGCTTTGGTGTTTGCTGTGGTGATCTGGGTCTGCACTAATTTCAGCAGGGTCTCCAGTGCTGTCTTCCTGGCTTCTTGATTTGTACTTTACATATGGTTTTGTTTTGGCTTACCTTTTAATTTGTTATTAGGCCATAATAAATGGAATTTTTTTGTAAGATACAAAATGAACATGTGTTTTTCTTCTAAATAGCCAGTTTGTAAGTGAGTAGGCAGGGACAGTGGATAAAAAATTGTGAAATTAACAAGGGACACTAACCTCATTGAGGCCAAATTAGAATAAATAATAATGTTGTGGTAACTTGACACACTCCAAAATAGCAAATAATATGTAAAAACAGTCTAAAATCTAATACCACAAATTAAACCCCAAAAAAAAAAATAATGTAAAAAGTTTTGGGGATTTAGGGAGATCTGGCTCACCAAAATAGAGATTAATCATGATAAAACAATAAATACTAAAGAACAAAGATTGTCCTAACTCTGGGAGAATATCAGCAGCAAGAGAATTGGAATATTGTGGCATTAGAACGAAGAAAAGAATGCGCTGCATTAAACGGTGTAATAATTTCATGCATGACGAATGTGCCATCTCCATTCCGAACAGTAGTTTTACCAGAACGAGCGCTCCCTTCTACTCACTTGCTTCTGATCATGCGCGCTTTTTTCACGTCGTTAAAGCCTACACACGATCATTTTTCATGAGGAAAAAAACGACGACGTGAAAAACGGCGAGAAAATTTAGAACATGTTCTAATTTTTCTCGTCGTTTTTAATGCCGTTTTTCTCGTTGAAAATAACGACATAAAGCCCACAGACGATCGGTTTTCTCGGCGAAATAAAAAAATGCCGTTATTCTCGTCGAGAAAAGCGGTCGTGTGTACGCGGCATGATACGGTGAATTGAAGAACTACAACCACTATATGGTCAAGTCCTCCAACTAGAAACCCCAACCGAGGCGTCAACTCTGTGGCTTGTTGTCCCAACACTTTTGGAACTACAGCAACAACCACAGATCAACCCCCGAATTAGGCCTCTACCCCTCACAGTGCATGCATACACAAGCATTTTCCGCTATACACCCATACACTGTGTTGTCAGACTAAACCTCACAGAACACTTACGCCAGTTTACCACCTGCAGAACAATGTGGCTTCTCTCTGTATCTAGATGATAAAATAATGGTGATACCCCTGTTTTTCTCTCTACCCAAAACTGTATTACAGTACAAAACTTCACAAAACTGGAACAAAATATAAAACACTTTTAAATGCAAAAATGTTTTTCTATTTTACTTCCAAACACAAATCTCATTTGCCAACCTTTCAGACAACCCCAAGCTCCTCCCACCAACTTTCTGCTGATATATAAATGCTGAAAATAAACTTCCGGTTATGCTCAGCTACTTAAAAAACCAAACTGGTTTATTTACATATCAATTGTTCAGGAAGAGGGAGGGGGAGGGGAGGCCTTGATCGCCTTGTCTATCAAGACTCCAAAAAATCATTGGCTACACATTATATATTTCAACCATTTAAAACCTTGTCCAGGAAATGATGGAATAAACCCCCCTTTGCAAATGGGAGGGAATCCCCCCTGACCCACATTCCCTGGAAGTCAAACCATAAGTTGGGACTCAAAATACAAACTCCTGCCAAGAGATGGCTATACAGTACAAGTTCCAAAAAATGAATTGCTCTCTGGGAAACTCCCAAATATTTAAAAATAAAAACACATCATTGTACAAAAACTCTGTTAGTCTTACAATCTATCAAAATTCAGTGTAAAGTGAAGTTTTTCTTAAAACCAAAATCCAATGCAAAAAAAACCCGCCGCGCATATACTGCAAAGTCAGCTGACCCTGCAATAGCTTACATTCACTTAAATGAAAACAGAGAAACCTTTCTCCTAACACCATCTGCATGGAGTTTGCATGTTGTCCCTGTCTCTGCGTTGGCCTCCTCCCACACTCCAACTGCTGGTAGGTCAGCCAGATCCCATCCATAAATAGGCCCCAGCATGTGCGTGTGTCCGCAAGCACGTTGTGGCCCCTCGGGGTAAGACCGCGCTATTTCAAGATACCACTCTACTCAACTCAAAAGGCGATGCTTAGAAAAACAATTTAAACCAGCGAATTCATTAAACAAAAACCAGTCTCTCAGTATGTCACCCTGGTGTCTCACTACTCTTCCCAGCAGTGCACAGGTCAAACTGTAAACGCAAAAAACATAAGAAAACTGCGCCGATCAACAAATGCCAATACAGCATATTCAGGAGCCGTGTTTGCTAAACTGGAACTTCCTATCTCAAACTGTAAACGTCTCTCAAAATGGCCGACAAGCCAGGACAGCAAAATGGTGGATGAAAACCGCACACCTCATGGACAACAATGGTGCCATTAACGCATGCAATTTTTCCCGCCAAAAACAGCATGGGGCGTCACAATGAACACCACATTGGTTCCCCTACACAAAGAAAAACACAAATGGCCTCTACCAGGTTCCAACGCAGAAAAGATCGCACTATATTCGCACCAAACATCAAAATCTGCCCCAAAGGCTGATAAATTCCACCAGCGAAATAGCAGATGAATGCCACATGGTATAGTGCCCAAAAGAAAGGTGGCTGCACCTTCCCTTATAGGATACCCACAGGCTAAAGAAAAACTGTGCCTCAAAATGGCAGACAAACCTGCAAGGCTAACAAAAACCAAGAATGGCGCCATTACTTTTTCCCGCCAAAACCAGCATCTCTTTAAAAGAAAATCAAAAATGTTTTTCTCCACAAAGACAGACTACACAATTGAGATTTTTCTAAATGATCAACAAAATCCACTGAAAAAGGTGTCAGCTACACTCTACAAGGACCACATGTACACTTACAAACTTAGCCTCCCTTTTGCCAACTAAACAGCACATTCAATAAATGTTAGTTACATGACAATATTAAAAACATATTAATTTCTCTAAGTTAATATACTCTGAGATATTCACCACTTTTCTCTACCTAAAGTTCACACACACAGTGGCCTCAGCTTCCATAACAAGCCATTGCAGAGACATACTATGTCTGCCTTCTAGCAATGCCTGGCCACTTGGATATGCGGCGGGAACTTTCAACTCAAAAACCAAACACTTTCGTTAAAATATTTTTACACTTATGGGGACATGTTTCTTTTTCCCTTATAAAAATCACAATCTAACCATTTCTATTTTTCATAGAAATCACAAACACTACACACATACAGTATATTGTTGCCTGCATGTCTGCTTAGAGTGTCTTTCCCTCAGGGCAAAGCCCCAGCAACACAAAACAGTCTCCATTGCAAACAGTGGGCAAGCCCTTCCCCCATTCAAGCACATAGCTCACAAACAAACCTCTGAGAAATACAAAAAGCTCACCCAAACACACACATTGCAGACTGAATCCCACATCTATATCTTCATTTCATACACAATATACAGTTTCCATCAGCATTCACACAGGCACAAACACTACACACAACTTTGTAATGAAAATTGGAAAGTCAATAGATACACAACTTTCAAACATGTTGGCAGTGATAGCCATGCTGCCAGCCCCTCCCCCGCTAAACCTCATGGTTCACAAACAATCGTCCACTTTACAAACTGCTCAGTACATCGCACAAACAGCCATCTCTTACACAATTTCAATCGCACTCATGGGTACACATGTCCTACATCACACAAACAATCTAATCACACACAGGCACACACAATCAAATTCACAAGCATACAATCGGATTCGCAGACATACACACGCACACACACTGCAAACTTAAAGCATTATTTCAAAAAAGACAAATTTTTTTTTGTTCGTTTCAAAGTACAGCCTCTTCACGCATCAATCACATCGCAGGTCCACTCTCCTCCTCTGCTGATCTGATGCTCAAAGAGGCCGCAATTGGTCCTAACCATGAGTTGCCATTCTGTCGTAGAAATATGGGTTGTTTGCAGAGCACACAGCCTATATTTCCTGTGCTCTATAAGCACACACTTTAGATTCATCTTTTTGCAATAATGCTATCTTTAAGTTTGCTAAAATCCACTCACCGTTCATTCCATCATTCATCCAAGAAGCAAGGCTCACACATAGATCTTATCGTCAGGCCATCCCAGCATAGACTGACTAGCCGACGCCTAATCATAGGCTTTTATTAAACGCAAAAGATCTCACACAGGAGGTGATTGGCTGCAGCAACCAATCCCCTCCCCCATGGGCGGGGACCTCACAGGATGTCCCTTTCTCACAGGAAAATGGCAATACCTGGACATTCCTTCCAACAGGAGATGTCATACATGAATACAATAACGTAGGATGGCTAAAGTTACCGTTGATAGGAATTCTTATTCTGCACTATTCCAGATGTATTTAATATGTATTGTCATATTGTCACCCAGTGTTAGTACTTCCGCAACCCGCTCTAAAAGAGCTGATTGGGGTAGTCTGAGGCTGGTTGAATCCCGTCTGATAGGGAAAAACGTCTTGAGGTTGGAGTGTGATGTTTGCAGGGTGCGGATATGTCCACCAACTGGGGGCCCTCTGTGCATTAGCATGGACGATCGTTAAGGAGGGGATATGCTCGCTCTGCAATGACATCATTGGTTATAGGCGGATGCGCGCTCTTGTCTCTGCTGTGTCTGATCAACATTGGTTGGAATTCGTAGCGTGCGTCTGCAGATAGCCTCCCTCCCCCATTCAATAATAGTATAATCTTAATATGCGTTATTCTATGGAATAGCGCAGAATAAGAATTCCTATCAACGGTAACTTTAGCCATCCTACGTTATTGTATTCATGTATGACATCTCCTGTTGGAAGGAATGTCCAGGTATTGCCATTTTCCTGTGAGAAAGGGACATCCTGTGAGGTCCCCGCCCATGGGGGAGGGGATTGGTTGCTGCAGCCAATCACCTCCTGTGTGAGATCTTTTGAGTTTAATAAAAGCCTATGATTAGGCGTCGGCTAGTCAGTCTATGCTGGGATGGCCTGACGATAAGATCTATGTGTGAGCCTTGCTTCTTGGATGAATGATGGAATGAACGGTGAGTGGATTTTAGCAAACTTAAAGATAGCATTATTGCAAAAAGATGAATCTAAAGTGTGTGCTTATAGAGCACAGGAAATATAGGCTGTGTGCTCTGCAAACAGCCTAGGAATTCCACAACAGGTTTTACAGATCAAAACAGTCTGATGGATTTTTTTCATAGGACAAACCGATCGTGTATGGGCCTTATCGGTCTTTTTTCCATCGGTGTAAAAAAATAGAACATGTTTTAAATTTTTCCGATGGATAAAAAACCGATAGCAAATTCCGATCGTCTATGGGCAAGTCCATCGGTTAAAAAACCCACGCATGCTCAGAAGCATTGAACTTCATTTTTCTCGGCTCATCTGAGTTTTTTACGTCACCGCGTTTGGAACGGTCGGTTTTTGGACTGATGGTGTGTAGGCAAGACTGATGGAAGTCAGCTTCATCGGTTTTCCGATGGAAAAATCCATCGGTTTAAAAACCATAGGAAATCCGATCGTGTGTACAGGGCTTTAGTCTATCTTTGGATCCTCACCTGTGCAGTCTCTTGATTAACCTAGTCTCTTGCATATACTCACACAGCAATTCCATTGGGACCCTGATGACTTTTCGGAATTTTCCTTTCTTTACCTCTTTCAATCTGTGTTAGGGGGGATAGCAGGTCTATCTACACTTCAGTTTTTTTTCTACTGTCACTGCACTGCCTTTAATTGACTCTAAATCCCCCTGTCTCCGTTCCCCCCTTTTTTTCACCTCTCTTTCCTACCTCTACCTTTTTTTTTTCTTTTCCCTCTCCCTGGGTTGTGTGATTACTCCCCTCTGAAATCGCAGACGAGAGCAAAATCAGTTCTGAGTTCTGTGAATACCTTTTCTTGGACCCCCTGTATCCATGTACCCAATTAACTCCAGGAGAAGCTCCAGCCTGACCATCATGACTGACTCTAAACTACAGAACCACCCACTGATTTTGAGTGAAAACGTGAAAGGTCTTAACATTCCAGAAATTAGATCTCAAGTCTTGATTGTATTTGCCAAATACAGAGCTCATTTCATCTTCATTCAACAAAACCTTTCTGATATCTCACCATGCAACCAATCCCCACTCCAAAACAAAGGTGTCTCGATTCTGATTTCCAAAACCTCCCCATTCCAATTATCAGATACTTTCATTGATTCAGCGAGCCACTATTTGTTTATTAAGGCTTCTTTTGCCTCCAAACCTATTACTTTGCTAATATTTACTGCCCTATTGAACACCAGGTATCCTTCTTCCACAAGATACTGTAGGTGATCTCTTTCAGACATTCCAGGTGGGTAAACTACTTCTAGGAGGGGATTTTAATGTTCCTTTAAACCCATAGTTGAACTCTGTGTAGGACTCTGCTTGCCCCTGACCTGTCCTTGGATTTCTGCCTGCCTGTTGTGACCTTGGCTTCAATATTCTGACTCTGCTCCTGTCTTAAACTCCTAAACCTCGCTGCCCAGCTGTGTACCAATCCCGGTTTGTGTCCTGACTCTGTCTCTGCCTGATGTTCCTGCATCTCGCTGCCTGGTAGTTGATGAATTTTTGGCTTGTGCTCTGGCTACACTCGGGTATGCCAATTAAGTGTCACCATGTTCCAATTCCTGGTTCCTGCCTGGTGATCTACGATCATCTGCTTCCTGCAAACCCCAGATGGCGCTACCTGCTACACCAGCTCTCATGCCACTCTATGCCCTCATAATTCCTGTCATTACTACCAGGGGTGTTGAACAAGAGGTGCAAAATAAGTTCCCTCTACAGCTCGATCGCCACCAGGTACGTGACATCTAGATTTCCCTCCTGGCTTATTTCAAAACTTTTTGTGAGTGAGTGTACCCACAGTGAGGTGTTGGCTCATCCCTTTTTTTATAGAGGAAAAATGTTGTTCATTGCACAACTGGAGTCTGCATCCTCCACGGAACCCTGATGATGTCGTTTGTGAATAAACCAGTAGGGCAGACTCGGATACACGCTACTGAGCATGTGCTGTACCATGTGATATGCTGTGTTACTTCTAGACTATTGTAAGTGCTTAGACTTAATACATTTATTTTTATGGGTGATTTTACACTATAAGGATTGTCTCTTTTATCATATGCATCAGTCCTGCTGAGCCAATTCCCAGTTGTGTAACAGTTCCCTGCAAGTTGTGGATGTAGATAATGACACCTGACAGAAATATTCCTGGTGTCTCTGTGGATGAGTGGAGGTTAGAGAGAGTACCATTTCCTTGGGCGAATTTTACTATGCACATGTGACCACTCTTATTTGGAGGGCCACATTATTTGGTAAACCTTGTGTGTTATCAATGACACCTAGTAGACTTTACAAGTGTTCGATGGTGACAGCCTGCGGAGCTCATCGTATTTTCTCATCACCGCTTGTGGGACTCTTTTTATTCTGTCCTAGTGTATTTTCTACTGTATATGCCTCTATATTCATTCCTACATTATCAATCTTATGGCTGTCCAGAGCCATGAATATCAATGATATTACACATTTTCCTGCAACCACGAGTGAACTTTCTACAAAAATATTGCACTCTGAGATCATATGGATGTCTGTGAGAGACAGGTAGTCAGATTCCATGAGGTGAGATTTATTTATACATTTTTCATTTGGCTGTTCATTATCTCCTCTAGACCTCAGCATCTATCATATTTGTTTGAAATGAAATTATCCTGTTTCTGAGGGACTGTATGCAACATAATATTGCCACATTGTTTGGATTGTCTGTGTGAGGGGGACAATTGGCTCACTTTGGAATCATTTAAAACTTAGTATGTCCAGGCTAAACGAATTGCTGTCCATGAAAGGGAAACAAGCAGACTTTGTGAAACTACAACTCACTCATATACCATGTTGTCCCCTCTGGACTGCAGACTCTGTAGGTTAAGGATGCAACTAAAGATCACAGGATTACAAACTAATCAGTAGCCTCATGTGGCATGGCTGGTCATTTGTGAAAAGTTACCTTGGAAAGCATCATTCATATACATGTCTACGAAAAGAGGGGGGTGGAGGCGCCAACTAAAATAATCCTACTGTGATAAATAATGTAAGTATAGTATATATACTTACAGGTTCACTTGGAAATGATGTCCATCGAGGATGGGGGTGTTCTGAGGTCTGTTGGTGCCGCTCTGCTGGCTCTGGCAATGTTCCCCTCGGCCGTGAGGTGTAGGAGATGTCGATTTTCGTTTACACTGGCTTCTCTGCGGTGTCACATGACAGGAAGCGCCACACTATCCAGTCTGGAACGTGGAAGCGGAAGTGATGTCTTCCAGAAGCTCATTTGTGAGGTCAGGCACTGATGTGGATGAGAAGGCCTGACTCTCAATCTCCACTCTTATTCATCCCAAAGGTGTTTTATCGGGTTTAGGTCAGGACTCTGTTAAGGTCAGTCAATTTCCTATACCCCAAACTCCAAACTCACTCATCCATGTCTTTATGGACCTTGCTTTGTGCTCTGGCCAATCACACAGCCAGAGTCTGCAAACCCAGAAGGAAGACAGAGCGAAGATGGAAGTGCCTTCAGTGGTGATAGCACGCCACTGGAGGGCTTCATTCTTAGACAAGGTTCACATAATGTGCTAGTATGCAATGCATACTAGCACATTATGATATTGTTTGCAGGGTTTAAAAAAAAAAAGACAGTGGTTTACTAGCGCTTTAAGATTCATGAAAAACATTATCCTATAGTATGGAAAAATGTACATATACATGTTGGAGTGAAATAAAAATTTAAATTGGCCAAAAACATTACATTCACCAAAATCATTGAAAATTGATTTTTCAATTACCGTATATACTCGAGTATAAGCCGAGTTTTTCAGCACTATTTTTGTACTGAAAATGCCCCCTTGGCTTATACTCGAGTCACCTTTTTGCGCCTGATCTCCCAGACTTTGGGGCACCAGTACTTAGCACACATGTCTGGGGGACCTATGGCCGGGGAGCATTGATTTTTCAAAGTGGGCACCCCTTCCATAGACTCCCATGTTAAACGTCAGTCTAGTCATGGGCACAGTGAGGCATGGACACAGTGAGGCATGGGCACAGTGAGGAATGCACATGGACACAGTGAGGCATGGGAACAGTGAGGCATGGGCACAGTGAGGCATGGGCACAGTGAGGCATGCATATGGACACAGTGAGGCAAAGTGAGGCACAGTGAGGCATGCAGATGGACACCCTAGGCTTATACTCGAGTCAATACATTTTCCCATTTTTTTGTGGTAAAATTAGGTGCCTCGGCTTATATTCGGGTCAGCTTATACTTGAATATATACGGTAACTTTTTTCACCTCTAATGATAGCAATGTACTGTATGCATATCTGGCTGCAGACTTTTATGCCCTGTACACACGATAGGATTTTCCATCAAATAAAGTTGCATGTCAGCTTTTGGTCAGATATTCCGACCGTGTGTATGCTCCATCCAACTTTTTCTGTCAGAATTTCCGCCAGCAAACGATTGAGAGCAGGTTCTTTATTTTTCCGACGAAAAAAGTTCTTGTCAGAAATTCCGCTCGTCTGTATGCAATTCCAACCCGCAAAAAAACACGCATGCTCAGAATCAAGTAGAAGAGCCAAACAATCCAAAGAAAAGGATGAGAAACTACTAAATGTTGAAATATTCAATTTGAGTAAGGTAGAATTAAACAAGAAAGAATTGAATATTCTAAATTTGGGTCTGAAGTGTGCCCCTAGGAAGACCTTTAATAAATTTGAGGTATATATTGATACCCATAAGTTCATTCGTAAATTGAACATGAAAAAGTATTTTTTAAGCCATCCAGTTAATCCTGTAATTAGAAACTATAATATGTCAGAAATAATAGATAGTGGTCTTAAGAATAAATCTATTTTTAACCCACAAAATTCTAATAATCATTTTATTGAAGTTTTTAAACATATGATTTTAAAAGATATTGAAGAACTCCCGATAAAAAAGAAGGAAATTAATCCTGAATATATTAAAGAAGGTGTCAAAAGTCTTGAAAAAAAGAAGGACATCATTATCCGCCCAGCGGACAAGGGGGAGGAGTAGTGATAATGGACAAACCCATGTAACATAAACAACTGATGAATCTATTGGATGATCAGATCACATATAAGAAGTTGCGATCTGACCCAACAGAAATATATAGAACACAGTTGGTGTCCTTGGTTGAATGGGGGTATATGACCAATGCTCTAAATTTGAAAGAAAAGAGATACTTGGTCCCCTCAGCTTGCAGAATACCGGTGATCTACACACTGCCGAAAATACATAAAAATGCTTTGAATCCTCCAGCACGTCCAATCGTGAATGGAATAGGATCTGTAACTTCCAGACTGGGAGAATATTTAGATACATTTTTACAACCCAGCGTGAAGGATACAAAGGCTTATTTGAAAGACACAGCTGACTTATTACAACTGTTAGAAAAAGTGGAAATTAATATTGATTCTGAGACGTATTTAGTTACAGCAGATGTGTCAGCCTTATATACTGTTATTCAGCATGAAGATGCAGCGTTAGCATTAAATTGGGCTTTGAGTAAGAGAGACGATATTCCGGATATGCAAAAACGTTTTTTAGGACATGTACTGGACTTTTGCATGAGCCATAACTATTTTTGGTACCAT
This sequence comes from Rana muscosa, assembly GCA_029206835.1. NCBI lineage: Eukaryota > Metazoa > Chordata > Amphibia > Anura > Ranidae > Rana > Rana muscosa. The sequence continues at coordinate 166,505,601 of CM055125.1, read as the reverse complement.
GACTGCTTCTTCTCACAACAGGTTGGCGTGGCTATGGGGGCTAAGTTTGCCCCCAGCCTTGCCAACCTGTTCATGGCCGAGTGGGAGGACAAACATATTTTCAGGAATAAAAAAACACAATTACGGTTCTATCGACGTTTCATTGATGACCTCCTATTTATCTGGGAAGGATCAAAAGAATCAGTGACTGAGTTCTTAGAAATATTAAATAATAATAATAACAACTGTGAGGGGGTTAGCTCGGCAGCGGGTGTGTGTGACCCCCGGGATGGGCTCCCCACACAAAAACAGGCCCAGCAGACGGAGGTTGTGGTTTTCAAAATCAAAAAGGTGCGGTTTATTTTCTATTTACAGTGACAAAACACAGCAAAGCAAAAGAAACATAAACAAAATAAATCCTGGTCAACTTGACCTCTGACTAAACATACAGGTTTCCTAACTAACAACTGGGATCAGCCTAGTGCTGTCCTAGTCCCTAAGTCCCTGGTTTTAAATGTCCAAGCAAATAGCCACACAGGCTTTGTCTCACCGCACAGGGGTTCACTCTCCCTAGACAGTCCACACAGGTCTGGGTCCAGGCATGAGCTAACATCTAATGAAGCTGGGAGTTCTTATAGAGGCCTAAATGAGCTGACAAGCTTCAGCTGGTCTCATCAACTCCCTGTCTGCACGACGCCCCACACTCTCCCTAGAGGTATGAGTCATCCATGAGCCTACTAGCCTCAGCTGGGCTTATACAACTCTCCACCTAGTTGTATAAGTCGGCGTAAAGCCTGAATCTGGGCGAAATATATCTACCCCCCTGGATGCAACCAGATGACTTTACCTTCCTGCTGTCACATACCCCCCCTCTTGTTTTAACCTCGGGGTTGGAACACCAGCAATCAGGCATTCATGTACTCGAGACAAAGCATCCACATTCCCCATTTGAACGCCAGGGCGATGCTTTACTGTGAAGTTGAATTCCTGGAGGGCCAGGAACCACCTATTCACTCTTCTATTTGTTTCCTTGTTTTGAGCCATCCACTTTAACGGAGCGTGATCCGTAACCATGTCAAAGTGCCTACCTAGCAGGTAGTACCGAAGGGAATCTAGAGCCCACTTCACCGCTAAACACTCCTTTTCAACGGTGGCGTAATTTACCTCATGGGACTTCAACTTCCTGCTGAGGTAAATGACTGGGTGCTCTTCCCCGTTCCAGACCTGGGACAATACTGCTCCTAACCCCATATCTGACGCATCACTTTGTACGACAAAGTCTTTAGAGAAGTCGGGTGAGTACAACACTGGCTGGCTACATAAGGCTTGTTTCAAGAATTGGAATGCTGCCTCAGCCTCGGGGGTCCATTTAATCATGACCGACCCTTTCCCCTTCGTCAGGTTGGTTAGGGGCACAGCCTTAGAAGCAAAGTGGGGAATGAATCGCCGATAATACCCAGCGATTCCCAGAAAGGCTCGTACCTGCTTCTTGCTGTTGGGACGTGGCCAACTCTGGATGGCCTCGACTTTGTTGAGTTGGGGTTTTATTACTCCCCTCCCAATGGTGTACCCAAGATATTTGGCCTCCTCCTGCCCAATGGTACACTTCTTGGGGTTAGCCGTAAACCCCGCTTCCCGAACAGAGTCCAGGACTGCTTGCACTTTTGGCAGATGTGAGGCCCAATCTGTGCTATGGACAATTACGTCATCCAGGTAAGCCGCAGCATACTTCCGATGGGGCCTCAGCATCTGGTCCATTTTCTGCTGGAATGTGGCCGGCGCATTCTGTAACCCGAACGGCATTCTTTTATATTGGAACGCCCCGTCTGGGGTTACAAATGCGGTTTTCTCTTTGGCCGACTTGGCCAGGGGGATTTGCCAATACCCTTTTGTGAGGTCAAGAGTCGTCATGTATCGGGCTGTTCCCAGCCGGTCGATCAACTCATCTATACGTGGCATGGGGTAGGTGTCAAATTTTGTAACTTTGTTCAACTGACGAAAATCGTTACAAAATCGCCAGCTCCCATCCGGTTTAGGCACCAACACAATGGGACTAGACCAATCACTTTGGGACTCCTCTATCACCCCTAAGTTCAGCATTTTCTGTACTTCCTCCCGTATTGCCTCCCGTCGGGCCTCTGGGATCCGATAGGGTTTTAACTTCACCCTTTCACCGGGCGGGGTAATGATGTCATGCTCTACCCCAGATGTTTGTCCCGGCAGCTCAGAGAATACCTCCTTGTTGCGAAGCACAAACTCCTTAACCTACTGTTGTTGGGGTTGTGACAAGGTGGCTGCTATTCCAACCTCAGGAATCAAGCAACCAGTTTGAGCTGGTGACCAAGTGTCTGCGACTAGGGACTCTCTATCCCTCCAGGCTTTCAACAGATTAACGTGATAGATCTGTTCGGGCTTTCGCCTTCCTGGTTGTCTGACCTTGTAATTCACTTCGCTCACTTTTTCCATTATCTCGTAGGGGTCTTGCCATTTGGCAAGGAATTTACTTTCAACCGTAGGGACAAGTACCAGTATCCTATCCCCCGGGGAAAAGGTACGGGTCTTGGCTCCACGGTTGTACACTCTCTGCTGTGCTAACTGCGCTTGGGCCAAATGTTCCTTCACAATGGGCATTACCTGTGCAATTCGGTCTTGCATCAGGGCGACATGCTCAATCACACTCCTGTGGGGAGAACTCTCACTTTCCCAAGTTTCCTTGGCAATATCCAACAGCCCTCTTGGGTGTCTCCCATACAGTAACTCAAAGGGGGAGAATCCCGTAGAGGATTGGGGCACCTCCCTAATAGCAAACATCAGATAAGGAAGTAGACAGTCCCAATCCTTTCCATCTCTATCCACCACTTTCTTCACATTTGTTTTAGGGTTTTGTTGAATCTTTCAACCAGCCCATCGGTTTGGGGGTGATACACAGATGTACGTAATTGCGTCACTTTGAACAATTTACACAGCTCCTTCATAACCCGGGACATAAAGGGTGTACCTTGGTCCGTAAGCAGTTCCTTACAAATACCCACCCGGCTAAACACAAGAGATAGCTCTTTGGCTATGGTTTTGGCCGAGGTATTTCGGAGAGGGATCGCTTCTGGATAACGGGTGGCATAGTCCATTATAACTAATATGTACTGGTGCCCCCTAGCGGACTTGATTATAGGACCTACCAAATCCATGGCGATCCTCTCAAACGGGACCTCAATGATGGGTAGAGGGACCAGCGGGCTACGGAAATGTGGCATCGGGGCCGACCTCTGACACACAGGGCAGGAGGAACAATAATTTTCTATGTCCTTCATCACCCCCGGCCAATAGAATCTCTGTAATACCCTCTCTCGGGTTTTCTCTGTCCCCAGATGACCTCCAAGAATGTGGCCATGGGCCAACTCCAACACCAACTTCCTGTAAGGTTTGGGCACCACAAGCTGCTCAACGGTTTCTTCTGCCCTTTTTGCCACCCGATACAGTAGGTCCTTCTCTACGCTGAAGTATGGGTAAGTGCAGGTATTATCTGGGTTCACTAACTCGCCATCTATTTTCACTACGTTTTCCCGTGCCTTTATTAGGGCGGGGTCTTTCAACTGTTCTGTGGCAAAGTTTTCCCTGTGAACCTCAAGATCAGAAAACTCCACAGACGGTAGGTTTTCGTCTGAGGAGGTGGTCTCCTCTCCAGTTTCTTGAGTCTCCCCTGCCAATACTGATAAGGGAAATTCCGGAGAGTCCTCACCACTCTCAGGGGAGTTCTGGCTATCACATTCCTGGTACATAGGGGCACCAGTGGGGGGCTCAGGATCATCCCACAGTTCCCAGAACTTCGGAAAATCCCTTCCCACAATGGCGTCATGCGGTAACTGAGATACTAAGCCCACTGGATGAGAGAGGGTACCTTTGGGGGTCTCGAAACACACTGTAGTCACTGGATACTCTCGGGTGTCCCCATGCACACAAATAACAGCTACCTTGCTATTCCCAGAGACCTCTGTTTTAACTAACTCAGCCTTTATCAGGGTCACAAGGCTACCTGAATCCAGCAATACCACAACATTTCTACCATTAACACACATTTTGCATAAATGTTTCTCAGTTCCTCGAATGGCAGTGCATGTGACTGTCGCACACAGCGACTGACGTCTGCCCGTCAGAAAGTCACACTGCATGGGTTCCTCCACAACCGGGCAATTGGCTGCAATATGTCCCGCTTGCCGGCAGCGGTAGCAAACGATCCTTCTTGCCGCCTCTTGAGCCGCTGATTTCCCAGGCTGTTCTTGCCAAACTTGGGGTAGAGCTCCCACCCTCTCACTCTCTCCACCCTCACCCCTTGGAATCCTCTTATCCGCCCCTGGGGATGGTCTGGTCTTAGGGTGGAAAGTCCGAGTGTCTCTGGAAGAGGCCGTCAGGTTCTCTGTAGCCAAGTATTTCTCCACACGATCCACAAGACCATCGGCCGTCTCTGGGTCTCCATGGCTTACCCACTTTTGGATGGCAGTAGGAAGAGCTCTCAAAAACCGATCCATTACAACACGTTCCACAATCTTTGGTGTGGACAAAGTCTCTGGCTGTAGCCACTTTCTGCTCAGGTGAATGAGATCATACATTTGAGACCTGGGGGGTTTTCCAAGCTGGAAAGTCCAGTTATGCACACGCTGAGCCCGGACAGCCTGGGTGACACCCAGCCTTGCCAATATTTCAGCTTTTAGAATCACATAGTCTTTTGCTTGGTTAGGCTCTAGGTCATAGTAAGCTTTCTGTGATTCACCAGTTAACAGAGGAGCCACCAGTCCAGCCCACTGCTCCTCAGGCCACTTTTCTCTTTCAGCGGTCCTTTCAAATGTGGTCAAAAATACCTCTGGATCATCCTCTCCAGTCATTTTTGTCAATAAACGACTCACCCCAAAGGACGCGGTATTAGTGGGACGGCTTTCCTCACTGGTCTGCGGACGTTGCTGCATTACTGCTTCCATCTGTTGTTGTAGTCTCTGCTCTTGCTTCTGCAACAGGTCTATGAAGCGGGCCTCAGATTGCTGCTGGGCTTGTTGCTGAGCCTCCAGACTCTGTTGCAAAGTTGCGTTTGTCTGCTGCTGGGCTGCAAGGCTCTGTTGATGAGCTTGCTGCTGGGCTGCGAAGTTCTGTTGTTGAGCTGCAAGGCTCTTTTGCAAACCTGCATTTGTCTGCTGTTGATTGGCATTTGCTAGAGCCAGCTGCTTCAGTATCTCCTCCATGCTGGCTTAAAAAAAACTGCCACTGGTTCTCCACCAACTGTGAGGGGGTTAGCTCGGCAGCGGGTGTGTGTGACCCCCGGGATGGGCTCCCCACACAAAAACAGGCCCAGCAGACGGAGGTTGTGGTTTTCAAAATCAAAAAGGTGCGGTTTATTTTCTATTTACAGTGACAAAACACAGCAAAGCAAAAGAAACATAAACAAAATAAATCCTGGTCAACTTGACCTCTGACTAAACATACAGGTTTCCTAACTAACAACTGGGATCAGCCTAGTGCTGTCCTAGTCCCTAAGTCCCTGGTTTTAAATGTCCAAGCAAATAGCCACACAGGCTTTGTCTCACCGCACAGGGGTTCACTCTCCCTAGACAGTCCACACAGGTCTGGGTCCAGGCATGAGCTAACATCTAATGAAGCTGGGAGTTCTTATAGAGGCCTAAATGAGCTGACAAGCTTCAGCTGGTCTCATCAACTCCCTGTCTGCACGACGCCCCACACTCTCCCTAGAGGTATGAGTCATCCATGAGCCTACTAGCCTCAGCTGGGCTTATACAACTCTCCACCTAGTTGTATAAGTCGGCATAAAGCCTGAATCTGGGCGAAATATATCTACCCCCCTGGATGCAACCAGGTGACTTTACCTTCCTGCTGTCACACAACATAAAGTTGGATTACCAAATCAGTAATGAGGAGATAAACTTTCTTGATGTTACTATTATGAAGGGATTAGGATGCTTGAATACCCGGGTATATTTCAAGCCTACGGACCGAAATAGTTATATTTCAATTAGGAGTGGACATCACCCAGCCTGGATACGAAATATCCCAAAAGGTCAGATACTCTGGGTGCGACGTAACTGCACTAGTCAGGAGGATTTTGGGATTCAGGCGAATGTGTTGAAAGAAAAATTTACACAGAAAGGGTATCGCGAGGAACCACTTCAAAATTTTATAAATGAAATAGGTGAAGCCCCAAGGAGCCAATGTTTTGGAAATAAAGCAATACAGATTAAAGATGGACAACATCAATGGGGTTTTATAACAGGCTTTCATCATCAATATAAGGAGATTGAGACTATTATTAAAAAACATTGGCACATTTTGGGACGTGATAGACATCTGGGGGATTCTCTACCCAATACACCAAAATTCATATACAGAAGAGCCCCGAGTTTTGGTGATAGGGTGGTCAATAAAATTCTGGACCTCCCAAATGAACGTATACTGCGCTTTGATCTGAAAGGATTTTACTCGTGTAGGAGATGCAAGTGCTGCAGAACAGTAAAAGTGCAAAATAGAGGGATAATGAGTGTTACCAATAAGGATCAGGAAACATTTGATATTAAAGAATTTATATCCTGTAATTCGTCTTATGTGGTATACCTCATGTGGTGCCCTTGTGGGCTTTATTACGTGGGTAGAACTAAAAGACTACTTAACCACTTAAGCCCCGGACCATTTGGTAGCTAGAGGACCAGAGGTGAATTCAGAATTTTGCACTGCGCTGCTTTAACTGTAAATTGTGCAGACATGCAATGTTGTACCCAAACGAAATTTGCGTCCTTTTCTTCCCACAAATAGAGCTTTCTTTTAATGGTATTTGATTGCCTCTGCGATTTTTATTTTTTGCGATATAAACGGAAAAAGACGGAAAATTTTGAAAAAAAATGATATTTTCTACTTTTTCTTATAAGAAAAATCGAATAAACTCAATTGTAGTCATAAATTTAGGCCAAAATGTATTCGCCAAATGTTTTTAGTAAAAAAAATGTCAATAAGCGTATATTTATTGGTTTGCGCAAAAGTTATAGAGTTTACAAACTAGGGTACATTTTCTGAAATTTACACAGCTTTATATTTATGACTGCCTATCTCATTTCTTGAGGTGCTAAAATGACAGGGCAGTACAAAACCCCCCCAAATGACCCCATTTTGGAAAGTAGACACCCCAAGGAAATTGCTAAGAGGCATATTGAGCCCATTGAATTTTTTATTTTTTTGTCCCAAGTGATTGAATAATGACTAAAAAAAAAAAAAAGTTGTCACTAAATGATATATTGCTCACACATGCCATGGTTATATGTGGAATTTCACCCCAAAATACATTTTGCTGCTTCTCCTGAGTACGGGGATACCACATGTGTGGGACTTTTTGGGAGCCTAGCCGCGTACGGGACCCTGGAAACCAAGCACCGCCTTTAGGATTTCTAAGGGCGCACATTTTTGATTTCACTCCTCACTACCTATCACAGTTTCGAAGGCCATAAAATGCAAAAATAGCACAAAACCCCCCCAAATGACCCCATTTTAGAAAGTAGACACCCCAAGGAAATTGCTGAGAGGCCTGTTGAGCCCATTGAATATATATTTTTTTGTCCCAAGTGATTGAATAATGACAAAAAAAAAATAAAAAATTACAAAAAGTTGTCACTAAATGATATATTGCTCACACATGCCATGGTTATATGTGGAATTACACCCCAAAATACATTTTTCTGCTTCTCCTGAGTATGGGGATACCACATGTGTGGGACTTTTTAGGAGCCTAGCCGCGTACGGGACCCCGAAAACCAAGCACCGCCTTCAGGATTTCTAGGCACTAATTTTTGATTTCACTCCTCACTACCTATCACAGTTTTGAAGGCCATAAAATGCCAAAATCGCACAAAACCCCCCCCCAAATGACCCCATTTTGGAATATAGACACCCCAAGCTATTTGCTGAGAGGAATGGCGAGTATTTTACAGCTCTCATTTGTTTTTGAAAATGAAGAAAGAAAATATATATATATATATTTTTTTTTTCAATTTTCAAAACTTTGTGACAAAAAGCGAGATCTGCAAAATACTCACAATACCTCTCAGCAAATAGCTTGGGGTGTCTACTTTCCAAAATGGGGTCATTTGGGGGGGTTTTGTGCCATCTGGGCATTCCATGGCCTCCGAAACTGTGATAGGCAGTGAGAAGTGAAATCAAAAATTTACACCCTTAGAAAGCCTGAAGGCGGTGCTTGGATTTGGGGTCCCGTACGTGGCTAGGCTCCCAAAAAGTCTCACACATGTGGTATCCCCGTACTCAGGAGAAGCAACAGAATGTATTTTGGGGTGTAATTCCACATATGCCCATGGCATGTTTGAGCAATATTTCATTTAGTGACAACTTTGTGCAAAAAAAAAAAATTGTCGTTTTTCCGCAACTTGTGTCAACATATAAAATATTCCATGGACTCGACATGCCTCTCAGTATATAGCTTGGGGTGTCTACTTTCCAAAATGGGGTCATTTGGGGGGGTTTTGAACTGTTCTGGCATTTTATACACAACATTAGGAAGCTTACATCCACTCTTCTAACCACTTGAAGACAAAGCCCTTTTTGACACTTTTTGTTTACATGAAAACATTTTTTTTTTGCAAGAAAATTATGTTGAACCCCCAAACATTATATATATTTTTAAAGCAAAGGCCCTACAGATTAAAATGGTGGGTGTTGCATTTTTTTTTCTACGCAGTATTTGCGCAGCGATTTTTCAAACGCATTTTTTGGGTTAAAAAATACACTTTTTTTAATTTTAATGCACTAAAACACACTATATTGCCCAAATGTTTGATGAAATAAAAAAGATGATCTTAGGCCGAGTACATAGATACCAAACACGACATGCTTTAAAATTTCGCACAAACGCGCATTGGCGACAAACTACATACATTTTTAAAAGCCTTTAAAAGCCTTTACAGGTTACCCCAGTAGATTTACAGAGGAGGTCTACTGCTAAAATGATTGCCCTCGATCTGACCTTCGCGGTGATACCTCACATGCATGGTGCAATTGCTGTTTACATATGACGCCAGACCGACACTTGCGTTCGCCATTGGGCAAGAGCAGGGCAGGACAGGGGTGCTTTTTTTTTTTCTTTTTTTTTTATTATTAATTTTGCTTTTTTATTTTATTTTTAAATTGTTCCTTCCAAGTATTTTTTTTTTATCATTTTTATTGTTATCTCAGGGAATGTAAATATCCCCTATGATAGCAATAGGTAGTGACAGGTACTCTTTTTTTGAAAAAACTGGGGTCTTCTAGACCCTAGCTTTTTCCTCTGCCCTCAAAGCATCTGACCACACCAAGATCGGTGTGATAAAATGCTTTCCCAATTTCCCAATGGCGCTTTTTATATCCGGGGGGGGGCATTCCCTCCCACTGCTTGTAAAAGCAGTCCAGAGGCTAATTAGCCGCTAGGATTGCTTTTACATGAAAGCCGGCCGCAGGCTGAAAAGAATGATACCAAGATGATACCTAAACCCGCAGGCATCATTCTGGTATAAACATTCAAAGTCCAGCAACATACCAGTACGTTGCTGGTCCTTGTTGGACATGTATTGTAATCTTTTTATTTCATGCAGCCAGTTGGCTGAACGAAAAAAGAGATTGATCGGTGGGTATGCCCACCATTAGAATACCGCCCTTCATCCACCCACTTCCAATGATGGGCATACACGCACCATTTCTATATGCCGAAGCATGGGGGCATCCTCCCGCAAAAAAGTTATGCCGCACACACATGGTCGGACTTTTCCACAGGCAAGCCTCCGTCGGAATTTCGACCGTATGTACGCGGCATTAGGAGCAAAATCGCTCCTCCGCCCCTGCTGCCCCAATGCTTCGGCATATTTGCTTTTTTTTTTTAACTGTGGTGGTGAAATCACCTCCTACAGCACTGGAGTCGCAGGGATCAGGCCTGTCTATGCGAACGCTGCAGTTATGTGTGTTTTTGTTTTGTAAGTGACAGTGATCGATCGATACTGCACTTGGGTGGCCTGGGCTGGACGGAGGGGCAAAACGCAGGTGCCAGCAGGTATCTGGGCTGATCCCGCTAACACTGCGTTTTTGGGAACCCTAAACTGCTGGGGACGCTAGTATAGATCAGATCAGATATTGATCTGTTCAGATACTATACCATTAAGGGGGTGTATGCTTCACGCGTGGGTGTTAGCATTACTGGCACTAACCTGACGCTGCCTGGGGTGTGACTCAGACCCTCTCTGACGCTAAAACCTAATTGATATCACCCGCCGGGCGATCAGGGGGTTAAACCTTTATTGGGTTATATACACGGCGGGTGCCCTGACACTATAAAAAGCAAACTAACTAACCAGCGTCACCCGTAACACTTATATGGTGATCACTGGTGAAAGGGTTAACTAGGGGCAATCAGGGGGTTAAAACCTTTATTAGATAATATATGGGGGTACCTGACGCTATAAAAACCTGCGGCGAACCTAAAAAAAATTACCAGCTACCGATCTGCATCACCGACACTAAGACAGCGTTTAGAAAAACGATTGCTTAGCGACAGTGGTGATGGGGGTGAAAGGGTTACCTGGGGGGGGCGATCAAGGGGGTTAAACCTTTATTAGATAATATATTGGGGTACCTGACGCTATAAAAACATGCGGCGAACCTAAAAAAAATTACTGGCTACGATCTGCATCACCGACACTAAGACAGCGTTTAGAAAAACAATTGCTTAGCGACAGTGGTGATAGGGGGTGAAAGGGTTACCTGGGGGGCGATCAAGGGGGTTAAACCTTTATTAGATAATATATTGGGGTACCTGACGCTATAAAAACCTGCGGCGAACCTAAAAAAAATTCTGGCTACCGATCTGCATCACAGACACTAAGACAGCGTTTAGAAAAACGATCGCTTAGTGACAGTGGTGATAGGGGGTGAAAGGGTTACCTGGGGGGTGATAAAGGGGGTTAAACCTTTATTAGATAATATATTGGGGTACCTGACGCTATAAAAACCTGCGGCGAACCTAAAAAAAATTACTGGCTACGATCTGCATCACCGACACTAAGACAGCGTTTAGAAAAACAATTGCTTAGCGACAGTGGTGATAGGGGGTGAAAGGGTTACCTGGGGGGCGATCAAGGGGGTTAAACCTTTATTAGATAATATATTGGGGTACCTGACGCTATAAAAACCTGCGGCGAACCTAAAAAAAATTACCGGCTACCGATCTGCATCACAGACACTAAGACAGCGTTTAGAAAAACGATCGCTTAGTGACAGTGGTGATAGGGGGTGAAAGGGTTACCTGGGGGGCGATCAAGGGGGTTAAACCTTTATTAGATAATATATTGGGGTACCTGACGCTATAAAAACCTGCGGCGAACCTAAAAAAAATTACTGGCTGCCGATCGGCATTACTGACGCTAAGACAGCGATCAGAAAAATGATCGCTAAGCGACAGTGGTGATAGGCGGTGAAAGGGTTATCTGGGGGGTGATCAGGGGGTTAAACCTTTATTAGGGGGGGTTAGGGGGCTACACTTGACCTAAGACTAAACTTTGGTGACACTTTTACAGTCACAAATGTCACTGATTGCAGTGATCACTAAATAAATGGTCACTGCAATCAGTGACACTGTGACTGGGGGCTGGGGGGGTGATCTGGGGGGTAATCTGGGGTGTCTGGGGGGGCCTGGGGGGGTGATTTATGTCCCTATGTGTCCTGGTGTCAGTGTAGTGTTGTGTGCACTGACCTGATATCTTCTCTTGTACGGCGCTCGGTATATGTGAGCGCCGCACCAGAGATGACATCACTTCCTCCTGCTCCCTCTGTCTGACACAGACAGAGGGGGCATTTCCATTCGCCGGGAGCGATCGCGAGGGGGTGGCCAGAAACGAATGGCTGCCCCCTCATCCCGGAATGCTCCCGGACACTTAGCCACCGCTCACTGTACAGAAGGGGGGTCCGATTGGACCCCCCAACTATACAAAGGCAATCACGTATGCTCTACGTGATTGTGCCTGTCGGTGCCATTCTGCCGACGTATATATACAGTGAGCGGTCGTTAAGTGGTTAAGACACGTATAGGCGAACACCTTACTAATATAAAAAATGGCTTTAAATACCATAGTGTGTCGCTGCACTTTAAGGAAAAACACCAGCAGGATCCCTCTTTAATACAGTTCTGTGGCATAGATTATGTGCATCCATCATGGAGAGGCTCAAATCGCGTGAGAGATTTATCACAAAGAGAGACAAAATGGATATTTATTTTAAAAAGTCTTTATCCTAGAGGCCTCAACATTGAATTGGATTTGAACTGTTTTATTAATAACTTTTAAATGATTTTAAAGAATTTTAAATAATTTTAGTTATTTTTAATACATTTGAATAATAATTTTAACTATTGAGATATTTGAGTGTCCATTACATTTATTTTATAGCTTTCCAGTACGGTCTAGGTCTGATAGTACATTTAATCAGTGAATGTATATTACAGACATAATGTTTTCCAGCAACGATTTCCTGTAATTTATACACAGGCGCATCAGTTTTTATTAAGATGCATATACATACTATGTGTGATACAGGATAACGTTTTTATGAGTCATGATATTTGCAGTTTGTATATATATATATATATATATATATATATATATATATATATATATATATATATTAATAATAATATTTTTTTTCTCTATATATAAAGAATCTAATATTTACTATATATATTTTTGTTTAGAATACTCAGTGTCTTTGATCCCGCAACTGAGTGTATCTGAACTATAAAAAATAAGGAGTAGTAATAATAATGATAATAGATAGATTAATATTAGGATCTCATGGTGCTACTTGTGTTTTAAATTATGTAATTTACATTATTATTAATGTTTTTTATATTGAATAACACTGAACCACATCCCTAAGTATATGTGCGCCACACTATTGCTATTATGGTATAAGATATTTGAGTCTAAGTATAGATTAATACCAATAGCGAGTGTATGTGGGCAGCGGGGACACTCGTTTTTGTCAGTGGGAGTTATATCCGACTTCCGCCCACGGGGCGATTAACGGATGACAAACTTCCGCCCTCAAATGGACTGGGAAGGTGGGTGGTATGATAAAGTCATATGGGAATGACGTATATCCGCCCAAAGCGGATGGATGAGAGATCGAACTTCCACCCATAACAAGGAGAGATAAAAGGAGGAGCTGGTATACCGCACGGCCAATCCCATGAATAAGTCTATTCGACGAAGCATGTCGGGCGTGGCTATGCAGTAACCGTCTGACGGATTATTCGACGTCACAGGATCGAACTAAGTAGCGAAGGATCAGTGAGTGGCAGCAGGAAGTTGGTGAGATCTCACTGTGTTTACTGAGGGTCCCCCGCGACCTATACACTCGCTTTTCGGTGCATTGTGCTTTGGATTTGCAGTGCTTTTAATATGCCTATTTGAGTTTTGTTTTAGGTAATTGCAATATTTGGAGTGTGTGTTTTGGTGTGTAATTAAACTGATTTTACGTTATCACACTATTTGGAGCTTTTTTCTTATATTTGCATATGGAGTAATCCCTTAAAACACTTGATTTGTGTCTGGAGGATCGTGTGCACAGCTTTGTGAGATTTCTGTACACGTTTTTATGCCAAACACGAGAGTGCGAGGCAACTTGCTTTGGTGAGTGTCCATCTGATGGGAGAGGGATCACGAAACACTGAACACTGTGTGTGGTGGAGGATTGGAAGAAGATTTTTTCTCACGCATTTGGATTGAATTTGTGTGGACTTTATTTTACTTGTGCACATTATTCACTTATGTCACAGGGTGTATATATAATTTTTTGAACAATATTTTTCCCTCGGTCCATTGAGCACGGACATAGGGGGGAGGATACTGTTCTCTAGCGCCGCTGTGTGGGATCATTTTGATTTTACACTGTTTTGTTCATATTTATTTATTTAAAGTGGCTGCTTTATATTTAGTATAGGTTTATTTAACCCATAAGCGCAGTGGTGGTATATATGGGAAGGGCACAATTTATCTATACCATTTTTTCACAGAAGAGCCAAACTGCCTATTAAACTTCATTGATCTCCGCTCGTCGTACGTCTTGTACGTCACCGCGTTTTTGATGGTTGGAATTTTAGACAAGATTTGTGTGACTGTGTGTATGTAACACAAGTTTGAGCCAACATTCCGTCAGAAAAAATCCACAGTTTTCTTGTCGGAATTTCCGATCGTGTTTACGGGGCATAATATTTAAAAATCAACATACTTCTAAAAGCATAAAAAATATGCTGTTTTAATACCTTGAAAAACAGTATATTTTATAACTCTGCTGGGAAATATTTAGTGTGTAGTCTCTGAGTTAATTTTTAAAAACATATTTCACAAATCTGAAAGCATATTTAAATCATTTGTATTCTGATTTATTGTGTTCATTAGCTATGTAGGCATAATTTGATGCTGTAGTCTCATTGTTTACCACAGCTTTAAAGCACAAAACTACAGGAGTGCATAGACTGGCAAAGTTTCAAGTACCATTTTATGTTGTGCAGTTTCTAAATGCTAGATGTAAAATGCATTTGGGTCCCACTGTGTAGACCATTACCAGTTTTACAAGTGTGATTAAGGGCCACTTGAGTGTTAAGCAGTATTTTCATATTGTGGGAACAAACATTAGCATAGTTATAAATGAAAAGTGACAGTTTCTGTTTTACTTAGTTATTATAAAAGTGTAGCTCGTATAGTATTTATTGGAATTAAAAACTTTTACTGGTCTCAAACTAAGAAATCACAGTGCCTCTAATTGGAACAACTGATCTGTTTATCCATAATCATGTTAAGCCATCCTCCTGGAACAGATCCTTGGTAGGAAATGTTTACTATAACCACTATAATTCTTTGTTTACTATTCCTGGCATGTTTGTACTCTGGCAAAATATAATTATAATAGCAATATAAAAATCTTCAAAGAGAAAATGATCACCAGACAACTGCAGACATTGATTAGTCTAAAAAGGGATGACTTATTTAGGGTTAATAGCCTATTCACTTTGCAAGTAAGGATGTCTTTGCAACATTTTACAATCTGCCATTTGCTAAATGGGCAAAGTAAATAGCTTGTTTGCCTGCCTCATAAAATCGCCCCAGTTGGTTGCCGACAGCTGCTAGAGTCCTAGAAACCAAGGAAACTTTGTTGGCAAGTCACATGTGTCCTAGCAACCAATAATGACATTGGTTGCTAGGATGATGAAGGCTGCATGGTCATTGGTTGCTATGGTGTACCATAACAACCAATGACAATGTGATTAAAACAATGTGGTGTTCACCCAAAATACATCCAAGACACTTATCTAAGCATGCAGCCTGGCTGGCCAGGAAAATATGTCAGTGAGTGACATATATAAGTTATAAATTATACCAGGTCCCATGCTTTCAACATGGTCAAGGGACTTTGCCAGGGGGACTCTTCTTCACATCCCTGACCTGGTGGATGTAGGTGTCTATGGGGGAATTTATCTGAATCTGGAAGCATCATTTAAATTAATTCTCTTTCCCTATATAAGCAAACAACACATTTGAAGTCCTATGTTAAAAAAGACCCCCCATAAATCCATCATCAATCACGTCATCCAGCAGTACATTTCCACATTAATACTTATAAATGATGCCTGCTGACATGACCATATTCGATCAATGTTGTCACCCATGATCCCCTGCCTATTTGTATGTATTCAATTGCTGGCCAATGTCATTAGAGGTTAATAAGGGTCTGTCTGGAGCACATTAGACGTGCATTCCTTTTCGTCCGAATGCATTTCCGTCCGAATTTCGGGGATTTTCGCGTTTGTTTTAACAAACGATAACGAACGTGCAGAATCTGAAATCCGAAAGATCCGACATAAAAAATGCTTTATTTTGGTTTTGTTGCGACAACAGTTCGATATAGATAGAATATTCGACATGACGGTGACAATATCGATCTGCGTCTATCGAACCTGCGGTTGAATGTGCCTAACCTAACTCTATGAGTCCAAGAATATTTGACATAGAGAGAAAAGATTCAACATGAAGTTTTGACGAAGCAGTCGCCGCGAGCGGACATTAATGGTCAAATGCTCCGCCCATAGGCTATAGAAGCATTCTAATGTTGGTTGACTAGTAATAATAATTAATAAATATAATTATTACTAGTCATACAACATTAGAATTCTACTATAGCTTGTGGGCGGAGCATTCGACCGGAAATGTATGATTGCGGCGTTGTACAGTTTAGCTACTTCGTCGAATCTTCTTAGAACATTCGACAGACACCATAAGCCTTCAATTGACAGATTCGACCTTCATTTGGATTTTCGGACTAATGCATTTTTTGACGAAACAAAATACATAAAACTGAATTTCGGGAGTAACTAAATAAATGTATTTTTCGGACTAAAAGCGAAATTCAGAAACTAAATATTTCAGTGTGCACATGTCTAGAGCACATTGGGTCATGATAATATAGACAATTGTGTGAACTCACTTTGTTAAGCAATGTCTACTCTCCCAGTCTACTCTATCTTTCTATAATCATGTTCAGATTATTAAAGGAAGTGAAAAATTGTGCAAAAGGGCCTTAACTGATTATAGTATTGAGTCATGCCCTCTTAATCTGAGTGGTGCATGGGGTTACAGGAGTTTGATATTGGGATTACTACAGAAGAGCTCTTGAAATAACTTTCTTGTCTCAGAGAACACCTGCTAATAATTATTATATCTACAGCTCATGGTACACTAGCATGATGGTCACGGGTATTATACAGTATCTACATGGTACATTAGTGTGACTCATTTGTTGTCATTTGGAAGAACCCCACACCCCCCTTTACAGATCGCTAAAAAGAACACTGGTTTCAGTTGTCACTTATAAGAGAGGAATACATTGCTCATTGTTCAAGGAACCATTAGCAACTACTGGAGACATCTTAGGTTGGGTAAGAATGAACTAAATTATGTATGCTGTTTTCCTATTTAGGATCCCTTTAAAAAAAAAATTGTACAAAATATATAGAAATGGATAAAAATGTGCTTTTTATATCCTAATACAAAATGCATTTCATACATAATGGTAATATCTAGTTTAAAATGATTTTCGAGATGAATAATTAATTCTACAAATAAGAAATAAATATATATTTGACTGTATTTACAAATGTAACTAATAGTAATCGTCGTTTTAGCACCTTTTCTGGCTTAGTTAATTGTATATGACTTGACCTATCAAGTAATGTTGCTGAATTGCATGTAAAGTCCAACAGATTTAAAGTGATAGTAAAGTAAAGTGATATTAAAGCTTTGGGGCTATTTCTTAATATGCAATCCCAAGCTGATAATATGGGTGGGAGAGCTCTGCTGTCGCTTGATGCCATGAAAGCTTTTGATAGCGTTGAGTGGCTGTATCTCTGGGAGGTGCTGAGGAGATTTGGCTTTGGAGAGATGTTCATCTCCTGGGTACGTTTGTTGTACCGATGCCCACAGGCGGTTATTAGAGAGGCGGGGAGAGTGTCGTTTGTCCTTTGCTCTGGGCCGGGGTATACGGCAAGGGTGTCCTTTGTCGCCCCTGCTGTTTGCCCTGGCTATTGAGCCATTGGCGATTCAGATTAGAGACCACAAGGGTATCACTGGCTTCTGCTATGGACATAGACAGGAGAAAGTGATGCTCTATGCCGACGATACCATGATTCTGCTGGGTGATACGGAGCAATCCCTGCGCATGACGATGGAGACGGTGGTTCGGTTTGGAGAGTTCTCAGGCCTTAAAATAAATTGGACTAAGTCAGCTTTAATGCCATTGGATGATGGTCAGTTACTTCATGAAGACCAGGTGGGGGGTATTCCTGTAGCTACCTCCTTCAAATACCTGGGGATACAGGTGACGCCGCGCATCAGGGAGTATAGTCAACTCAACATCTCCCCTCTGCTAGCCCGATTACGCTCCTGTGTTAAAACGTGGAACTCTCTGTGTATGTCGGTTGCGGGCAAAGTGAATCTGATTAAAATGATTCTTATGCCCCAACTGCTGTACATGCTCCACAATCCCCCGGTAGTGATTCCACTGAAGACCTTTAGGATAGTGAACGCTATATTTCAAAAGCTGATCTGGAAGAACCGCACTCCTAGGATAAAATTAGAGCACTTGCAACGCCCCAAAGGGGAGGGTGGCCTGGCTTTGCCGAATCCATGGCTGTATTATTTGGCATCTCAATTACAACACCTGATAGGTACCATGGTTTTGGAGGGGGACATAACAGACAGAACCCCCAGCGCCTCTGAGCGTATTATGCTCTGGACGGTGGGGGGAAAGTCTGTTCCAACGGTGCTTGAGGCGCTAGCTTTTAGTAAGCCACAGAAAAGCTTCCCTACGTACAGTTTAATGCAAAAAATATGGAATAAAACTAGATATCTACAGGGGGTCTCAGGCTTTACCGAGTTCAGCCCCATTTGGGCAAATAGTTCCTATCCCGAGCTTGCCAAATTGCAACATGGGGACAGGTGGAAGAGGTACGGGGTCTGCTACCTGACACAGATTCTTGGAAATGGTAATTTATTGCCCTTTGAGACTTTGAGGGAGGCATATCAATTACCAGCAAACATGCTTTTCTATTATGTGCAGCTTAGGCATGCATTTGCAGCTCAGTCTAGGGCCTCAGACTGGCATGTAGACTCCCCTCCACTTCTTATGCAGCTTAAGAGTGCAGAGACATCTAAGGGCTTCATCTCCCAGAGCTACGGTACGCTGCTTCGTAAATTTCTCACAAAACACCCCTGACAGTTAAAAGGAAATGGGAAACAGACGTAGGACCCCTGGATGAGGATCAGTGGGAGGAGGCCCTGCAGTCGGTTACCATATGCTCCCTTAATGTGACACAGCGGTTGACGCAACTATATACACTTCTGAGAGTATACTACACGCCTCACAGACTGGGAATGCTGCCCGCACCGACTTACACTAGATGTAAAAGGGACCACGGAGACCTGATGCATATGCTCTGGCGCTGCCCCAAGTTGCATGTTTATTGGATGGGGGTGATAGACACGCTGAACACAGTGTTCCAGGTGTCAGTTCCCTTAGATCCTAGACAATGCCTTCTGAATATGCTAGATGAGTTGGAATGGGAACCCCATATCAGGGAAGCCCTCACTAGGGCCCTTTTTATGGCCCGCAAACTGATCATGCAACATTGGAAGTCTGAATCTCCCCCCACGGTCAGGGAATGGATCACTGCTCTTGGTAACACACTGAGAATGGAAAAGGTCATATACCACCATAGGGGATGCTCTAAAAAGTTTGAAAAATGATGGGACTTGTGGTTGGATATGCCGGGGCTTGCCCCGGACGATCTAATCATGGATAGAATCTTGAGATTGAATATGGGTTAAATGTGTTGCATATGTGGGCCATTACTGGAATAAGAAGGGCGAGTCGACTTGACAATGTAGTGTACCGGGGGCAGGGTGATGGCAGAACATGGCTGTTTGCCCACTCAAGGTGGTGATCAATGTTTATACAAATTGTATATCCTGTAGATGATTCTGTACATCGTTGATACGTTTGGAATATTTATGGTACTTTGGACTGTATGTGTATAATTCTGAACAATAAAAAGACTTGTTTTTGGATAAAATAAAAAAAAAGCTTTGGGGTTTTTGTTTATTAAAATAACAAACATATTATTTTTACCTGCTCTGTGCAATGGTTTTGCACAGAGCAGCCCTGAGCCAGGAGCTGGTGCTCCTGGCTTCTCCTCTTCAGTGAGTACAGCCAGAGAACCAGAGAAATCTGATTTTTATGGGGGCACTCGTGTGCCTTCTGTTTGCGTCTATTGACACAGACAGGGTGGTTTAGCCCCACTCCCTTGTCGCAGGAGCCATAGACTATCAATCTTCCCAGTATGAAGGGAGATAACGAAGAGAGCCACTGCTCTTGTGCACATCCCTGGATCGAGATCGGACTTAGGTAAGTATAATATAGAATTCATATAAGTATAATAGAATGCATTAACGTATAAAACCTTCAGCCTTTACAACCACTTTAGGAAACTGTTCATAAAAGTTCTTTCTAATTTTTAAAACATTTTGTTAAAATATGGGAAAACATCAATTGCAAGAAACATCAGAAATTAGCTTCAAAATTGTTTTGAATAACTGTAATTTTTAATACCTTGTTAAGAACACATGCAAAGTGATAGAGTCTACTTTTCACGTGAATGTGGAGAAACAAGAGTCAATGTATTTTGGGGCTTTTACAAAGCTATGGTATATAATGTAGAATATATATATTCTTATTTTTATCCTCGGTAACACCTTCTACAAATATTTTGTGTTTATAACTTGCTCTTGTGCCCAGAGCAAAGCTTATAAACCCAGGAGTGCTTCATAAATCATTCTCAGGAACAAAGGCAAATAATGAAAACATCTGCTTTACGCAGGTCCTTCGGGTAACTGTTTAATATTTAATGAAATATAAGGTATTATTCGTCAATGAAAACATTTAAAGAATGTGCAAAATTCAACCTTGTGACAGTCAACAAGCCGAGGTTAGTATACCTTAGAAAAGAATAATGAATACATTTTGATGTTAAAAATAAATTCAAAAATGGTTTAACATGTTTAAAATCAAGAGAACAGGATCCAGAGAAATCTAGTAACCTGTGAAAAAAAAAGAAGAAAAGACAAGCTCACTATTTTGTTGAAGAAGACAACAAAAATAGACAAGCCTTTGCAATGACAAAAAATACCAAATATTTGGATACTAAACAGTCTATATATTATAGAAGCAAAGATAGCCAAAAGTTAGAGCAGTGTAACCAAAACCCAAAAAGTAATATATTGCAGCTTACAAATCATTAGCTGAGATGGCTGCATTCGTTTTCTGTTCTTAGGCTTTTTTCCTCTGTTTGCACCAGGTGATTTGGCTAGTAACACCATATCTGGCACATTCCATCTTAGACCCCTTTCACACAGAGGTGCTTTGCAGGCGCTATAGTGCTAAAAATAGCGCCTGCAAAGAGCCCTGAAAGAGCAGCTCCATTCACTCCAATGTGAAAGACTGAAAGACACTCAAGTGTTGCTTTAGCAGTGTGTTTGAGGTCATTGTCCTGCTGGAAGGTGAATCTCCGTCCTAGCCTCAAATCACACACAGAGTGGTATAGGTTTTGCTCAAGAGAATCCCTGTATTTAGCACCATCCATCTTTCCCTCAAGATGGATGAAACTGACCAGTTGCCCAGTCCCGACTGCTGAAAAACATCCCCACAGCATGATGCTGCCACCACCGTATTCTTTTGGTGATGTAATGTGTTGGGTTTGTGCCAGACGTAGCGTTTTCTTTGATGGCCAAAAAGTTAAACTTTAGTCTCATCAGACCAGTGCACCTTCCTCCATACATTTTGGGAGTCTCCCACATGCCTTTTCGCAAACTCAAAACGTGCCAGTTTGTTTTTTGCTGAAAGTAATGGCTTTCTTCTGGCCACTCTGCCATAAAGCCCAACTCTATGGAGCGTACAGCTTATTTTCGTCCTATGTACAGATACTCCAGTCTCTGCTGTGGAACTCTGCAGCTCCTCCAGGGTTACCTTAGGTCTCTGTGCTGCCTCTCTGATTAATGCCTTCCGTGCCCGGTCCATGAGTTTTGGTGTGCGGCCGTCGCTTGGCAGGTTTGCTGTTGTGCCATGTTCTTTCCATTTGATTATGATGGATTTGATGGTGCTCCTAGGGATCATCAAAGATTTGGATATTTTTTTATAACCTAAGCCTGACTTCTCAACAACATTGTCCCTTACTTGTTTGGAGAGTTCCTTGGTCTTTATGGCAGTGTTTGGTTAGTGGTGCCTCTTGCTTAGGTGTTGCAGCCTCTGGGGCCTTTCAGAAAGGTGTGTATATGTAATGACAGATAATGTGACACTTAGATTGCACACAGGTGGACATCATTTCACAAATTATGTGACTTCTGAAGGTAATTGGTTGCACCAGAGCTTTTTTTGGGCTTCATAACACATGACAATTATAATTTTTTTATTTCTGAAAAATAGTTTTATGTATATATTTTTCTAATTTTACTTTACCAACTTAGACTATTGTGTTCTGATCCATCACATATAATTCAAATTAAAACATTGAACTAAAGGCTGTAATGTAACAAGATAGGTAAAAAGCCAAGGGGGGTGAATACTTTTGTAAGGCACTGTATGTGTTTTTTAACCTCTACTTACCACAGAGGTCAAAGGTTAATGCACTGCTTACACATATTCTAAAACTGTAATTTTAAAGACAACTGATGTTTCGTTCTTTTTTATATCATGTGAACTGGGGCTTGGTGGTGGAGTGTTTGTCTCCCTGTGATGAGCCCACATTATAAACTAATGCTCAGAAGTCTCTAAAAAGTCTTTCCATTTGCCCAGCTTGTGTTGGAGACCACGCTAGACTGACTGGATTGGTCACTGGTCCTGGATGGGTATTCATGTGGGCAAAAAAGGAAGGAATACCTTCCGGTGATTAGTGCCCAGTGATGGATGGTGGTGATAGGCCCTCCTGGGGATTGAGCTGATGTCTTTTCTGTGCACCCTTACAGTTGTTTCAGCATGTAGACTTGGATAAAAAAGGAAAAACAAAAAAAAAGGAAAGGAGCGCCCAGTGTCCAGAGAAATGTAACTTCTAAGGCATGGTTCATAGGCTTTTAATGAAAAGTAGCAACACTTACACAGAGTCAATGCATTTTGGGGAATAGTCTCCCGCTTTTTCAGGGCTGCTGCTGCATACTATTTGATAGGAACAATGGTTATGTTGAATCAGAAAAGAGGATGGCAGGTTTCCAGCTTTAGTTGTGTAGGCAATCACGGTCTTTTCGCCCTCAGCCACATTTTCCCTGGGCGAGTGGTAATGTAGACTTGGATAAGGATGGCAGTCTGTCTATTCAACTAAATCTGGTGTCCTGCCATCCTTTTATCCAAATCGACATTACCATTTGCCCAGGGAAACTGTGGCTAAGGGTGAAAGGTCTACCCTGCCAGAACTACAGCCAGGTCCTCTGCTGCTAAGTACCGTTCTGCGAGGTCAATGAGCTGGTCTACTGTTTTTAGGTTCCTATGGCACAGAAACTTTTACAAAGAGAGTGAGAGCGACCTCAGGGAATGATCCATTACCACTTGTTTTAACATGCAGGGTCCTAATAAAGGACTCAGGTTGCAACCATTTTCTCACAATGATGATCAGGTTATACATTTGTGATATGGGAGGTCTCTGAACTTGCTAAAACCATTTGTTAGAATATCTGCACTCTGACAGCCAGGGTGACACCAAGCCAGGATAGCATCTCTTGCCTTAGCCATTCACAATCCCATGCTTCCACAGACTCTAAAGCAAAATAGTCTATTTGAGATTCCCTGTCAACAGGGAAGTCACCAGTTCTGCCCATTTGCACTGGTCTGGGAGAAGACAAAGTGACGCCTGCTCCCAGACAAGAGGAAAGCAGACAGTGAGTTCAGGGCTAATAACCCTCACCTAATGATAGTCCAGCAAGGAAAACACTGCCTGGATTTATGTGATCTGGGAGATGTACAACAGATTTCCAGGGGAGAAGTAAATCCCATCCAGGACTCTTTTAAGCAGAGTCAAACTCTCTTTGTCACAATAATTGCAATGATAATATAGCTAAAAAAAAGACACATGTTGATAAAGTCCAACCTTTCACAACTTTTACTTTGAACAACTTTAATCCATATTGCCAGTGTAAAACAAGCTATCGACCATGGTGGATATATGCTATGAGAGTGTATACAGCAAGGAGGAAGAATTACCTTTTCAGTGAAGTTGCAAACTACTAAAATAGTTTGAGGCACATTTTTGATTGTCATACACAAAGAATGTTTATAACTGTACCTTACTGATCATTTATATAGGATTTTGAGGACCACATATCTGTTCTTGTTATCCCTTAAGGCTTTGTTGTGTGATCCTGGGTGATTTGGTTGAACACCTTTTTTTTTAATAGTCTAACATTGATGTATATTGAAATTAGATATACCCTGTTAATCTCCTGAGGAAGTGGTATTTGCAGTTCATGAAATGCATTGAGAGGAATCTCTCTCCTATCACTACTGAGCTGGAAAATCATGGGATAGTCTTGTATAAAGTTTAGAATATATGGTATTATGCAGAAGGACAATAGAGAAAAATAATAAATCCAGGTACATGATTAATGTGTTTGTGCAAGCCTGAATATTTTAATAGTAAAACAATGTTTATGGAATATAAATAAAGCCATGAATGTTACATACTAGTGGTGTTTATTGGTACATAAAAAGTCCCATGTTGGTATATTGTTGTTATTCCCATATAAATTTCCACGCAGAAACAGAATGATGTTCAGTTTCTGGAATGTTTCCAAAGTACTGTATATCAGAAAAATTAATTTCATAAAAGGCAGGGTTTTATTAACTTGTCTGACAATAATATTATTGTAATGTCGAATGTAAAGCTAATTAAATACTTTTAAGTTTACCTAGAAAAAAATAAAAAAATAATGCACATTACTAACCTTCAATGCGATGTGCTTTTGTATGCTGCTGTGTTCTATCTCAGTAGAAATCTCCCTCCTCCAATGATCCCCCTCCCCCTTCCACTTCTTCTGCCATTTTTAATTTTCACTTATAAAGAGTGCCCAACTGTGCCTGCCTTTTCTAACCAGCTTTTCCATTCATAGAAGCTGTATTTCAGATTCTATCAATTCAACAGGATTTTCATATATTCATGTTTTATTCATTGATGTTTTTTTTTTTTTCAAATGTTCCCTTTCTGTGGTCTCACATGTGTTGGTCACTGAACTTCTTGCAAAGCGTTAATACTGTAATCTTATACAAGAAAATATAACATTTGATATAATGCAGAAATGCTTAGTTCTGATCCTGAAACTATACCTTTAGATTATTATATTGTCCATTGGTTCTTTATGTTATGAAATTTACTATTTCATTTTCAGCAAGAAAATAAAAGATAATTTTTCTTTTGTGATTTTCAAGCTCCAGACATTTTACTCTCAGATATTGAATAGATCTCTGCAATTTTATTGACAAGTTAACTTGAGAATATTGAGTTCTAGAGGTACTTTACACAAAACTTTAATTGCTCCCATTTGTCTAATTTAGGCATATCTGTGGAAGAAATGCAGAATTGGACTTCATGATCAAAGGGCATTTACAGGTGCTGAATGTAATATTTCAGTAACTATACTTTTTTTTCTTTCAAGATGTCATGAAACAGCTTACAGTATACTTATATTAGAATGTTATACAGTATAAACATGATCTTTATGTTTTAGCTAATAGTTTGCATATGGTACAAACTATTTTATAGCAAGTGGAATTTAAAAAAATATATATTTTTCAAAATGTTACTGGGAGTCAGTGCTCCAAAGTTTTTAAGGTAATGCTGTATATTCCTTCAAACAATTATATATCACAAGAAAAATAAAAAGTATGCCCTAGAAAGGGCAATATTGAGGATATTACAAACAATGCCAAAGAAATGACTTAGCGGGCAGTATGTAAAGAGGAGCAGCATCACATCCGCCTGAGTGAGCAGAGTGGTTGTTTGTTTGAAACCTCTATGCCACACTGTCTTGTGAGTAGTGTTGGGCGAATGGTTCAGCCCGAGCATGAACTTGGGCCAAACATTGGCTGTTGGCCTGTTCCGATGAACACTCAAATTGTCCGGCGTTCGAACATTTGTTCGGCCTTCTGAGCACCCCACAATGCACTGCATGCAGTGCATTGGAAGCCCTGATCGGCTAAAGCAATGAAGGATTTGCACAGAACACTGTCAAAGCCATGATCAGAGAAATTAATGATGACTGTGCCCAATCATGGCTCATTGCTTATAGACCCACCCCCCTCTATAAAAGGATCCTTCCCACAGCAGTCATTTGCAGTGGGATATTGGAGTGGAGATAGAAATAACAGGGCTCTGTTTATTGCTACTAGCATGTTAGTGTGCTATAGTGTGCTATCGTGATTCTATTGTGATTGTAGAGTGTCAGTTTAGTGTGAATATAGTGATAGTGCAGTGTGAGTGTAGTGCAATCATTAATTTTTACTCTAGTGTCAGTTTAGTGTGAATATAGTGATAGTGCAGTGTGAGTTTAGCGTGACCATTCATTCTTACTTAGTGTCAGTTTAGTGTTTCAGGGCAGGTTTACTGCAGTACATTGAGGTGTGTTACTGCACGTCCTGCAGTATATTGACGTGCGTTAGTGCACCTTTACTGCAGTATATTGAACTGCGTTTGTGCACATTGACTACAGTATATTGCACGTTTACTGCAGTATATTGAGGTGTGTTGGTGCACATTTACTGCAGCATATTGAGGTGCGTTAGTGCACTGCAGTATATTGAACTGCATTGGTGTTAACTACTGTATATTAAGGTGCGCCAGTACATGTTTACTGCAGTATATTGAAATGCGTTAATCAAGTTTACTGCAGTATATTGAAGTGCATTAGTGCACTTTTAAGTCAATATATTGACGTGCCTTAGTGCACTTTTACAGCAGTATATTGAAGTGTGTTAGTACAGTTTTACTGCAATATATTAAAGTGTGTTAGTGCAGTTTTACTGCAGTATACTTAATTGCATTTGTGCACTCTTACTGCAGTATATTAAATTGTGCCAGTGCAGTTTTACTGCAGTATATTGTAGTGTGTCAGTAGAGTGTGTCTGTGTAGTGAGGACTCAAGTTAAAGTGCACCAAACACCACTTCCCATTGATTAAAGTGCTTCCAAGTACATATATCCATTTCTATATTACATTTCAGTAATAATGCCCCCCCACCCATCATGTCTGGGAGGCCAACAAGGAGAGGCAGACCTTCCCATGGCACTGTTAGTGCACATGTACTGCAGTATATTGAGGTGCACCTTTACTGCAGTATATTGAACTGCGTTTGTGCACATTGACTACAGTATATTGCACGTTTACTGCAGTATATTGAGGTGCGTTAGTGCACATTTACTGCAGCATATTGAGGTGCATTAGTGCACTGCAGTATATTGAACTGCATTGGTGTTAACTACTGTATATTAAGGTGCGCCAGTACATGTTTACTGCAGTATATTGAAATGCGTTAATCAAGTTTACTGCAGTATATTGAAGTGCATTAGTGCACTTTTAAGTCAATATATTGACGTGCCTTAGTGCACTTTTACAGCAGTATATTGAAGTGTGTTAGTGCAGTTTTACTGCAGTATATTAAAGTGTGTTAGTGCAGTTTTACTGCAGTATACTTAATTGCGTTTGTGCACTCTTACTGCAGTATATTAAATTGTGCCAGTGCAGTTTTACTGCAGTATATTGTAGTGTGTCAGTAGAGTGTGTCTGTGTAGTGAGGACTCAAGTTAAAGTGCACCAAACACCACTTCCCATTGATTAAAGTGCATCCAAGTACATAAATCCATTTCTATATTACATTTCAGTAATAATGCCCCCCCACCCATCATGTCTGGGAGGCCAACAAGGAAAGGCAGACCTTCCCATGGCACTGTTAGTGCACATGTACTGCAGTATATTGAGGTGCATTAGTACACATTTACTGCAGTATATTGAACTGCATTAGTGCACGTGTACTGCAGTATATTTAACTGCATTGGTGCATGTTTAATACAGTATATTGAGGTGCGTTAGTGCATGTTTATTGCAGAATACTGACATGCGTTAGTGTGCGTTTACTGCAGTATATTGTATTGCGTTAGTGCACCTTTACTGCAGTGTATTGAACTACATTGGTGCACATTAACTACAGTATATTGAAGTGCATTAGTGCACATTAAATGCAGTACATTGACATGTGTTACTGCACATTTACTGCAGTATATTGACGCGCCTTAGTGCAGTTTTATGGAAATATATTGAAGTGCATTAGTGTACTTTTATGGCAGTATGTTGAAGTGTGTTGGTGCAGTTTTACTGCAGTATATTGAATTGCGTTAGTGCACTTTTACTGCAGTATATTGAAGTGCCTTAGTGCACTTTTAAGGCAGTATATTGAAATGTGTTAGTGCAGTTTTACTGCAGTATACTGAATTGCGTTAGTGCACTCCTACTGCAGTGTATTGAATTGTGCCAGTGCAGTTTTACTGCAGTATATTAAAGTGCATCAGTGCAGTTTTACTGCAGTATATTGTAGTGTGTCAGTGGAGTGTGTCTGTGTAGTGAGTACTCAAGTTAAAGTGCACCAAACACCACTTTCCATTGATTAAAGCGCATCCAAGTACACATTTCCCCTTTTCCATTACATTTCAGTAATAAACCCCCCATCATGTCTGGGAGGCCAACAATGAGAGGCAGACCTTCCCATGGCACTGTTAATGCACATGTACTGCAGTATATTGAGGTACATTAGTGCTGGTTTACTGCAGTATATTGAACTGCATGGGTGCATGTTTACTACAGTATATTGAGGTGCATTAGTGCACATTTACTGCAGTGTATTGATGTGTGTTAGTGCACCTTTACTGCACTATATTGAACTGCGTTAGTGCACTTTTATTGCAATATATTGAAGCAGCTTATTGCACTTTTACGGCAGTATATTGAAGTGCCTTAGTGCACTCTTACGCCAGTATTTTGAATTGCGCTAGTGCAGTTTTACTGCAGTACATTGAATTGTGTTATTGCACTTTTACTGCAATATATTGAATTGCCTTAGTGCACTTTTACGGCAGTATATTATATTGAAGCGCCTTAGTGCACATTTATGGCAGTATATTGAATTGTGTCAGCGGAGTGTGTCTGTGTAGTGAGTACTCAAGGTAAAGTGCACCAAACACCACTTTCCATTGATTAAAGTGCAATTCAAGTACACATTTCCCCTTCTCTATTACATTTAAGTAATAAGCCCCATCATGTATGGGAGGCCAATAAGGAGAGGCAGACACTCCCATGGCACTGTGAGGGGGCCAGCAGCATCTGTGTCCACAAAAAAAAGGTGAAAATGGTCTGTCCCCAGGCAGGGCACCATTTCCTCTGTTTAGTGATGTTGTCCATGCTATCCAGCCACAGCATGCAGAGGAGGTAGTGGACTAGCTTACTAATCCATATTCATCCTCAGTCACCGAAGCAGAGACCAGAGCCTAGTCCACTACAGCTTCCAGAGTTGTTTATTCTGCCTTCTTGTTCACAGCTACTCCTGCCTAGGGATGAGCTTTGAGTTTGAGTCAAACTCATGTTCGCCCGTTCGCCAAACAGCGAACAATTTGGGGTGTTCGCGGCAAATTCAAAAAGTCTATGGGAGAAATATAAAGTGCTAATTTTAAAGGCTTATATGCAAGTTATTGTCATAAAAAGTGTTTGGGGACCCGGGTCCTGCCCGAGGGGACATGTATCAATGCAAAAAAAAGTTTTAAAAACTGCAGTTTTTTCAGGAGCAGTGATTTTAATAATGCTTAAAGTGAAACAATAAAAGTGAAATATTCCTTTAAATTTCGTTCCTAGGGTGTGTGTATAGTATGCATGTAAAGTCGCGCTTGTTTCCCGTGCTTAGAACTGTCCCTGCACAAAGTGTCATTTCTGAAGGAAAAAAAGTCATTTAAAACTCACTCACGGCTATAATGAATTGCCCTTCAGGTCTGGTATGGATATTAAGGGGAACCCTGCCGCAAATTTAAAAAAAAAATGCGTGGAGTTCCCCAGAATATCCATACCAGGCCCTTCAGGTCTGGTATGGATTTTAAGGGGAACTCCACCTCAAATAAAAAAAAATGGTGTGGAGTTCCCCCAAAAATCCATACCAGACCCTTTATCCAAGCACGCAACCTGGCAGGCTGCAGGAAAAGAGGGGGGATGAGAGAGCGCCCCTCCTGAAACTTACCAGGTCACATGCCCTCAACATGGGGAGGATGTCCCCATGTTGATGGGGACAAGGGCCTCATCTCCACAACCCGTGCTCGGTGGTTGTGGGGTTCTGCGGGCAGGGGGCTTATCGGAATCTGGAAGACCCCTTTAACAAAGGGGACCCCCAGATCCCGCCCCCCTATGTGAATTGGTAAGGGGTACATTGTACCCCTACCATTTCACGAATAAAGTGTAAAAAAAACACACAGAAACCTTGGAAAAGTCCTTTATTAAAAATAAAAAAATAAAAAAAAAACATTCCAGCGATGAAATCCAGAGTCCCGCGGCGATCCGATGTCCAGCGCTGTCCACACGAAACGTCATTGGCTGAGCCTGAGCGGAGCTGATGGGGAACTTCCTCTGCAGTGTATTAAATGAATAGACCCACCCCTTCTAAAGTTCCCCATCAGGTCCGCTCAGCCAATGACGTAGGTGTAAGGCTAAGCGGACCAGATGCGGAACGTGAGAAGGGGCGGGTCTATTCATTTATTACACTGCGGAGGCAGTTCCCCATCAGGTCCGCTAAGCTAATGACGTAGGCGGGGTCTGACATACAAGGGGGCGGACCTGATGGGGAACTTCCTCCACAGTTTAATAAATGAATAGACCCGCCCCTTCTCACGTTCCGCATCTGGTCCGCTTAGCCTTACACCTACGCCATTGGCTGAGCGGACCTGATGGGGAACTTTAGAAGGGGCGGGTCTATTCATTTAATACACTGCGGAGGAAGTTCCCCATCAGGTCTGCTCAGGCTCAGCCAATGACGTTTTGTGTGGACAGCGCTGGACATCTGATCGCCGCGGGACACTGGTTTTCATCGCTGGAATGTTGTTTTTTTTTTTTTTTTTTTTTAATAAAGGACTTTTCCAAGGTTTCTGTGTGTTTTTTTTTAATTTTTTTTACAATTTCTTTGTGAAATGGTAGGGGTACAATGTAACCCTTACCAATTCACATAGGGGGGGATCTGGGGCAGGGTTCTCCTTAATATCCATACCAGACCTGAAGGGCCTGGTAATTTAATTTGGGGGGACCGCCACGCTTTTTTTTTCATTATAGCCGCGAGTGAGTTTTAAATGACTTTTTTTCCTTCAGAAATGACACTTTGTGCAGGGACAGTTCTAAGCATGGGAAACAAGCGAGAGTTTACAAGCATACTATACACACACCCTAGGTATGAAATTTAAAGGAATATTTCACTTTTATTGTTTCACTTTAAGCATTATTAAAATCACTGCTCCCGAAAAAACTGCAGTTTTTAAAACTTTTTTTTGCATTGATACATGTCCCCTGGGGCAGGACCTGGGTCCCCAAACACTTTTTAGGACAATAACTTGCATATTAGCCTTTATAATTAACACTTTTGATTTTGAACGTTCGAGTCCATTGTATTTAATAGGGTTCTAAAGTTCACGCAAACATTCTGGCTATTCGCAGGTTTTGGTGCGAACCGAACAGGGGGGTGTTCGGCTCATCCCTACTACTGCCATAGCCCCAGCATCATGCATGGAGGAGTCAGCTAAGTTATTTGAACACAGCCTCAGCCATTCGCTCTTTGACGATGCACAGACATTACTTGATTCTGAAGTTGGTTCTGAGGTTGAGGAAGGTAGGAACATGAGCCTACAGAAAGGGGAGAACACTGGTAAACAACAAATTGGCAGTCATGTTACTCCAGCCACAGCATATTGCCAAAAATACAGTCACTGACACCCACATGTAAATAATGGTAACAAAGATGAATCCGTCCTTTCTGTGTTCCCACCACTGCGCTTATGAACAAATAGTGATAATCAAATTTGCAAAAGAGCGAAGCAACTACTTTAAAAAAATCAAACTGTGAAAAACATATTCTAAAACCCTAAAATTAGTGTAATAAAATATAAGCAGCACTGTAAACAATGTAAGATGAAATATCCGTTTTCACAGGTATTCAAAAATAATGCTAATGTCCATAAACATCACCATGTGGCCAAAGTGAATATGTGCACAAATTCCAAAAAATATGTATAAATGTGTTTAACCCCTGTTAAGATCTGAAGGGCCTGGTATGGAATTTGGGGGGACCCTCACGCAATTTTTTTTTTACATTTTGGTTCGGGGTTCCCCTTAATATTTATACCAGACCCGAAGGCCTAGTAACGGACTGGGGGGGGGACCCATGCCATTTTTTTAATGACTTTTATCTATATTGCTGGGACCCGACAATTCATTATAGCCGCAAGTAGTTTTGAATTACTTTTTTTCCTTTAGAAATGTCATTTTGTGCAGGGACTGTTCTAAACACGAGAAAAATGTGCTACTTTACAGGCATACTATAGACACCCCCTAGGTACGAAATTTCAAGGAATATTTCACTTTTATTGTTTCACTCTAAGCATTATTAAAATCACTGCTCCCGAAAAAAATTCAGTTTTTAAAACTTTTTTTGCATTGATAATGTCCCCTGGGACAGGACCCTGGTCCCCAAACACTTTTTATGGCAATAACTTGCATATTAACCTTTAAAATTAGCACTTTTGATTTCTCCCATAGACTTTTAAAGGGTGTTCCGCGGCTTTCGAATTTGCTGCGAACACCCCAAATTGTTCGCTATTCGGTGAACAGGCGAACACCCGATGTTCGAGTTGAACTTTCGTTCGAATCGGACATCGGGCTCATGACTATTGACTGAGGTCATAGCATATTTTCCCCATTGGTAATCCAGGAATTTCAGCCAAGTACATGTGGCAGCTCTAAGAGTTAGGGAGTAATGGGGGGGAGTGGACCCTTTTGGGCCAGTACTTTGCTGTCAGTGTTCTAAGTTGTGTTCTGGCACAGTAGATTGATCCATGTTGTGCCAGTGAGTGTTAGGGGGTGCCACAATTGTGTTAAGATTGTGGAATAGTAGTAGGTTTTAACATCTACTAGCCCTGAGCCCCCCGCAAGTCTATGTTTAATGAGTCTACTATGGGCGCTACAGGTTTTTTTTCCTTTGCCAGACGAAGAAGTTCAGATGCTTTTGCAGGGAGGAGAGATATGAGATGGGAGTGTGGATTGGAAGGGTACGAAAGAGGTATAGTAGCTGGGGAGTAATTTCATCTTTAACACTGCTAGGCAATCTGATTATGAGAGTTCAAAGCGAGCTAACTGGTCAAACTTTTGTACCAGTTTTGAACAAAATGGGATGTTATTTGTTTTGCATAAATCTCTGATGGATTTGGTAAGGGTAATACCCAGAAATGTTATGCCTACATCATCCCAAATGTAGTGGCATGTGAGTTGAAGTCAAGTGCGTTGTACTCCATCAATGTATAAGTTTAAAATGTGACACGTGGAGGCATTAACTTTATAACACAACACATTACTAAATTGTAACAATGTATCCTGTACCGCAGCCAGGGAAGATGAGGGGTTTGAGAGCATTATAATCACATCATCAGCGAAAAAACTGACTTTATGCCCGTAAGAGACAATCTGGAGGCCAGTGATGGATGGGTGGGAACGGATACATTCGGCTAGGAGTTCCATAACTAAATTGAAAATCAATGGGGATAATGGCCATCCCTGCCTGTTGCCATTAAAGATATAGAATGACCTAGAAAGAATTTCGGAGACATAGACCTGGGCCGAGGGATTAGAATAGAGAGCCATGATGGCTGAAAGTATCCTGTCACGGAACCCAAATTTGAGGAGCACGGCTCTTAGGTAGGCCCAATGCTCTCTATCATACGCCTTCTCTGCATCCAAAGACAGGAGCAGAGAAGGCATTCTCTTACGTTTCAGCATAATGAACAATGTTGATCCGTCGCCTAGTAGCATCTGAGGTCTGTCTTCCAGAGGCAAATCCTGTTTGATCTCTAAGGCTATAATTTTGGCATAGACCTTAAGGTCAGTATTGAGAAGGGAAATGGGTCGAAAGTTTTCTGGTACTGACGGGTCCTTCCCTGGCTTTGGTAAAGTTATTATCAATGCGTTCAACATGTCAGCAGTAAATGAAGAAGAGAAGGCCACATCATTATACAAGTCGCATAGGTAGGGGGCAAAAAATTGTTGTGCTGTTTGTACTATTCCCCTGGCAACCCATCGGGTCCTGGTGCTTGGTTACAAGGTAGAGAGTCAATGGCTTTACAAATTTCAGTTTGAGTGAAAGGCTCATTTAAATTACTGTATTTATCGGCGTATAACACGCACAGGCGTATAACACGCACCCTAACTTTAAAAAGGAAGTTTCAGGAAAAAAACTTTCCAAAGCCCCCTGCGTATAACATGCAGGCACAGTTTACCCTCTATTTTCAGGGTAAAAAAGTGAGTGTTATACGCCAATAAATACAGTAAATTGTTGTTCTGTCATTAGAGAAGGCAATTTGAGCTTATCAAGAAATGTGTTAATAAGTTCTGGGGTGAGTTGTATAGTGGTAGGGTTGTCTTTAATGTTATGCAAGAAATTGTATTACCTACTGAAGGCATCTGCAATAGCTTAAGGGTCTACAAGCTTGTCCTGGGTAGTGGGGTGGAGAAGGAAGGGGATTTTGGTCTTATGTCTGGCTCCCTATAAGCGTGCTGCAAGCACTTTATCAGCCTTTTTTGATGGTGTTGTAGTAAGTGACATGTAACTTGAATTTTGCTCTCTCAAAGGAGTCAAGCAGAAGGGCTATAAGTTCCTGACGGAGAGAAAGCAATAGATTTTTATGGGTGGGATGAGGTTTGGTTTTGGTTTGTTCCTCTAGACTATAGATAGAGGAAAGTAGTTGGACTAGAAGCTGCATTCTCTTTTTCTAAGCCTGGGAACTCAATTGGATGAGTAGCCCCTCTAATAACTGTCTTGTGAGCATTATGTACTGTAGCAGGACTTTGGACTGAGCCCACATTGATGTGGAAGAAGTCTTTAAATTGTCTAAGAAGGGACTCCACACAGGGAGAGGATTGTAGAATGAATGAGTTGGCTCTTCATATCTTGGTAAGTGCAGAATGAGTGTCCAACCTAATGGATATACTGATGGGAGTGTGGTCAGACCACATGATGGTGGAGATGTCAGATTTGAAAATTCTTTGAAGAACCCACTTGTCCACTAGGAATTTATCTATTCTTGAGTAGGAATTGTGATTATCTGAGAAAAAAGTGTAATCACGCTCTGAAGTATGGTAGCATCTGCAGACATTAAAGAGGTAATTTCAACGAAGTTAAGCCTGTGAGACTGCAGTCACGAACGTAAGGTGGTGGACTTGAGTTGGAAGTCTGGGACAAAGTTAAAGTCTCTGCATACTTGAAGATAGACCTTCTAGACACGGCGGGCACAATTGATAAGTTTGTTCAAAAAGTGCATTTCGTGGGTGTTAGACGCATAATGCAAGACTGGGGTATAAGTGGCATCATCTATTGTGCAGGTCAATATAATGTAGTGACCATTAGGGTCCAGGACAGTAATTGAAAGTTAACAGTATCACGAATAGTAATGGGCATACCCCTCTTCTTCTCTTGATAATTGTCTGTAAATAAGTGGGGAAAGGCCTTGTGTGATCAGCATGGAGCAGCAGAGTTTTGAAAGTGGGTCTCCTGGGCACAGTCTATACTGCACCCTTGTTCTATAGCAGTTTTCCAAAGAGAGGCCCTCTTGGCCAGGTGGTTAAGGCCTTTAGTGTTAAGTTAAAAGATTTTAGGGCCCATGTCTAGGAGAATTTAGCTGTAATAAGAATGCATCACTTACATTTGAGGAGCTCTTGCATCTGGGAAGGGATATTGTTGCCTCAGGATAGTTAGAGGCTTGCGATTCAGAAGTGCAGGCAATTCATCTCTGTAAATGGCAGGTGGTGGTGGCTTTGTAGAAGGAAAAAACATAAAAAGGAAGAATAAATTATGGAAAACCAAAGCAGAACAAGTAAAAGAAAACTATAACAGTGACACCAAGTATGATTGCCATGCCGCACTTCACATATCCTGTGGGGGATAAGTCTGTATGGCCAACACTGTGGCAACATTCGGCTTCTGCCAGAGTAGAGGGTGAGATATGTTGTAGCTGGAGGGTAAGGGGACCTACTATTAGCTCATTTGTTCCTGCATTGAGGTTTAGGTGAGGTTTTGTGCCAGGAAAGGGATATTTTCCCCGGGGAGGTTGTGTGAGAGTGACGGCTGTGGTGGCTCAGGGAAGATGCCCCATGTATGAAGGAGTGAAAGGCCCTTGTCGACCGATTTGATGGTGTGAGTTACTCTGTTTCTCTCCACCGTCAGCTTGGTGGGGTTTCCCCAATTATAGGGAATCATGTGGTTGCAGAGTGCATTTGTCACTGTCGCTAACTGACGCTTTAGCTCCAGCGTATGTTTGGACAGGTCTGCGTACAATTGTATATTTGCATAGGGAGCCAGGATTTCGGCAGGAGTTGCTGCTTAGTGTGCAAAATATGAATGCACATTATAACATTCCTAGGGATGGTATCAGGCAGATGGGAAGGCTTGGGTAGCCGATGTATGCTATTGATGGTCAGATCTAGGAGGTTGCCTCTGACAGAAGGGCACTAAAAGGTTTTTTGGTGTATCATTGCAGATCAATGCTGAACTGATTAAAGGAACCCTCAGAGTTTTAAATTATTCCAGCGCGACCGGTCCTTGAGGTCTGGATTTTTTTCCTATAGCCACCGCTGAACCTCTAGATTATCATCACGAGCGTTCACTAAGCCATTAAAAGTAACGGTAATCTCCTCTAATGAGTTCTCTATGTGATCCACTCTGTCACCCAGGGAGTTAATTTTGAAATATAATCTATTGGTAAGAGCAACAAAATCAGCATGTAGTTAGATTTGCAAAGAAAAAAGCATATCCTTGATCATAGTGTTCATTACTGGTTGATTGGAGGTTGGGTGTGATGCAATGGAGGAGTGGAGAATGATAGTGTATCTGCAGCAGCATGGCTTACCTCACCTTCCTGCAGGCTGTCATCCAGTCTCATGTGGGCTTTTGCTGAGCTGGCACAGAGAGGGCTGTGTGGAGAACGAGAGGTTGGAGAGGTCCCTTCATTCAGGGTCCCTTCTGTCCTAGACTCATCAGGGATGTCAGTGTAGTGTCCCTTATGCTGGGAAGAGGAGGCAGGGGCTTGTCAGCCTCTTCATGCTGGCTGAAGGAAGAAGGCAGTCAGCGTTTGGGGGCACTGCTCATCCTTGCGGGACATGGTTGGCACAATCTTGCGCAACTCAGGAAGGTTTTGGCTGTGAATTGGGTGGTGCACAGATCCCCTGATTACCAGTATGCGCCCTGTCAGCTCCGGAGCTCGGCGCCTAGGCTGCCGCCCCCCATTTACATTTTTTTACATACTGTCACCACAACAGTACAATGTCAGCATGGTGATGCACTGGGGATGTTATCAGAATTTTTTTTGCACTATGATTGCTTATTATATAGTGATCATCACTCTAAGCAATCATTTTTAATTTGTGAATGGCATCTATTCATGTGTCATTGTGTACTATTGTAATAGCTGTGTATGGCCAGTATCTGGTCCGCTGTGATTGGCCCTGCACCATGTGATCATTGTAACCAAACACAGAGATCACAATATAACACACTGGCTATGAATGATAAGCCATTGTTTGTTTACAACTGACATGTGATTGCTGTGATTGGTCACACAATGTCATTACACAATTCCACAAGTGTGAACTGCTTACCTGTTTTTCAGCTTTCTCTATTATTAATATTACTATTAATAATAATAATGGAAACCTGTAAGAACTATGAGGGACATTTACACCAAAAAATTGTTATACAAATAGGCACTAATGATGAACCAAACTTAACTGGGTTTGGTTTGAGCAGTGTTGAAGTTAATGGGAGCTTAATGTTAAAAAACAGTAATGACCATTTTTTAGGCTAATAGGCAAGGGATTGTCAAAAAATGGCATGGGGGGGGGGGGGGGGGGCTGCTCTGTGGAACATGAACCAAAGCAAAAAATGAAATCATTAATTTATTTTTAAAATAATGCTTAAAGTGTAAGTTCACTTTTACAGAAAAATCTGTAAGGTGAACTTAAACAGGACCCCTTCCTCATTCCCCAGTCCTGCTGACCTGTCAATCTTCCATTATGAGCCTTTGCTATATCTGCGTCTCAGGTCCAGGGCTTAGAAATCCCCTCGGCTTTCCTTCTTCTTCTTCCCCGCTGACAGGACAGGTGTGGGTTCTGACTGTCGGCGCCGACCAATTAGAATGCTCCTAAATGTACCTCCTGATGGGGTACGTTTTAAATTGTAAGCTACTGGGATTTCTAAGCCCCGGACCCGTGATGCAGCTATAGCAGGGCTCAAAGCAGGATATCGCCACGCTCCAGGTCAGCGGGACTGGGGGGGGGTGAGGAGGGGGTCCTGTGTAAGTTCAGGTGAAGGAAGATCTTATGAAAAAAAGGCATGAGGTCCCCTTCATGGATTTTAAGGGGATACTCCAAGCAATAAATCAAGAATAAAACACGAGGTCCCACAAAAAACACACCAGACCCATATAGCATGAATGGTCAGGAAAGGGGGGGGGGGTGCATGCTTGTCCTTCCTCCTGAACCATAGCAAGGCACAGGACCTCAACATGGGGGGATACCTTGCAAAGGGCGAGCCCCCTAGCAAAGTTCCTTGTCCTCATGTTGATGAGCACAAGGGCCTTTTCTGCACAATGTACCAAGGGTTGTGGAGGTGTGTGGGCAGTGGGCTTATCAGAATCTGGAGCCCCATTTCAAAATACTGTAAATGACTCTTTTGGGTTGCAGATCACGCTTGACTGACTCAATCAGTTGTAGGTCAACGGGTAGGTAATGATGGGGGGTAGGTTGGAAGAGTTCCCTTTCAATGATTTCTGCCCAACTTAAAAGGCCTTAAAAGAAAGGGGTGGCATTAAGCCCTTTTTGGGGCTTGGGCTGCTACCTCTGGATATGGCCTCAAGGTCGTTTCTGCATGTACTTGTAAAGATAGGTGAAAAGGAGCGTCCAATATCCAATGAATGCCAGTTGATCAAACCAAAGAAAACGGTTATACATTTATTATTATTTTTGCGTCCTTTTAATTCATCAGAAGACCCACATTACCTTTTAGGATTCTAGCTTTTAAACAGGCTTCTTTAATCTATTTTATTGTTGTTCTTATTTTTTTCTTTTTTGCTTTGTTTTTATTATATTATCAACTTCCATTTCTCCATATTCATATTTTTCTATATGTATGTTTCTATACACTCCAAAATGCATTGGTGTAATCACTTGTTGCTACTTTCAATAAATGATTACAAATTCACCTTCCAACTTGCATTAATTTGATTATCGGGTGCTCCTTTTCATCTACCTTTACAACCCCATGTAAATGAATAAACAAAAAATGTAAAGTGGAAATAAAAACACACACAGTATTTGACAAGTCCTTTATAAAAAATATATGTCCCACAATGTACATCCATCATCAATTGCATCATTCAGTGATGTAGATCCATGTCAATCAGAATGTCCGACGCCCGACTTCCCGCCAACCTACCAGCAGGAATAAAACGTCAAGCACTAACACACGTCTGTTCCAAATGACTGCCCATCTGCTACTGAAATCTCTGACAGATGAAGCTGATATAACCAAAAGAGTCCCCCAGGTTGTGTCATTGACCAAATATGGACACGATCATATTTGGTCAATGACATCATGGGGAACATTGGCTGCTTTGTTTACATGGCTCAGGATTACATTCTTAGATGGGGGACCGATATAGGTGTTATTGGGGGACCTCCACACAATAAAAAATGGCTTAGGGTTCATTCCACCATAACATATTCCAGGCCCTTTAGGTCTGGTATGTCTTTAAAAGGGGAACACCATGAGGAAAAAAATGGTTGAGTTTCCCCCCAAAATCACATGCCAGACCTTTTGGGTCTAGTGTGGATTTTAAGGGGGAACGCTACAAAAGAAATGTAAATAAGAAGCATGAGGTTCCCACAAAAATCTGCACCAAGCATGCAGTCTAGCAGGCCAAGAAAGTAGGAGGGCAAGTTCATAAGTAACATTCATTCACACAAAAAAGTGAAAAGTAAATAAACACAAAAACACAGTTTTGACAAGTCCTTTATTAAAAAAACTAAAGTCCCACAATATAGATCCACATCATTTACAAGGCAGATGACACCCACCGTAAGCAAAAACCTTAACACAACAATGCCACTCACCAAATTTTATTGCCATGTGCAATATTTATACAATGATGTCACCTTCTATCCCTGTATCTGTATTAACATGGCTGGGGATTCCTGGTCATGTGTGTGGATGGGTTGGGTGATGTCAGTGGTTGCAGGGACTTGCTGCTTAGTTAGCAACAAATGACAGCAGGAAGCCATCATGTGTGTCCACATTGAAAGCCCTAAACATATGGAATTCTGGCAAACATCTGAACAGTGAATGTTTGGTCCAAACCCACATTCTGATCAAACATTCAGCTCATTCCTATGAGGTGCAAATCAGGCTGCCTCCCATTTGGAGAAGTTTTTGCAACATTTTTATCTTGTATTTGTGACCCCTTTACATGGGAATCCTGGTAAGCCAACTGGGATAATCTTGCAAATTTCTGAGAAAGATTTATCACTGTAGAAGAGATATATTTTTACTCTAAACAGTAGCAGAGAGAAACATGCATTATCATTGATAGAAGGGGAAGGGGGAATGGGTATAATGGGACTGTCCAGAGGCAATGGGTCAATTACCTCACATCCCTAAATTTGTATTACTAAGAAAAAAAACAAAAGAGAGCAGGACTTTAAATGAAGCATGTGCGGGAGAGGGTTCGAGTTAGCAAGGAGTAGAAACAAGTCTGGAGTATCTGATATCATAAAAAAGTTTTTTATTTCTTTCTCCTAATGCACCGTCCATGACTAAAATTGCATTAGTGAAGTTTAAATTGATGTACATATACATTACACAGACTGGGTTTGAAAGGAGAAAACGTAGCAACTGAAGACCCAAGTATACAAGCATACAAACAATGTTCCACATTATTGTAGGTATTGATGCATTTGAGAAGCATGGAATAATAGCTCTACGCGTTTCACGACTTTAGTCGCTCATCAGGAGCAGGCATGCATTTTCTTTCTGTAATGACACAAATAATAACTTGGGCTTGAACCAGGGCATCAGACATACATGGGACCATAAATGAAAACAGGGTCCTAGGTGGTACTCACCAGGCTGCCAATTGCTGCCGGTATGGAAGTGGGACCAAGGCAGGCCCCAATGGGTCTGGGACAACTCGCGCCGGGGACTGTGGCAGGTAATACAGGACATGTGGCCCCCACACAGGACGCGTCCAGGTCGGTCAGGCATTCGAAAATGAGGTAAAAACCTTATGACTTTAGAACCACTTTAAACCTGCATGTGAAGTGGCTCGTCTGTTGGATGTACTAAAT
Source organism: Rana muscosa (assembly GCA_029206835.1). Lineage (NCBI taxonomy): Eukaryota > Metazoa > Chordata > Amphibia > Anura > Ranidae > Rana > Rana muscosa. The sequence continues at coordinate 166,464,296 of CM055125.1, read as the reverse complement.
AATGCCATTTAAATTGCCAGGCAGTAAATTAAATTTCCCTTACTGCTTGGTGTTGGTTGAAAGAAATGGTCTGGGGACCACCAAATCAAACAAAGAGATTGGGGAATGGGTCACTGTCTTGAGGGATATGTACCAATGTAAAAAAATAACATTTAAAAATACTGTATAGAGGGGAGCTACACTTTTAATATGGCAAAGTACTCCCCCAATGTTTAGGGCATAGGGCCTGGCATGCTTCAGGGTGGGAAATGCATGCTCACTGCCCCGCATTCCTGGCCAACCAGGCTGCATGCTCAGATAAGGGTCTGTTATGAATTCTGGGGGACCCAATGTTGTTTTTTGGGAAATTGCATGCTATTGAGGATGTGGGTTTGGTAGGAACCTAGGGGGGACTGCACATCCTTTTTTCTTTAGAAACTGGCATTAATTGTTAAAGTGTGCCATAACAACCAATTACTATATGGCAGCTAACATCCTAGCAGCTAATAACATTGCTGCTATGAAGCCGGCAGCCACTTGCATCCTAGCAACCAACAATACTTACAACTTATGGCAGGAATTTGTAGTTTAGTGGTGGCAATAATACTGTCACTAAATGAGTGACTTCTGGATGCAGCCAGCATTTTGCTTTAAGTGGCAGGTGAACACCAATTAAGTTTGCTCATACACCAAACTGTGAAAATTCTAAATTTGCATGAATCCTGTGCGGCAGTGAATATGAACCCATTTCCTAGTTCATATTTGCCATCCCTATATTTTACATAAATAGGAAAAAATAATTATTAAATAGTTGGAATAACATTAGTATTATTTGTATTTGTTAAAACTAATATGCAAATGTCAAAAACTGCGAACTGTCTGGTCACAACAGTCAGATATAAAGGGATAGAGGTATTTTTTTTTTTGCTGAAAATGGAAATGTATAACAAAATGTTTATCATCACAGGTAATACCTATCACAATAAAAACAAAAAACAGTATTATAAAGCATTTTTAACATTATGCACCTTTGTACAGTCTTCAACATGATTATATTCAGTACTGTTTCCATGCATACTTATAATGAACAATTTTAAGACAAGCATACCAAATATCTTTCATTATCGTGCTTATAACAGAGCAAGATTTTTACAGGAGAATTCATAAAATGGATAACCTCATTAGGACAAACATACTCAACATGATTAACACAATTTATCTCTTCACTTTACAGTTACACATTTAATTGAAAATCTAGTAATGAAATTTTCCTTTTTGAATAGTAAACAAATGAAAAGTTTGGATGATTTATTATATAGGTATGCTAATCAACTGACCATGTAATAAGATTATAATGTATTTTCTTCTTATAGCATATAAAACAATTAGTATGCATAAGCGAGTGGATCTGACCCCCACCCCCCTGGGGACTGTCAAAGTGCTGTTAACTATTTTGCTATAGTTGTAAACACTTTTCCCCCCAAAAAATAAAAAATAGTAGCCTACGGATCAAGAATATTTTCTCAGCTCTCCTATCATACCGTCTTCTAATGCTCACGATCGGACATTCTGACAACAAAACCGCGGATAAATTTCCGACGGATGTTGGTTTAAAATTGTCTTGCATACACACGGTCGCACAAATGTTGTCGGAAATTGCGAACTTCAAGAACGCGGTCACGTACAGCACGTACGACGGCACAATAAAACAGAAGTTCCATACCAAGTGCGCCACCCTTTGGGCTCCTTCTGCTAATCTCGTGTTAGTAGAAGTTTGGTGAGAGATAGGGATGAGCTTCGAGTTCGAGTCGAACTCATGTTCGACTCGAACATTGCCTGTTCGCCCGTTCGCCGAACAGCGAACAAATTGGGGTGTTCGCGGCAAATTCGAAAAATCTATGGGAGAAATCTAAAGTGCTAATTATAAAGGCTTATATGCAAGTTATTGTCCTAAAAAGTGTTTGGGGACCCGGGTCCTGCCCCAGGGGACATGTATCAATGCAAAAAGAAGTTTTAAAAACGGCCGTTTTTTCGGGAGCAGTGATTTTAATAATGCTTAAAATGAAAAAATAAAAGTGAAATATTCCTTTAAATTTCGTACCTGGGGGGTGTGTATGATATGCATGTAAAGTGGCGCATGTTTCCCGTGCTTAGAACTGTCCCTGCAAAAAGTGTCATTTTTGAAAGAAAAAAATGCATTTAAAACTGACTCGCGGCTATTAATGAATTGTCGGCTCCCGGCAATACATACAAAAGTCATTGATAAAAAAAAAAAAAAAAAGCGTGGGGGTTCCCCAGAATTCAATTACCAGGCCCTTCAGGTCTGGAATGGATATTAAGGGGAACCCCGCCGCAAATAAAAAAAAATTGACGTGGGGTTCCCCCAAATATCCATTCCAGGCCCTTCAGATCTGGCATGGATTTTAAGGGGAACTCCACCCCAAATAAAAAAAAAATGGCGTGGAGTCCCCCTAAAAATCCATACCAGACCCCTTATCCGAGCATGCAACCTGGCCGGCCGCAGGGGAAAAGGGGGGGACGAGAGAGCGGCCCCCCCTCCCTCCTGAACCGTACCAAGCCACATGCCCTCAACATGGGGAGAATGTCCCCATGTTGATGGGGACAAGGGCCTCATCCCCACAACCCTTGCCCGGTGGTTGTGGGGGTCTGCGGGCGGGGGGCTTATCGGAATCTGGAAGACCCCTTTAACAAAGGGGACCCCCAGATCCCGCCCCCCCTATGTGAATTGGTAACGGGTACATTGTACCCCTACCATTTCACGAAGAAAGCGTAAAAAAAATGTTTAAAAAAACACACAAACACCTTGAAAAAGTCCTTTATTTATAAAAATAAATAAATAAACATTCCAGCGGTGAAATCCAGTGTCACGCGGCGATCCCGATGTCCAGCGCTGTCCTTCATTGGTTGTGCCTGAGCGGACCTGATGGGGAACTCCCTCTCAGTATTTTAAATGTATAGACCCGCCCCTTCTAAAGTTCCCCATCAGGTCCGCTCAGCGGACGAGATGCGGAACATGAGAAGGGGCGGGTCTATACATGTATTGCCAAAGTGAGAGCAGTTCCCCATCAGGTCCGCCTCCTCGGTATGTCAGACCCGCCTACGTCATTGGCTTGAGCGGGGAACTTCCTTCACTATGTAAATTTAAATTTAAATTTAAATTTCTGCGCAGCTCTTTTTTCCTTCAATTCTCTCATATGCCTTTGTTGCGGGAGATCCAGGAGAATAAAACTGATGATTTCAGGAATTATCTCTGGATGACGGACCCCGTTTTTCACTTTTTGTTGGCTTTGCTGTCCCCTTATATTACAAAGCAGGACATCTGCATGCAGCAAGCCATCACTCCAGAACAAAGGCTAGTCGCAACGTTGCGGTACTTGGCGATGGGGAGAAGTCTGCAGGACATCAAGTTCTCGACAGGCATCTCCCCCCAGGCTCTGGGGATCATTATTACAGAGACCTGTTCTGCCATGATTTGTGTCCTGCAGAAGGACTATATTAAAGTCAATTTTCTCCTTTAACATCACATTCTATGTATTTAATGTTTGCTAATGTATTGTATTTCTTTCATCATTCCCTAATTACCATGATTGTAATATCCTGTGAATGTCCCCTTTGTCCCCATGCATGCTGTAAGCTTTTAATGCTCCTTTTTTGTCCTTCATGCATATTTGCCTTCACTAACCTCTCCAACATGCTATCCTGGGCCCATACACACCTAGCCTAGTCACTTAACAATGTATTTTGTCAGCTCCATTGTAGTGCTAAACACCCCCTTAAATGTGTACAAATGTTATTGTTGTCCTTAAATTCAGGCAGAGTGCCAGAGGCTTTTTTTTGGGGTTCCAAACTCAATTTTTTACAATGGCCCATCAGAGGGGGTGAGGAATCTGATAAGTGGACCTTATATTTTTGTCTTTAACCACTTAACGACCGCCCACTGTATATATACGTCGGCAAAATGGCACGGACAGGCACAATCACGTACCTGTACGTGACTGCATTCGTATGGGTGGGGGTACACTGACACCAGGACACATAGGCACACGATCGCCCCCCCAGTCACCCCCAGATCACCCCCCAGCCCCCAGTCACAGTGTCACTGATTGCAGTGATCATTTAATTACTGATCACTGCAATCAGTGACATTTGTCACTGTAAAAGTGTCAGGGTCTATCACTAGATGCAGAGAAGGCGTTCGACAGGCTGGCATGGGACTACCTGGGAGCAGTCCTGAGACATATTGGTCTCCAGGACCGGATGTTCAATGCCATTATGTCCCTTTATACAACCCCAACCGCCAGAGTTCGTGTAAACGGCCACCTGTCGAACGCCTTCTCCATTAGTAACGGGACAAGACAGGGATGTCCACTTTCTCCAATTTTATTCGTCCTAACCCTTGAACCCTTCCTCCAATGTCTCAGATCCAACGACAATATCAAAGGCTTTCTCATCGCCAATCACACTTATAAGATAGCTGCCTTCGCTGATGACATTTTACTATTCCTGAAGGAACCACACATATCAATCCCAAATCTTCTAAAAGAATTTAATCTCTTTTATAGTATTTCCAATTTCAAGATTAATTTTACAAAATCCCAGGCCCTGAACATCTCCCTCCCACAGGAAACAGTAACACAATGTGAAAACAACTTCCCCTTTCAATGGAAACATGATCAGATTAAATATCTTGGGATACACCTACCGGCAAACCTCTCAGACGTATTCTCCAAGAATTATCAACCCATCCTCAAAACCATCACAAACGACCAAGTAAATGGAACAAACCCCATTTTTCCTGGTTTGGAAGGGCAGCAATTCTAAAGATGAATATACTTCCACGCATTCTATATATCTTACAAACCTTACCTATTAAGCTCCCGCCAATCTTCTTTCAATCATATAAACGACTGTGTAACAGGTTTCTATGGAGACAGAAAAGACCTAGGGTAGCGTACGAACAGCTGACAAAACCGAAAACAATGGGGGGCATTGGTTTTCCAGACCTTAAGAAATATTATTGGGCTTGCCACCTCTCTAGAATTGTAGACTGGTCAATACATAGTCACTGTAAAGACTGGGTCGCTCTTGAACACACATTTTCCCCCCTACCACTACGATCTCTGCCTTGGACCTTACCCAAGCACACACCGAGGAATCTGAATGATCACCCTCTCATTGCCCCGACACTCTACGGTTTCAAGGAAACCTGCCGAAAGCTACGCATCTCCTCTAACCCTGGACCCCTTACTTCTATAAAACTCAATCCAGCATTCCCACCTGGTATGTCTACAAATTTTTTGGCGGACACCTGGCAACACACAGAGGTTCTAGCCCACCACTTCTTCCGATTAGGTATACTTCTAGAATGTTCTTCCCTACCAGCTAACACAGACAACATTGCATTTCCTCTCTGGACATATTTCCAGATCAGACATTTCCTAAAAGAAGCTGACCATGCACTCTCTGTCTCTCGTCAGCTCACACCATTTGAACAGCTATGCACTCACTCTGCACCCCAGCAGCATATGATCTCTAAGATTTACAACATTCTCTCCTCAGATAGCTCAATGAAAACTAACAAGGCTTGTTTAAGCTGGGAAAGAGACCTACAAATGGAGATGACAGAGGCACAATGGGAACGCATATCTACGATAACACACAAGGGTTCCCTCAATGTCTCGATCCAGGAAAACAACTATAAAATCCGAATGCGCTGGTACAGAACCCCAGTACTCCTCAACAAATATAATCCTGCCCTTTCTGATAAATGCTGGAGATGTTCCAGGGATACAGGTACTTTAGAACATATATGGTGGTCCTGCCCCCTAATCCAGCCGTTCTGGACCCAAATCCGGGAACTGACATCACAGATCTCTACATACACTCTAGAACACACCCCAACGCAGTTCCTCCTTCACCATTCGGACCTGCCGACACATCAATACCGCAAAACACTAATACCACCCCTAATAAATGCGGCTAAACTATGTATCCCTCTTCATTGGGGAACGACCCATGTTCCGACCATCCCTGAATGGCTCAAACGAGTGGAAAAAATTGCGGAAATGGAAGAACTAATCTCCATAGCCAAAAGATTGTCCAACCAAATTCTCACACACATGGGCCTGTTGGACCCACTTCCGTACCACAGCCAAGTACAAACTATTAACAAGCCAAACTATTACGAACCACCCACTCCAAGATGACTGCAACCCTTAATGATTCTACTCCTACATTTCATAAACTATCCTCATCAAAACATGAAACAATTGGCCTCCCTCCCCTAAACAAGGAAAGATTGAGGGAGGAGCCTTCTCAAAATATCTAAACCAACACCCAAATATCTTCAGACCAAGCTTCTTTACCCACCTTACTCCAAGTCTTCGGGATTGGTGGCGGAGACTGTGGGGTATTCCGAACCCAACCCACTCCCCCCTCCCCCCTCTTCCCTTTTTTTCTTTTTTCTCTCTTTTTTCTCTTCCTCCCCCTCCCATCCTTCCCCTTCCCCTCCTCTCTTTTCTTTCCTTTTTTTTTTATTTTTTTTATTTTTTTTTATTTTAATTTTTTTGGGTTTACACCCTGAGCCAATCCCTTTATCCGTCAGAGCTCTATTTCACCAAAAACCAATAGTTAACCAACTTCAGTTGCTTGGTTGTAGGAAGAAATTAATTACTCAACGTTGGTTGTTACCTCATGAACTAGCAGATCCCCAACTTTATCCGCAAAACACACCCAAACATGATTTGGCACAAGACAGAAGTAATATTACTGTGGTAAGCGTGGTTATTTAGCAGACTAACCATAACCGTACGTCATGTTTCAAGCAATGTTCGCTCTGTCGACTTAAGCTGAAAATTCTCTGCAAATATTATTGCATGCTAGTTCTGATCATCGCTGCGGTAGAACCTTTTGTATTGCTTCAGACACCTTGTTTAAATGCAATGTAAACCTTATTTTATTAACCAATAAAATATTAAAAAAAATAAAATAAAAAAGTGTCAGGGCAGTTAGTGTTAGATCCCTTAGGTCCAGGGTAGCCCCCTAACCCCCCCTAATAAAGGTTTAACCCCTTGATCGCCCCCCAGGTAACCCTTTCAGCCCCTAGCACCACTGTCACTAATCAATCGTTTTTCTGATCGGTGTGTTAGTGTCGGTGATGCCGCTAGGTAGTTAGTAATTTTTTTATGTTCGCCTCCAGGTTTTTATAACGTCAGGTACCCCCATATATATTACCTAATAAAGGTTTAACCCCTTGATCGCCCCCCAGGTAACCCTTTCACCCCCTAGCACCACTGTCACTAATCAATCGTTTTTCTGATCGGTGTGATAGTGTCGGTGATGCCGCTAGGTAGTCAGTAATTTTTTTATGTTCGCCGCCAGGTTTTTAGAACGTCAGGTACCCCCATATATTACCTAATAAAGGTTTAACCCCTTGATCGCCCCCCAGGTAACCCTTTCACCCCCTAGCACCACTGTCACTATTCGATCGTTTTTCTGATCGGTGTGCTAGTGTCGGTGATGCCGCTAGGTAGTCAGTTTTTTATGTTCGCCGCCAGGTTTTTATAGTGTCAGGTACCCCCATATATTACCTAATAAAGGTTTAACCCCTTGATCGCCCTCCAGGTAACCCTTCCAGACCCTTTTGCCACTGTCACTAAGCAATCGTTTTTCTGATCGCTGTATTAGTTATGCTGGTGCCGCTAGGTAGTCAGTTATTTTTTTTATGTTCGCCGCCAGGTTTTTATTGCGTCAGGTACCCCCATATATTATCTAATAAAGGTTTAACCCCTTGATTGCCCCTAGTTAACCCTTTCACCAGTAATCACCGTATAAGTGTTACGGGTGACGCTGGTTAGTTAGTTTGCTTTTTATAGTGTCAGGGCACCCGCCGTATAAAACCCAATAAAGATTTAACCCCCTGATCGCCCGGCGGGTGATATCAATTAGGTTTTAGCGTCAGAGAGGGTCTACGTCTCCCCAGGCAGCATCAGGTTAGTGCCAGTAACTCTAACACCCACGCGCAAAGCATACACCTCCCTTAGTGGTATAGTATCTGAACAGATCAATATATGATCTGATCAGATCTATACTAGCGTCCCCAGCAGTTTAGGGTTCCCAAAAACGCAGTGTTAGCGGGATCAGCCCAGATACCTGCTAGCACCTGCGTTTTGCCCCTCCGTCCAGCCCAGGCCACCCAAGTGCAGTATCGATCGATCACTGTCACTTACAAAACACAACACACATAACTGCAGCGTTCGCAGAGACAGGCCTGATCCCTGCGACTCCAGTGCTGTAGGAGGTGATTTCACCACCACAGTTAAAAAAAAGACCATATATGCCAAAGCATGGGGGCAGCAGGGGCGGAGGAGCGATTTTGCTCCTAATGCCGCGTACATACTGTCGAAATTCCGAAGGAGGCTTGCCCGTGGAAAAGTCAGACCGTGTGTACGTAGCATAACTTTTGCGGGATGATGCCCCCATGCTTCGGCATATATAAATGGACATGTATGCCCATCATTAGAAGTGGGTGAATGAAGGGAGGTATTCTAATGGTGGGCATACCCACCGATCAATCTCTTTTTTTCATTCAGCCAATAGGCTGCATGAAAAAAAAGATTACAATACATGTCCAACAAGGACCAGCAACGTACTGGTATGTTGCTGGACTTTGAATGGTTATACCAGAATGATGCCTGTGGGTTTAGGTATCATCTTGGTATCATTTTTTTCAGCCAGCGGCCGGCTTTCATGTAAAAGCAATCCTAGTGGCTAATTAGCCTCTGGACTGCTTTTACAAGCAGTGGGAGGGAATGTCCCCCCCGGATATAAAAAGCGCCATTGGGAAATTGGGAAAGCATTTTATCACACCGATCTTGGTGTGGTCAGATGCTTTGAGGGCAGAGGAAAGATCTAGGGTCTAATAGACCCCATTTTTTTCAAAAAAAGAGTACCTGTCACTACCTGTTGCTATCATAGGGGATATTTACATTCCCTGAGATAACAATAAAAAATAATAAAATAAAAAAATATGGAAGGAACAGTTTAAAAATAAAATATAAAAGGAAAATTAATAATTAAAAAAAAAAAAAGCACCCCTGTTCTGCCCTGCTCTTGCGCAAAGGCAAACACAAGCGTCGGTCTGGCATCATATGTAAACAGCAATTGCATCATGCATGTGAGGTATCACGGCAAAGGTCAGATCGAGGGCAGTCATTTTAGCAGTAGACCTCCTCTGTAAATATAATGTGGTAACCTGTAAAGGCTTTTAAAGGCTTTTAAAAATGTATGAAGTTTGTCGCCACTGCGCGTTTGTGCAAAATTTTAAAGCATGTCATGTTTTTTCAAATTTTTGTTTTCATGTAAACAAAAAGTGTCAGAAAGGGCTTTGTCTTCAAGTGGTTAGAAGAGTGGATGTAAGATTCCTAATGTTGTGTATAAAATGCCAGGACAGTTCAAAACCCCCCCCCCAAATGACCCCATTTTGGAAAGTAGACACCCCAAGCTATTTGCTTAGAGGCATGTAAAGTCCATGGAATATTTTATATGTTGACACAAGTTGCGGAAAAAAGACAATTATTTTTTTTTTTTTTTGCACAAAGTTGTCACTAAATGAAATATTGCTCAAACATGCCATGGGCATATGTGGAATTACACCCCAAAATACATTCTGTTGCTTCTCCTGAGTATGGGGATACCACATGTGTGAGACTTTTTGGGAGCCTAGCCGCGTACGGGACCCCAAAAACCAAGCACCGCCTTCAGGCTTTCTAAGGGTGGAAATTTTGGATTTCACTCCTGACTGCCTATCACAGTTTCAGAGGCCATGGAATGCCCAGATGGCACAAACCCGCCCCCAAATGACCCCATTTTGGAAAGTAGATACCCCAAGCTATTTGCTGAGAGGTATGGTGAGTATTTTGCAGATCTCACTTTTTGTCACAAAGTTTTGAAAATTGAAAAAAGAAAAAAATATATATTTTCTTTCTTCATTTTCAAAAACAAATGAGAGCTGTAAAATACTCACCATGCCTCTCAGCAAATAGCTTGGGGTGTCTACTTTCCAAAATAGGGTCATTTGGGGGGGTTTTGTGCTTTTTTGGCATTTTATGGCCTTCGAAACTGTGATAGGTAGTGAGGAGTGAAATCAAAAATTTGCGCCCTTAGAAATCCTGAAGGCGGTGCTTGGTTTTCGGGGTCCCGTATGCGGCTAGGCTCACAAAAAGTCCCACACATGTGGTATCCCTATACTCAGGAGAAGCAGCAAAATGTATTTTGGGGTGCAATTCCACATATAACCATGGCATGTGTGAGCAATATATCATTTAGTGACAACTTTTTGTAATTTTTTTTTTGTCATTATTCAATCACTTGGGACAAAAAATAAAATATTCAATGGGCTCAACATGCCTCTCAGCAATTTCCTTGGGGTGTCTTCTTTCCAAAATGGGGTCATTTGGGGGGGTTTTGTGCTATTTTGGTATTTTATGGCCTTCGAAACTGTGATAGGTAGTGAGGAGTGAAATCAAAAATTTGCGCCCTTAGAAATCCTGAAGGCGGTGCTTGGTTTTCGGGGTCCCGTATGCGGCTAGGCTCCCAAAAAGTCCCACACATGTGGTATCCCAGTACTCAGGAGAAGCAGCAAAATGTATTTTGGGGTGCAATTCCACATATAACCATGGCATGTGTGAGCAATATATCATTTAGTGACAACTTTTTGTAATTTTTTATTTTTTTTGTCATTATTCAATCACTTGGGACAAAAAAAATATTCAATGGGCTCAACATGTCTCCCAGCAATTTCCTTGGGGTGTCTACTTTCCAAAATGGGGTCATTTGGGGGGGGGGGTTGTACTGCCCTGCCATTTTAGTACCTCAAGAAATGAGATAGGCAGTCATAAATTAAAAGCTGTGTAAATTCCAGAAAATGTACCCTAGTTTGTAGACCCTATAACTTTTGCGCAAACCAATAAATATACGCTTATTGACATTTTTTTTACTAAAGACATGTGGCTGAATACATTTTGGCCTAAATGTATGACTAAAATTGAGTTTATTAGATTTTTCTCATAACAAAAAGTAGAAAATATAATTTTTTTTCCAAATTTTTGGTCTTTTTCCATTTATATTGCAAAAAAAAATCGCAGAGGCAATCAAATACCATTAAAATAAATCTCTATTTGTGGTAAGAAAAGGACGCAAATTTTGTTTGGGTACAACATTGCATGTCCGCACAATTTCCAGTTAAAGCAGCGCAGTGCCAAATTGTGAAATCACCTCTGGTCATTATGGTCCGTATTGGTCCGGTCCTTAAGTGGGTAAATACTCCTTAAAATAAATGTTACACTGATGTTGGCCAAGAATGTTTGTGTCTAATCTGCTTGCAATGTTATGTGCAAAAGTACTATTTTTTTTTAGTGTTTGACTCCACAGTTTCCTTCAACGCCACAGACTGTGGCTTCCCATTTTGCCCAGCAGTGGGACTTTCCCAACTGCGGAGGGGTAATCGATGGGAAACACATCCACATTGTCCCACCCCCCAAATCGGGGTCATACTATTATAACTACAAGGGATTTAATAGTATAGTGATGTTGGCGGTGGTGTCGGCGATATACGAGTTTTTGTATGTGGACGTGGGGAAGAATGGCCGGATGTCGGATGGTGGAGTCATCGCCCAGACCGAGTTCTATAGACGTCTCCAGCCGGTTCCGCCCATTCCTCACTGCAATCAACATGGCGGAATATAAACTGAATCATATTGTCCTTGCATTCTGCATACTCCACAATTTTTTAAGGAAAAAATCTACAAACTATGTGGCCTCGGTTGTGCCTAAGGCGGCATTTCCCGAGCAAACTACCCTGACGGCACTTGAAGCTGGCCGTCCTGGCTTGCCCCCCCAAAGCGCCCGTGAAGTCCGTAAAAAATATATGGAATACTTTACAGGTAGGGGGGCCATTGATATGCCAGCAAATGTGTGATACATTTTTTAAATAAAGATTTTTTTTTTATCTGGAATAATATTTAATTTGATTTACTGCTTGTGTTTCTTTTAGCTGTCTCCTAGGTTCTCCTAGTGCACTTGTAGTGCCAAGTGGATTTTCCTTTAGTAAATAACCCCCATTGTCACTGTAAACACCAATTTACTCCAAAAACTGGTATTGAGCATTGAAAGAAGAAGCCACACATTGTTGAGTAGAAAACATTTTTCTCCGTGCACATTCACATGTGCGTTAGAAAACAGATTTTGAACAAACCAACATCTTTGTTTAATAAAGTTTGACATTTGAAATATAATTTTTTTGCTTAAACGGGCATGTTTCAAACCGTAACATACACAACTCAGGAACGTACAAAGTTCAACTTAGAAAAAGTGAAGGCAATATCAGACATTAGTATGTCAAAACTGTGTTGATCTTGCCTTCATCAGATGGGTTGATGTCACCACTTTATAAGCCAAATTTTGAAGATGCACACAAATTGGGAGTCAAAATGTGGATTTCCCTCCTGATCCCATACCCAATGTTAACATGTGCTATCTTCCATCATGGGGGATTATTGGACGTGTTTCGTGGGGTGCAACCCCTTCCTCTCACCTACTTGAGTTGCGAGGAAGGGGTTGCACCCACAAAACACGTACATTGATATCCCGTGATGGTAGATAGCACATGTTGACACACTGCGTGCATCTTCAAAATTTGGCTTTTAAAATACTTTAAAAATTGTTTTAAAAGAAAAAATAACACAAAAAAAGGTAAAATTTTTGTGTGTTTTAGATTCTGCCTAAAACATCAATGATGTTATTCATTTTTTTTTTCTACATCATTTCTTTATCAGCTCTAAATCATGATTGCACACCATTATGTCCCGGATGAGGATGTTTGCACTTGCACTGGTAAAACTAGTTTCTTCTTCCACAACATCCACATCACCTAAAATAAAAAAAACACACCTTGTATTATAAATATGCAGGCATACATCTATTATAGGGATGAGCCGAACACCCCCGGGTTCGGTTCGCACCAGAACCTTCGAACGGACCGAAAGTTCGCGCGAATTTTCGAACCCTATTCGTTATAATGGACGCGAACGTTCGAAATCAAAATTGCTAATTACAACGGCCAATATGCATGTTAATGTCATAAAACAGGTTTGGGGACCCGGGTCCTGCCCCAGGGGACATATATCAATGCAAAAAGAAATTTTAAAAACTAAAGTTTTTTCGGGAGCAGTCATTTTAATGATGCATAAAGTGAAAAAAAAAAAAGTGAAATTTTCCTTTAAATATGGTACCTGGGGGGTGTCTAAAGTATGCCTGTGAAGTGGCATGTGTTTCCCATGTTTAGAACTGTCCTTGCACAAAATGACATTTGTAAAGGAAAAAAAGAAGCCATTTAAAACCACTTGCGGCTTTAATGTCATGTCTTGTCCTGGCCGCCATATGGCTGAAAATCCTTGAGAAAAATGGCATGGCTACCCCATCACCCCCCCCCCCCACCCCAGCCCCTTTGGGTCTTGTATGGATACTAAGGGGGACCCCGCACCCAAAATAAAACCCTATACCTACAACCCTATATACTCTGAACAGCAGTATATAGGTGGTGCAAACAAGACATGGACTGTAGGTTTGTTCTTATGTAGAATCTGAACAGGTACATTATGAAGTGTAGCTACATCCCAAAAAAATCAATTTTTAAGCTTTTTGGAGAACATAGGGAGGGGTTATCACCCCTGTAACATTTGCTGTCTTTGCACATCTGTTCAGAACATGTCACCTCACTTTCCGTCCCAATGACAAATGTTTTTGGAAAAGTGGGGTTTTAATTGAAACAAGGATTGGTGATAAAGCATCAGTAGAGAGGAGATACCTTTTTCCCAAATTAAATCTAACAGGATAGAATTTTCCTTCCTAGGGGTAGATTTCCTCTCACTTCCTGTTTTCTCTTGCCGTTTGCAAGTAGGAGTCGTTTGTAAGTTGGATGTTTGAAAGTAGGGGCCTGCCGTATATACTCTGCAGAAATTTGCCCTATTAGATGTTGGTGTAGCCACAAGACTGGTGGGCACAGGAATGGGCCCTGCTGTGAGTTAATAGATCAAGATTTGTACTTGCATGCACCTGTTGAACCGGGCAGAAAAATTGGGCCTTTGGTGGTGGTGGTGGTGGTGGTGGACGGTGTTGCCACAAGACTGTAAGCCCTCACAGTTACTCTTGGTGGGTGCAGGAATGGGCCCTGCTGTGAGTTATTAGATCAAGATTTGTAATTGCATGCACCTGTTGAACAGGGCAGAAAAATTGGGCCTTTGGTGGTGGTGGTGGTGGTGGACGGTGTTGCCACAAGACTGTAGGCCCTCATAGTTACTCTTGGTGGGCGCAGGAATGGGCCCTGCTGTGAACTATTAGATCAAGATTTGTAATTACACGCCCCTGTTAAACAGGGGCTGAAAAATTGTGCCTTAGGCATTGGTGCTGGTGCCACAACACTGCAACCCCTCACAGATACTGTACTTGGAGCACAGCAGTCACACCTGTTGCGAAGCATCTTTTTAAAAAATTGTAATTACACGCCCCTGTTATACAGGGGCTGAAAAATTGTGCCTTAGGCACTGGTGCTGGTGCCACAACACTGCAACCCCTCACAGATACTGTACTCTGAGCACAGCAATGAGACCTGTTGCAAAGCATTGCCTAAAAATTGTAATTACACGCCCCAACAGGGGCTGAAAAATTGTGCCTTAGGCACTGGTGCTGGTGCCACAACACTGCAACCCCTCACAGATACTGTACTCTGAGCACAGCAGTCACACCTGTTGCGAAGCATCTTTTTAAAAAATTGTAATTACACGCCCCTGTTATACAGGGGCTGAAAAATTGTGCCTTAGGCACTGGTGTGGTGGCATGGATCATTGAGGAGGAGGAAGAGGATAGACAGTGAACATAACAGGACAGTCACTCAGCATCAGCATAGGCAGTCTTGAAGGGATGTGACATTATAAATTATTCCGTTATATCCGCTTCAGGTGTCTGGTAGCTGGTGGTGATCCAAGACTGATTCATTTTTATGAAGGTCAGTCGATCAACCGAGTCGGTGGACAGGCGCACCCTATGATCGGTGACAAATCCTCCAGCAGCACTGAATGTGCGTTCGGAAAGAACGCTGGATGCAGGACAGGCCAGTAGCTCAATTGCATACTGTGCAAGCTCTGGCCAGTGATCCATCCTCAGGACCCAGTAAGCCAGAGGATTTTCGGTGGGAAAGGTGTCCAAGTCTGACCTTGCCCCTAGGTATTCCTGCACCATGTATATCAGACGCTGGCGATGGTTGCTGGAACCGATCATACCTTGAGGCTGCGGACTAAAAAATTGTCTGAACGCATCGGTCAGACGTCCACCTTCCCCACCGCTCCTTCTGCTACTGACCGAAGCCTCAGCAACTCGTCGTCCAGGACCAGGAGTTTGTAACCTCCCAGTTTCTGGGAACGCGTTACACAGACCTTTCTGCAAGGCCTCCCTGAGATGTCTCATCCTCTGCTCCCTCTGCGACGGCAAGATAAGGTCCGCAACCTTACCCTTGTACCGTGGATCAAGGAGAGTGGCAAGCCAGTAATGGTCACTCTCCTTGATCCGAAGAACACGAGGATCCTTCCGCAGGCTTTGCAGGATCAGGGAGGCCATGCAGCGTAGGTTAGCTGAGGCATTCGGTCCGGAGTCTTCTGGGTCACTGAGGATGACATGATCGCCAGCCACCTCCTCCCAGCCACGTACAAGTCCACTGGTTTGTTGGGACTGTACATCATCCCTAAAAGACTGCTGCTGCTGATGCTGAGTGCCAGGCTCCACCTCCATGCTCACACAATCCTCCTCCTCCTCCTCCTCCTCTTCCTGTGTGATGGGTGGGACAGAAGGAACATTGTCTGGATAAAGGGGGCCTTGAGAGACAAGGAAGTCCTCCTCTTCCTGCCTCTGTTCTGCCTCAAGTGCCCTGTCCATTATCCCACGCAGCGTATGCTCCAACAGGTGGACAAGAGGTACAGTGTCACTGATGCATGCACTGTCACTGCTCACCATCCTCGTGGCCTCCTCAAATGGTGAGAGGACAGTGCATGCATCCCTGATCATGCTCCACTGGCGTGGGGAAAAAAAGCCAAGCTCCCCTGACCCTGTCCTGGTGCCGTAGTCGCAAAGGTACTCATTGATGGCCCTCTGCTGCGTGTGCAGTCGCTGCAGCATGGCCAACGTTGAGTTCCACCTGGTGGGCATGTCACATATTAGGCGGTTCTTGGGCAGGTTCAGCTCCTTTTGCAGCTCAGTCAGCCGAGCACTGGCATTATAAGATCGGCGGAAATGCACACAGACTTTCCTGGCCTGCCTCAGGACATCCTGTAAGCCTGGGAACCTGCCCAAGAACCGCTGCACCACCAGGTTGAGGACGTGAGCCATACAGGGCACATGGGTGAGCTGCCCCTGTCGCAGGGCGGAGAGGAGGTTGGTGCCATTATCAGAAACGACCATTCCTGGCTTAAGCTGGCGTGGCGTCAACCACCTCTCGGCCTGCCCCTGCAGAGCTGCCAGAACCTCTGGCCCAGTGTGGCTCCTGTCCCCCAAACACACCAGCGCAAGCACGGCATGGCATCTTTTTGCCTGCGTACTCGCGTAGCCCCTTGTACGCCTACGGAGCACCGCTGGTTCCGAGGACAGAGCACTCGAAGAGGACATGGAGGAAGAAGAAGAAGAGGGGGTGGAGGAGAGAGGTGTGTCACAACCAGTAGTAGCATTTTGGAGGCGTGGTGGCGGAACAACCTCCAACACTACTGCACCTTGTCCTGCATCCCTCCCAGCTGCCAATAGAGTGACCCAATGGGCCGTGAAAGAAAGATAACGTCCCTGTCCATGCCTGCTGGACCATGAGTCAGCGGTAATATGCACCTTACCGCTGACCGCCCTGTCCAGCGAGGCATGGACATTGCCTTCCACATGCCAGTAGAGAGACGGAATCGCCTTCCGTGAGAAAAAGTGGCGTTTGGGAACCTGCCACTGAGGAACCGCACATTGAACAAACTCACGGAAGGGGGCCGAGTCTATCAACTGAAAAGGCAGCAGTTGAAGTGCTAGCAATTTAGCCAAGCTAGCATTCAACCGCTGGGCATGTGGATGGCTGGGAGTATACTTCTTTCGACGGTCCAGCAGCTGGGGCAGGGAAATTTGCCTGCTACAATCGGACGTCGGTGTACTGCAAGTACTTGGTTGTGACACACCTAATTCTACACCTTCAGTCCTCTCAGAGCAGCTTTCAGAGAGGACTGAAGATATAGTGGGGATGGAGATCCCAGCTGATGAGGAGCAAGGAGAGGTCCGCTTTGTTCTTTGGTGTGGGTCTTTTATGTGTGCTTGCCAACGAGCTGCATGGCAGGTCGACATATGTCTGCTCATGCTTGTGGTGCCCAAGCGGCTGATGTTTTGGCCACGCGAGATACGCTTGAGACAAATATTGCAAATAGCAGTGGTGCGATCTGATGCACTCGTCTCAAAAAAGGCCCACACCAAAGAACTTTTGTGATAACGTGCAGAGGCAGCGCCCTGCACAGGCGGAGCTCTGCGGTGTGGTACAGTTGCTGTGCTGGCCTCTAGCTGGCCTCCAGGGGGCATCCTGCCTCGTTGGACATGTGACGCTGCATCCTCCTCCTCCTCCTCCTCTCTCCCTTCAGGCACCCACGTGGAGTCAGTGACCTCATCATCCCCTCCCTCTTCACCACTAGAGCAAACCTGGCAGTAAGCTGCAGCTGGTGGAACACTACTGCCAGATTGCTGTCCTTCAGCATCCCCTCTCTCTGCGCGCACACTACTGACTTCCTCAAGCTGGGTATCATCATCCGAGCCTTCGAATCGTTGGGCATCCTCCTGGAGCATGTACCCAACACTGTGCTCAAACAGTTCGGGGGACTCCTCAGGAGGACATGGTGGGTCTAGGGAAGGGGTGGCTGATGATGCCATTGAGTACGCGTTGGCAGCTGCTCTGCCAGTACCCTGAGCCTGGGTGAGAGAGGATGAGGAGGATGAGGAGGGCTTGGTCATCCATTCTACCAAGCCTTCGGCATGATGCGGCTCCACATGTCCAGCTGCCGAAAACAAAGACAAGCGTGTCCCATGGCCACGTGCTGATGACGATGCACGACCACGTCCACGGCCAGCACTGTTGTCTCTAGAAACAGAGCCTGCCTGCCCTGTGTTCTTGCCTCGGCACGCTCTGCCACTTCTTGGCGGTCTTCCAGCCATTGTAGTCGGTAGTGTATATAGTATAAAAAATAGAACTCCTATGTGTGCTCACAACACACTGTAGGTCCTATGGGTGCTGACACTAACACACTATAGGTACTATGTGTGCTGCTGACAAGAAAATATAGGAGCTCTGTTTGCTGCCACTAACACACTAGAAGTCCTATTGGTGCTTCTGAGATGAAAATATAGGAGCTCTGTGTGATGCCACTAACACACTAGAAGTCCTATGGGTGCTGCTGAGAAGAAAATATAGGAGCTCTGTGTGATGCCACTAACACACTAGAAGTCCTATGGGTGCTGCTGAGAAGAAAATATAGGAGCTCTGTGTGATGCCACTAACACACTAGAAGTCCTATGGGTGCTTCTGAGATGAAAATATAGGAACTCTGTGTGATGCCACTAACACACTAGAAGTCCTATGGGTGCTGCTGAGAAGAAAATATAGGAGCTCTGTTTGCTGCCACTAACACACTAGAAGTCCTATGGGTGCTTCTGAGATGAAAATATAGGAACTCTGTGTGATGCCACTAACACACTAGAAGTCCTATGGGTGCTGCTGAGAAGAAAATATAGGAGCTCTGTGTGATGCCACTAACACACTAGAAGTCCTATGGGTGCTTCTGAGATGAAAATATAGGAACTCTGTGTGATGCCACTAACACACTAGAAGTCCTATGGGTGCTGCTGAGAAGAAAATATAGGAGCTCTGTTTGCTGCCACTAACACACTAGAAGTCCTATGGGTGCTTCTGAGATGAAAATATAGGAGCTCTGTGTGATGCCACTAACACACTAGAAGTCCTATGGGTGCTCCTGGAAGAAAATATAGGAGCTCTGTGTGATGCCACTAACACACTAGAAGTCCTATGGGTGCTGTTGAGAAGAAAATATAGGAGCTCTGTTTGCTGCCACTAACACACTAGAAGTCCTATGGGTGCTGCTGAGAAGAAAATATAGGAGCTCTGTTTGCTGCCACTAACACACTAGAAGTCCTATGGGTGCTGCTGAGAAGAAAATATAGGAGCTCTGTGTGATGCCACTAACACACTAGAAGTCCTATGGGTGCTTCTGAGATGAAAATATAGGAGCTCTGTGTGATGCCACTAACACACTAGAAGTCCTATGGGTGCTGCTGAGAAGAAAATATAGGAGCTCTGTGTGATGCCACTAACACACTAGAAGTCCTATGGGTGCTTCTGAGATGAAAATATAGGAACTCTGTGTGATGCCACTAACACACTAGAAGTCCTATGGGTGCTGCTGAGAAGAAAATATAGGAGCTCTGTTTGCTGCCACTAACACACTAGAAGTCCTATGGGTGCTTCTTAGATGAAAATATAGGAGCTCTGTGTGATGCCACTAACACACTAGAAGTCCTATGGGTGCTGCTGAGAAGAAAATATAGGAGCTCTGTTTGCTGCCACTAACACACTAGAAGTCCTATGGGTGCTGCTGAGAAGAAAATATAGGAGCTCCGTGTGATGCCACTAACACACTAGAAGTCCTATGGGTGCTGCTGAGAAGAAAATATAGGAGCTCTGTTTGCTGCCACTAACACACTAGAAGTCCTATGGGTGCTGCTGAGAAGAAAATATAGCAGCTCTGTTTGCTGCCACTAACACACTAGAAGTCCTATGGGTGCTTCTGAGAAGAAAATATAGGAGCTCTGTGTGATGCCACTAACACACTAGAAGTCCTATGGGTGCTTCTGAGATGAAAATATAGGAGCTCTGTGTGATGCCACTAACACACTAGAAGTCCTATGGGTGCTGCTGAGAAGAAAATATAGGAGCTCTGTTTGCTGCCACTAACACACTAGAAGTCCTATGGGTGCTGCTGAGAAGAAAATATAGGAGCTCTGTGTGATGCCACTAACACACTAGAAGTCCTATGGGTGCTGCTGAGAAGAAAATATAGGAGCTCTGTTTGCTGCCACTAACACACTAGAAGTCCTATGGGTGCTGCTGAGAAGAAAATATAGGAGCTCTGTTTGCTGCCACTAACACACTAGAAGTCCTATGGGTGCTGCTGAGAAGAAAATATAGGAGCTCTGTGTGATGCCACTAACACACTAGAAGTCCTATGGGTGCTTCTGAGATGAAAATATAGGAGCTCTGTGTGATGCCACTAACACACTAGAAGTCCTATGGGTGCTGCTGAGAAGAAAATATAGGAGCTCTGTGTGATGCCACTAACACACTAGAAGTCCTATGGGTGCTTCTGAGATGAAAATATAGGAACTCTGTGTGATGCCACTAACACACTAGAAGTCCTATGGGTGCTGCTGAGAAGAAAATATAGGAGCTCTGTTTGCTGCCACTAACACACTAGAAGTCCTATGGGTGCTTCTGAGATGAAAATATAGGAGCTCTGTGTGATGCCACTAACACACTAGAAGTCCTATGGGTGCTGCTGAGAAGAAAATATAGGAGCTCTGTTTGCTGCCACTAACACACTAGAAGTCCTATGGGTGCTGCTGAGAAGAAAATATAGGAGCTCTGTGTGATGCCACTAACACACTAGAAGTCCTATGGGTGCTGCTGAGAAGAAAATATAGGAGCTCTGTTTGCTGCCACTAACACACTAGAAGTCCTATGGGTGCTGCTGAGAAGAAAATATAGGAGCTCTGTTTGCTGCCACTAACACACTAGAAGTCCTATGGGTGCTTCTGAGAAGAAAATATAGGAGCTCTGTGTGATGCCACTAACACACTAGAAGTCCTATGGGTGCTTCTGAGATGAAAATATAGGAGCTCTGTGTGATGCCACTAACACACTAGAAGTCCTATCGGTGCTGCTGAGAAGAAAATATAGGAGCTCTGTTTGCTGCCACTAACACACTAGAAGTCCTATGGGTGCTGCTGAGAAGAAAATATAGGAGCTCTGTGTGATGCCACTAACACACTAGAAGTCCTATGGGTGCTTCTGAGATGAAAATATAGGAGCTCTGTGTGATGCCACTAACACACTAGAAGTCCTATGGGTGCTGCTGAGAAGAAAATATAGGAGCTCTGTTTGCTGCCACTAACACACTAGAAGTCCTATGGGTGCTGCTGAGAAGAAAATATAGGAGCTCTGTGTGATGCCACTAACACACTAGAAGTCCTATGGGTGCTGCTGAGAAGAAAATATAGGAGCTCTGTTTGCTGCCACTAACACACTAGAATTCCTATGGGTGCTGCTGAGAAGAAAATATAGGAGCTCTGTGTGATGCCACTAACACACTAGAAGTCCTATGGGTGCTTCTGAGATGAAAATATAGGAGCTCTGTGTGATGCCACTAACACACTAGAAGTCCTATGGGTGCTGCTGAGAAGAAAATATAGGAGCTCTGTGTGATGCCACTAACACACTAGAAGTCCTATGGGTGCTTCTGAGATGAAAATATAGGAACTCTGTGTGATGCCACTAACACACTAGAAGTCCTATGGGTGCTGCTGAGAAGAAAATATAGGAGCTCTGTTTGCTGCCACTAACACACTAGAAGTCCTATGGGTGCTTCTGAGATGAAAATATAGGAGCTCTGTGTGATGCCACTAACACACTAGAAGTCCTATGGGTGCTGCTGAGAAGAAAATATAGGAGCTCTGTTTGCTGCCACTAACACACTAGAAGTCCTATGGGTGCTGCTGAGAAGAAAATATAGGAGCTCTGTGTGATGCCACTAACACACTAGAAGTCCTATGGGTGCTGCTGAGAAGAAAATATAGGAGCTCTGTTTGCTGCCACTAACACACTAGAAGTCCTATGGGTGCTGCTGAGAAGAAAATATAGGAGCTCTGTGTGATGCCACTAACACACTAGAAGTCCTATGGGTGCTTCTGAGATGAAAATATAGGAGCTCTGTGTGATGCCACTAACACACTAGAAGTCCTATGGGTGCTGCTGAGAAGAAAATATAGGAGCTCTGTGTGATGCCACTAACACACTAGAAGTCCTATGGGTGCTTCTGAGATGAAAATATAGGAACTCTGTGTGATGCCACTAACACACTAGAAGTCCTATGGGTGCTGCTGAGAAGAAAATATAGGAGCTCTGTTTGCTGCCACTAACACACTAGAAGTCCTATGGGTGCTTCTGAGAAGAAAATATAGGAGCTCTGTGTGATGCCACTAACACACTAGAAGTCCTATGGGTGCTTCTGAGATGAAAATATAGGAACTCTGTGTGATGCCACTAACACATTAGAAGTCCTATGGGTGCTGCTAAGAAGAAAATATAGGAGCTCTGTTTGCTGCCACTAACACACTAGAAGTCCTATGGGTGCTTCTGAGAAGAAAATATAGGAGCTCTGTGTGATGCCACTAACACACTAGAAGTCCTATGGGTGCTTCTGAGATGAAAATATAGGAACTCTGTGTGATGCCACTAACACATTAGAAGTCCTATGGGTGCTGCTGAGAAGAAAATATAGGAGCTCTGTTTGCTGCCACTAACACACTAGAAGTCCTATGGGTGCTGCTGAGAAGAAAATATAGGAGCTCTGTGTGATGCCACTAACACACTAGAAGTCCTATGGGTGCTGCTGAGAAGAAAATATAGGAGCTCTGTTTGCTGCCACTAACACACTAGAAGTCCTATGGGTGCTGCTGAGAAGAAAATATAGGAGCTCTGTTTGCTGCCACTAACACACTAGAAGTCCTATGGGTGCTGCTGAGAAGAAAATATAGGAGCTCTGTGTGATGCCACTAACACACTAGAAGTCCTATGGGTGCTGCTGAGAAGAAAATATAGGAGCTCTGTTTGCTGCCACTAACACACTAGAAGTCCTATGGGTGCTGCTGAGAAGAAAATATAGGAGCTCTGTTTGCTGCCACTAACACACTAGAAGTCCTATGGGTGCTGTTGGGGTGCAATGCTGTGCTAACAGCACTGCGGTTGGTACTACTGCAATACTGTACTAACAGTAAGCACGCACCAGACTAATCCCCAGCAGCAGCTAATAACACGCTAACTGTGCAATCAGCAGCAATGAACGATCAATGACTTAGGTAGCAATGGTTTAGCAAAGAAATAGCCAATGGTTTAGCAAAGAAGAGCAAATCTTTCAGTATCAAGCAAAGACAGAATCAGCAGACTGATCTCTCCTAAAGCCGGAACTCATGTGACCGGGGCCGATGGCGTGGCGGCCTTTTAAATGGTGGGGCATGTACTAAAGCCCCTGAGCTGTAATTGGCTACAGGCGTCCTGCCTGTAGCCAATTATTGCTCTCCGAGTTTCGGGCGCTGTGATTGGCCAAGCATGCGGGGTCACAGTGCATGCTTGGCCAATCATCAGCCAGCAATGCACTGCGCCGGCCGCGCCGGCCGCAATGCATTGCGGGGCCGCTCGCATCACACGAATGTGATGCGAACGGCCCAAATAGTTCTGGGCTCGACGAGCGAGCGAACGCCCGGTGCTCGATTCGAACATGGGTTCGAATCGAGCACTGGGCCCATCCCTAATCTATTACCTGAAGCTGTGGTCTCAGACACTGACCTGTTGTGGTCACTATTTCGCCCACTTCATACACCTCTCCTCCCTCCACATCATCAGGTTGTGGTTTGCTGAGTTCCCTTCTTTATGAGGTGTGGGGTTCCTGGTGTCCTCAGATGTCCCGAGTCTTTTCTCCCCTATGAGAATTAAACAAGAGGTATACTTAGCACACAGATATTTGAGGCCAGAAATAGGAAACATTGCTTGGAAGTGTGGTAAATTGTCTGTTTTGGCAGAGTTCCAAGCTGAAGACATGTTTTTTTCCCTTACTAAAGCTGGAATACCTACCTTTTTTGGACAAGTATCACACATGGAGACACCCCAAGTATCCACTGGAGCACCTGTGTGGGACACCCTAAAAAGGTTGTTCTGGTGTCCCACACTAGTGCTCCTGAGTCCAGATTCTAGTTGCAAACACATCTAGACAACAATGTACTAAACTTATTTTAATACAAATAGGCATGACCAAATGTAGTTAACCTGTATCTGCCCAAAAAATCGTATTAGTGGGCGAACGACCAATGTTTACTACGACCGATTACTGTGGCCACGAACTTGAAAGTTGACATTTTAAACTGGTACAACAGTAAAGAAAAGCACATGGAGCAACATGCAAGTAATAAAAATAATAGGAACACAGGACAAATACTTACTTTTTAGAAGCAGTTTCCTGATCCTTCTGTACTGATCGTGCTCCCTCAATTTTAGGTCTGACCAGCGTTTCCTCAATTGCTCCTTTGATCGTCATACCCCATAATTCCTGTGCAGACTTCTCACAACTTTAGACATGATCTTGGCCTTTCTAACATTTGGGTTGGGGTACGGGCCATACTTACCAAATATAGTCCGCCCTCTTCCACCATCTCCACTATCTCTACAAAGGACATATTTAAGTCCTTATATCTCCTCCTGGGCCGGGACGTTTCTGGCTCCGGGCTTTCCTCCTCGTTACTGTTATTACGCACCTGCTATGTCTCCGCCATGTGCTCTCCCACTGCAATGAAAGGGAAGGGGCGGGGAATATACTAGAAAGAACATCAGGGGCAGGCGACCTAGGCGGAGTTTCACGCATTCGCAGTGTATATAAAGCGTAACACACGTGTGTCGTACCTACGATCTGTGAGGAAGGAGTAGCGGAAGCGCCGATCGTGATAACGAAGGTAAAATTTTATAGATTAGCTTATAGATTGAGGCCTATATTGGGACAAGATTAGGAGAGTTTAGCCTGACATTAGGGTTTGTCTTGTGTTGTGTCTTGCAGAGAAAATGGATCGCTTCAACGATCATGACTTCCTCCCCCTATTCATTGACAAGTACAGGGAGCTGCCCTGTTTGTGGGAGGTAAAAAAAACCTTGTATACAAACAAAATAAGGAGGAAGGCAGCGCTGGATCAATTTCTGGAATTTGTGAAGCTGCACATCCCCACGGCAAGACCAAAATTGGTGGCTTGAGGCGCACTTATAATAGGGAGCGAAAGAAGGTCCAGGATTCACAAAGATCAGGAGCTGCAGCAGATGACATTTATGTACCCAGGCTGTGGTACTATGACAGACTGCGTTTTCTGTCAGATCAGAGTGAAATCAGGCCATCACTCTCCACTCTTCCTTCCACACTTCCTTCCACCCCAACTGAGGCTTCCAACGTCCAACCTGGGCCTTCCAACCAGGAAGAAGTGGAGGAGCCCAGCTTTGAGCCAGGTATAGTATTGTTCAACATATTTATTGTCCTAAAATTAATGATGTTAACTAGATGTTATTATTGATCACTAATTTCTGATTTAACAAAGTGTTTTACATATCAATAGACAGTAGTGGCCAAAAAATGATTGGGACAAGAATGAAAAATGCTGGGGTCAGAATGATAGTCTTTTCTATTTATTAACATTTAATTTGCAAAAGTCATGAGCTGAAAATTGTGTGTGATTGATGAACCAAAAGCTAAATCTATGTCCCTTTTTTATACACAGGAAAGCCTCAGCCAGGAGGAGGCTGTAGAATGTGGCAGCCTGAAGGAGGCTGTGGAAAGTGGCAGCCAGGAGGTGACAGGGGAAAGTGGCAGCCAGGAGGTGACAGGGGAAAGTGGCAGCCAGGAGGTGGCGGGGGTAAGTGGCTACCAGGAAGTGGCCGGGCCCAGTAGCTTGACCGAATCCCAGGTGCCTCCCCTCCACTTTCCAACCAAAAGGCCCAGGAAGGGGAGTAACGTGGAGGAGGAAGCACTTAGGCTAATTCGGCAGGCTAATGCGGCCCTCAGAAACACACCCAATCTTCAAGAGGCCTATGCCTACATGGCAGCATGAAAAATGCATGAAATGGAGGAGGGCCAATGCCTCATCTGTGAGGAACTAATTTATATGGCCTTTAATAAGAAGTTTGACTGGGGAACTCACAATCAAAAGCCACATTTGTGAGTTTGACCATCCTCCTCCTCCTCCTCCACCTCCACCTCCTGCAACAACTCCACCACCAGAGCCACAGCCTGGAAAGAAGCATGGAAGGGGAAGACAAGATAGTGATGGCCTGGGTTCAGCTTGGTCTGACAAAAGACGCAGGCTGTTGTATGACCACAGCCTGGGGACATATATGTCATCTACTGCTGTTCTCGATCTCTCTGAGTCCTGGACCAGATTGTGCTCACTATTATTTGGACTCCTCAGGCTACCAATTTTGCTTTTCAAATTGTTGATGTGCGCCCTGGGGTCAAAAGGCTTTGCCAATTTCAATAGTTTATCCAGCATTGCCTTCCTCTTTTTTTTTGTTATGACCCATAATGAATGGATATTTTCTTTGCTCAAATACTTGCCTATGTGTTTGTCTTCAAAAAGGACATACAAGATAATAATGGTGTTGTGGTAACTTGACACACAAAAAGAAAAAAAAATATTATGGCGATCACTAGAAAATAATTTAAAAATAATAAAAAAACAGGAGATCTTGATAAAAAAAAAAAAGAAAAAACGATGACTATAAAAATGAATTCTAAATATTATTATGGAGATCTGGCTTAAAAAAATAAAAAGATTATTCAGGAGATCACGAGAATAATAAAGAATTACGTTTGTGTGAATATCAGCAGCAAAACAACTTCATCATTCTAGCACTAGAAAGAAGAAAAGAATGCGCCGCATTGAAAGATAAAAAAAATTGCAGCGTGACGAATGTGCTATCTCCATTATGAACGCTAGTTTTACCAGACTGAGCGCTTCTGTCTAGTACTTGATTCAGAGCATGCGTGGAATTTTGTGCGTCAGAATTGTCTACA
The DNA here is from genome assembly GCA_029206835.1 of Rana muscosa. NCBI lineage: Eukaryota > Metazoa > Chordata > Amphibia > Anura > Ranidae > Rana > Rana muscosa. The sequence continues at coordinate 166,437,294 of CM055125.1, read as the reverse complement.
CACGCTCGGAATTTACGAGAACGGATTTTGTTGTCGGAAAATTGGAGAACCAGCTCTCAAATTTTCGTTGTCGGAAATTCTAACAGAAAATGTCTGATGGGGCCTACATACGGTCGGAATTTCCGACCAAAAGCTCCCATCGAACATTTGTTGTCGGAAATTCCGCAACAATAATGCTTTTGCTTGGATATTCCGACCGTGTGTGGGCTCCATCGGACATTTGCTGTTGGAATTTCCGACAACAAATGATTGAGAGTTGGTTATTTAATTTTTCCGACAACAAAAGTTCTTGTTGGAAATTCCAACCATGTGTATCCAATTCCGACGCACAAAAATCCTACGCATGCTCGGAATCAATTCAACCCATGCTTGGAATCATTGAACTTATATTTTTCTCGGCTCGTTGTAGTGTTATACGTCACGGCGTTCTTGGAAATCTGAATTTTGGAGCAACATTTGTGTGACCAATGACCATGTGTATGCAAGACAAGTTTGAGCGAAAATCCGTTGGAAACAAAATCCACGGTTTCGCTGTCGGAATGTCCGATCGAGTGTACGTGGCATAAGAGTTATTACTTTATACAGTATGTTAAAAGCAAAAATTGAACATGTGTTTTTAACATGACCAGTATGCCTATGATCTTGTTTCAAAATTTTGGAGAGTGCACCTATCAATTCATAAGGGATTTAAACAATTTTTTGGGTTAGGGTCTTTTTTGCCGTGTTCATAAAAGAGTTTTGGGTTAAAATAAAATTGCGTCAGATTTTACAGTCTAGTACCTCAAGAAGTGATTTTCTGGCTGTATAAGATCTTCGTAGGTTTGTTGAGCTTGGGATCGTTTGTGAGCTAGTTCAAAATTTGGTATTTTATTAATGTGTGCTAGAACCTCGTGAGCTGCTACGCAAAACCAACAAATAAATAAATAAATAAAAAGCTGTTAGCACTCCCCACACTTCCTATTTATGTGATAATGCAAAACTGAATATCAAATAAGAACAGCGCTAAGTGAACATATTTTGGATGGTCAGTAGTGTACAGTGCTCAATACAATCTCCAGAACCTCAGTAAAGTGGATTCCCAGTCATAAACAGCAAATAAATAAATAGATAAAGTGATATAAATAAATATGAATAATCAATGTGATAATAAAACAATTTTCTTACAAACAATAAATAAATGACGAATAGTCCAATCTATAGTGAATATAAACAAAAATAGTCCAAGGTGTATGAATAAAGGTGAGATGCTATAGATCAAATCTCTTCACTTTGATCCACCTCTGTGCATGCGACAAATCACTCCTTGTGTGACCCTGGTTGGCAAGCCCACATCGCGGATCGCCAATTCGTCATTCCAGAGCATCAGTGTTGTGAATGAAGCTGATGGTAGAGAAAGCATGCGGTTGCGGAGCAGAGCCGCATAAGCTGATGCTTCCTGTATAGCACCTGCTCCTGTCAGAGGCGGAGTGATACCAAATATAGGCATATCTGTTCTGCAGTGGTTACTGGGCAGCTTTCAAACTGATCTGCAGGTGCACCGCCTACCTCCAATCCGATGCGCTATAAAAACCAGAAGGGGATCCATCCCCTTCCATCTGGGTGGATCGGATCGAAGAGCCTGTAGAGTAGAGTGGACTGTGTCTGCTCTCCATATGCAGAGTGGACACAGACCTGTCATCCGCCCGCTCCACTCATTGCGGCCCGCGACCGGTTACAAAGTCACTTACATGGCCCTCGCACTTCAAAAGGTTGGGCATCCCTGCTCTAGGGTCTTCCTCTTATTTGTTCCTCCTTCCTTTGGTATATATCTTTAGGCAACCAATTCCACCGTGTAATAAGGCTGAGGACCTGATGCGGAACATGAGAAGGGACATACCGAGGGGGCGGACCTGATGGGGAACTTCCTTCACTGTGTAATACATGTATAGACCCGCCCCTTCTCATGTTCCGCATCAGGTCCTCAGCCTTACACCTAGTCATTGGCTGAGCGGACCTGATGGGGAACTTTAGAAGGGGCTGGTCTATACATGTAATAGACTGCGGAGGAAGTTCGCCATCAGGTCCGCTCAGGCTCAGCCAATGACGGACAGCGCTGGACATCGGATCGCCGTGGGACACTGGATTTCACCGCTGGAATGTTTTTTTTTATAAAGGACTTTTCCAAGGTGTCGGTGTGTGTTTTTTTTACATTTTTTGACACTTTCTTTGTGAAATGGTAGGGGTACAATGTACCCCTTACCAATTCACATAGGGGGCGGGATCTGGGGGTCCCCTTTGTTAAAGGGGTCTTCCAGATTCCGATAAGCCCCCCACCCGCAGACCCCCACAACCACCGGGCAAGGGTTGTGGGGATGAGGCCCTTGTCCCCATCAACATGGGCACATCCTCCCCATGTTGAGGGCATGTGGCCTGGTACGGTTCAGGAGGGGGGGGGCGCTCTCTCGTCCCCCCCTCTTTTCCTGCAGCGTGCCAGGTTGCATGCTCGGATAAGGGTCTGGTATGGATTTTTGGGGGGACTCCAAGCCATTTTTTTTTATTTGGGGTGGAGTTCCCCTTAAAATCCATGCCAGATCTGAAGGGCCTGGTATGGATATTTGGGGGAACCGCACACATTTTTTTTTAAATTTGCGGCGGGGTTCCCCTTAATATCTATACCAGACCTGAAGGGCCTGGTAATTGAATTTGGGGGGACCCCCACGTTTTTTTTTTTTATCAATGACTTTTGTATGTATTGCCGGGAGCCAACAATTCATTAATAGCCACGAGTGAGTTTTAAAATGACTTGTTTTCCTTAAAAAATGACATTTTGTGCAGGGACAGTTCCAAGCACGGGAAACATGCGCCACTTTACATGCATATCATACACACCCCCTAGGTACGAAATTTAAAGGAATATTTCACTTTTATTTTTTAATTTTAAGCATTATTAAAATCACTGCTCCCGAAAAAACGTCTGTTTTTAAAACTTCTTTTTGCATTGATACATGTCCCCTGGGGCAGGACCCGGGTCCCCAAACCCTTTTTAGGACAATAACTTGCATATAAGCCTTTATAATTAGCACTTTAGATTTCGAACGTTCGAGTCCATTGTATTTAATAGGGTTCTAAAGTTCACATGAACATTCTGTCTGTTCACAGGTTCTGGTGCGAACCGAACAGGGGGGTGTTCGGCTCATCCCTGGTCACCAGAACCCTCCTCTCACATCACCCACATGCAAAGTGGAAACTGGCAATAGTGCTTTATCCTTTTAAAAATGTATTAAACAATCATGCGCCATATATATATATATATCAACTCACATTTTCCATATTTAAAACCAGCCTGTATGCACACAACCTGTGTGTGGAGATGGTGGTTTCACCTGAGATCCGGCTCTGCAGCTCCAGGTGGCAGTGTTCCCTCCGTCGTCACACTAAGACAAACTTTCCAGATACTTCCTCATACGTCAGCCCTCCAAGCCCCTCCTACTAGTTTCGTCACAGCCTTGTGACTTCCTCTGGGAGATATGGTTGGCTGACGTATTCCCATTGCTTTATATAGTGACGATCGCCGCCATTTTTTTTAAGTCCCCATTGTGAGAAATACATTGCAGCCATTTTCCTGTAGTTTATATGCTTACATCCAGACCCCATTCATTTTCACATCCCCACTTGGGTATATCATGTGGGAGCCCTGTGGATGGTTAGGTGACTATCCGCATAGTAAGCTAAAAAAATAATTGTAGGCGGTGTGTGGTGTGTCTGCCCGTAATCCCGCCAACATTTTTTTGAAGCCCCTATTATGAAGGGCTCACTGTGGCGGTTTTCCTGTGGTTTGTGTACTTACACAGATAACCACATACCTTATTAGGTCCCCGATGTGTCATGAAGGGAGTCCTGTGGACAATTAGGTGCCTCCCCACATGATAACCTGAAAAGTGTTATAAATAGTATGTTTATATCCGGAGCTTAGCCGCCATCTTAGGATAATTTTTCTGTGATCTGTTTGTATTAATACCAATGTGCTGCTGCTACGGTTGACAACCTTTACTGAAATCTGCATGTTCCCCTAAATATTTTAGATATCTTATCCCACATGGTCCCAAACGCCTGTAAATCCCACTAGTAAACCCTTACAGCCCGTGGGTGCAGATATATATAGTGGGTATATATTAACAACATTATTTTAAAATCATTATTTTAAAAGTAAAAATTGTGGATATATTTAAAAACTAATTAAAAATTTAAATGTATTTAAAAGTTAGCCAAAAAACAATTGAGGTCAAACTCATTGTTGAGACCCCTAGGGGCTAAGGATCCCAATTCGTACACCCACCATGATTATCTTTGACTAAGCGTCCTAATTAAATTGCTGCTCCTCCAGTGTCTTTTGTACTTCTCTAGTCCTAAAAATGTCATCCCTATCACCTGCCTGTTGTGTATGGTTCTAAAATGTTGATATAGGTAATATTCCTTTTTCCCTTTGGTAATTTGGTACACATGTTCTTTTATTCTTGCATGAATGGCCCTCTAAGTTCTTCCTACATAGATCATGCCACATGGACATACCAAGGCATACACAACCCCCTCTGTATTACATGATGTGAAATCTTTGAGTATGTATTGTGTCTATTAATAAATTTGGTGCATTTTTTCATATTTTTTCATATTGTTAATGAGCTGTAACACCTGCCACAAGCATAAAATCCCTTTCCATCGAATATAGTTATTTTATTATATTTTTTACTAATTGATCCCTTAAGTTGGAGGCTCTTTTATATGAACGTGGGCTTTTCTGGGATAAGGTCTTTCAAAATGTCATCATCCCAATATTTCCTGATAATGTTTTCCACCTGTTTATGTTGCAGATTATAATCCATTATCAGGGCCATCGGAAGTTCTCTGCTATCCTGTGTCTGTCTATTTTGTAATAGTTGATTTCTATCTGCTTTTCCCACATCATATCTCTTCATTTCGATCACAGCTTTATCATATCCCTTACTGATTAATTTATTTGCCAACTCAGTAGATTGTTCCTCGTAATCCTCTTCATTTGTACAATTCCTCTTAATCCTGAGGAACTGCCCTCTGGGTCATTAATCAGCCAAGGTTTATGCAGCTATTCTGGGGTATGTAGAAATTTCTATCTGTTGTTCTGAAGTGTGTTTTAGTTACTATGTGATTGTTCTTGTTATTCATTTCCAGATCCAGAAAGTGTATACTTTTATGACTAGATTCCTATGATAGTGTGATACTTTTGTTGTTATTTTTCATGTGCATCATGAATTCATGGAACTCTTGTTCACTGCCTTCCTAGAAGAGTATTAGATCATCTATGAATCTGTTGTACAGATTTAGTTGGTATGGTGGGATATGTAATATCCCCTCTTCTTCCCATTTGTCCATATATAAGTTTGCTATGCTCGGGGCAAATTTTGCCCCCATAGCAACCCCCTTATCTGTAAATAATATTCATTCTGATACCATAAATAGTTGTGCTGTAGGCAGAAATCAACACAGTCCACTATAAACTTTTTTTGCTGTCTATCTAAATGCCTATTTTTAATCAGGGCCCATTTTGCCACATTGATAGCCCCTTTGTGGTTGATGTTACTGTAAAGGGATGCTACATCCGCAGTGGCCATTATGGTTTCTTCCATGATCCTGGTTTCATTGATAATCTGCAATACGTGTTTTGTGTCCTTAAGGAACACCTTTGTGTTTTGTACTAGGGGATGAAGATGACAATCTATGTGTTGTCCCAGTCTGGATGTCAGGGACTCAATTTCTCCAGTTCTTTTTTATAATTTGCATTTGCACACTGTGCATACCTGAAATAATAGGGAACATCTTTATTGCAAACAACCTAAAAGATTCACCTGAACCACTGCAGCTCAAAGGTACAAGTGTGGAGGAAGACGAACAAAACAGTCATATTGAGTCACAACTAGTTTTACCTTAATTTAATGTTATGGGGCCATCTGAGAGTGTTACAGAGACAGCACAATTTGTTTTGAAAACATGTGTAGCGGGTACTTACTTTCCCGGGTGCATTTTTTTAATCTGGCCGTGACATCAGTGCTATGTTCCCTGCGGTTCACTAGGTGGCGCTGTCACCGTGGCCGGGGGGATGAATGTCACTGTGTGCCGAGGCCCTTTTTGTCCTCTCTCGGCAGTGGTATGGTGGGGTGGGGAACCCGCTGTGCTTGCTGGGGGAGGGTATAAAGGGGGGCCGGCCATCTTGGTCACGGGGGTCTTCGTCCCAAGCGCCTTTAGCTTGCGGACGTGAGTTCGTGCTCGTCCCCTAGGAGGCCTCGGCCTAGGGGACCAACGGAGATCGTGTTCCACCTCAGGCACCTTCAGTCCTGGGGTGAGGTACTTACAAGAAGGTCCGGAGCTCAGTGCCCAACACTGAGTTCCGCGAGGGAAGGGTCCTAAGGCACTTCGGGGATGGAGGCCTGAATCTGAGTAAGACGCAATGGACCGGGGAGAGCTCCTCACTCGAAGACCCGGTGCAGCAGACTGTCGGTGACGGGTGAGTCTCTTGTCAGAGACCGTCCAGAAGGATCCCCTTCACCTTGTGCGGAGACCATAGCCCACTCTCCAGGAGGAGAGTGGAGGACCGAATTTGTGTCTGGGCCTATTCACACTCACACCTCCTTTTCTGTTCTATCTACCAAGGAAGTTCCTGTATGGTGTGTTCTAATAAAGGAGTGTTGAACTTTAATGGTGTGAGGCTCACTTCCTGGCGGACGAAGTTCACGGTGACTCTTGGAGGGAGGATCCAGGTGCACAGCACAGACCCGAAGGTAAACAAGACATTGCTGATACCACAGGTATTCCCACGTGGTGGAAGCTAGGCGTAGCCCACCCACTCTCTCTCTCTCCACCATCAGATACCCCTAGACAAGAGACAGTGCGAGCCGCACGGAGAGAGAAGAGGGGAAGGCGCTACACATATAACCACTAATATTATCACTTTCAATTGTGTCATATGAAATCATGAAACTGTGGCTCTAGAAACACTGATATTCTGACATGTCCTAACCAAGCGTGTAAAATGAAAAAAAAAAATACTTTGCAGGTGACTGTTGATTATTGTCTCAGTCATTGTTGGTCATTATTTTCTCCCTTTTCATCTGTCCAAAAGAGTTGGGGGGCAAACACCCTTTTTCCCAGGTTTCCCCACTGACTTTAATCCAACACTGATTCTCTGATAGTTCAGGTGGTCAACCTCCACTAATATTTACTTAGTCTTTTTCTTGATGCAAAATTGACATCTTCCTTTCTTTCAAAACTAAGCAACACTTTGGGAGTCAGATGAGCTGTGTGAAGATGTCCAGCATTTAAAAAATGATGAGGAGTCGGAAGATTCTGTTGAAGAGGAGGAGGAAATAGGAGCGATGAACTGTTGTAAGTTGCTATGTTGATACCTGTGGTGGGCCACTCCTTCATTCGTTGGTTATGGCATGGGGGTATGCTTTGGATTTAGCAGAGTACTAGTAATGGTAGTGTGCAAGCTTTCTGTCTTTCATCTGGCATAAACAGCACTGTCTGAAATTGTGTGTAACAATGCCATAATCACCTCTTTCTGTTCCCATCCATGAGCTGGTGATAGCTAGACATTGCACACTGAAATATTTTGTTTCAGAATTTCATTTTCGTCAGAAAAATAAATTTATATAGTTACTCCCGAAATTTGTTTTTATTTATTTTGTTTCGTTAAAAAATGCATTCATCCAAAAATCTGAATGAATTACGGTCGAATCTGTCATTGAAGGCTTATAGTGTCTTTCGAATGTTCTAAGAAGATTTGACAGAGCAGCTAAACTGTACGACGCCCCTTTCGTACATTTCTGGTTGAATGTTCCGCCTAAAAGCTATAGAAAAACTCTAATGTTGCATGACACTAGTAATAATTATATTTATAAATTATTATTACTAGTCAAGCAACATTCAAAATCTTCTATAGCCTATGGGCCGAGCATTTGACCGGAAATGTACGATTGTGGCGTCGTACAGTTTAGCTGCTCCGTCGAATCTTCTTAGAACTTTCGACAGACACCATAAGCCTGACAATGACAGATTCGATGTTTGTATGTTTTTCTCTGGTTCGTCGAATCTTCGTCGTTCATGTCGAATGGTCTACCCCAACACTGTCTCTATAATGTCGAATCTTTTCTCTCTATGTCGAATCTTTCATTTCTATGTAGAATAATCTTGGATTAATAGAGTTAGGTTAGATCACATTCAAGCACAGGTTCGATAGACACAGATTGCTATTGTCAGTGTCATGTTGAATCTCCTATCTATATCGAACTGCTGTAGCAACGAAAACAAAAGCATTTTTTTATGTCGGATCTTTCAGATTTAGGATTCTGCGCGTTCATTTTCGTTTGTTAAAATTATAATGAAAATACCTGAAATTCTGGCGAAAATGCATTCAGACGAAAACAAATGCACATGTCTAGTGATAGCCATCCATGAATGATCCTGAAAAATACGTCAGGAAAATTACTAGTTCCTGTACAACACTCAGTCAGCTTCATCCCAAAAGCTTGCAACACTGTACTTAGATTTCTGTACCTTGCTCTGGACAGGACAATTTGTATGTTGTGTAATGACAGAATGTGTCTGTCCACAGATTAAGTTTAACAAAAAAAAACATGTTATACTCTTCATATAAATTCAATAAAAACTTATTGGAAAAAAAAATGTATAGCTTTTCATAACTTGACTATATATGTAGTCATATCTCAATAAGGTAGAATGTAACATACTGTAGATACAGTATCTCACAAAAGTGAGTACACACCTTAAATTTTTGTAAATATTTTATTATATCATTTCATGTGTCAACATTGAAGAGATTACACTTTGCTACAATGTAAAGTAGTACAATGTAAGGCTCCATGTACACAGAAGCTCAAAAACGGCCGTTTTTAAAGCAGCAGAAAAAGCTAGCTTTTATCAGCGTTTTTTTACTAGCTTTTATTAGCGTTTTTCAGTGTAGCTTTTTTTAGCTTTTAAAAAATAAAAATAAAATTTCAATGGACAAAAAAAACGCTCGCGGCCAGCGTTTATGAGCGTTTTTCGGCGTTTTACGTTTTTTTCTGCCGAAAAACGGCACTTTGAACACAAATTTCCTGCGTTCAGAAAAAAGCCCATTAACTCCACTGCTCATTAAAGCTAAAAAACGTTATGTGTACATGAACACATAGGCTAACATAGAGTGCAGTTAATGGGCTTTTAAAAAAAACGCCAAAACGCCCATTAACTGCAGTTTATCAGCTTCTGTGTACATGGAGCCTAAAGTAGTAAGTGTATAGCTTGTATTACATGTATTACGTGTAAATTTACTGTCCCCTCAAAATAACTCAACACACAGCCATTAATGTCTAAACCACTGGCAACAAAAGTGAGTACACCCCAAGTGAAAATGTCCAAATTGGGCCCACAGTGTCAATATTTGGTGTGGCCGCCATTATTTTTCAGCACTGCCTTAACCCTCTTGGGTGTGGAGTTCACCAGAGCTTCACAGGTTGCCACTGGAGTCCTTTTTCACTCCTCAATTATGACATCATGGAGCTGGTGGATGTTAGAGATCTTGCGCTCCTCCACCTTCCATTTGAGGATGCCCCACAAATGCTCAAAAGGGTTTAGGTCTGGAGACATGCTTGGCTAGTCCATCAGCTTTACCCTCAGCTTCTTTAGCAAGACAGTGGTCATCTTGGAGATGTGTTTGGTGTGTTATAATGTTGGAATACTGCCCTGCAGCCCAGTCACCGAAGGGAGGAATCATGCTCTGCTTTAGTATGTCACAGTACATGTTGGAATTCATGTTCCCTCAATAAACGGTAGCTCCCCAGTGCCGGAAGCACTCATGCAGCCCCAGACCATGACACTCCCACCACCATGCTTGGCTGTAGGCAGGAGACACTTGTCTTTGCACTCCTCACCTGGTTGCCACCACACACGCTTGACACCATTTGAACCAAATAAGTTTATCTTGATCTCATCAGACCACAGGACATGGCTCTAGTAATCCATGTCTTTAGTCTGCTTGTATTCAGCAAACTGTTTGCAGGCATTCTTGTGCATCATCTTTAGAAGAGGCTTCCTTCTGGGACAACAGCCGTGCAGACCAATTTGATGCAGTGTGCGGTGTATGGTCTGAGCACTGACAAGCTGACCCCCCACCCCTTCAACCTCTGCAGCAATGCTGGCAGCACTCATACATCTATTTCCCAAAGACAACCTCTGGATATGACGCTGACCACATGTGCTAAACTTCTTTGGTCGACTATGGCGAGGCCTGTTCTGAGTGGAACCTGTCCTGTTAAACTGCTGTATGGTCTTGGCCACCGTGCTGCAGTTCAGTTTTAGGGTCTTGGCTATCTTCATATAGCCTAGGCCATCTTTATGTAGAGCAACAATTCTTTTTTTAAGATCCTCAGAGAGTTCTTTGCCATGAGGTGCCATGTTGAACTTCCAGGGACCAGTATGAGAGAGTGAGAGTGATAACACCAAATTTAACACATCTGCTCCCCATTCACACCTGAGACCTTGTAACACTAACGAGTCACATGACACCATGGAGGGAAAATGGCTAGTTTGGCCCAATTTGGACATTTTCACTTAGGGGTGTACTCACTTTTGTTGTCAGCGGTTTAGACATTAATAGCTGTGTGCTGAGTTATTTTGAGGGGAAAGCAAATTTACACTGTAATACAAGCTGTACACTTACTACTTTACATTGTAGCAAAGTGTAATTTCTTCAATGTTGACACATGAAATGATATAATAAAATATTTACAAAAATGTGAGGAGTGTACTCACTTTTGTGAAATACTGTATGTATAAGTTTTACATCATGTAAATGCTATTGATATAATATCATCACACTTTTTTTTTAACCACTTAAGGACCGCCTAACGCCGATATACATCGGGCAGAATGGCACGGCTGGGCATAAGCACGTACAGGTACGTTGCCCTTTAAGAGCCCATTCGTGGGTCACGCTCATGACTCGGGTGATCTCCATGACCGCGTCCGTGGGACCCGCGGACCCGATCACCGCCGGTGTCCCACGATCGGGTCACAGAGCTGAAGAACGGGGATTGGTAAGTGTAAACAAACCTTTCCCCGTTCTTCCTAGTGAGAGTGTCACTGATCGTCTGTTCCCTGTCATAGGGAACAACGATCAGTGACATCACATGCCAAGCCACACCCCCACACAGTAAGAATCACTCATTAGGTCACACTTAACCCCTTCAGCGCCCCCTACAGGTTAACCACTTCACTGCCAGTGTCATTTTCACAGTAATCAGTGCATTTTTATAGCACTGATCGCTGTAAAAATGACAATGGTCCCAAAATGGTGTCAAAAGTGTCCGATGTGTCCGCCATAATGTCGCAGTCATGATAAAAATCGCCGCCATTACTAGTAAAAAAAAATTATTAATAAAAATGCCATAAAACTACCCCTATTTTGTAGACGCTATAGCTTTTGCGCAAACCAATCAATAAACGCTTATTGCATTTTTTTTACAAAAAAATATGTAGAAGAATACGTATCGGTCTAAACTGAGGAAAAAATATATTTTTTATATATTTTTTGGGGATATTTATTATAGCAAAAAGTAAAAAATATTGAATTTTTTTCAAAATTGTCGCTCTATTTTTTTGTTTATAGTGCAAAAAAAAAAAAAAAACGCAGAGGTAATCAAATGCCACCAAAAGAAAGCTCTATCTGTGGGAAAAAAAGGACGTAAATTTTGTTTGGGAGCCACGTCGCATGACCGCGCAATTGTCAGTTAAAACAACACAGTGCCGAATCGCAATAAAGAGCCTGGTGCTTTAGCAACAAAATGGTCCGGGGCTTAAGTGGTTAAAGTGGATTGGACCAAATATCTCACTGCAATACAAATCCAAATGTATCAGTTTAAATATGTTGTATACTTTTTTTTTTTTTTCGTTCAAAGATTTTTATTTAACAGTATCACAGTATACAACAACAAATAACCTCAGTTTGAAATGTAGAGCATAACATATGATGCTTCTAAAAAGAGTTTTGTAAAAACTTAAGCGTCCAAACCGGGATAATGTCCATGGTAACGAACCAGATCTTAGTGGAGGTAGAGTTTATAAACACAGTATCCATGGTTTGGGGGTGATTGAAATAGGAAGGGAGGAGAAAAAAATCCAGTCCAGAAAGCACTAATCAAGAATTTTCTTCTGCGGGGCTAGAGAATATAACCCATAAATAGGTCTAGGTAATAAGCCCCATCCTTGCTATAGAGGTTATGGATAATACATTGCAGACATAAAAGGAAAAATAGGAGAAAATTAAAAAGAGGAAAAGAGTAGGGAGAAGAAAGGGAGAGAGGAAAAGTGCAAGAGAAGTGGGAGAGGGAGAAGGAGTGTCGGCAGGATCACACGAGCCCCCAGAGGGCACAAAGGCAAACAAGGGTGATCTGTGGGGTTTCACAATTGGGGTCTTCCAGGCCCTAGCTATAGTCTGTTTGGCTGCCGTGGTTAATTGAAGGAGGATGCGACGCTGGGCCCTAGTTTAGTCACCCTGTATATGGTTTAACAGAGCCAGGGAGGGGTCAGGAGCCAAGGTATCATGAAGTAGGGTGGAGGCAATCTGAAATATCGTCGCCCAAAATTGTTGCACAATGGGACAGGACCACCAGATATGGACATGAGTACCCCTCTCCCCACAGCCTCTGAAACATTCAGGTGGGTAGAATGGGAGAAATTTTGAGATTCTTGCGGGGACAAGGTACCACCGCATGAGGACCTTATAATTTGCCTCCGATGCCACTACGTTTTGTGTAGAAGACTTTATGTTGGCCCATATGTTTGTCCAGTCATCTGCATCCAGTTCTAGTTGTAGGTCTTTGGACCACTGTGCAGCGTAAAGGGGAAGGTCAGCCGGTGCGGAAGTAAGGTGAGTATAGATGCGTGATATGATACCTGGGGCATGAGGGTCCAAATTACAAATATCTTCATAAGGGGATAAACTATCTAGAGAGGAGCTAGTGTCTATCGCTGTTCGGACAAAATGGGCTATTTGGAGGTAACGAAAACATTCTCTGGGGGGTAATTTAGCTTGGGATTGAAGTACTGGAAATGTTTTAATAGCAGTTTTAGTGACGAGGTCACAGATTCGGGTTAATCCTGCCTGAGACCAAAGCCGGAAAGAACCAGGTTCGGTAAAGGCCGGATAGAAAAGTGGGTGGCCTACAAAAGAAAGTAAAGGGGTATAGGAAGAGATCAGGTTAAAGGGGCCACGTAGGCTGTCCCAAATCTTGAGTGAGTGGCGTGTGACCGGATTAGATATAGGGTCTCGGGCTGAAGCGGGCAACCACAATAAGTTAGATATTATTAAGAGGGAAACATCTATCACTTCCAGACTGACCCACAACGGGATTTCAGTTGATGTGTGGTATAGGGTTATTTGAGACAGTTGAGCAGCATGATAATAACGGGCAAAGTTAGGGAGCCCTAGGCCCCCACTAAGTTTATGGCAAAGGAGGATAGATCTGGACACTCTAGGTTTTGTGGGGCCCCAGATGTATTTAAATACCCGAGTCTGAATGATTCTATGAAAATAAGAGGGGATTGCTGTCGGAAGGACTCTGTAAAGGTATAGCAGTTTAGGAAGCAGAGACATTTTAACGGCCGCAACCCGTCCGAGCCAAGAAACGCATAGTGATTTCCAGGTGTCTAACATGGAGGATAGGTGAGATAGCATAGGAAGATAGTTGGCCTGATAAAGAGAAGCTGGATCATTGTTTAATTTTATACCGAAGTAGGGGAGAGGGGTCGTGGACCAGAGGAAAGGGAAGTAATTTTGTAGGTGAAGGAATTCCTGGTGTGGGAGAGACACGTTGAGAGCTCTGGATTTGGATTGATTAACTTCTAAGCCAGATATATTTGCAAATTTTTCCAGGATCTGAATAAGGTTTGGAAGAGTTGTACGGGGAGAGGTTACAAACAGGAGTGCATCATCAGCAAACAAGCAGATTTTGTGAGAGGTGGATGCAATTTCTAGTCCTTTAATATTCGGGTTCGCTCTGATCAAGGCTGCTAGGGGTTCTATTGCTAGAGCAAAAATTAAGGGAGAAAGGGGGCACCCCTGTCTAGTCCCTCTTTGTATGTTGAAGCTATCTGACCTGAACCCTGAATATTTTACATAAGCTTGAGGGCGGTTATATAGGGAACTAATCCATTGCAAGAAATGAGGGCCAAATCCCCAACAGGTACTGTAAGTATAAAGTTCAAGTAGGGCCATGAAACCGTATCAAATGCTTTCCTTATGTCAAGAGACAGCAGGTGCATAGGAATATTACATGTTCTGGCTAAGTGTTGAAGCAGAATAATCCGGCGGACATTATCGCTAGCCTGTCGACGTGGCATAAAACCCACTTGGTCTTTATGGATTAGTCCCCCAATAATAGGATTAAGGCGTAGTGCCATAATTTTGGCCAAAAGCTTGATGTCAAGGTTGAGCAGGGAAATGGGTCTGAAGTTGGACCAGAGGGAGTTATCTGTGTTGGGTTTAGGAATCATGGCTATAATGGCTGTCAACGTGTCTCGACCAAAAGAGTGTTGTTGCAGCAATGCATTAAAAGAGTTGGAGAGAAGGGGGGCTAAGGTAGTAGCAAATTTCTTAAAGTAAGTGCCGGATAGTCCATCAGGGCCTGGTCGTTTGTGGGATTTAAGAGTTTTGATAGCTAGGAGGACCTCTTCGGCTGTGACGGGTTTTTCCAGAGACTCACGACCAGAATCTGACAGCATGGGTAGAGGAAAATTTCTAAACAGCGTTTCAGCATGGGAGGGAGAAAAAGAGGATTTCGCCCCATATAATTCTTTGAGTCGCTTACGAAATTCAGATAATACCTTAACAGGGTTGCTAGTATAGGTATTTTTGTCTATTCGAAGTCTAATGGGTGCATTATTTCTTTCCGGATGACGGAGGCGCATGGCTAGAAACGTATCTGGTTTGTTGGCCTTAGTGTAGATGGTGTGGTTGGACCTGCGGATGGCCTTATCAGCCGATTCAGCCAATAGCAGGTCCAACTCAGTTTTAGCCTTTTCCAAAGCTATTCTATGAGAATATGTTGTATACTTTTTTAGGGGTATCAGTATGACCCAGAGAAAAAAAAATAGGGCTTTGGTAGCATCAAATTTGGACATTTTTGATAAATATCTCTAGATATGTAAATATACTTTCATTTGAATCACAGCACTACTATTGGTTATACATCAGGCAATTTTCAGTCAGAATAAACCACTTCCAAACAACCCAGAACAGCAGCAAATGCGAGCACTTGTAATAACCAAGATTTAAGCAATCTCTCACCTATGGCTTTGATTGACCACCATAATTTAATCAATCATGATTGAAACTGGGCAATAAATTGATAGCTTCAATATTCTGTCATTTATTAAAAAATCTAAATCAAAATGGAATAAAAATTGGAAAAACAACAGCAATTTCCTCAAAAGTGATCATATTTTATACTAATGCCACGTACACACGACCATTTTTCTCGTCGGGAAAAATTTCATTTTTTCTCTTTGACGAGAAAAACGACCGTGTGTGGGCTTTTCAGCATTTTTCCTAACGAGAAAAATGGCTAGAATCACGACGAGAAAAATTAGAACATGCTCTAATTTTTCTCGTCGTGATTTCACAGCATTTTTTCCCATAGGGAAACACTGCCAGGGAGCCTACACATGGTCGTTTTTCTCAACCAAGAGAAAAAATGTCAGGAAAACTGGCCGTGTGTAGGGGAACAAGCCGTTCCTCGTTTTTCCCGTCTATTTTCTCGACGGTGTTTTCACCGTCGAGAAAATCTATCGTGTGCACACGGCATAACTTTCATCAGGGTACTTTTGATCCCATATCCTTGAGGTTGATAAAAACCACCATTTTAAGCAGTGAATTTGTTTGTCATTGACAAAAAATGGAATTGTAATCTGTAGTGTTCAGTATTTTTGAACATTAATGTGATTTGTGCGGAAAGTATATTTTTATTTTTGTTCTGATGCAAATAAAATATTTAACCACTTAAGACCCGGACCATTATGCAGCTTAAAGACCTTGGCACTTTTTGCGATTCGGCACTGCGTCGCTTTAACTGACAATTGCGCGGTCGTGCGACGTGGCTCACAAATAAAATTGACGTCCTTTTTTTCCCACAAATAGAGCTTTCTTTTGGTGGTATTTGATCACCTCTGTGGTTTTTATTTTTTGCGCTATAAACAAAAATAGAGCGACAATTTAAAAAAAAAGGGATTTTTTTAACTTTTTGCTATAATAAATATCACCCAAAAATATTTAAAAAAAACATTTTTTTCCTCAGTTTAGGCCTATACGTATTCTTCTACATATTTTTGGTAAAAAAAATCTCAATAAGCGTTTATTGATTGGTTTGCACAAAAGTTATAGTGTTTACAAAATAGGGGATAGATTTATGGCATTTTTATAAAAAAATTTTTTTTTACTAGTAATGCCGGTGATCAGTGTTTTTTTTTCATGACTGCGACATTATGGCGGACACATCGGACACTTTTGACAAATTTTTGGGACCATTGTCATTTTCACAGCGATCAGTGCTATAAAAATGCACTGGTTACTGTGAAAATGACACTGACAGTGAAGGGGTTAACCAGGAGGGGGCACTGTAGGGGTTAAGTGTGCCCTGATGTTTTTTACTTACTGTGGGGTGGCATGGCTTAGCGTGTGATGTCACTGATCGTCGTTCCCTATGACAGGGAACAGACGATCAGTGACAGGCTCACTAGGAAGCACTGGGAGAGGTTTGTTTACACTTACCTCTCCCCGTTCTTCCTCTCTGTGACCCGATCGCGGGACACCAGCGGCGATTGGGTCCACTGTTACCGCGGGGACGGTCACGGAGAAGAGAACCGGGTTGCGAGCGCGCCGGCGGCGGCACGCTCGCGACCCACGGCTGGGCTCTTAAAGGGGACGTACTTGTACGCCCATGTGCCCAGCCGTGCCATTCTGCCGACGTACATCGGCGTGCGGTGATCCTCAAGTGGTTAAGTCTGTTTCCCATTTTCTAAAGTGTTGTGTGTGTGTGTGTATTGAGGGTAGGGATGAGCCGAACACCCCCTGGTTTGGTTCGCACCTTCAAGTCTATGGGACACGAACATGAAAAATCAAAAGTGCTAATTTTAAAGGTTAATATGCAAGATATTGTCATAAAAAAGTGTTTTGGGGACCTGGGTCCTGCCCTAGGGGATATGTATCAATGCAAAAAAAAGTTTTAAAAAGGAAAAAGGTGAAATATTCCTTTAAATTTCGTACCGGGGGGGGGGTCTAAATTATGCCTGTAAAGTAGCGCATGTTTCCCGTGTTTAGAAATGTCCCCGCACAAAATGTAATTTTTGAAGGAAAAAAAGTAATTTAAAACTACTCATGGCTGTAATGAATTGTCGGGTCCCCAGCAATACAGAGAAAAGTAATTGAAAAAAACGGCCTGCAGTTATTTTAAATGATTTTTATCTGTATTGCCGGGACCCGACAATTCATTAATAGCTGCGAGTAGTTTTAAAAATTTTTTTTTAAGGAATAAATATTTATTTAAAAATAAAAAAATTTAAAATTATTTATTTGTGAAATGGTAGGGGTACAATGTACCCGTTACCAATTCACATAGGGGGGCCGGGATCTGGAGTTCCCCTTTGTTAAAGGGGGCTTCCAGATTTTCGATAAGCCCCCCACCCGCAGACCCCCACAACCACCGGGCAAGGGTTGTGGGGATGAGGCCCTTGTCCCCATCAACATGGGGACATCCTCCGCATGTTGAGGGCATGTGGCCTGGTACTATTCAGGAGGGGGCACTCTCTCGTCCCCCCTCTTTTCCTGCGGTCTACCAGGTTGCGTGCTCGGATAAGGGTCTGGTATGGATTTTTGGGGGGAACCCCACGCCATTTTTTTTTTTATTACGTGGAGTTCCCCTTAATATCCATACCAGACCTGAAGGGCCCCTGCGCAAAATGTAATTTTTTAAGGAAAAAAAGTAATTTAAAACTACTCGCAGCTTTTAATGAATTGTCGGTCCCGGCAATACAGATAAAAGTCATTTAAAAAAAATAGCAGTGGTTCCCCTAATATTCATACCAGACCCAAAGGGCCTTGTAATGGACTGGGGGGGGCCCTGACATTTTTTTCAATGACTTTTCTCTGTATTGCCGGGGACCCGACAATTCATTACAGCCGCGAGTAGTTTTAAATTACTTTTGTTCCTTCAGAAATGACATTTTGTGCAGGGACAATTCTAAACACGGGAAACATGTGCTACTTTACAGGCATACTTTAGACCCCCCCAGGTACGAAAGGAATATTTCACTTTTATTGTTTGACTTTAAGCATTATTAAAATCACTGCTCCCGAAAAAACTGACGTTTTTAAAACTTTTTTTTGCATTGATACATGTCCCCTGGGGCAGGACCCAGGTCCCCAAACACTTTTTATGACAATAACTTGCATATTAACCTTTAAAATTAACACTTTTGATTTCTCCCATACACTTTTAAAGGGTGTTCTGCGGCTTTTCGAATTTGCCGCAAACACCCCAAATTGTTCGCTGTTTGCCGAACGGGTGAACAGCCAATGTTCGAGTCAAACTCATGTTCGACTCAAACATAAAGCTCATCCCCTTGTGGGGGATTTTTCAAAGTCATCTTTTGATTGATTTAGTATAGTGTGTATTGTTCAGATGGTATATTTAGGATTGCAGTTTCTATGCACATTTGTTTCAAAGTTGGGGATTTTTTTTTAAATACTTTAGAAAGAGAAAGCAAACAAGTTTACTTTGGAGCTGTAAATCTTTCCAGAAGTCTAGTAGATTAAAGTATTGATATGGTTATGAAACTTTAATAGGTAGATATTAATTTAAATGCTTCAAGTGTGTGGCTAAAAATGGCGTCATGGCAAGATGGCAGAATGTATTATCTTTGAAACCTGATATAAAGGTGCACAAAGATCGGTTGGCTAAAATAAATAGTTTTTTATATCTGCCTAGTGTTTCATATTAGGTGGATTCAATTTACATATACAGTATATCTGGAAAAAATGTTTCATTACCTTTAAGCTTTAAAAAAAGATTGCATTAACAAAATGCTTAGCATTTTTTTTTTAATCTCTACTGCTTGAAGTTGCTAAATGAGGAGAAGAGTTTGTTGCATGTCCTAGGCAAGGTTACAAACTTAATTCTGGCACTACCCACAATATACAGTAATCCCATTGTACTTTAGGATTCATGTAGGTCATATGCAAATAGATACTTGGAGTGCAAAATATGTTTTGCTGCCTCTATCCTCTTTATCATTATCACTTAAGCATATGCACAGTGGTTTACCAGAGCTTTTGAATCACACGTCATTAAAGTATGTACAGTGCATAACATAACATTGACAAAAACTTTCAATGCATTTATCACACTAGGTGACTTTCACTTCTACATTTTAATCTTTTTCTAATTCAAGATGTACCTTAGTCAAAAAGTAAGCTATTGTCAGTCATTTATCCTGGTCTTTTCATCTCTGGACAAAATCATTTCTTTTGATTGTGGAGCTAGTCTATGTTTTTTTTCGTTATTGTCACTGATTTACATGGAATATGACTGCTGTACCCTTGGGTCTCTGTTATTTTATAGTCACAGTTAATATTCCAGAGATTCTCAACTCTTCCCACTGAAGTACTATAGCCTAAATAAAAACATATACTGTTGGTCTTCTAAGTAATATAGGCTACTAGGGCACTCATATGCACAAGTAGACAAAAATTGTTTATACAAGCTTAACATTAGGAATGAGCCGAACACCCCCCGGTTCGGTTCGCACCAGAACCTATGAACGGACCAAAAGTTTGCGCGAACTTTAGAACCCCATTAAAGTCTATGGGACTTGAACGTTCAAAATCAAAAGTGCTAATTATAAAGGCTAATATGCAAGTTATTGTCCTAAAAAGGGTTTGGGGACCAGGGCCCTGCCCCAAGGGACATGTATCAATGCAAAACAAAGTTTTAAAGAACGGACGTTTTTTTCGGGAGCAGTGATTTTAATGATGCTTAAAGTAAAAAAAAAATAGTGAAATATTCCTTTAAATATCGTACCTGGGGGTGTCTATAGTATGCCTGTGAAGTGGCACGTGTTTCCCGTGTTAAGAACTGTCCCTGCACAAAATTTTATTTCTAAAGGAAAAAAAGTCATTTAAAACTGCTTGCGGCTTTAATGTAATGTCTGGTCCCCGCAATACGGATTAAAATCATTGAGAAAAATGGCATGGGTACCACCCCCCCCAGGCCATTACCAGCCCCTTTGAGTCTTGTATGGATATTAAGGGGAACCCCGCACCCAAATTAAAAAAGGAAAGGCGTGGGGCCCCCAGGCCCTATATACTCTGAACAGCAGTATACAGGCGGTGCAAACAAGACAGGGACGGTAGGTTTGTTGTTACGTAGAATCTTTTTGTAATTTTAAACTGGTACATTATTAAAGTATAACTCCAGCCAAAAAATCTATTTTTGAGCTTTTTGGAAAATATAGGGAAGGGTTGTCACTCCTGTAACATTTGTTTTGCTGTCTGTGCACCTGTTCAGAACATTTCACCTCACTTTCAGTCCCAATGACAAATGTTTTTTGAAAATTTGGGGTTTTTAGTGAAACAAGGATTGGTTATAAAGCATCAGTTTAGAGGAGACACCTTTTTCCCATATTAACTCTTACAGGAGAGAATTTCCCTTCCTAGGGGTAGATTTCCTCTCACTTCCTATTGTCTCCTTCCGTTTGCAAGTAGGAGTCATTTGTAAGTTGGATGTTTGAAAGTAGGGGCCTGCGGTATATACTCTGCAGAAATTTGGCCCTTAGGTGTTGATGTTGCCACAACACTGTAAGTCCTCACTTACTTGGTGGGCGCTGGAACGCCCTGCTGTGAACTATTATATCAAGAATTGTAATTACATGCCATTGTTGAACAGTGGTAGGAAAAATTGGGCCTTTGGTGGTGGTGCTGGTGCCACAACACTGTAAGTTCTCAGAGTTACTCTTGGTGGGTGCAGGAATGGGCCCAGCTGTGAAATATTAGATCAAGAATTGTAATTACATGCCCCTGTTGAACAGGGGCATAAAAATTGGGCCTTAGGCACTGGTGCCACAACACTGCAACCCCTCACAGATACTCTAGTTGGAGTGCAGGAATGAGCCCTGCTGCAAAGTATTGCATCAAAAATTGTATTTACACGCCCCTGTTAAACAGGGGCTGAATATTTGGGCCTTAGCCACTGGTGACGGTGCCCAGAACCAATAATGTTCTTTCAAGCTATCAGCATGATCATTGAGGAGGAAGAGGCTAGACATTCAGCATCAGCATAGGCAGTCTTGAAGTGATCTGACATTTCCAAAAACATTATTCGGTTACATCAGCATCAGGTGCTTGGTAGCTGGTGGTGATCCAACACTGATTCATTTTTATGAAGGTCAGTCGATCGACCGAGTCGGTGGACAGGCGCACCCTGTGATCGGTTACAAAGCCTCCAGCAGCACTGAATGTGCGTTCCGAAAGAAGGCTTGATGCAGGACAGGCCAGTAGCTCAATTGCATACTGTGCAAGCTCTGGCCAGTGATCCATCCTCAAGACCCAGTAACCCAGAGGATTTTCGGTGGGAAAGGTGTCCAAGTCTGATCTTGCCCCTAGGTATTCCTGCACCATGTAAACTAAACGCTGGCGATGGTTGCTGGAACCGATCATACCTTGGGGCTGCGGACTAAAAAATTGTCTGAACGCATCGGTCAGACGGCCACCTTTTCCACCGCTCCTTCTTTGACTGACCGAAGCCTCAGCAACATGTTGTCCAGGACCAGGAATTTGTAACCTCCCAGTCTCTGGGAACACATTGCACAGACCTTTCTGCAAGGCCTCCTGAAGATGTTTCATCCTATGCTCCCTCTGTGACGGCAAGATAAGGTCCGCAACCTTACCCTTATAACGTGGATCAAGGAGGGTTGCCAGCCAGTAATGATCCCTCTCCTTGATAGCACAAATATGAGGATCCTTTCGCAGGCTTTGCAGGATCAGGGAGGCCATGCAGTGTAGGTTTGCTAAGGAATTTGTTCCGGAGTCCTCTGGGTCACTCAGGACGACATGATCCGCAGCCACCTCCTCCCAGTCACGTACAAGTCATGGGTGTCTTGGGACTGTAATTAATCCCTTGAAGACTACTGCTGATGCTGAGTGCTAGGCTCCACCTCCATGCTGACACAATCCTCCTCCTCCTCGTCCTCTTTCTGTGTGATAGGCGGGCCAGCAGGAACACTGTCTGGATAAAGGGGGCCTTGAGAGGTAAGGAAGTTCTCCTCTTCCTGCCTCTGTTCTGCCTCAAGTGCCCTGTTCATTATTCCACGCAGTGTGTGCCCCAACAGGTGGACAAGAGGGACAGTGTCACTGATGCATGCACTGTCACTGCTCACCATCCTCGTGGCCTCCTCAAATGGTGCCAGGACAGTGCATGCATCCCTGATCATGACCCACTGGCGTGGCAAAAAAACAACAAGCTTCCCTGACCCTGTCCTGGTGCCATATTGCAACAGATACTCATTGATGACCCTCTGCTGCATGTGCAGCTGCTGTAGCATGGCCAATGTTGAGTTCCACCTGGTGGGCATGTCACAGATTAGGCGGTTCTTGGGCAGGTTAAATTCCTTTTGCAGGTCAGCCAGCCGAGCATTGGCATTATATGACCAGTGGAAATGCACACAGACTTTCCTGGCCTGCCTCAGGACATCCTGTTAGCCCGGGTACCTGCCCAAGAACCACTGCACCACCAAGTTAAGGATGTGAGCCAAACAGGGCACATGGGTCAGTTGTCCCTGTCGGAGGGCGGAGAGGAGGTTGGTGCCATTGTCGGAAACCACCATTCCTGGCTTAACCTGGCGTGGCGTCAACCACCTTTGAGTCTGCCCCTGCAGAGCTGACAGAATCTCTGCCCCAGTGTGGCTCCTGTCCTCCGAGCACACCAGCTCAAGCACCGCATCTCTTTGCCTGCGTACTTGCATATCCCCTTGAACGCCTACGGAGCACCGCTGGTTCCGAGGACAAAGCACAGGAAGAGGCCATGGAGGAAGAAGAAGATGAGGGGGTGGAGGAGAAAGGTGTGTCAAAATCACCAGTAGTAGCATTTTGTAGGCATGGTGGCGGAACAACCTCTAAAACTACCGCACCCTGTCCTGCATCCTTCCCAGCTGCCAGCAGAGTCACCCAATGCGCCGTGAAAGATAGGTAATGTCCCTGTCCATGCCTGCTGGACCATGAGTCAGCGGTAATATGCACCTTACCGCTGAGCGCCCTGTCCAGCGAGGCCAAGACATTGCCTTCCACATGCCGGTAGAGAGCCGGAATCGCCTTCAATGAGAAAAGGTGGCGTTTGGGAACCTGCCACTCAGGAACCGCACATTCAACAAACTCATGGAAGGGGGCAGAGTCTACCAACTGAAAAGGCAGCAGTTGAAGTGCTAGCAATTTAGCCAAGCTGGCATTCAACCGCTGGGCATGTGGATGGCTGGGAGCGAATTTCTTTCGGCGGTGCAGCAGCTGGGGCAGGGAAATTTTCCTGGTACAATCTGACGTCGGTGTACCGATAGCAGATTGCCTGCAAGTACTTGGCTGTGACACACCTAATTCTACACCTTCATTCCTCTCAGTGCAGGTTTCAGAGAGGACTGAAGGTATAGTGGGGTTGGAGATCCCAGCTGATGAGGAGCAAGGAGAGGTCTGCGTTGTTTTTTGGTGTGGGTCTTTTAGGTGTGCTTGCCAACGAACTGCATGGCAGGGCGACATTTGTCTGATCAAGCATGTGGTGCCCAAGTGGGTGATGTTTTGGCCACACGAGATACGCCTGAGACATATGTTGCAAATAGCAGTGCTGCGATCTGATGCACTCGTCTCAAAAAAGGCCCACACCAAAGAACTTTTGGAATAACGCACAGAGACAGTAGCGGCCTGCACATGCGGAGCTCTGCGGTGTGATGCTGTCGCTGTGCTACTCTTAAGCTGGCCCCTGGAGTGCATCCTGCCTCGTTGGAGATGTGCCTCCTCCTCCTCCTCTCTCCAATCAGGCACCCACGTAGAGTCTGTGACCTCATCATCCCCTCCCTCCTCATCACTGTAGCAAACCTGGCAGTATGCTGCAGCTGGGGGAACATGACTGCCAGATTGCTGTCCTTATTGGGCACCCCCTCTCTCTGGGCTCACATTACTACCCCCTCTCTCTGGGCTCACATTACTGCCTTCCTCTATCTGGGTTCCATCATCGGAGCCTTCAAAACGCTGGGCATCCTCCTGGAGCATGTACCCAACACTGTGGTCAAACAGTTCAGGGGACTCCTCAGGAGGACATGGTGGGGCTAGGGAAGGAGTTACTAAAGCCATTGAGCCGAGGGAAGAGGCCGCGTTGGCAGCTGCTTTGCCAGACTAAGTACCCTGAGCCTGGGAGAGAGGGGATGAGGAGGATGAGGACGGCTTGGTCATCCACTCTACCAAGTGTTCGGCATGTTGCGGCTCAACATGGCCAGCTGCCGAAAAGAAGGACAAGCGTGTCCCATGGCCACCTGCTGATGAGGATGCACCGTGTCCACAACCAGCACTGTTGCCTTTAGGCACAGAGCCTGCTTGTTCTCATTAATTGGCTTGTGACTGTCTGCTTCTCCTTGTTTGCCTTCCAGACATACTAATGGCCTGCAGTGAGATGTAGCTGCACAAAGGTGGGATGTATATATATATATATCTATATCTATACTGATTATACTGCAGCTAGCAGAATCCACTGCCTGCTGTGGTATTAGTATGAGAACACCAGAAATTGTCTTCAGTTAGTTTTAGGTGCACACTGTGCAGAGGACACATTACACTAACTGAAAATACTTGCAGCTCCCTGCCTGTGGTATTATTATGAGAACACCACCAATTCTATTCAGGTACCTTTAGGTGCACGCTGTGCAAAGGACACAGTACACTAAATGAAAATTGTGATGTTTGTGCTGGATCACTGTGACCCTTCACCCTTTTCTCCAGATGTATGCTGGGGGAGGGGCTGTACCAGGAAGTAAGTTAGTGTGTGTGTGGGACTGGAAGCAGCAGCATGATACACAGAAGGGATTACATCTGGTAATGACAGAATCCTGTTGTATTAGGACTCCATGTAACAAAGTCATCATGTTCTGAGTGAGTAAAGAACCCTCTCCATGGTTAAGAAGTTCATCCAGCCTGTGTGTAAATTGCTGAGCAGATACTGGCAGCATTGCTAGCAGCACCCTGAGAGACTCCGTGTCTAAGGGACATAACAGTGGTGATGAGGATTGTGGATTTTAGCACACATGGCCTTCATAGGGTTTATTCAACCATTTGATACTGCTGCTGAATCATGGAGCTCCTGGGTGGAGAGGCTGGAACAGTATATGGAAGCAAATAGTGTGGCTGCAGAAAAGAAAGTTGCTGTTTTCCTCACAACATTGGGTCAAGCTGCAGATGGCACAGAGCGCCCCAATTCTTTTGCCTCCAGGTCTTTAACCTCAGCAGAGCAAAACTACTCCCAGATAGACAAGGAAGCTTTGGCCATCGTATGGGCCACAAAAAAAATCATACGTATATCTATGGTCAGGAGTTCACACTTATCACTGACCACAAACCTCTGTTGTCAATACTGAACCCTCAGAAAGGAATTTCTACAACAACTGCATCTCGCTTACAAAGGTACGCTTTATTCTTGGGAGCTTATACTTATTCTATCAGATACCACTCCCGTGATGCCCATGGCAATGCAGATGCATTTTCTAGATTTCCAATTGGAGACCACTCACCAAGAGACGTACGCATAGCCGAAATACACAGGCTGAAATCCTGCATGTCCACCTCCCTAATTGACAGACATACAGTCACAGATCCCTTCCTGTCTCAGATATTCTCATATGTTCAGGCTGGATGTGCAGAGAAAGTCCCAGGTGAATTTCGTCCGTACTTTGTCAGAAAATGTGAGCTTGTGACTAATGCTGGTTGCCTACAGTGGGGCAACAGAGTGATTATACCTCAGTATTTGCAACCAACCATGCTAAGGATACTGCATGAGGACCATCCTGGCGTGGTGCGCATGAAGCAGCGAGCCCGAAGCTATGTTTGGTGGCCACAAATGGACACAGCAATTGAAGATTATGTGGCTCAATGTCCTGGGTGCTATCAAGCTCAGCGACCCCAAAAGAAAGGAACCCTGCTACTTTGGCCATGGCCGACAGACCCGTGGTCAAGACTCCATCTCGATTTTTCTGGCCCAATCCAATGTATTTGATGGTGGT
Source organism: Rana muscosa (assembly GCA_029206835.1). NCBI lineage: Eukaryota > Metazoa > Chordata > Amphibia > Anura > Ranidae > Rana > Rana muscosa. Next base: position 166,410,930 of record CM055125.1, on the reverse strand, counting down.
AGATGCACATTCAAAATGGCCGGAGGTTTTTCAAATGCCTTCTGTTACCTCAGCTGCTACCATTCTAGTCTTAAGGAAGCTCTTTGCTCAATATGGCTTTCCAACAGCCATAGTCTCAGACAATGGGACTCAATTTACATCGCATGAGTTTCAATCCTTCCTCAGTGGCTTGGGCATCCAACACTACAAAACAGCTCCTTATCATCCAGCCTTGAATGGGCTGTCAGAACGGTTTGTGCAGACATTTAAGAAGCACTTACTGTCCACTCTGGACCAGGTCGGACAGTCAGAGGAGAAGCTGCTGGCGTTCTTGACCATGTACCGAAACACAGAAACACGCTACTACTGGGCTGTCCCCAGCTTTTCTTATGTTTGGCAGGCATCTCCGCATCAAACTGGATTTAGTTCGTCCATAGGAATAGTCACCAACACCTCCTCCACCAGGCCATCCTGGATTCCGTGCTGGTGATCTTGTATGGTTTTGGAACTACAGAGTTTTGCCTCATTGGCTTCCTGGCATTATTGATGGACCTCTTGGACGACGAATGTACCTTGTTCGCCTGGAGAATGGCATTTGTGTTTGAAGACACCTTTCGCATTTGAGAAAGTGCATTTGCCTGCCAGTAGAAACAAACCCGACCTCTCTTTCTACCCAACCACCAGAGTCTACTCAGGGCTCTACTGGTGACATATGGCATGGTGTCTGGCATGATCCCACAAGTTTACAACTAACCCCTGAAGCGGTTGGTGACCATATTCCTGAGGAGCCCGGACATGTGCCTGGAGTTGCAGAGACTGATTTGTCTGTTAGACACCCACTGACACCTCCAGAACCTTTGACAGCCTCTGCCCCTCCTAGTGCTGTGCCACTTCGTAAGTCTGCCTGCCAAAGACATCAAACTCCTCTTTGCCAAAGAACCATAATCTTACGGAACACTTTGGAGGTCAGGAAACAGAGACAAAGGGCTCATAACATGATGTGGGAGCCACAGAACTGAGCTGGAGATACTATTTGCTGAACTGATCCTGCTTGCCTTGTTATTTTATGTGTTGAGTATTTTATATGTTGAGTATTTTGTTCTCTTGCTATGTTTATTTCTTTTTTTTTCTTTTTGTTTTGTTTATTTATGGGAAAAAGAGATGTGATGTTTGTGCTGGATAACTGTGACCCTTCACCCTTTTCTCCTTATGCATGCTGGGGGAGGGGCCTTACCAGGAAGTAAGTTAGTGTGTGTGTGGGACTGGAAGCAGCAGCATGATGCACAGAAGGGATTACATCTGGTAATGACAGAATCCTGTTGTATTAGGACTCCATGTAACAAAGTCATCATGTTCTGAGTGAGTAAAGAACCCTCTCCATGGTTAAGAAGTTCATCCAGCCTGTGTGTAACTTGCTGAGCAGATACTGGCAGCATTGCTAGCAGCACCCTGAGAGACTCCGTGTCTAAGGGACATAACAGTGGTGATGAGGATTGTGGATTTTAGCACACATGGCCTTCATAGGGTTTATTCAACCATTTGATACTGCTGCTGAATCATGGAGCTCCTGGGTGGAGAAGCTGGAACAGTATATGGAAGCAAATAGTGTGGCTGCAGAAAAGAAAGTTGCTGTTTTCCTCACAACATTGGGTCAAGCTGCAGATGGCACAGAGCGACCCAATTCTTTTGCCTCCTGGTCTTTAACCTCAGCAGAGCAAAACTACTCCCAGATAGACAAGGAAGTTTTGGCCATCGTATGGGCGACAAAAAAAAATCATACGTATATCTATGGTCAGGAATTCACACTTATCACTGACCACAAACCTCTGTTGTCAATACTGAACCCTCAGAAAGGAATTTCTACAACAACTGCATCTCGCTTACAAAGGTACGCTTTATTCTTGGGAGCTTATACTTATTCTATCAGATGCCGCTCCCGTGATGCCCATGGCAATGCAGATGCATTTTTTAGATTTCCAATTGGAGACCACTCACCAACAGCCGTACGCATAGTGGAAATACACAGGCTGAAATCCTGCATGTCCACCTCCCTAATTGACAGACATACAGTCACAGATCCCTTCCTGTCTCAGATATTCTCATATGTTCAGGCTGGATGTGCAGAGAAAGTCCCAGGTGAATTTCGTCCGTACTTTGTCAGAAAATGTGAGCTTGTGACTAATGCTGGTTGCCTACAGTGGGGCAACAGAGTGATTATACCTCAGTATTTGCAACCAACCATGCTAAGGATACTGCATGAGGACCATCCTGGCGTGGTGCGCATGAAGCAGCGAGCCCGAAGCTATGTTTGGTGGCCACAAATGGACACAGCAATTGAAGATTATGTGGCTCAATTTCCTGGGTGCTATCAAGCTCAGCGACCCCAAAAGAAAGGAACCCTGCTACTTTGGCCATGGCCGACAGACCCGTGGTCAAGACTCCATCTCGATTTTTCTGGCCCAATCCAATGTATTTGATGGTGGTAGATGCACATTCAAAATGGCCGGAGGTTTTTCAAATGCCTTCTGCTACCTCAGCTGCTACCATTCTAGTCTTAAGGAAGCTCTTTGCTCAATATGGCTTTCCAACAGCCATAGTCTCAGACAATGGGACTCAATTTACATTGCATGAGTTTCAATCCTTCCTCAGTGGCTTGGGCATCCAACACTACAAAACAGCTCCTTATCATCCAGCCTTGAATGGGCTGGCAGAACGGTTTGTGCAGACATTTAAGAAGCACTTACTGTCCACTCTGGACCAGGTCGGACAGTCAGAGGAGAAGCTGCTGGAGTTCTTGACCATGTACCGAAACACAAAAAACGCTACTACTGGGCTGTCCCCAGCTTTTCTTATGTTTGGCAGGCATCTCCGCACCAAACTGGATTTAGTTCGTCCATAGGAATAGTCACCAACACCTCCTCCACCAGGCTGTCCTGGATTCCGTGCTGGTGATCTTGTATGGTTTTGGAACTACAGAGTTTTGCCTCATTGGTTTCCTGGCATTATTGATGGACCTCTTGGACGACGAATGTACCTTGTTCGCCTGGAGAATGGCGTTTGTGTTTGAAGACACCTTTCGCATTTGAGAAAGGGCATTTGCCTGCCAGTAGAAACAAACCCGACCTCTCTTTCTACCCAACCACCAGAGTCTACTCAGGGCTCTACTGGTGACATATGGCATGGTGTCTGGCATGATCCCACAAGTTTACAACTAACCCCTGAAGCGGTTGGTGACCATATTCCTGAGGAGCCCGGACATGTGCCTGGAGTTGCAGAGACTGATTTGTCTGTTAGACACCCACTGACACCTCCAGAACCTTTGACAGCCTCTGTCCCTCCTAGTGCTGTGCCACTTCGTAAGTCTGCCCGCCAAAGACATCAAACTCCTCTTTGGCAAAGAACCATAATCTTACGGGACACTTTGGAGGTTAGGAAACAGAGACAAAGGGCTCATAATGTGATGTGGGAGCCACAGAACTGAGCTGGAGATACTATTTGCTGAACTGATCCTGCTTGCCTTGTTATTTTATGTGTTGAGTATTTTATATGTTGAGTATTTTGTTCTCTTGCTATGTTTATTTCTTTTTTTTCTTCTTTTTTTTTTTATGGGAAAAAGAGATGTGATGTTTGTGCTGGATCACTGTGAGCCTTCACCCTTTTCTCCTTATACATTCTGGGGGAGGGGCCTTACCAGGAAGTAAGTTTGTGTGTGTGTGGGACTGGAAGCAGCAGCATGATACACAGAAGGGATTACATCTGGTAATGACAGAAGCCTGTTGTATTAGGACTCCATGTAACAAAGTCATCATGTTCTGAGTGAGTAATAAACCCTCTCCATGGTTAAGAAGTTCATCCAGCATGTGTGTAACTTGCTGAGCAGATACTGGCAGCATTGCTAGCAGCACCCTGAGAGACCCCGTGTCTAAGGGACATAACAAAAATAAGTGCACACTGTGCAAAGGACACAGTACACTAAGTGAAATTAATGCAGCTCCCTGCCTGTGGCATTAGTATGAGAACACCATCAGATGTATTCAGGTACCATTAGGTGCACACTGTGCAAAGGACACAGTACACTAAGTGAAATTAATGCAGCTCCCTGCCTGTGGTATTAGTATGAGAACACCACCAATTGTATTCAGGTACCTTTTAGGTGCACCCTGTGCAAAGGATACAGTACACTAAGTGAAAATACTGCAGCTAGCACAATCACCTGCCTGCCTGTCAGTATAGAGAATAACAGGAACGGATCTAGCTAAACTGAATACAGTGTGTAAATATATATACAACACCTAGGATGCATATATATCCTCTACACACTGTAAATGCAGCTAACTGACCCGCCTGCCTGCTCTATCTAACTCAAATCAAATTACACTGTCTCTCTCTATCTCTCTTTCTTTTAACCAACGCCGCAACACACTACACAAGGCCGCCAAGCCGGCGACCTTATATAGTGTGGGGCGTGTACTAAACCCCCTGAGACATAATTGGCTAAAGCCACCCTGGCTTTTTTCCGCGCTGTGATTGGCCAAAGCATGTGGGTCATAGTGCATGCTTGGCCATTCATCAGCCAGCGATGCCACAGTCAATTATGGGCCGTGGCGTGCCACTCGAATTTGGCGCGAACGGCCCATAATGTTCCAAATTCGGCGAACAGCTGAACAGGCGATGTTTGAGTCGAACATGGGTTTGACTCGAAGCTCATCCCTACTTAACATTAGAAACAAACAAACCATGCTGTTGCCATACTCTTCACAATTGTTCTCTTTTAACGTATAACTTTTTATTCATTTTTTTTATTACAAAATATATAAGCAATAATGAATAAAAAAGGAGTACCATAGATTAAAATAGGGGGCGAATCTAGCTATCAACCTAGATCTGATATTCAACAGCATCACATAATAGGTTGCATAAAAAAAAAATACAGATAAATTCAACCCCTTAATATTGTTTCATAACCTAATCAATCCAAAATAACACCCAAAATCATGCAATCAAGTCCAAACATTATCTTCCTTACCATGCAAGTGGATGACCTAATTCCTGTATACAAAAGATCACTTTATAATCAAAGGGTGTTTCTAATATATGTGACACTGCTATTAACCTAAAATGCTTTACTTTCTTATTGCATCTTAAATTCTTTCTTTATAATTACTTTCGTACTTTAATAAGGACAAAAATACCCTCTCCTGACCCCAACACTTGGGGATCTGGAAAGGGACGTTTACCTAAGTGGAAGAGAAAAAATAAAATAAATAAATAAATAAGACAAAAAAGTTTTTCAATTAATGGGAAATTATAAACGACTAGGAACTTCACAATGTCCGTCTCCCCTCCCTTCCCCCCCAAGGGATCCTTAGACATAGCTGACCTACCCCCATGGGTCAAGAATGGGTAATTGCTAAGCTAGATATAGAGACAAAAAGGGGTGTGCGAGTAAAGGTCATCCATGGCCGCCAGGTGTCCCTAATTTCCCCCTCTCTTCCATAGATGGGCGCGGTCATATTTTCCATTATCCTAATCTTGTCTATTCTAGATAACCACTGTTTCAGAGATGGCGTGGTGGTACTCTTCCACAGGTCGGGGATATAGGCCCAGGTAGCATTCAACATGTGCACTATCAATGATTTTTTATACTGGCAAATATGGAGTGCATTTAGGTGCAAAAGATATCCCAAGGGGTCTGAGCTGAGCTCAACTGATGTCAGTTGTCTAATCACATTTCCCACCTCCTTCCAAAATGGTGTAAGTGAGGGGCACCCCGAAAAAATATGTAGTAATGTCCCTTGCTCTTTATTACAGTGCCAGCTGTCGTGGAAAAATAGGTTGTATGCAGAGCACGCAGCCTATTTTTCCTGTGATAAATAAGCACACACTTCAGATTTCATCTTATTGCAATAATGCTATCTTTAGCTAAGTTTCCCTCACCATTCATTCGCTTTGCCATTCATTGAAAGAAGGAAGCATCGCCACACAGCTAGGTTCATCTTGGCATCACAGCAAACTCTGCCTGTCGACGCTGTGACAGCAGGAAGGTAAAGTCACCTGGTTGCATCCAGGGGGGTAGATATATTTCGCCCAGATTCAGGCTTTACGCCGACTTATACAACTAGGTGGAGAGTTGTATAAGCCCAGCTAAGGCTAGTGGGCTCATGGATGACTCATACCTCTAGGGAGAGGGCTGGGCGTCGTGCAGGCAGGGAGTTGATGAGGCCAGTTGAAGCCTGTCAGTTCGTTTAAGGCCTCTATAAAAACTCCCAGATTCATTAGGTGTTAGCTCATGCCTGGAACCAGACCTGTGTGGACTGTCTAGGGAGAGTGAACCCCTGTGCGGTGAGGCAAAGCCTGTGTGGCTATTTGTTTGGACTTTTACTAAACCAGGGACTTAGGGACTAGGACAGCACTAGGCTGATCCCAGTTGTTAGTTAGGAAACCTGTATGTTTAGTCAGAGGTCAAGTTGACCAGGATTTATTTTGTTTATATGTTTCTTTTGGCTTTGCTGTGTTTTGTCACTGTAAATAGAAAATAAACCGCACCTTTTTTTTGATTTTGAAAACCACAACCTCCGTTTGCTGGGCCTGTTTTTGTGTGGGGAGCCCATCCAGGGGATCACACACACCCGCTGCCGAGCTAACCCCCTCACAGTTGGTGGAGAACCAGTGGCAGTTTTTTTTAAGCCAGCATGGAGGAGATACTGAAGCAGCTGGCTCTAGCAAATGCCAATCAACAGCAGACAAATGCAGGTTTGCAAAAGAGCCTTGCAGCTCAACAACAGAACTTCGCAGCCCAGCAGCAAGCTCATCAACAGAGCCTTGCAGCCCAGCAGCAAGCTCACCAACAGAGTCTGGAAGCTCAGCAACAAGCCCAGCAGCAATCTGAGGCCCGCTTCATAGACCTGTTACAGAAGCAAGAGCAGAGACTACAACAAATGGAAGCAGTAATGCAGCAACGTCCGCAGACCAGTGAGGAAAGCCGTCCCACTAATACTGCGTCCTTTGGGGTGAGTCGTTTATTGACAAAAATGACTGGAGAGGATGATCCAGAGGTATTTTTGACCACATTTGAAAGGACTGCTGAAAGAGAAAAGTGGCCTGAGGAGCAGTGGGCTGGACTGGTGGCTCCTCTGTTAACTGGTGAATCGCAGAAGGCTTACTATGACCTAGAGCCTGACCAAGCAAAATACTATGTGATGCTAAAAGCTGAGATATTGGCAAGGCTGGGTGTCACCCAGGCTGTCCGGGCTCAGCGTGTGCATAACTGGACTTTCCAGCTTGGAAAACCCCCCAGGTCTCAAATGTATGATCTCATTCACCTGAGCAGAAAGTGGCTACAGCCAGAGACTTTGTCCGCACCAAAGATTGTGGAACGTGTTGTAATGGATCGGTTTTTGAGAGCTCTTCCTACTGCCATCCAAAAGTGGGTAAGCCATGGAGACCCAGAGACGGCCGATGGTCTTGTGGATCGTGTGGAGAAATACTTGGCTACAGAGAACCCGACGGCCTCTTCCAGAGACACTCGGACTTTCCACCCTAAGACCAGACCATCCCCAGGGGCGGATAAGAGGATTCCAAGGGGTAAGGGTGGAGAGAGTGAGAGGGTGGGAGCTCTACCCCAAGTTTGGCGAGAACAGCCTGGGAAATCAGCGGCTCAAGAGGCGGCAAGAAGGATCGTTTGCTACCGCTGCCGGCAAGCGGGACATATTGCAGCCAATTGCCCGGTTGTGGAGGAACCCATGCAGTGTGACTTTCTGACGGGCAGACGTCAGTCGCTGTGTGCGACAGTCGCATGCACTGCCATTCGAGGAATTGAGAAACATTTATGCAAAATGTGTGTTAATGGTAGAAATGTTGTGGTATTGCTGGATTCAGGTAGCCTTGTGACCCTGATAAAGGCTGAGTTAGTTAAAACAGAGGTCTCTGGGAATAGCAAGGTAGCTGTTATTTGTGTGCATGGGGACACCCGAGAGTATCCAGTGACTACAGTGTGTTTCAAGACCCCCAAAGGTACCCTCTCTCATCCAGTGGGCTTAGTATCTCAGTTACCGTATGACGCCATTGTGGGAAGGGATTTTCCGAAGTTCTGGGAACTGTGGGATGATCCTGAGCCCCCCACTGGTGCCCCTATGTACCAGGAATGTGATAGCCAGAACTCCCCTGAGAGTGGTGAGGACTCTCCGGAATTTCCCTTATCAGTATTGGCAGGGGAGACTCAAGAAACTGGAGAGGAGCCCACCTCCTCAGACGAAAACCTACCGTCTGTGGAGTTTTCTGATCTTGAGGTTCACAGGGAAAACTTTGCCACAGAACAGTTGAAAGACCCCGCCCTAATAAAGGCACGCGAAAACGTAGTGAAAATAGATGGCGAATTAGTGAACCCAGATAATACCTGCACTTACCCATACTTCAGCGTAGAGAAGGACCTACTGTATCGGGTGGCAAAAAGGGCAGAAGAAACCGTTGAGCAGCTTGTGGTGCCCAAACCTTACAGGAAGTTGGTGTTGGAGTTGGCCCATGGGCACATTCTTGGAGGTCATCTGGGGACAGAGAAAACCCGAGAGAGGGTATTACAGAGATTCTATTGGCCGGGGGTGATGAAGGACATAGAAAATTATTGTTCCTCCTGCCCTGTGTGTCAGAGGTCGGCCCCGATGCCACATTTCCGTAGCCCGCTGGTCCCTCTACCCATCATTGAGGTCCCGTTTGAGAGGATCGCCATGGATTTGGTAGGTCCTATAATCAAGTCCGCTAGGGGGCACCAGTACATATTAGTTATAATGGACTATGCCACCCGTTATCCAGAAGCGATCCCTCTCCGAAATACCTCGGCCAAAACCATAGCCAAAGAGCTATCTCTTGTGTTTAGCCGGGTGGGTATTTGTAAAGAACTGCTTACGGACCAAGGTACACCCTTTATGTCCCGGGTTATGAAGGAGCTGTGTAAATTGTTCAAAGTGACACAATTACGTACATCTGTGTATCACCCCCAAACCGATGGGCTGGTTGAAAGATTCAACAAAACCCTAAAACAAATGTTGAAGAAAGTGGTGGATAGAGATGGAAAGGATTGGGACTGTCTACTTCCTTATCTGATGTTTGCTATTAGGGAGGTGCCCCAATCCTCTACGGGATTCTCCCCCTTTGAGTTACTGTATGGGAGACACCCAAGAGGGCTGTTGGATATTGCCAAGGAAACTTGGGAAAGTGAGAGTTCTCCCCACAGGAGTGTGATTGAGCATGTCGCCCTGATGCAAGACCGAATTGCACAGGTAATGCCCATCGTGAAGGAACATTTGGCCCAAGCGCAGTTAGCACAGCAGAGAGTGTACAACCGTGGAGCCAAGACCCGTACCTTTTCCCCGGGGGATAGGATACTGGTACTTGTCCCTACGGTTGAAAGTAAATTCCTTGCCAAATGGCAAGGCCCCTACGAGATAATGGAAAAAGTGAGCGAAGTGAATTACAAGGTCAGACAACCAGGAAGGCGAAAGCCCGAACAGATCTATCACGTTAATCTGTTGAAAGCCTGGAGGGATAGAGAGTCCCTAGTCGCAGACACTTGCTCACCAGCTCAAACTGGTTGCGTGATTCCTGAGGTTGGAATAGCAGCCACCTTGTCACAACCCCAACAACAGGAGGTTAAGGAGTTTGTGCTTCGCAACAAGGAGGTATTCTCTGAGCTGCCGGGACAAACATTTGGGGTAGAGCATGACATCATTACCCCGCCCGGTGAAAGGGTGAAGTTAAAACCCTATCGGATCCCAGAGGCCCGACGGGAGGCAATACGGGAGGAAGTACAGAAAATGCTGAACTTAGGGGTGATAGAGGAGTCCCAAAGTGATTGGTCTAGTCCCATTGTGTTGGTGCCTAAACCGGATGGGAGCTGGCGATTTTGTAACGATTTTCGTCAGTTGAACAAAGTTACAAAATTTGACACCTACCCCATGCCACGTATAGATGAGTTGATCGACCGGCTGGGAACAGCCCGATACATGATGACTCTTGACCTCACAAAAGGGTATTGGCAAATCCCCCTGGCCAAATTGGCCAAAGAGAAAACCGCATTTGTAACCCCAGACGGGGCGTTCCAATATAAAAGAATGCCGTTCGGGTTACAGAATGCGCCGGCCACATTCCAGCAGAAAATGGACCAGATGCTGAGGCCCCATCGGAAGTATGCTGCGGCTTACCTGGATGACGTAATTGTCCATAGCACAGATTGGGCCTCACATCTGCCAAAAGTGCAAGCAGTCCTGGACTCTGTTCGGGAAGCGGGGTTTACGGCTAACCCCAAGAAGTGTACCATTGGGCAGGAGGAGGCCAAATATCTTGGGTACACCATTGGGAGGGGAGTAATAAAACCCCAACTCAACAAAGTCGAGGCCATCCAGAGTTGGCCACGTCCCAACAGCAAGAAGCAGGTACGAGCCTTTCTGGGAATCGCTGGGTATTATCGGCGATTCATTCCCCACTTTGCTTCTAAGGCTGTGCCCCTAACCAACCTAACGAAGGGGAAAGGGTCGGTCATGATTAAATGGACCCCCGAGGCTGAGGCAGCATTCCAATTCTTGAAACAAGCCTTATGTAGCCAGCCAGTGTTGTACTCACCCGACTTCTCTAAAGACTTTGTCGTACAAAGTGATGCGTCAGATGTGGGGTTAGGAGCAGTATTGTCCCAGGTCTGGAACGGGGAAGAGCACCCAGTCATTTACCTCAGTAGGAAGTTGAAGTCCCATGAGGTAAATTACGCCACCGTTGAAAAGGAGTGTTTAGCGGTGAAGTGGGCTCTAGATTCCCTTCGGTACTACCTGCTAGGTAGGCACTTTGACATGGTTACGGATCACGCTCCGTTAAAGTGGATGGCTCAAAACAAGGAAACAAATAGAAGAGTGAATAGGTGGTTCCTGGCCCTCCAGGAATTCAACTTCACAGTAAAGCATCGCCCTGGCGTTCAAATGGGGAATGTGGATGCTTTGTCTCGAGTACATGAATGCCTGATTGCTGGTGTTCCAACCCCGAGGTTAAAACAAGAGGGGGGGGTATGTGACAGCAGGAAGGTAAAGTCACCTGGTTGCATCCAGGGGGGTAGATATATTTCGCCCAGATTCAGGCTTTACGCCGACTTATACAACTAGGTGGAGAGTTGTATAAGCCCAGCTAAGGCTAGTGGGCTCATGGATGACTCATACCTCTAGGGAGAGGGCTGGGCGTCGTGCAGGCAGGGAGTTGATGAGGCCAGCTGAAGCCTGTCAGTTCGTTTAAGGCCTCTATAAAAACTCCCAGATTCATTAGGTGTTAGCTCATGCCTGGAACCAGACCTGTGTGGACTGTCTAGGGAGAGTGAACCCCTGTGCGGTGAGGCAAAGCCTGTGTGGCTATTTGTTTGGACTTTTACTAAACCAGGGACTTAGGGACTAGGACAGCACTAGGCTGATCCCAGTTGTTAGTTAGGAAACCTGTATGTTTAGTCAGAGGTCAAGTTGACCAGGATTTATTTTGTTTATATGTTTCTTTTGGCTTTGCTGTGTTTTGTCACTGTAAATAGAAAATAAACCGCACCTTTTTTTTGATTTTGAAAACCACAACCTCCGTTTGCTGGGCCTGTTTTTGTGTGGGGAGCCCATCCAGGGGATCACACACACCCGCTGCCGAGCTAACCCCCTCACAACGCCCACAACAGGTTCTTTTATTTAACTCCCAGCCGGAAGTGATGTCACGACATGTGACCTCCTCCACAGGAAGTGAGCTTACAACATGTGACCTCCACCCAGCAGACGACCATATAAGGACATCTCTCTAAACAAGATGTCCCATACAATCCAGTACATGAATATAGCTTAAAGGATACAATTCAATACAATAATACAATATAAATACAATAACCAATGAACACAGTTCCTGATAAGGGGAGCTTATCTGCAGGTGTATGCTCACACCACCACCTCAATGCTGATCAAACATAGAGGCGACAAGAGCACACATCCGCTAAACCGATAATGCGTTTGCAGAGGGGCCTCACTCCGCAAACACCCTACTCCAAATCAGGAAGTTTATCTCAACCAGCCTCAGACTGCCCCAGTCAGCTCTTTAGAGCGGGTTGCGGAAGTACTAACACTGGGTGACACTATGACAATACATATTAAATACATCTTCATAAAATTCTCCACGACAGTCCTCCCTTTTTTGTCATATGTACCCCATGTCCATCGATGAAACTTGATCTCCTTTTTACACCTGGAAATGAATCAGTCCTTACAGTCCATACGAGTCCATAAAAAGAAAAACACGGCTTGACATGTAGACTCTATTCTTCAGGAGCATGACTTATAAAGAAGGACACGACGTGGTGAGCTGTAGTAATCGCCGATCCGTCTGTGATCCTCTGTGTCTTGTATGTAGGTCCGGCTTCGGGGCGTCTCATCAAGGAAACTCTGGTCACGCGTCCAATCAGGCAACAGGAGCACCTTGTCACGACATAGAAAGAATAGAAATAAAAACTACATGTGTATATATATTTTCCACTTCCTTTAACCAGGATCCGCTGTAAAATAAAAATTAGATCCCCAAAGATTCCCAGACCCGTAAAAGGACTCCCAACCTTCACTTAGCTACAGCTCTGGCTTCAACAGTTACATGAAGCATCCTATCCTTAACGGATGAGAATTGTTTAATCGTATCCTAAGCTCGAGCCCCCCCCCCCACCTTGTACATCCAGGACACCATGCCCAGACCTGTTCAGGGTTGGTGAACAACTCCCTTCTAGCTGTCCCTGCCATTCTTAATTTCTCACGCCATCAGATCCTCGCAATCGGACGTGACATAAGATGCTGGGACAGCTTCACCATCACGCATGAACCTCTTGCTTTGGGGGAATTACCTTATAAGCTGCAGATCCGCATAAGCACCAAACTAAAGTTCAAACACACTTGTGGGCTGCCTAGATACCCAAACCGACAAGAGGCAGAGTTATTAAAACTAAACAATTTTACCCTCTAAAAATGCATCGTTAGATTCCATTGACAAGTGTCTGTTCGGAGTCTTCACCAGTTTGTCAAAACTCCTCATACCCATAATAACATCATAAATGGCATGTACCGCTGTCATCGCTGGGTACTAAAACTCGGTGGAGACTCAGAACAGACCCAGCAATCGGTCCTGTTTGCTTTCTGAGCTAGTCAGGAAATACACTTTAAATAATAACTTGGGATGCTTTTCATCGTTACCCTTGCTAAAATTAACTAAACAACAAAAATATAAATAAACAAAGATACTACTCAGTTCCTTGGTGTGGTTGAGTCGCTTCTTGCAGTGGCTGGCGTGGTCTCATCCCTCAAGCTTCTTTACAACGACCCAGTCACCTGGTTAGAAAGAATGTAAACTGGTTATTGTGTCAGGGTCCAGGAGGGATTCGTGATCCCTGTGGTGGACATTTTGAAGTTCATGTCACAGTGATCGCACCCACCCCATCAGCCGAGAATATAAGTGACAGCTAATGAGAAAAGAACGACTCTGATTTTGATTGACCTCCAAACAACCCTCATATGACAATAACCCAGACATCGGAACTGTGGTCACTGCATAACCTGGGCGTGGCTTACAATACCTGGAACCATTGACAAAAGGTTCTTAGCATCTGGGATGGGAACCTACTTCACCAGACTGCTGCTTGCCGATTCAAATTCTATCAAAGAAAGACAGTCTTGGCACAAACTTGGTTAGAATTACAGAGGTTAACATTATTTGTTTGAAAAAAAAACTGTCATTCTTACATTTATCACTTCTCCCCCCTTTCTTCCTCATTACAGACTGAAGGAAGAAATGCGTGGTGCAGGAAAAAAGAAACAATGAAATAGCCCATGATACTTTTACCTCCTTAGACTCATGTATTTATCCATGTGTACAGCTGTCTACATATACCTGCTCTCTATGCACAAAGTCCTTGGACCTAAAAAATACTTATAAGCAAAATCATTACTCTATCCTTCATATTTAACCTGCAAAGAATGGTAAACAAAAATGACATTCCTGTACATTGGTAAATTGTCAATGACATTCTTTAAAACCGATTCAAACAAATTCCTCTGTAACCCTTACTTTTCCCGTTCCTACAAAAATACAACAGCTGCGACGCATCGGAGGATCGCCGCGGTAAGTTCGAACATATTCACGTTACTACTAGGGATGAGCTTTGAGTTCGAGTCAAACTCATGTTCGACTTGAACATTGCCTGTTCGCTCGTTCGCCAAACAGCAAACAAATTGGGGTGTTCGTGGCAAATTCGAAAAGTCTATGGGAGAAATGTAAAGTGCTAATTATAAAGGCTTATATGCAAGTTATTGTCATAAAAAGTGTTTGGGGACCCGAGTCCTGCCCCAGGGGACATGTATCAATGCAAAAAAAAAGTTTTAAAAACGGTTGTTTTTTTGGGAGCAGTGATTTTAATAATGCTTAAAGTGAAACAATAAAAGATAAATATTCCTTTAAATTTCGTACATGGGGTGTGTATATAGTATGCATGTAAAGTGGCGCTTGTTTCCTGTGTTTAGAACTGTCCCTGCACAAAATGTCATTTCTGAAGGAAAAAAAGTCATTTAAAACTCACTCGCGGCTATTAATGAATTGTCGGCTCCCGGCAATACATAGAAAAGTCATTGATAAAAAAGAAAAAAAAAGCGTGGGGTCCCCCCAAATTCAATTACCAGGCCCTTCAGGTCTGGTATAGATATTATGGGGAACCCCGCCACAAATAAAAAAAAATGCGTGCGGTTCCCCCAAATATCCATACCAGGCCCTTCAGATCTGGCATGGATTTTAAGGGGAACTCCACCCCAAATAAAAAAAAATGGCGTGGAGTCCCCCCAAAAATCCATACCAGACCCTTATCCGAGCACACAACCTGGCAGGCCGCAGGAAAAGAGGGGGGACGAGAGAGCGGCCCCCTCCCCCTCCTGAACCGTACCAGGCCACATGCCCTCAACATGGGGAGGATGTCCCCATGTTGATGGGGACAAGGGCCTCATCCCCACAACCCTTGCCCGGTGGTTGTGGGGGTCTGCGGGCGGGGGGCTTATCGGAATCTGGAAGACGCCTTTAACAAAGGGGACCCCCAGATCCCGGCCCCCCCTATGTGAATTGGTAAGGGGTACATTGTAAAAAAAAACACACAAACACCTTGGAAAAGTCCTTTATTAAAAAAAAAAAAAACATTCCAGCGATGAAATCCAGTGTCCCACGGCGATCCGATGTCCAGCGCTGTCCGTCATTGGCAGAGCCTGAGCGGACCTGATGGGGAACTTCCTTCACTGTGTAATACATGAATAGACACGCCCCTTCTAAAGTTCCCCATCAGGTCCGCTCAGCCAATGAATAGGTGTAAGGCTAAGCGGACCAGATGCAGAACATGAGAAGGGGCGGGTCTATTCATGTATTACATAAACAGTGAAGGAAGTTCCCCATCAGGTCCGCCCCCTCGTATGTCAGACCCTGCCTACATCATTGGCCTGAGCGGACCTGATGGAGAACTTCCTTCACTGTGTAATACATGAATAGAATAAATGGTTAGGGGGCGCTAATAAGTGCAAATAAAAAAACAATAGTGCTGAAACGGTTATACATGTACCAATACCTCAATTTATATAAATGCAATATTGAATTCTCTATATAAGTGTCCCAATATAGTGTATAAACAAAAGTTCAACAGAAAAGATGTCCAAATTTTGCTGCTGAAAGAGAAATCAAGTTTTCATGTGACTCCAATACTCAGTGCTGACAACTCAGTGCTGACAAAAAACTTGAAGTGATGTAAATTGTGCTCCTTCACCAAGGGAAAAAAAAAAAAAAACGTACACCCAACGTGCTGTAGTAAATCCTGCTTACCAGAGGTAGTTGACCACGTTAACTAAAAAGTAGGTCAAAATCGCTTTTACAGGGTAGTGCCTGTCCACATGGATTGGACCTGGAAAAAATCCTTCCTCCTCATACAGCCATGACCGGAAAATTAAGATGGAAACATTCCATAGTGTAAAACTGTTTTTTATTCGTAAAAAACATAAAAAGAGCCAAATGGCTACTCACATTCACAAGTGCCTATTCCCGACACTGGGGCTGCAGGCTCTCAGAGGAATAAAAGGGAAAATCCGCTGCGATCAGTCCACTTGCATGGACGGCGTGCGTTCCACCTCCCTCCTTCCGCTAGCCACACAGGCCGGATGTGGGCGTAAAAAACACGTGACCAGATACCGCCTCAATGGGGCCGTCCATGCAAGTGGACTGATCGCAGCGGATTTTCCCTTTTATTCCTCTGAGAGCCTGCAGCCCCAGTGCCGGGAATAGGCACTTGTGAATGTGAGTAGCCATTTGGCTCTTTTTATGTTTTTTACAAATAAAAAACAGTTTTACACTATGGAATATTTCCATCTTAATTTTCCGGTCATGGCTGTATGAGGAGGAAGGATTTTTTCCAGGTCCAATCCATGTGGACAGGCACTACCCTGTAAAAGCGATTTTGACCTACTTTTTAGTTAAAGTGGTCAACTACCTCTGGTAAGCAGGATTTACTACAGCACGTTGGGTGTACGTTTTTTTTTTTGTTTTTGTTTTTCCTTGGTGAAGGAGCACAATTTACATCACTTCAAGTTTTTTGTCAGCACTGAGTTGTCAGCACTGAGTATTGGAGTCACATGAAAACTTGATTTCTCTTTCAGCAGCAAAATTTGGACATCTTTTCTGTTGAACTTTTGTTTATACAATATATTGGGACACTTATATAGAGAATTCAATATTGCATTTATATAAATTGAGGTATTGGTACATGTATAACCGTTTCAGCACTATTGTTTTTTTATTTGCACTTATTAGCGCCCCCTAACCATTTATTCTACACATCACTGTGAGTCATTCACTTTTCAGGGGAGCAGCTTTAGTTTTAGGTTTTGAGGTCAATATATTTGACCTGGGTGATCATACATTTATTATTTATTATTTTGTCGGGGAGTTTACTCAAAAATAATACATGAATAGACCCGCCCCTTCTCACGTTCCGCATCTGGTCCGCTTAGCCTTACACCTATTCATTGGCTTAGCGGACCTGATGGGGAACTTTAGAAGGGGCGGGTCTTTATATTTAATGCGGAGGAAGTTCCCCATCAGGTCCGCTCAGGCTCAGCCAATGACGGACAGCGCTGGACATCGGATCGCCGCGGGACACTGGATTTCATCGCTGGAATGTTGTTGTTTTTTTTTAATAAAGGACTTTGTGTGTTTTTATTTTTATTTTTTTACACTTTCTTTGTGAAATGGTAGGGGTACAATGTACCCCTTACCAATTCACATAGGGGGGGGCCGGGATCTGGGGGTCCCCTTTGTTAAAGGGGTCTTCCAGATTCCGATAAGCCCCCTGCCCGCAGACCCCCACAATCACCGGGCAAGGGTTGTGGGGATGAGGCCCTTGTCCAAAACAACATGGGGACATCATTCCCATGTTGAGGGCTTGTGGCCTGGTATGGTTCAGGAGGGGGGGCGCTCTCTCATCCCCCATTCTTTTCCTGCGACCTGCCAGGTTGCGTGCTTGGATAAGGGTCTGGTATGGATTTTTGGGGGGACTCCACGCCATTTAAAAAAAAAATTGGGGTGGAGTTCCCCTTACAATCCATGCCAGATCTGAAGGGCCTGGTATGGATATTTGGGGGGAACCGCACACATTTTTTTTTTTAATTTACGGCGGGGTTCCCCTTAATATCTATACCAGACCTGAAAGGCCTGGTATTTGAATTTGGGGGGACCCCCACGCTTGTTTTTTTTTTTTTTTATCAATGACTTTTCTATTGCCGGGAGCCGACAATTCATTAGCCGCGAGTGAGTTTTTCCTTCAAAAATTACATTTTGTGTGGGGACAGTTCTAAGCACGGGAAACATGCGCGACTTTACATGCATATTATACACACCCCCCATGTACGAAATTTAAAGGAAAATGTCTCTTTTATTTTTTAATTTTAAGCATTATTAAAATCACTGCTCCCGTAAAAACTTCAATTTTTAAAACTTTTTTTTGCATTGATACATGTCCCCTGGGGCAGGACCCGGGTCCCCAAACACTTTTTATGACAATAACTCGCATATAAGCCTTTATAATTAGCACTTTAGATTTCGAACGTTCGAGTCCATTGTATTTAATAGGGTTCTAAAGTTCACGCGAACATTCTGTCTGTTCGCAGGTTCTGGTGCGAACCGAACAGGGGGGTGTTCGGCTCAACCCTGGTTACTACATAGAAACATTCTGATACAAATGTGGGGGAGATACTTCATAGTTTCCAAAACCAAAATCTAAAAAAACAAAAACAGCCAGAATTCTACCTTCACTCTTTCAGCAATAGAAAAAAAATACAATGGGAAAAACATGAGAGCAGCTTGAGAACCTTGCATGGACCAGCCATACAAAGTTCAAACAAACGGGCATGAGACTACACCTCCATCAACACACTCATCATTACAGATTTTTGAAGCCGCAGCTGAACTACATCCACTCCAGAGGGATACCCAAAATAGTATCCTTGGACCACCTATGTTAATCTTTTTGGGGTTCAAAGGCCTTTGCCCCAAAACTAAGCTTTGTGCACCGTGTGACCGTCTGACTGTGGGAAGCCTCCATTCCTTCCCTTTGCACAGACCTCCTTGTGTCCATGGCAATTTGAATCGGCTTATCGTCTTAACCCTGCGTCCAGGGTAAACCGTTGCACCCATTTCGGGGAGCACCGCCCGGTGTCTTCTTCTACAGTGGATTGAAGGACTACAACCACTATCTGGTCAAGTCCCCCAACTAGAGACCCTAACCAAGGTGTTCTCACCCCCCGAATTAGGCCTCTACCCCTCACAGTGTATGCATACACAAGCATTTTCCGCTATACACCCATACACTGCGTCGCCAGACTAAACCACACAGAACACTTACGCCCGTTTACCACCTGCAGAACAATGTGGCTTCTCCCTGTATCCAGATGATAAAACAATAATGTTGATGCCCCCCTGTTTGCTCTCTACCCAAAACTGTATTACAGTACAAAACTTCACAAAACTGGAACAAAATATAAAACACTTTTAAATGTCAAAATGCTTTCCATTTTCCTTCCAAGCACAAATCTCATTAGCCAACCTTTCAGACAGCCCCAAGCTCCTCCCACCAAATTTCTGCTAATACATAAATGCTGAAAAGAACCTCCTGTTACATGCTCAGCTACTTAAAACCCCTACTGGTTTATTTACATATCATTTGTACAGGAAGAGGAAGGGGAGGGGGGAGCCTAGCGACATCGCCTTGTCTATCAAGACACCAAAACAAATCAATGGCTAAACATCATATAAATTTCAACAATTTAAAAAAACCTTTGTCAAGGAAATTATGAACTAAACCCCCCTTTTGCAAATGGGAGGGAATCCCCCCTGACCCACACATCCCCTGGAAGTCAAACCAGTTGAGACTCAAATACAAACTCCTGCCAACAGATGGCTATACAGTACAAGCTTCAAAAACAATGAATTGCCTTCTGGGAAACTCCCAAATATTTAAACATAAAAACACACACCATTGTATAAAAACTCTCAGTTAGTCTTACAATCTATCAAAATTCAGCGTAAAGTAGAGTTTTCACTTAAAAACTAAATCCGATACAAAAAACCGCGGCTCATATACTGCAAAGTCATGAAAACAGAGAAATCCCCATCCTAACACCATCTGCATAGAGTCTGCATGTTCTCCCTGTGTCTGTGTTGGCTTCCTCCCACACTCCAAAGACATGCTGGTAGGTCAACCAGATCCCCTCAATAAATGGGCCCCAGCATGTGTCTGCAAGCGCGTCGGGACCCCTCGGGGTAAGACCGCGCTATATCAAGATACCACTCAACTCAACTCAAAAGGCGATGCTTAGAAAAACCATTTAACATTAAACAAAAAGAGCCTCTCAGTATGTCACTCTGGTGTCTCACTACTCTCCCCAGCAGTGCACAGGTCAAACTGCAAACACATAGAATAGAACAAAACTGCGCCAATCAACAAATGCCAATACAGCATCCAGTGGCCGATGTGCAAAAAGCAGTGCACACACCACCAGCCACTAGATATAAAAAAACAATGCCCAATGATTATAAAACATATGACAAAAGTCCAGATGAATGCCCAGATGATGCAATAAAAACCCCAAAAATTAGACCACAATACTGAATTATAGAACTAAATGATGGATTAATAGTCCCATGCAAAGGCATAAATCCTGCAAATCACAAGATGAGATCAGTAGATGATTATGCAACCCCCAGTGACATCAGAAAACAAAGGTGCCCTTCACCATAGTATGGTAGCAGCTTACCAGCGGCAAGCCCACAAATGGTGGATGAACCATCGCAAGCCTCATGGACAACAACAAAATGGCGCCATTAAAGAATGCAATTTTTCCCGCCAAAACCAGCACAAACATGGGACTTCAAAATGAATAACTTAAAAACACAAGACCACATGGGTTCCCACACACAAAGGAAAACAAAAATTGTCTCCACCAGATTCCAACACAGAAAAGTCTGCACTACTTAATTCGCACCAAACAACAAAATCTGCCCCAAAAACTGAGAAATTCCACCAGCAAAATAGCCGACGAATGCCACAGCACGGTCACAGGATATCACACCCAAAGGAAAAGTGGCTGTGCGTTCCCCTATAGGATACCCACAGGCTAAGGAAACACTGCGCCTTAAGATGGCAGACAAACCACATGGCCAACAACAAAAGCCAGGTTTGGCGCCATTACTTTTTCCCGCCAAAACCAGCATCTCTTCACTACTAGCCAAAATATCTCCACAAACACTGGAATTTTTCTAAATGACCATCAAAATCCACTGAAAAATGTGTGTCTTGTGTCAGCTACACTCCACAAGGCTCATGTCATCTCCACAAAGCCTCACACCTGAGGCACCACATGAGCACTAAAACATTTTAAGACCCTTTGGCCAACTAAACAGCACATTCAAAAATTTTATACATGCACAACATTAAAACAACACTTTTCTCTACACATACACACTGTGGCATCAGCTTCCATAACAAGCCATTGAGAAATATAACTCCTCAATGCTAGCATCCAAAACAGCCTGCAACCATTCAAAGGGCGTATTCCTTTCAACAAACAGCTACTATTGTCTGGCTTCCAACAAGGCCTGGCCACTTGAATATTCAACAAGCTGCTTTCAACTTAAAACCAGACCCTTTACCTTAAAAATTTTTACAATTATGAGGACATGTGTCTTGGTCCCATACGAAGGTAGAAATCACAATTTATCCATTTCTATTTTTCATAGAAATCACAAACGCTACACACATACAGTATATTGTTGCTTGTAACATCAGATCATCTCTCAGGGCGTAGCCCCTCGAGCACAAAACTACTGCATGCTATATACAGAGAGTCACCAACTTTCACCATTGTAGATGGCCATGCTGGCTCCCCTCCCCCACCAAAGCACATGGCTTATGGCTCAATGCAGCGGCCATCTTTAACAATGCAGCAGGCAGGCATGAGCACACATGTGCAATCTCACTCATGGGGACACGTGTTCTGCATCAGACAAAAACAAATCACATACAGTCTATATTTCTCATTTAGTTACACTCTTACACAACAGGCATCTCTCATACCACAGGCACACAGACAAACGATCCACGACAAAATCACACACATACGATCAGATTCACAGACATCCACACACAGGCCCACATGATCGGATTCACAGGCATACGATCTCTCTCCCAACAAAATCACACACACACACATACTGTAAACTTACAGCATTATTTAAAAAAGACGAAAAATGTGTTCTTTTACAGAGCAGAATCCCCAAGCATCGGATCGTGCATCCATACTCCCCCATCTCGACTCGATGCCTAAAGGGGCTCCATCTAGTCCCTTTGTGGTCGCCATTTTACTGTCATGGAAAAATAGGTTGTATGCAGAGCATGCAGCCTATTTTTCCTGTGCTAAATAAGCACACACTTCAGATTTCATCTTATTGCAATAATGCTATCTTTAGCTAAGTTTCACTCACCATTCATTTGCTTTGCCATTCATTCAAAGAAGGAAGCATCACCACACAGCTAGGTTCATCTCGGGATCACAGCAAACTCTACCTGTCGACGCCAACAACAGGTTCTTTTATTTAACTCCCAGCCGGAAGTGATGTCACGACATGTGACCTCCTCCACAGGAAGTGAGCTTACAACATGTGACCTCCACCCAGCAGACGACCATATAAGGACATCCCTCTAAACAAGATGTCCCATACAATCCAATACATGAATATAGATTAAAGGATACAATTCAATACAATAATACAATGATACAATAATAATACAATAACCAATGAACACAGTTCCTGATGAGGGGAGCTTATCTGCAGGTGTATGCTCACACCACCACCTCAATGCTGATCAGACATAGAGGCGACAAGAGCACACATGCGCTAAACCGATAATGCGTTTGCAGAGAGGCCTCACTCCGCAAACACCCTACTCCAAATCAGGAAGTTTATCTCAACCAGCCTCAGACTGCCCCAGTCAGCTCTTTAGAGCGGGTTGCGGAAGTACTAACACTGGGTGACACTATGACAATACATATTAAATACATCTTCATAAAATTCTCCACAACACAGCAGAGCCCAGACGTTTGCGGCTATAACTTATTAAGTAGGGCCGGAACCCTATACCATCTAGCCAGAAACTTACAGTATATCCCTGTACTTGAAAATGGCTTGATATGGAGGATTCATGGGCCAGTGAGAGGATCCTATTGATTTGCTGTCTACAATGTGAAATTTGTAAGTCCTCCTCCCATTTGTATAAGAGAATATAACCTTCTGGGGGCTCAATGATCCATTTATAAGTGACAACAGGTGTGGTACATATTTCCCCTCTGCACATAAATGCTCAAAAAACATCAGTGGCCCAGCTTACAATCCTACCTCCGGTATAGACTTTAAGTAATGTGACACTTGAAAGACCAACCAGGGTACACCTAGATATGCCTAAACCTGCCAACCCCCGGAGTTGTTTATTATCTACCTCGGGCGGGAAATCTGGGTTATGGATAACCGGAGTTAATGGAGATAGGTAGGGAGAAAGGCCTTTTAAAGGGAACGTCTGAGTAAGAGCTGCAATTGTAGCCCCGATTGTGGGATGCGACTCCAATCCACAAAAGTGTTTATGGGCAACCCAAGGAAGAGCCGACAGAACAATCGGTGATGCCTGTTGTTCGATTTGCAACCAACGTTTAGTCTGCGGGGAAATACACCATGATACCACTCTAGACAAATGTACGGCTCGGTAATATGAGATCAGATCAGGCAGCCCAATTCCCCCTATGGATTTAGGCAAAACTATCATAGATTGATGGAGTCTGACTGTCTTATTACTCAAAATAAATTAAGTCAAAGAGGAAGAAGGCTTTTTGGTAATTTAATCGGTATTGCTTGCATTAAGTAGAAAATCTGGGGGAGCATTGTCATCTTAAATGCATTGCATCTCCCGATCCATGTGAGAGTAAGAGTTTTCCAGAATTGAAGATGCATTCGAATTTTGGATAACAATGGACAAAAATTTATCTCGTATAATAGGGCAGTGTCTGGAGTCAATTTAACCCCCAGATATTACATAAACGACTGAACCCAATTGAACTGATAATTGCAGAAGAATGCTTGTCACTTCACATTTAGCATAGTTTATAGAAAAATTAGAGAGATACTAGTACTGATCAAAATATTGGAGTAAAGATGGTAACAAAACCTCCGGGTTGGTAAGGAAGAATAAAAGGTCCTCCACATAAGCAGCGATCTTATGCTCTATATTTGAAACCTGTAGTCCGCTAATCGTGGGGTCTGATCTGACTTTGCAGAGAAAAGGTTCTAGAATTAGGGTGAACAACAATGGAGAGAGGGGGCAGCCCTGTCTTGTCCCATTGGACAGAGAAAAATACTCTGATCAGGCTCCTGTTAACTAACACTGCCGCTTTAGGACCAGTATATAATGACTATATCCTGGCCTGCATTTGTTCCCTCAAACCTATGTGTCTCAGGGTGGATCCTAAGAATTGCCAATCTACCCGGTTGAAGGCCTTTTCAGCATCTGTTGATAAAAGCAGAAGGGGTCAGGCCTCCGAGCGAGCGAAGTGAATCAAAAAAGGCAAAAAATTGTTTGAACACGCGAACACCATTAAAGTCTATGGGACACAAATGTGAAAAATCAAAAGTGCTAATTTTAAAGGTTAATATGCAAGTTATTGTCATAAAAAGTGTTTGGGGACCTGGGTCCTGCCCCAGGGGACATGTATCAATGCAATTGAAATTTTTTCTTTTTAAATGGCGTGGGCCCCCCCTCAAAATTCATACCAGACCCTTCAGGTCTGGAATGGATTTTAAGGGGAACCCCACGCCAAAAAAAAAAAAAATGGCGTGGAGTTCCCCCCAAAAATCCATACCAGACCCTTACCCGAGCACACAACCTGGCAGGCTGCAGAAAAAGAGGGGGGGACTAGAGAGCGCGCCCCGTCCTGAACTGTACCAGGCCACATGCTCTCAACATGGAGAGGATGACCCCATGTTGATGGGGACAAGGGCCTCATCCCCAAAACCCTTTCCCGGAAGTTGTGGGGGTCTGCGGGCGGGGGGCTTATCGGAATTTGGAAGGGGACCCACAGATCTCGCCCCCCCCCATGTGAATTGGTAACAGCCTACATTGTACCCTACCATTTCACCCAAAAAAGCAAAGAAAAAAAAAACACACACAGCTTGGGACAAGTCCTTTCATAAAAAAGAAAAAAAATTCCAGCAATGTAATCCTTCTACGACCAACAATACACGCCACCACAATTGATTCCGCCTCCATGGGATGCGGCCCGCCGGATGACGCGAGACCCCATTGACAGCTCTTATATAGCCGAGGGTGGGGCTACTGGGGACCCCACCCCCTCTTACGCACAGGGGTTTGCCGCAGGGTTACCCAGTGACATGTTCGGGAGACCCCTCCGACGCAGTGGGGGTTTGCCGCGGGGTTACCCAGTATCATGTACAGGTGACTCCGCCTCCCTCTGATGCAACAGGGTTTGCCACGGGGTTACCCAGTGAAATGTATGGGTGACCCCGCCCCCCTCTGATGCAATGGGGGTTCCCGTTGTGGCAGAGGGGGCGGAGTCACCCATACATGTCACTGGGTAACCCATGGCAAACCCCCGTTGCGTTAGAGGGGGTGGGGTCACCAGCGTACGTCACGGGTATCCCCGCCCTCGGCTATATAAGAGCTGTCAAGCGGGTCTCGCTTCATTAGGCAGGCCACCTCCCATGGATGCGGAATCGATCGTGGCAGCGTGTATCGTCGGTCATAGAAGGATTACATGACTTGCTAAAGTTGCTAGAGGTAGGCTCAGAGAGGCAGGCATAGCATCAACAGACATGACATTGACAGGAATGACATGTATAATTCTAGCTAGACATGACAGACCCTAAAGCCTAGTACACAGTAAGGCCTCGTACACACGGCCGAGATTCTCGTTGAGAAAAACATGTAGTTTTTTTCGACGAGATTCTTGGACAAGAAACTTGTCCCGGCCGAGTGTACACACGCTCGTTTCAAAGAACCCGCGGTTCTTTGAAAGGAGCGTACGCGGTGACGTCATCGACTACGTCGAGCATGCGCTCGTCACATTCGATGCCGTCGCCGCCATCTTGGTACACCCTACGTATGCCTAGGAAGCTACCGCGCATGCGTCAAATTCATTTCAAACATGCGCGGGCTTCCGGGCGGACAGGTAAGTGTACACACACTCACTTTTCTCGTCGAGAAACACGCCGAGGAGAATCTCGACGAGAAAATAGAGAGCAGGTTCTCTATTTTCTCGTCGAGGTTTCTTGTCGGTTTTCTCGACGAGAAACACGCTAGCAGCGTACACACGACCGATTTACTCGGCAAGACCTCTCTGCCAGCAAGTTTCTTGCTGGTTCTTGCCGAGAAAATCGGTCGTGTGTACGAGGCCTAACAGTTGTTTTTTCGTTTAACCCGGCAGGCTGAATGAAAAAACTGAAGAGCTCAGGAGGAGCCGCTATACTTACAATCCAATATTAGTACAGCGATCTCACCCATTGAGCAATTGTATTCTGACAGGGGGACTGCCCCTGCCAGAACACACAGGCCATTGGCTGAGAGCGCTGATCGGGTCGATCGACAGACCTTTTTTGGTATGCCTCTTTGTCAGAAGCCGGCCGGCTTCTGACAGACCAGCTGCGTACAGGCGGGCTAAATGTCGGCTGGTTCTATTGAACTGGTCAATGCCGTCCGATATTCGGCCTGTGTGTACGACCTTTAACAAAGTTCTTGTTTTGACAGACTAAAAACTAAAAAGGAAAATCCTGTGGCACAGTAAGAATAGTATCATGAATATGCGGGTCAGTCATTAATTTCTGGATGCCCTAAAGAGTTTTTTCAAAGGTAAAAATTGTGGGAAATAGATTAGATTTTCTATTGTTCAGGATTTTCTGGAATCCCTTATTTCATTGAACACAAAGAAGTATATCAGCAGATGTTTCGTTTATGATGACATCCCTGATACATTTGCTCATTCTTCTGTGCCACAAAAAAAATCTTAAGAGCTACATCTTAAAACAAAACCAGCATCCCAATCCTGTAAGATATCAGCAACTTGTAAAATAAAGGGTAACTAAGTCTGTAATAACTACATCTTAAAGATGTTATCAAGGGATTAGAGGTTGAAATTTTTGCTGAAAATGTTGTGGATACGTTTTCAGACCACAGAACACAGTGGGGGAGAGTTACTAAAACTGGTGCACACATAATCTGATGCAGCTGTGCATAGTAACCAACGAACTTCTAGGTTTTATTGTCAAAGATTGAACAAGCTGAAGTTATGCCGCGTACACACGATCATTTTTCCCGTCGGGAAAAATTAAATTTTTTTTTTTCGCCGAGAAAAACGATCGTCTGTGGGCTTTATGTCGTTTTTCTCGTTGAGAAAAACGGCAGAAAAAACGACGAGAAAAATTAGAACATGTTCTAAATTTTCTCATTGTTTTTTCCATCATTTTTTTCCGCGGCAGTTTTCCCATAGGGAGACACTGCCGCGGAGCTCACAGACGGTCGTTTTTCTCGACAAAGAAAAAAATGACGGGAAAAACGGTCGTGTGTGGGGGAACATGCCGTTCCCTCGTTTTTCATTTTTTTTCATGCCGTGATTCACGGCGGTGTTTTCACCGCCGTGAATCACTATCGTGTGTACGCGGCATTAGAATCTGAGTGGTTACTATGCACAACTGCACCACATTTTGTGTGCACTAGTTTTACTAAATCAACAACTTGAGGACTGGGAAATACAATTATTTTACCTGCTATCCACAGGCTATCATCCATACATACTTAGCCACATTTTCTTGGCTAATTAGTGTGTATGTAATGTTCCTCTCATGTGTTTTTGTTTTTGTTTGTTTTTTGTGTGCATGTTCACTGGGCAGAACAAAGTAGAAATCAGGCAGAGCCATTTCCTGGTGCCTCCATGGCAGCATACCTGTGATAGAGCTCCGCCTCGACTCCTCCTTCAGGACTAGTGAATAGCATAAATTAAAGGCATAGTCCCTCCCCCAACATTCTCCTTTTTTTCCTCATACCTTCTTGTGCTGGTGAAGAGTAGCAGTATGTCCATACCTCTGCAGTCGGCAGCATCCGCCGGGTTTAGCCTTTCCCGTGTGCAGTCCCTGTTCTTGGGCCGCTCACAGCGCTGATAAGACTGGGAACCCCTCTGTGGATCTGTTGGGGTCATTTCACAGAGTTTCCTCACAGGAACGCAGTCTGCTATCACATCCATGATGAATGTAGTGGAAGTCGCAAAAGGATCAGCTCCATCTTCCCAGGCTGGTGGTTTCCATTTTTTATTACAGGCATTTGTGTTTATCCCCTTTCTTTTCCTCTCTTCCCCTCCCCTCCCCTTTCCTTTGCTTGCTAGGCGCCTTCAAATGATTATTGTCTTACTTTTTTGTTCCTTTAAAACTGTGCAACTGGATAGGGCAGGTGTCTCTCTGTGCAACAACATTGTGGTGCTTATTTCCGGGTTCGGGGGGGCTACAGGTGCTCTGTACGTCCCGCCAGGTAGGAGAGTGTCATGGCACAGCGTCCTCGCCGCCGTCTGCGCATGCGTGATTCGGGAGTGATACAGAGCCGTCGTTTCTTGGCTCTCTGTACTGGGCGACGCTGGATCTTCTGCGCGTGCGCATGCACGGTCGCTTGGTTCAGTGGCAGCCATCTTGGATTCTGGAAAGAAGGCTAGATTTGCCCTTTTTTTCAATCAATTCCAAATGGTGGTTTATGGGATTAGCCCACGCACCTTGAGCCTATTTAGGTTCAGATTCAGGGATTGCTGTCAGAGTCTCCTAAGATGACGATATAAAAATGTTTGTTAAAAAAAAAAAAAAAAAAAAGGATGCCAAAAACTCCTGATTCTTTTCCCTTTCTTACTATATTTCCGGAGCTGATCCTTGTGCCCAACTCCGCAATGAGTCATTATTCATCTCGCAGCAAAGATCCTCACACTTCTATTAGGTATGTGACCAACTATACGTGAGTATAAAAAAAAAAAAGTGCGCTCACTGGTCTAGCGTGAGTTCCTTACATCGTAGCCCTACCCACTCCAAGGGGTCCCGCTCATCAGGGCGTAGGTCCCATTCTTCACATCGTAGATCAGAGAGGTCAAGATCCAGAGGACATGATCGGTCCCCCTCTCCTAGGACCTATAGAAAGAGAAATGCTGGACATGTGGGGCTACACCGCTACCAGACAGAGTGGTCTGTAAGGACTGTTTTACGGACTATGCGTCCAACCGCGAGCTAGAAAATCAGCACGCTGTAGATCTGCTTAAGCGAACAATGAAGGACTCCTTCTCTGAGCTTTTGGCTTTGGTCCCCGCTCAACCACTTCAGCAGATATCCCAGGTTCAGGATATAGAACTTAATCTCCCTGGTCCGTCAGCAGTCAGTACACCTCTGCCGCCGTCAGGCCGACCAGCTAGAGATTCACCACCTGAAGACTCTTCAGGGGACTCTTCAGAGGAATCAGAACCTTCTGGCTTCAGTCTCTCCTTGGTAAAGCCATTCATCCAGGCAGTCAAAACTGCAATCGCCTGGAAAGACACAGAATAGCCTCCCCAAGAGTCTACAAGCTACTTCCCATTCCTCAGATGGGCGAGATTAGTCAAGTCATTCAGAAGGAATGGTCAAAGACTGATAAACTATATACCCCTTACCAGAGTCTGGAACGCAGTCACCAAACTCCATGCCAGTGGTAGACGCGTCGGTGGTGCGACTCGCAAAAAATATAACTTTGCCAATGAAGGATTCCGCTTCCTTCAAAGACCCTCTAGACAGGTGAATCGACCTGGAGCTGAAGAGGAGCTACTTAGCCCCGGAAGCAGCATGTAAGCCAGCTATTGCCCTCACATCAGTATCAAATGCCATAAGATCTTGGACAGATAATATTGAGACGGCTTTGCGTCAGGATGTTCCGATGGAGGATATAACTAAGTCCTTAGAAGAGCTTAGATTGTCGGCAGACTTTGCCTGCGTAGCGGCCATTGACACGATCAGGTGGTCGGCAAGATCCATGTTGCATTCAGTGATGGCGAAGAGGGCCTTGTGGCTGAAACCCTGGATGGCTGACTTATCCTCCAAACAAAATGGGTGCAAAATCCCGTTTGATGGGAAAGCACTATTCGGAGACAAAATGGATAAAGCTATCTCCAGGCTGTCAGGAGGGAAGTCTGGTATGCTTCCACAGGACAGAAGTAGGACGAAGATTCAGAGGTGGTTCCTCTAGGTTCTGCCAGTCAAACCCAAGGGATTTTAGGCAGTCGAGACAGCCCAGAGACAACAAAAGACCTTGGAAAGGTACTCAGGGATCCTTTTTGAACAGGAAGATGAAAGCCCTTCCGGCTCCACAGGAGCAGAATCAGTCTTGTTTTTTTACGCCAGAGTAGCCCAGGCACTCCCGGTGGGAGCCAGGCTAAAGTTTTTTACCCCAGTCTGGGCCACCCGCTGCCATGACCCCTGGGTTCTGTCAACAATTCAGTGGGGGCACTTTTGGAATTTTTCTCACCCCCCCACCTCGGAACTCTTTCAAAGGACAGAGATTCCATCCTCTCCACTGAAGGCTCAAGCTCTGAAAAACTTCCTAACGTCACTCCAGCTTCAGGGGGCGGCTGTTCCGGTTCCCTTGGCAGAGCGCTTCGCAGGCTTTTACTCCACCCTATTTCTGGTCCCAAAGAGGACAGGTGGGTGGAGGCCTGTGATAGACCTAAAGAGGCTCAACCGGTATATCCGCCCCGAAAGCTTCAAAATGGAGTCCCTGCAGACGATTATTCAGACAGTCCAGCCATCAGATTGGATGATTTCGGTCGATCTGCAGGATGCATACCTACATGTTCCAATTCTACCTGCATTTCAAAAATACCTGAGATTTGCAGTGGGATGGACCCACCTACAGTTTCAAGCACTGCCTTTCGGTCTGTGCACCTCTCCCAGGGTGTTCACCAAGATACTAATATCTGCTTTGGTTCCCCTGCGGGAGAGGGGCTTGAGGATATACCACTACTTGGACGACATCCTACTCCTAGCAAGCAATCCGGATCAGTTGGTATGTCACCGGGACATTCTTCTACAGTCCCTAAAAAGAGCTAGGGTGGCTGGTGAATTCCGACAAGTCAACTAACGCCAACACAGCAGATAATCTACGCGCAATGTTCGACACTCAGGTGGGGACAGTGTCATTACCACCGCCGAAGGCAAGGATTGTCATCCAGAGAATGATCAATGTCATCCGGAGCCCGTATCTGACGGCTTCACAATGCCTGAGCCTCATTGGCACAATGTCTTCCTATATACCCATGGTTCCTTGGGCACATTGGCACTTTAGGTATTTCCAGACTGGTTTCTTGGCGCAGTGGAAGAAACAACGACTATCTCAGACGATCCTGCTGACGGGGAAAAATGCGCAGGAGCCTTCACTGGTGGACAGTTCCGGAAAACCTCTCCAAGCCTCATCACCTGGGCACCCTTCCTTGGATCACAATTACGTCCGATGCAAGCAGACAGGGCTGGCAGACAGGCCCATTGCGGGAAAACCAGAATACAGGGGAGATGGTCATGCACCACCCAGGGAGTGGTATCAAACATCTTGGAGATGAGGGCAGCCTTCTTGGCACTGACCTCTTTGGCACCCCAAATCAGAGGCCAGAGAATACTCCTACGCCTAGACAACAGGGCAGCTGTCGCTTATCTGCAGAAGCAGGGAGGCACTCGCAGCAGGTCACTCAAGGAGGTAGAGCCGATCATGCTCTGGGCGAAGCAGAACCTGTAGGCGATGTATCTGCCAGGCAGGTTGAACACGGAAGCAGACACATTATCCAGAAACTTCCTGGACAACAACAAGTGGGCTCTCCACCCCCATGTCTTCCTTTAGATTGCCAACATATGGGATCCCCCTCAGGTAGATCTGTTCACCTCCCCGAAGAATGCCAAGCTGGACAGGTTCTTCTCTCGGCTGCCGCATCCACAAGCCGAGGCAGTGGATGCCCTGTCATGTCCCTGGAGGTTCACCACGGAATATGCCTTTCCTCCCAGGCCATTAATATTCAAATTCCTACTGAGGCTCCTCAGGGAGCCAGTCCAGGTGGTGGCAGTACTTCCGTATTGCGCCTCAGTGTGGGCTCTCCAATCAAGATCCCTCCTTTCCCTCAACTTCTGTCGCAGGGCAGTCTAGTTAATCCAAACCCTCAGAAGTTGAATCTTCAAATCTGGAGGTTGAGAGGCGAAGGTTCGAGTCCCTAGGGTGTTCTGCAGGAGTCATATCAACCCTTCTAAAAGCTAGGAAGCCAGCAACTAATGCCATATATTCAAAAATATGGGACAAGTTCTTGTCATTTGTTTCCGGAAATGGATTTGATCCAATCCTTCCTTCTACATCTCATGTTCTAGGATTCCTTCAGACAGGACTTGGTCTGGGACTTGGTCTGAGCTCTCTCAAAGTGCAGGTAGCAGCAATCTCTGCTGCAACAAATAAGAGATTGGCGGAGGATCCTTCAGTAGTCACTTTCCTCAGAGGTATATTGAAGATTCGCCCTCCTGTCAGACGATCATTTCCTAAGTGGGATCTGTCCCTAGTCCTGGAAGTTCTATCTGACCATCCCTTTGCTCCAGTGGAACAAGTAACAATATGGAACCTGACACTAAAGACGGCTTTCCTGCTAGCCATTACATCTGGCAGAAGAATCTCGGAACTTCACTCTTTAGGGATAGGTGACGACCACATCTCCTTCTCCCCAGACAGAGTGGAACTTCGTCCCCTTCGGGGGTTCACACCAAAGGTTGCTACTCCAAGCCACCTGTTGGAACCCTGGGCACTACCAGTGTTTACAGACACGGATTCAGAGCCTTGTCACGAACTGGATGTATCCAGAGTGCTCAGGGCCTACCTAGAAGCCACCGGCCCCTTCAGAAATTCTGAGAGACTTTTCATTGTACCGTTCGGTAGATACAGGGGCAAAGAAGCTTCCATCAGAACTCTGGCATCTTGGGTTGTAAAGTTAATCCAGAAGGCCTACAGGGTGAAGAATATGGAGCCTCCATCTCGAGTGAATGCTCATTCTACAAGGGCAGTCTCAGCTTCCTGGGCGGCAAGGGCTAATGTTTCATTGGAGACGGTGTGCAGGGCCGCCACCTGGTCTTCTCACCATACGTTCCTCAGACACTACCATATTGATCCAGGAGCGCTCACGACTGTTGAGTTTGGTAGGAGGGCAGTTCAGGCTGCTATGTCCTCTTCTAATTAAACATTTATTGTTAAGCAATTATCCCACCCATGTCAGCTAGTTATTTATCACAGGTATGCTGCCATGGAGGCACCAGGAAAACGGAAAATCATACTTACCAGTAATTTTCCTTTCCTGGTGCCTATCCATGGCAGCATACGCTCCCACCCTCGGTATTCTATATTACAGAGAATGTTGGGGGAGGGACTATGCCTTTAATTTATGCTATTCACTAGTCCTGAAGGAGGAGTCGAGGCGGAGCTCTATCACAGGTATGCTGCCATAGATAGGCACCAGGAAAGGAAAATTACTGGTAAGTATGATACAATTTTCCGTTTTTCTTGCATATACACATGATTGTGTAATAAATATTACATAACTAATGCCAACCTCTTAAGAACTAGGTAATAAAATGATTTAAGTTTTTACTGCTGGTCATAATCTTCATCATACTTAGCCACACTTGCTTGAACTAATACTGTATTTGCAGTTTTCCTGTCATTTCTTTCTATGTTGTGATACACATCTTAAATGTTGTTCACTAGGCACAATAATGTAGAAATCAGACAGGACCTTATGTAGGAATTGTGTTAGAAAATTCAGCAAAACTAATGTCAGCATCTTCGGGGGTTCACACCAAAGGTTGCTACTCCAAGCCACCTGTTGGAACCCTGGGCACTACCAGTGTTTACAGACACGGATTCAGAGCCTTGTCACGAACTGGATGTATCCAGAGTGCTCAGGGCCTACCTAGAAGCCACCGGCCCCTTCAGAAATTCTGAGAGACTTTTCATTGTACCGTTCGGTAAATACAGGGGCAAAGAAGCTTCCATCAGAACTCTGGCATCTTGGGTTGTAAAGTTAATCCAGAAGGCCTACAGGGTGAAGAATATGGAGCCTCCATCTCGAGTGAATGCTCATTCTACAAGGGCAGTCTCAGCTTCCTGGGCGGCAAGGGCTAATGTTTCATTGGAGACGGTGTGCAGGGCCGCCACCTGGTCTTCTCACCATACGTTCCTCAGACACTACCATATTGATCCAGGAGCGCTCACGACTGTTGAGTTTGGTAGGAGGGCAGTTCAGGCTGCTATGTCCTCTTCTAATTAAACATTTATTGTTAAGCAATTATCCCACCCATGTCAGCTAGTTATTTATCACAGGTATGCTGCCATGGAGGCACCAGGAAAACGGAAAATCATACTTACCAGTAATTTTCCTTTCCTGGTGCCTATCCATGGCAGCATACGCTCCCACCCTCGGTATTCTATATTACAGAGAATGTTGGGGGAGGGACTATGCCTTTAATTTATGCTATTCACTAGTCCTGAAGGAGGAGTCGAGGCGGAGCTCTATCACAGGTATGCTGCCATGGATAGGCACCAGGAAAGGAAAATTACTGGTAAGTATGATACAATTTTCCGTTTTTCTTGCATATACACATGATTGTGTAATAAATATTACATAACTAATGCCAACCTCTTAAGAACTAGGTAATAAAATGATTTAAGTTTTTACTGCTGGTCATAATCTTCATCATACTTAGCCACACTTGCTTGAACTAATACTGTATTTGCAGTTTTCCTGTCATTTCTTTCTATGTTGTGATACACATCTTAAATGTTGTTCACTAGGCACAATAATGTAGAAATCAGACAGGACCTTATGTAGGAATTGTGTTAGAAAATTCAGCAAAACTAATGTCAGCATCTTGAGAATTGGATAATGCAGAGATTTCAACTCTTTACCAATCATGTTCCTCATACTTTTTGACACTAGCTTAACCTATTACTGGTAATCTTCATTATAATTGACAACACTTGTTTGACCCATTACTGTGTATGTAATTGTACTGTTTATACTGTTAGATGCTATTTACTGTTATATACATCTACAGTCTTGTTCACTGAGCACAAAGATGTAGAAAGCAGATGGGATCATATGTCTGATTAAATTTTGCATGATTGTGTCAAATATACCAAAAATAACTAATGTCATTATCCTGATGCCAGGGTAATATAAAGATTACAACCCTGTACCACTGGCCTTCATACTAAGTGGCACATTCTTGACCAAAGCTGTGTATGCAAATTTAGAATTGTCACACTGTTGTGTGATTCTTCATTGTTATATACGGTACATATTGGTGTTTTTCAATTACCACAAAAATGTTATAAAAGACAGCATAATTTTGCCTGATTATATAAGCACATCTGTGTTAAAAGTACAATACAAACTGCTACATTTTGTTTTGGTATAAAAGGTAGTGTTTTTGGAGGAAGACTGTAGTTGTGTCACATTAAAATTTGACAGGTGTGAGAGGGAGCTCCTTAATACCTAAAATCTCTCTGTGGGACCCAGAGGCCCAGTCTGCCTCTAATGACAGGTACAATTTGAGCTAAAAATGACAGCCTCCCACCCCCCCCCCCCCCAGGTGCTTTAAACATCAGTTATTCACCATATAGTACTTGTATTGTTTTACTAGTAATCTAAAGTAGTCCCCTTTCTTTCTTTGCATTTTACTTTTACTAAGTATTCACTGCAAGTGAATTTTTGTGGTGCATGTGTTTTAAATTAAAGAGAATGGTTATCGACCTGTGAGTATTTGGTAAATGCAATATTTACTGCTTTATAAATATGCAAAAAAAAATATTTTACATTTTTGTACCAATTTGAAATTGTTTTCCAACATTAACATCTGACCTGCTGTTCTTATAAATTTTATAAAAATAAAAAACAATTTATACTTACCTGCTCTGTGCAGGGGTATTAAAGAACCACTTTAATGTTCATCATACTTATGATGCAGACAGTAAAGTGCTCTGTCATGAGTTAAATGATTTGTCCATATACTTTCCTTAGGCGATGTTTATTTTCACCTAATATTATTATTATTCTCTTGTTGAAAATGTAGAAGGTTGCTATTGTTATTATGAATAAATGTCAATTTAATGCTAATAAATAATATAGTATTAAATAATGTAATAGGCACAGTCTGGAATTATTATAATAATTTGAAAAGAACTATTAGCCTTCAGCTTGGATTTCTGTTTTAAATGAGAAAATTATTCAGAATGCCTTGTGACAAGAATAGAATATATCCATATGGACAAAGAGAAAAATGAATCTTAATTGTTTTCCTTATCTAAATGGACAAGTCTGTTTCAGAACATTGCATAAAGCTTGCATGTAAGCCCATGAGGCAGGTCTTCAATATGGCAGCTGCCAACATTATCATCACTCAAAGAAACACACAGTACTAAAAGCTGCTTTAGACAATTATAATCTACTTTTGTATAACCCATGGTACATTATGAATATACCGTTCTTTTAACTGCTTGCCGACTGCCTCAAGCACTTATACGTTGGCAGAATGGCAAGGGCAGGCAAAGTAACGTATATATACGTTGCTTTGAATCTGCCGCCTAGCGGGCGTGCCGCGGTCTCCGTGACCCATGGGACCCATGGACTCAATGTCTCCCGGGTCACAGAAATGCAGAACGGGGGGATGCCTTTGTAAACAAGGCATTTCCCTGTTCTGCCTAGTGACAGGACAATGATCGTCTGCTTCCTCTCATCAGGAGCAGTGATCAGTGTCATGTCACAGTAAGCCCCACCCCCACACAGTTGGAATCACTCCCTAGGACACACTTAACCCCTTCCTAGCCCCCTAGTGGTTAACCCCTTCACTGCCAGTCACATTTATACAGTAATCAGTGCATTTTTATAGCACTGATCACTGTATAAATGTGAATGGTCCCAAAATAGCGTCAAAAGTGTCCGATGTGTCCGCCATAATGTCGCAGTCACGATAAAAATCACAAATCGCCGTCATAACTAGTGAAAAAAAATGCCATAAAACTACCCCCTATTTTGTAGATGCTATAACTTTTGGGAAAACCAATCAATAAAAACGTTTATTGCGATTTTTTTTACCAAAAATATGTAGAAGAATACGTATCAGCCTAAACTGAGAAAAAAAAAATGTTATATATTTTTTGGGGATATTTATTATAGCAAAAAGTAAAAAAATATTGCTTTTTTTCAAAATTGTCGCTCTATTTTTGTTTATAGCACAAAAAATAAAAACTGCAGAGATGATAAAATACCACCACAAGAAATCTCTATTTGTTGGAAAAAAAGGACGTCAATTTTGTTCTGGTACCACGTCGCATGACCGCGCAATTGTCAGTTAAAGTGACAGTGCCGAATCGCAAAAAGTGCTCTGGTCAGGAAGGGGGTAAATTCTTCCGGGGCTGAAGTGGTTAATAGACTTCTAAATATAATAACAGAGAGTGTACTATCATTCTGTTTATTGTTATCAAATCTATGTAAACTTTCAATAATTAAATTAAAGCTACCAAGCTACCAAGACACAAAAAATATTTTATCCTTAAAATAAGATTGGCAATCAACCAATTCTGGCATTTGCAAAAAAAGACAAGAGACTTTGCATACTGTTTATCTAAAGGCCCATACACACGGTCGGACTTTTTGCCAACAAACTTCAAAATGAGCAGGTTTTCCCCAAAATCCGACCGTGTGTACGCTCCATCGGACAAACTTTTTCGGTTTTCATCGAACAAAAGTTCGCTCTGCAAACGGACAAACTTTTCGGCAACAAAAGTCCAACCGTGTGTACAGAAATCCATCGGACTTTTGTTAAAATCAACCAACAATAGCAGAAGTTGACCAATGGGTGGCGTTAAAGAGCAGAAAAGAGCAGAAAAACCACGTGATGTTGGGAAAGTTTTGGGAAAGTTTGCAGAAAAGTCCTGCCGTGTGTATGCTATGGGTGTGCCCAGCCAACTCCCTTCGGACAAAAATCCACAGAAAAGTTTGTTGGAAGTCCGACCGTGTATACGAGGCTTTAGGGTTGTTGTAAGTCTCTGTGGAGCGATCAGTAAAGCTAGTGAAATGGGGGCTGGTTAGCTTTATACAGTATGTAAAGCCTGTTTTTAATGTTAGAATGGAATTACTTTGTATGTATGCTCTGTTGTCAGTTTTTAGGAAAGAGGTTAATCTACAGGTAGTTCAATCAGTTTAAAGTGGTTGTAAACCCACTTTTTAAACAAAGCCCTACAGGTAAGCCTAGATTAAGGCTTAACTGTAGGTGCAAGAAATATCTCCTTAACCTACACGGTTAAGGAGATATTTGTATGTAAATGCGGCGACGCTGACGTCACCCCATTCACAAATTCGGCTAGGTCGCAACATTCGACGACGTAGCCGAATTCAACAGCTCACGCGCACATGCGCGGAGTCACGTCTTCTCCGCTCCGGCCAATCACAGCGCCGGAGCGGCGCTGTGATTGGCTGCAGCGGCGATACCCGGAAGTAACATTCCGGCTATCGCCGCAGCGATGGATGCGGCTAGAGGAGGGACACGGACGACTTCGGGGGCCCCGATCGAAGGTAAGTGGTACATAATGAGCTAGTATGCTAGTCATACTAGCTCATTATAGCTTTGTCTTGCAGGTTAGTAAAAAAAAAAAAAAAAGATATAAGGGTTTACAACCACTTTAATGCTTAACATAGGTGTGCGCAGCCTATTGCATAAGGGTGTGCACCCCAAAGATCAAACACATAGTACCGACCACTCACGATGAAAGGGAAGGGGCCGGTAAGTTACATATTTACCAGCCCCTTCCCCCACTCATCCTAAAACATCCCCGCAGCAACAGCTGGAGGGAGAGGAGAGTAGGGAAGCCGGAAGCGCTGTGGGGGGAAGGAGGGGGGAACCAGGGCAGTAGGGGGTATCTGTGCTGTACAGGGTGATTAGGGTGTGCCTGGGCACACCTGGCACACCCTGTGTGCACGCCTATGATGCTTAATCCTCCATATTCAGTCAAACCTACATTATGAATGCAATATTTAAAGAGCATACAAATGATTGCCACATACCATACATTTTCATATTATAAGAGAAAGTACAATAATGTATGATTTAATTATTTTTACCAAAGTAATTTAGGATTCCGTGGATAAAAATGAGAGAGGGAATGCAGTTCCAGTACCTCCAGCAAAGAATGTATGTAATGGCAAGGGGTTCAGGTGATGTTTGCTGTTGCTATTGTTGCTAGAGGGGGTAATTTTTTGTGGGGCCGCAGGGGTTTATTGTTGTTAATAAGGTCTATTGTTGCTGGTTTGGGATCTACTGTTGCTGGGGTGGGTCTTATGTTTGCTGGGAGGGATCTAATGATGCTGGTTGCAGGGAAATCTGTTGTTGCGGCTGGTGGTCTATTGTTGCTGGGGAAGGAGGTATTTTGTGGTGGGTGATCCATTGTTGAGGAAGGGGGGTTAATTGTTGCTGGCTTCTAGAGAGTCTGTTGGTGCTGGCTAAAGGGAGATCTGTTATTGCTGCTGGGGATCTTTTGTTGCTGGGGGGAGGGGGTATTTTGTTGTGGGCAGTCCATTGCTGCTGGAGGGATCTATTGTTGCTGGCTGCAGGGGATCTATTTTACTGCTTTTCCTGTTATCATTAACAAATTCCATACAAATGACTTGGTACCACAAGTATTACATGGTTCTGTATTCTCTAAAAGGGGTGGTCCTGGGAGGTGGGTAGGGGGTGGAACCAAGGAATGGCACAGGAGGTGGCTAGGGGGTGCAGACACGGGGTGACTCGGAAAGGGGGAGTTCCTGCACCTATTGACTGAGAAAAAAAAAGCCCTGAATGAGAGTATGATCCATGTGACACCTAGTGATGAACCCTTCCTTGTCTGTTCAATATCTACAAACATATACAGTGGGGCTGATTTAAGAAAATGTTGGCGCATTTGCAGGGGCAGGAATAATTATTGCGACATGGCGCATGCTGGCGACTTGTGCCGGATTCGCGGAATCGTTGCGCGTACGGGCGCATACACATTCTTAAATATGAAACAGACATTGGGCACTTGCTCATTGTAATGCTGATCATGTTAATGAGCTTTTCCTTATCACATGGAGAATATTGCTTCCACTTTTATTCCTTTCATTCACTTCTTTTTGAAACAACTCAATATTCATTCTAGAGATCTTCCTCCTATCAACAACTGTGCAGATGTTTACTGGACTTGTAATTGTGCATTTTATGGTGATAGTCTATAATCATTGGTGGAGCCAAAACTTCCATGAAAACATCTTCTCAACACATGTCTGTGTATTGTGCATTCTGGACAATTATTTCCCCATACACTGTCCAATCTGATTGGATGACAGTTACATCCACTCATTTCTCTGAGCAACCAATCTGATTGGATGACATTTAAATCCACCCATTTCTCTGAGCAACCAATCTGATTGGATGACATCTAAATCCACCCATTTCTCTAAACAATTAATTTCCCCATATACTGTCCAATCTGATTGGATGACATCTAAATCCACAGATTTCTCTGAGCAATTAATTTCCCCGTACACTGTCCAATCTGATTGGATGACATCTAAATCCACCCATTTCTCTGAACAACCAATCTGATTGGATGACATCTAAATCCACTAATTTATCTGAGCAACCAATCTGATTGGATGACATCTAAATCCACCCATTTCTCTAAACAATTAATTTTCCCAAACACTGTCCAATCTGATTGGATGACATCTAAATCCACCGATTTCTCTGAGCAATTATTTTCCCCATACACTGTCCAATCTGATTGGATGACATTTAAATCCACCCATTTCTCTGAGCAATTAATTTCCCCATACACTGTCCAATCTGATTGGGTGACATCTAAATCCACCCATTTCTCTTAGCAACCAATCTGATTGGATGACATCTAAATCCACTAATTTCTCTGAGCAACCAATCTGATTGGATGACATCTAAATCCACTCATTTCTCTGAGCAACCAATCTGATTGGATGACATCTAAATCCACTAATTTCTCTGAGCAACCAATCTGATTGGATGACATTTAAATCCACTCATTTCTCTGAGCAATTAATTTCCCCATACACTGTCCAATCTGATTGGGTGACATTCAAATCCACTCATTTCTCTAAACAATTAATTTCCCCATACACTGTCCAATCTGATTGGATGACATTTAAATCCACCCATTTCTCTGAGCAACCAATCTGATTGGATGACATCTAAATCCACCCATTTCTCTGAGCAATTAATTTCCCCATACACTGTCCAATCTGATTGGATGACATCTAAATCCACTCATTTCTCTAAACAATTAATTTCCCCATACACTGTCCAATCTGATTGGATGACATCTAAATCCACTCATTTCTCTAAACAATTAATTTCCCCATACACTGTCCAATCTGATTGGATGACATCTAAATCCACCGATTTCTCTGAGCAAGCAATCTGATTGGATGACATTTAAATCCACTCTTTTCTCTGAGCAACCAATCTGATTGGATAACGTCTGCAGCTATCGCACTACACATAAGTGAAATCAATGGATGTGTGTTTCTATTGAGCATGCGCGCACACATCTTCTCTATACCAGTGGTCACTGGTCATCAACCCTGTCCTCATGGGCCACTAACAAGTAGGGATGAACCGAACACCCCCGGGTTCGGTTCGCACCAGAACCTTCGAACGGACCGAAAGTTCGTGCGAATTTTCGAACCCTATTCGTTATAATGGACGCGAACGTTCGAAATCAAAATTGCTAATTACAACGGCCAATATGCATGTTAATGTCATAAAACAGGTTTGGGGACCCGGGTCCTGCCCCAGGGGACATATATCAATGCAAAAAGAAATTTTAAAAACTAAAGTTTTTTCGGGAGCAGTCATTTTAATGATGCATAAAGTGAAAAAAAAAAAAGTGAAATTTTCCTTTAAATATGGTACCTGGGGGGTGTCTAAAGTATGCCTGTGAAGTGGCATGTGTTTCCCGTGTTTAGAACTGTCCTTGCACAAAATGACATTTGTAAAGGAAAAAAAGAAGCCATTTAAAACCACTTGCGGCTTTAATGTCATGTCTTGTCCTGGCCGCCATATGGCTGAAAATCCTTGAGAAAAATGGCATGGCTACCCCATCACCCCCCCCCCACCCCAGCCCCTTTGGGTCTTGTATGGATACTAAGGGGGACCCCGCACCCAAAATAAAACCCTATACCTACAACCCTATATACTCTGAACAGCAGTATATAGGTGGTGCAAACAAGACATGGACTGTAGGTTTGTTCTTAAGTAGAATCTGAACAGGTACATTATGAAGTGTAGCTACATCCCAAAAAAATCAATTTTTAAGCTTTTTGGAGAACATAGGGAGGGGTTATCACCCCTGTAACATTTGCTGTCTTTGCACATCTGTTCAGAACATGTCACCTCACTTTCCGTCCCAATGACAAATGTTTTTGGAAAAGTGGGGTTTTAATTGAAACAAGGATTGGTGATAAAGCATCAGTAGAGAGGAGATACCTTTTTCCCAAATTAAATCTAACAGGATAGAATTTTCCTTCCTAGGGGTAGATTTCCTCTCACTTCCTGTTTTCTCTTGCCGTTTGCAAGTAGGAGTCGTTTGTAAGTTGGATGTTTGAAAGTAGGGGCCTGCCGTATATACTCTGCAGAAATTTGCCCTATTAGATGTTGGTGTAGCCACAAGACTGGTGGGCACAGGAATGGGCCCTGCTGTGAGTTAATAGATCAAGATTTGTACTTGCATGCACCTGTTGAACCGGGCAGAAAAATTGGGCCTTTGGTGGTGGTGGTGGTGGTGGTGGACGGTGTTGCCACAAGACTGTAAGCCCTCACAGTTACTCTTGGTGGGTGCAGGAATGGGCCCTGCTGTGAGTTATTAGATCACGATTTGTAATTGCATGCACCTGTTGAACAGGGCAGAAAAATTGGGCCTTTGGTGGTGGTGGTGGTGGTGGACGGTGTTGCCACAAGACTGTAGGCCCTCATAGTTACTCTTGGTGGGCGCAGGAATGGGCCCTGCTGTGAACTATTAGATCAAGATTTGTAATTACACGCCCCTGTTAAACAGGGGCTGAAAAATTGTGCCTTAGGCATTGGTGCTGGTGCCACAACACTGCAACCCCTCACAGATACTGTACTTGGAGCACAGCAGTCACACCTGTTGCGAAGCATCTTTTTAAAAAATTGTAATTACACGCCCCTGTTATACAGGGGCTGAAAAATTGTGCCTTAGGCACTGGTGCTGGTGCCACAACACTGCAACCCCTCACAGATACTGTACTCTGAGCACAGCAATGAGACCTGTTGCAAAGCATTGCCTAAAAATTGTAATTACACGCCCCAACAGGGGCTGAAAAATTGTGCCTTAGGCACTGGTGCTGGTGCCACAACACTGCAACCCCTCACAGATACTGTACTCTGAGCACAGCAGTCACACCTGTTGCGAAGCATCTTTTTAAAAAATTGTAATTACACGCCCCTGTTATACAGGGGCTGAAAAATTGTGCCTTAGGCACTGGTGTGGTGGCATGGATCATTGAGGAGGAGGAAGAGGATAGACAGTGAACATAACAGGACAGTCACTCAGCATCAGCATAGGCAGTCTTGAAGGGATGTGACATTATAAATTATTCCGTTATATCCGCTTCAGGTGTCTGTTAGCTGGTGGTGATCCAAGACTGATTCATTTTTATGAAGGTCAGTCGATCAACCGAGTCGGTGGACAGGCGCACCCTATGATCGGTGACAAATCCTCCAGCAGCACTGAATGTGCGTTCGGAAAGAACGCTGGATGCAGGACAGGCCAGTAGCTCAATTGCATACTGTGCAAGCTCTGGCCAGTGATCCATCCTCAGGACCCAGTAAGCCAGAGGATTTTCGGTGGGAAAGGTGTCCAAGTCTGACCTTGCCCCTAGGTATTCCTGCACCATGTATATCAGACGCTGGCGATGGTTGCTGGAACCGATCATACCTTGGGGCTGCGGACTAAAAAATTGTCTGAACGCATCGGTCAGACGTCCACCTTCCCCACCGCTCCTTCTGCTACTGACCGAAGCCTCAGCAACTCGTCGTCCAGGACCAGGAGTTTGTAACCTCCCAGTTTCTGGGAACGCGTTGCACAGACCTTTCTGCAAGGCCTCCCTGAGATGTCTCATCCTCTGCTCCCTCTGCGACGGCAAGATAAGGTCCGCAACCTTACCCTTGTACCGTGGATCAAGGAGAGTGGCCAGCCAGTAATGGTCACTCTCCTTGATCCGAAGAACACGAGGATCCTTCCGCAGGCTTTGCAGGATCAGGGAGGCCATGCAGCGTAGGTTAGCTGAGGCATTCGGTCCGGAGTCTTCTGGGTCACTGAGGATGACATGATCGCCAGCCACCTCCTCCCAGCCACGTACAAGTCCACTGGTTTGTTGGGACTGTACATCATCCCTAAAAGACTGCTGCTGCTGATGCTGAGTGCCAGGCTCCACCTCCATGCTCACACAATCCTCCTCCTCCTCCTCCTCCTCCTCCTCTTCCTGTGTG
This sequence comes from Rana muscosa, assembly GCA_029206835.1. Classification (NCBI taxonomy): domain Eukaryota; kingdom Metazoa; phylum Chordata; class Amphibia; order Anura; family Ranidae; genus Rana; species Rana muscosa. Next base: position 166,366,662 of record CM055125.1, on the reverse strand, counting down.
ATGGGTGGGACAGAAGGAACATTGTCTGGATAAAGGGGGCCTTGAGAGACAAGGAAGTCCTCCTCTTCCTGCCTCTGTTCTGCCTCAAGTGCCCTGTCCATTATCCCACGCAGCGTATGCTCCAACAGGTGGACAAGAGGTACAGTGTCACTGATGCATGCACTGTCACTGCTCACCATCCTCGTGGCCTCCTCAAATGGTGAGAGGACAGTGCATGCATCCCTGATCATGCTCCACTGGCGTGGGGAAAAAAAGCCAAGCTCCCCTGACCCTGTCCTGGTGCCGTAGTCGCAAAGGTACTCATTGATGGCCCTCTGCTGCGTGTGCAGTCGCTGCAGCATGGCCAACGTTGAGTTCCACCTGGTGGGCATGTCACATATTAGGCGGTTCTTGGGCAGGTTCAGCTCCTTTTGCAGCTCAGTCAGCCGAGCACTGGCATTATAAGATCGGCGGAAATGCACACAGACTTTCCTGGCCTGCCTCAGGACATCCTGTAAGCCTGGGAACCTGCCCAAGAACCGCTGCACCACCAGGTTGAGGACGTGAGCCATACAGGGCACATGGGTGAGCTGCCCCTGTCGCAGGGCGGAGAGGAGGTTGGTGCCATTATCAGAAACGACCATTCCTGGCTTAAGCTGGCGTGGCGTCAACCACCTCTCGGCCTGCCCCTGCAGAGCTGCCAGAACCTCTGGCCCAGTGTGGCTCCTGTCCCCCAAACACACCAGCGCAAGCACGGCATGGCATCTTTTTGCCTGCGTACTCGCGTAGCCCCTTGTACGCCTACGGAGCACCGCTGGTTCCGAGGACAGAGCACTCGAAGAGGACATGGAGGAAGAAGAAGAGGAGGGGGTGGAGGAGAGAGGTGTGTCACAACCAGTAGTAGCATTTTGGAGGCGTGGTGGCGGAACAACCTCCAACACTACTGCACCTTGTCCTGCATCCCTCCCAGCTGCCAATAGAGTGACCCAATGGGCCGTGAAAGAAAGATAACGTCCCTGTCCATGCCTGCTGGACCATGAGTCAGCGGTAATATGCACCTTACCGCTGACCGCCCTGTCCAGCGAGGCATGGACATTGCCTTCCACATGCCAGTAGAGAGACGGAATCGCCTTCCGTGAGAAAAAGTGGCGTTTGGGAACCTGCCACTGAGGAACCGCACATTGAACAAACTCACGGAAGGGGGCCGAGTCTATCAACTGAAAAGGCAGCAGTTGAAGTGCTAGCAATTTAGCCAAGCTAGCATTCAACCGCTGGGCATGTGGATGGCTGGGAGTATACTTCTTTCGACGGTCCAGCAGCTGGGGCAGGGAAATTTGCCTGCTACAATCGGACGTCGGTGTACTGCAAGTACTTGGTTGTGACACACCTAATTCTACACCTTCAGTCCTCTCAGAGCAGCTTTCAGAGAGGACTGAAGATATAGTGGGGATGGAGATCCAAGCTGATGAGGAGCAAGGAGAGGTCCGCTTTGTTCTTTGGTGTGGGTCTTTTATGTGTGCTTGCCAACGAGCTGCATGGCAGGTCGACATATGTCTGCTCATGCTTGTGGTGCCCAAGCGGCTGATGTTTTGGCCACGCGAGATACGCTTGAGACAAATATTGCAAATAGCAGTGGTGCGATCTGATGCACTCGTCTCAAAAAAGGCCCACACCAAAGAACTTTTGTGATAACGTGCAGAGGCAGCGCCCTGCACAGGCGGAGCTCTGCGGTGTGGTACAGTTGCTGTGCTGGCCTCTAGCTGGCCTCCAGGGGGCATCCTGCCTCGTTGGACATGTGACGCTGCATCCTCCTCCTCCTCCTCCTCTCTCCCTTCAGGCACCCACGTGGAGTCAGTGACCTCATCATCCCCTCCCTCTTCACCACTAGAGCAAACCTGGCAGTAAGCTGCAGCTGGTGGAACACTACTGCCAGATTGCTGTCCTTCAGCATCCCCTCTCTCTGCGCGCACACTACTGACTTCCTCAAGCTGGGTATCATCATCCGAGCCTTCGAATCGTTGGGCATCCTCCTGGAGCATGTACCCAACACTGTGCTCAAACAGTTCGGGGGACTCCTCAGGAGGACATGGTGGGTCTAGGGAAGGGGTGGCTGATGATGCCATTGAGTACGCGTTGGCAGCTGCTCTGCCAGTACCCTGAGCCTGGGTGAGAGAGGATGAGGAGGATGAGGAGGGCTTGGTCATCCATTCTACCAAGCCTTCGGCATGATGCGGCTCCACATGTCCAGCTGCCGAAAACAAAGACAAGCGTGTCCCATGGCCACGTGCTGATGATGATGCACGACCACGTCCACGGCCAGCACTGTTGTCTCTAGAAACAGAGCCTGCCTGCCCTGTGTTCTTGCCTCGGCACGCTCTGCCTCTCCTTGGCGGTCTTCCAGCCATTGTAGTCGGTAGTGTATATAGTATAAAAAATAGAACTCCTATGTGTGCTCACAACACACTGTAGGTCCTATGGGTGCTGACACTAACACACTATAGGTACTATGTGTGCTGCTGACAAGAAAATATAGGAGCTCTGTTTGCTGCCACTAACACACTAGAAGTCCTATTGGTGCTTCTGAGATGAAAATATAGGAGCTCTGTGTGATGCCACTAACACACTAGAAGTCCTATGGGTGCTGGTGAGAAGAAAATATAGGAGCTCTGTGTGATGCCACTAACACACTAGAAGTCCTATGGGTGCTGCTGAGAAGAAAATATAGGAGCTCTGTGTGATGCCACTAACACACTAGAAGTCCTATGGGTGCTTCTGAGATGAAAATATAGGAACTCTGTGTGATGCCACTAACACACTAGAAGTCCTATGGGTGCTGCTGAGAAGAAAATATAGGAGCTCTGTTTGCTGCCACTAACACACTAGAAGTCCTATGGGTGCTTCTGAGATGAAAATATAGGAGCTCTGTGTGATGCCACTAACACACTAGAAGTCCTATGGGTGCTGCTGAGAAGAAAATATAGGAGCTCTGTTTGCTGCCACTAACACACTAGAAGTCCTATGGGTGCTGCTGAGAAGAAAATATAGGAGCTCTGTGTGATGCCACTAACACACTAGAAGTCCTATGGGTGCTGCTGAGAAGAAAATATAGGAGCTCTGTTTGCTGCCACTAACACACTAGAAGTCCTATGGGTGCTGCTGAGAAGAAAATATAGGAGCTCTGTGTGATGCCACTAACACACTATAAGTCCTATGGGTGCTTCTGAGATGAAAATATAGGAGCTCTGTGTGATGCCACTAACACACTAGAAGTCCTATGGGTGCTGCTGAGAAGAAAATATAGGAGCTCTGTTTGCTGCCACTAACACACTAGAAGTCCTATGGGTGCTGCTGAGAAGAAAATATAGGAGCTCTGTGTGATGCCACTAACACACTAGAAGTCCTATGGGTGCTTCTGAGATGAAAATATAGGAACTCTGTGTGATGCCACTAACACACTAGAAGTCCTATGGGTGCTGCTGAGAAGAAAATATAGGAGCTCTGTTTGCTGCCACTAACACACTAGAAGTCCTATGGGTGCTTCTGAGATGAAAATATAGGAGCTCTGTGTGATGCCACTAACACACTAGAAGTCCTATGGGTGCTGCTGAGAAGAAAATATAGGAGCTCTGTTTGCTGCCACTAACACACTAGAAGTCCTATGGGTGCTGCTGAGAAGAAAATATAGGAGCTCTGTGTGATGCCACTAACACACTAGAAGTCCTATGGGTGCTTCTGAGATGAAAATATAGGAGCTCTGTGTGATGCCACTAACACACTAGAAGTCCTATGGGTGCTGCTGAGAAGAAAATATAGGAGCTCTGTGTGATGCCACTAACACACTAGAAGTCCTATGGGTGCTTCTGAGATGAAAATATAGGAACTCTGTGTGATGCCACTAACACACTAGAAGTCCTATGGGTGCTGCTGAGAAGAAAATATAGGAGCTCTGTTTGCTGCCACTAACACACTAGAAGTCCTATGGGTGCTTCTGAGAAGAAAATATAGGAGCTCTGTGTGATGCCACTAACACACTAGAAGTCCTATGGGTGCTTCTGAGATGAAAATATAGGAACTCTGTGTGATGCCACTAACACATTAGAAGTCCTATGGGTGCTGCTAAGAAGAAAATATAGGAGCTCTGTTTGCTGCCACTAACACACTAGAAGTCCTATGGGTGCTTCTGAGAAGAAAATATAGGAGCTCTGTGTGATGCCACTAACACACTAGAAGTCCTATGGGTGCTTCTGAGATGAAAATATAGGAACTCTGTGTGATGCCACTAACACATTAGAAGTCCTATGGGTGCTGCTGAGAAGAAAATATAGGAGCTCTGTTTGCTGCCACTAACACACTAGAAGTCCTATGGGTGCTGCTGAGAAGAAAATATAGGAGCTCTGTGTGATGCCACTAACACACTAGAAGTCCTATGGGTGCTGCTGAGAAGAAAATATAGGAGCTCTGTTTGCTGCCACTAACACACTAGAAGTCCTATGGGTGCTGCTGAGAAGAAAATATAGGAGCTCTGTTTGCTGCCACTAACACACTAGAAGTCCTATGGGTGCTGCTGAGAAGAAAATATAGGAGCTCTGTGTGATGCCACTAACACACTAGAAGTCCTATGGGTGCTGCTGAGAAGAAAATATAGGAGCTCTGTTTGCTGCCACTAACACACTAGAAGTCCTATGGGTGCTGCTGAGAAGAAAATATAGGAGCTCTGTTTGCTGCCACTAACACACTAGAAGTCCTATGGGTGCTGTTGGGGTGCAATGCTGTGCTAACAGCACTGCGGTTGGTACTACTGCAATACTGTACTAACAGTAAGCACGCACCAGACTAATCCCCAGCAGCAGCTAATAACACGCTAACTGTGCAATCAGCAGCAATGAACGATCAATGACTTAGGTAGCAATGGTTTAGCAAAGAAATAGCCAATGGTTTAGCAAAGAAGAGCAAATCTTTCAGTATCAAGCAAAGACAGAATCAGCAGACTGATCTCTCCTAAAGCCGGAACTCATGTGACCGGGGCCGATGGCGTGGCGGCCTTTTAAATGGTGGGGCATGTACTAAAGCCCCTGAGCTGTAATTGGCTACAGGCGTCCTGCCTGTAGCCAATTATTGCTCTCCGAGTTTCGGGCGCTGTGATTGGCCAAGCATGCGGGGTCACAGTGCATGCTTGGCCAATCATCAGCCAGCAATGCACTGCGCCGGCCGCGCCGGCCGCAATGCATTGCGGGGCCGCTCGCATCACACGAATGTGATGCGAACGGCCCAAATAGTTCTGGGCTCGACGAGCGAGCGAACGCCCGGTGCTCGATTCGAACATGGGTTCGAATCGAGCACCGGGCCCATCCCTACTAACAAGCCAGATTTTATGTATTTACTTTGGGGGAGATGCAGACTAGAATACTGCTATCACTGAGCAGCAAATGATATCACCTGTGATGTATTTCAGTGATCTTGCAAACCTGGCCTGACAGGGTTGATGACCACTGAATAGGGAGAACAGACATTGTGCTCATAGTAATGCATGTTAATGAGCTTTTCCTTATCACATGGAGAATATTGCTTCCACTTTTTTTTTACTTTCAAAATATTTTATTTTCATAACATAAATAATACATAACATTACATCATGTTATATAAAAATAAAGAAAAATAAAGAAAAAAGATTATGTTTAGGAATAAACAAACATTAGTCAATAAATGGATAAAATAATAAAAACATCCTAGAAAAAAGGATAGATTCATGTAAGCAATCAAAAGTTTGTCAGGGGGAGATCTCTTCATCCTTATAATATAATGGAAGGGAGAAGGGAAACCCTCTCTCCTTGGTAACCTGGAGCCCCTTATGGGGAACTAACTGCTCCAGGCATAGAGACCTCCTTCTGACTCTTAGGCCCCGAGAAGATTATCAGGGCCAACAAATCGGGATGGACTAAACAAGGCCGAACAAAACATTTGATAGTATCCCATTAAATCTAAATAAAAGAGACATAACATGTAATGGGAAACTAGAATTCCCAGAAAAAGAGTTTCCATAAATCCTTTTTAGAAGGGAAAAAAAGAAGAGGAAAATAAAGACAGCGGGTAAAAAAGGGAGGGAAAGGGATGGGTATGTGTCCAACTTAATGTTGAATAGAAGGTAAAACAGCATCTTCACCAATCGAAATCCCCATATATTTGGCCCAAGGTTCCCATATTTTTTTGAATTTGGGAATCGTATTAGATAAGATGCTAGCTACTTTTTCCTGAGTTAGTATTCAAGATATTTTGGTTTTGGCATCTGACAGGAAAGGTTTTGTTTTTTTCCACGATTTGGCAATTGTGATTTTGGCGCCTGTAAAGATAAAGTGAATAATTTTTTGTGGAACCTTTGGTATGTGAGGAATATGAGCGTTCAAAATGGCTACTGGTAGGGACCTAGGGACCTGAAAACCTGTTACCTTAAAAATTAATATAAAAAAATTTCTCCAGAAGGGGCAAACTCTGGGGCATTCCCACCAAATATGAGGCATAGAGCCGTAAAGTTGGCAACCTCTGAAACACGTTGGATCTGATGCTGGATATATAGATGCCAGTCTGGAAGGAGTTAGATACCATCTGGTTATAACTTTAATATTTGCCTCCATTAACCACTTAACGACCGCCCACTGTAGTTATACGTCGGCAGAATGGCACGGACAGGCACAATCACGTGCCCGTACGTGACTGCCTTCGTATGGGTGGGGGTCCAATTGGACCCCCCTCCAGTACAGTGGGCGGCCGGGATCGATTCGGGAGCGATCCGTGATGAGGGGGCCGCCATTCGATTTTGGCCACCCCTTCGCGATCGCTCCCAGCGAATCAAATGCTTCCTCTGCCTGTGTGATGTTTACACAGGCAGGAGGAAGTGATGTCATCCCTCATGCGGCGCTCACATATACAGAGCGCCGCATGAGAGAAGATGTCAGGTTAGTGCCCAAACTACACTGACACCAGGACACATAGGTACATAAATCGCCCCCCCAGGCCCCCCCCAGACACCCCCAGATCACCCCCCAGCCCCCCAGTCACAGTGTCACTTTATTTACTGATCACTGCAATCAGTGACATTTGTGACTGTAAAAATGTCAGGGCAGTTAGTTTTAGGTCCAGTTTAGCCCCCTAACTCCCCCTAATAAAGGTTTAACCCCTTGATCGCCCCCAGGTAACCCTTTCACCCCCTAGCACCGTCGTCACTAAGCGATCGTTTTTCTGATCGCTGTTTTAGTGTCTGTGATGCCGATAGGTAGGCAGTTATTTTTTTTAGGTTACGCCGCAGGTTTTTATAGCATCGGGTACCCCCATATATTACCTAAAATAAAGGTTTAACCCCTTGATCACCCCCCAGGTAACCCTTTCACCCCCTAGCACCGCTGTCACTAAGCAATCGTTTTTCTGATCGCTGTTTTAGTGTCGGTGATGCCGATAGGTAGCCAGTTATTTTTTTTAAGTTCGCCGCAGGTTTTTATAGCGTCGGGTACCCCCATATATTACCTAATAAAGGTTTAACCCCTTGATCGCCCCCCCAGGTAACCCTTTCACCCCCTAGCACCGCTGTCACTAAGCGATTGTTTTTCTGATCGCTGTTTTAGTGTCGGTGATGCCGATAGGTAGCCAGTTATTTTTTTAGGTTCGCCGCAGGTTTTTATAGCGTCGGGTACCCCCATATAATACCTAAAATAAAGGTTTAACCCCTTGATCGCCCCCCAGGTAACCCTTTCACCCCCTAGCACCGCTGTCACTAAGCGATCATTTTTCTGATCACTGTCTTAGTGTCAGTGATGCCGATAGGTAGCCAGTTATTTTTTTAGGTTCGTCGCAGGTTTTTATAGCGTCGGGTACCCCCAAATATTACCTAATAAAGGTTTAACCCCTTGATCGCCCCCCCAGGTAACCCTTTCACCCCCTTTTGCCAGTGTCACTAAGCGATCGTTTTTCTGATCGCTGTCTTAGTGCCGGTGATGCCGATAGGTAGCCAGTAATTTTTTTTAGGTTCGCCGCAGGTTTTTATAGTGTCGGGTACCCCCAAATATTACCTAATAAAGGTTTAACCCCCTGATTGCCCCTATTTAACCCTTTCACCAGTGATCACCATATAAGTGTTATGGGTGACGCTGGTTAGTTAGTTTGCTTTTTATAGTGTCAGGGCACCCGCCGTATATAACCCAATAAAGGTTTAACCCCCTGATCGCCCGGCGGGTGATATCAATTAGGTTTTAGTGTCAGAGAGGGTCTGCGTCACACCCCAGGCAGCGTCAGGTTAGTGCCAGTAACGCTAACACCCACGCGTGAAGCATACATCTCCCTTAGTGGTATAGTATCTGAACAGATCAATATCTGATCTGATCAGATCTATACTAGCGTCCCCAGCAGTTTAGGGTTCCCAAAAATGCAGTGTTAGCGGGATCAGCCCAGATACCTGCTAGCACCTGCATTTTGCCCCTCCTTCCAGCCCAGGCCACCCAAGTGCAGTATTGATCGATCACTGTCACTTACAAAACACAACACACATAACTGCAGCGTTCGCAGAGACAAGCCTGATCCCTGCGACTCCAGTGCTGTAGGAGGTGATTTCACCACCACAGTTAAAAAAAAAAAGCATATATGCCGAAGCATTGGGGCAGCAGGGGCGGAGGAGCGGAGGAGCGATTTTGCTCCTAATGCCGCATACATACGGTCGAAATTCCGACGGAGGCTTGCCCGTGGAAAAGTCTGACCATGTGTGTGTGGCATAACTTTTGCGGGAAGATGCCCCCATGCTTCGGCATATATAAATGGTGCATGTATGCCCATCATTAGAAGTGTTGAAAAAGGAGAACTAACATTTTGGGACTTTTTGATGAAACACACTGTTGACTAATGAACCAACTATAGTAAACATAGTTTATTGATTGCAAATAAGGCATGACATACACATGATGAACAAGGAAAAAACATGGTATAGATGGATAACATAAAGTAAAGTCTAGACCATGCGAGATGATACCTAATTATCTCAGCATAACATACATGGTAATGTATGGTAATCATAGGTCTCGCTATATAAAATCTAGACAATACATAATTGTAACATGTTAACTCTAAGATAACATAAATGGTGTTAGGCCTTATGCATGGAAGCCAAACTTGCAACAGTAACATATAAAAAGAGTAATAATAATAGTAGGTCCATAAAAAGTATTGTATAACAGATAGTAAAACATGTACTGTGCCATATCATCATAGCAGAAGCTCTACGCGTTTCGTGGTATACATAACCACTCGTCAGGAGCCGATATACAGTACAGAAATATCTATAGTAAAATGAGAAAAATGCCAAGGTAAGATACTAATGGTAGAAAACATAATGTATAGAAGAAAGAGGGGGAACAAAAAGGTCCCAAACACTCTCACCTATTGGTAGCATATGGGTAAGGCTATAAGATGGTAGCAGTAGTAGGACGTAGATTTATCTGAAACATCTCCCCCGGGAGCTGAAACGGTATGACCAGAGGCACGGCAATGAAAGTGATGAAGGTGCAAAGTGGAGTGACCGGTCACATGAGGCCTAAATGTAAGCCAGGGTGTGAATATAAATATAAAATAAAAGTGTCACAAAAAGATTGAGTAAGGTTAAGTTTTAGGTACCTATCCAGTTGTATAGTAGGAATTATCCAAGTGCGCTCATGTCAAGGAAGTGAAACAGCAAGTGAAAATTACGGTGAAAGGAGGGTGTATATGTAGTGGCCGTGAACCAATGGCGACCGTAAGCGCCACGTAGCATCACAGAGGGGGGCGGGGCCAGCGTCCGAGCCGCACCGCGCAAACGGCGCTGGCGCCAATTCCTCCCTCGTGATGAGCATAGATGGATGAACCACGTCAGCGGCACATTTAGGCCTCATGTGTCACGGTACTTACCCTTTTACCTACCATCACTCCATTTTTTTCTTAACACTTGTGGGTGTCCCTTAGTCTATCAGCTGTTAATTTACTGTTATCCTATTAATTTGTACAGATGCCTCTGGGATTTAAATTATGCAACAAAATCGACATACTATATATATTCCAGCTGATGACCGGTCACTCCACTTTGCACCTTCATCACTTTCATTGCCGTGCCTCTGGTCATACCGTTTCAGCTCCCGGGGGAGATGTTTCAGATAAATCTACGTCCTACTACTGCTACCATCTTATAGCCTTACCCATATGCTACCAATAGGTGAGAGTGTTTGGGACCTTTTTGTTCCCCCTCTTTCTTCTATACATTATGTTTTATACCATTAGTATCTTACCTTGGCATTTTTCTCATTTTACTATAGATATTTCTGTACTGTATATCGGCTCCTGACGAGTGGTTATGTATACCACGAAACGCGTAGAGCTTCTGCTATGATGATATGGCACAGTACATGTTTTACTATCTGTTATACAATACTTTTTATGGACCTACTATTATTATTACTCTTTTTATATGTTACTGTTGCAAGTTTGGCTTCCATGCATAAGGCCTAACACCATTTATGTTATCTTAGAGTTAACATGTTACAATTATGTAGACTTGTGCACAACGGAAAAATTAGTTCCGTTTCGGTTCGTTTCTTTCCGGTCCTGTTGATTCGTAATCATTCGTAATTTTGCTAGACGGGATTTTTCGTGTTCGGACTCATTCGTATTTTTGCAAGCGACATTTTTCGTTGAATTTTTTGTTGCTTTATAATTCGTACTTTCGGTAGAGTACGTTGTTTTTCGTTGATTCTGGACACAACTCCTACTTTCGTAACTTTTTTTGGGTTCGTACTTTCGGTAGAGTACGTTGTTTTTCGTTGATTCTGGACACAACTCCTACTTTCGTAACTTTTTTTGGGTTCGTTGATTCGTAATTTTCCGTGTCTCTCTCACAACGACGCTGCCTATTATGCCTAATGTGCTTCGAATGGATTTGTACTTTTCTAAATACATTGCGGTTATTTGTAACGATTCGAAATCTCGTATTTTACTTTCGTTTTTAACATGCGGCTATAGGCTCCGCCCCTGTACACCATTTTGAGAGGGTTCAGCACGGTGAGGGAGAAGCAGAGAGCAGAGCAGAGTGAGTGTTATTGTGCTTCGAATGGATTCGAAATCTCGTATTTTACTTTCGTTTTTTACATGCGGCTATAACCTCCGCCCCTGTACACCATTTTGAGAGGGAGTTCAGCACGGTGTGGGAGAAGCAGAGTGAGTGTTATTGTGCTTCGTATGGATTCGTACATTCGTAACTTTTTCATAACGAATTATGCCGAAGACATTCGGGCATTCGCTATTTGCGGTATAATTTATTTCGGATTCGGTCTTATTCGTAATTGCTTTGTTCGGAAATTCGAATGCTTCCGAATGTCCGAAAGTTGCTAAATTCGGACGAATTTCAATTCGTTACGAAACGAATTGCACAAGCCTACAATTATGTATTGTCTAGATTTTATATAGCGAGACCTATGATTACCATACATTACCATGTATGTTATGCTGAGATAATTAGGTATCATCTCGCATGGTCTAGACTTTACTTTATGTTATCCATCTATACCATGTTTTTTCCTTGTTCATCATGTGTATGTCATGCCTTATTTGCAATCAATAAACTATGTTTACTATAGTTGGTTCATTAGTCAACAGTGTGTTTCATCAAAAAGTCCCAAAATGTTAGTTCTCCTTTTTCAACCCTTCTAGGGATGGAGGTATATATTAGATATTGCCTCATTTAAAGTCCCAACCCTAGCTGTAGTTTTAGCTCATTTTTCAACATCATTAGAAGTGGGTGGATGAAGGGCGGTATTCTAATGGTGGGCATACCCACCGATCAATCTCTTTTTTCGTTCAGCCAACAGACTGCATGAAAAAAAAAGATTACAATACATGTCCAACAAGGACCAGCATGTTGCTGGACTTTGAATGGTTATACCAGATTGATGCCTTCGGGTTTAGGTATCATCTTGGTATCATTCTTTTCAGCCAGCGGCCGGCTTTCATGTAAAAGCAATCCTAGTGGCTAATTAGCCTCTGGACTGCTTTTACAAGCAGTGGGAGGGAATGCCCCCCCCCGGATATAAAAAGCGCCATTGGGAAATTGGGAAAGCATTTTATCACACCGATCTTGGTGTGGTTAGATGCTTTGAGGGCAGGGCAAATATCTAGTGTCTAATAGACCCCAGTTTTTTCAAAAAAAGAGTACCTGTCACTAACTATTGCTAGTATAGGAGATATTTACATTCCCTGAGATAACAATAAAAATGATAAAAAATTAAAAATATGGAAGGAACAGTTTAAAAATAAAATAAAAAAGCAAAATTAATAATAAAAAAAGCACCCCTGTCCTGCCCTGCTCTTGCGCAATGGCGAACACAAGCGTCGGTCTGGCATCATATGTAAACAGCAATTGCACCATGCATGTGAGGTATCACCGCGAAGGTCAGATCAAGGGCAGTAATTTTAGCAGTAGACCTCCTCTGTACATCTAACGTGGTAACCTTTAAAGGCTTTTAAAGGCTTTTAAAAATGTATGTAGTTTGTCGCCAATGCGCGTTTGTGCGAAATTTTAAAGCATGTCGTGTTTGGTATCTATGTACTTGGCCTAAGATTATCTTTTTTATTTCATCAAACATATGGGCAATATAGTGTGTTTTAGTGCATTAAAATTAAAAAAAAGGTATTTTTTCCCCAAAAAATGCGTTTGAAAAATCGCTGCGCAAATACTGTGTGGAAAAAAAAGCAACACCCACCATTTTAATCTGTAGGGCCTTTGCTTTAAAAAAATATATAATGTTTGTGGGTTCAACATAGTTTTCATGTAAACAAAAAGTGTCAGAAAGGGCTTTGTCTATAAGTGGTTAGAAGAGTGGATGTAAGCTTCCTAATGTTGTGTATAAAATGCCAGAACAGTTCAAAACCCCCCCAAATGACCCCATTTTGGAAAGTAGACACCCAAAGCTATATACTGAGAGGCATGTCGAGTCCATTGAATATTTTATATGTTGACACAAGTTGCGGAAAAAGACAATTTATTTTTTATTTTTATTTTTTTTGCACAAAGTTGTCACTAAATGATATATTGCTCAAACATGCCATGGGCATATGTGAAATTACACCCCAAAACACATTCTGTTGCTTCTCCTGAGTACGGGGATACCACATGTGTGAGACTTTTTGGGAGCCTAGCCGCGTACGGGACCCCAAAACCAGGCACCGCCTTCAGGCTTTCTAAGGGTGTAAATTTTTGATTTCACTCCTCACTGCCTATAACAGTTTCGGAGGCCATGGAATGGCCAGATGGCACAAACCCCCCCCAAATTAACCCATTTTGGAAAGTAGACACCCCAAGCTATTTGCTGAGAGGTATGGTGAGTATTTTTCAGATCTCGCTTTTTGTCACAAAGTTTTGAAAATTAAAAAAAAAATAAAAAAAAAAAATATTTCCTTTCTTCATTTTCAAAAACAAATGAGAGCTGTAAAATACTCACCATGCCTCTCAGAAAATAGCTTGGGGTGTCTACTTTCCAAAATAGGGTCATTTGGGGGGGTTTTGTGCTATTTTGGCATTTTATGGCCTTCGAAACTGTGATAGGTAGTGAGGAGTGAAATCAAAAATTTGTGCCCTTAGAAATCCTGAAGGCGGTGCTTGGTTTTCGGGGTCCCGTACGCGGCTAGGCTCCTAAAAAGTCCCACACATGTGGTATCCCCGTACTCAGGAGAAGCAACAAAATGTATTTTGGGGTGCAATTTCACATATAACCATGGCATGTGTGAGCAATATATCATTTAGTGACAACTTTTTGTAATTTTTTTTTTGTCATTATTCAATCACTTGGGACAAAAAAAAATATTCAATGGGCTCAACATGCCTCTCAGCAATTTCCTTGGGGTGTCTACTATCTAAAATGGGGTCATTTGGGGGGGTTTTGTGCTATTTTGGCATTTCATGGTCTTCGAAACTGTGATAGGTAGTAAGGAGTGAAATCAAACATTTGCGCCCTTAGAAATCCTGAAGGCGGTGCTTGGTTTTCGGGGGCCCGTACGTGGATAGGCTCCCAAAAAGTCCCACACATGTGATATCCCCATACTCAGGAGAAGCAGCAAAATGTATTTTGGGGTGCAATTCCACATATAACCATGGCATGTGTGAGCAATATATCATTTAGTGACAACTTTATGTAATTTTTTTTTTTTGTCATTATTCAATCACTTGGGACAAAAAAATATATATTCAATGGGCTCAATATGCCTCTCAGCAATTTCCTTGGGGTGTCTACTATCTAAAATTGGGTCATTTGGGGGGGTTTTGTGCTATTTTGGCATTTCATGGTCTTCGAAACTGTGATAGGTAGTGAGGAGTGAAATCAAAAATTTGCGCCCTTAGAAATCCTGAAGGCGGTGCTTGGTTTTCGGGGGCCCGTACGCGGCTAGGCTCCCAAAAAGTCCCACACATGTGATATCCCCGTACTCAGGAGAAGCAGCAAAATGTATTTTGGGGTGCAATTCCACATATAACCATGGCATGTGTGAGCAATATATCATTTAGTGACAACTTTTTGTAATTTGTTTTTTTGTTATTATTCAATCACTTGGGACAAAAAAAAATATTCAATGGGCTCAACATGCCTCTCAGCAATTTCCTTGGGGTGTCTACTATCTAAAATGAGGTCATTTGGGGGTGTTTTGTGCTATTTTGGCATTTCATGGTCTTCGAAACTGTGATAGGTAGTGAGGAGTGAAATCAAAAATTTGCGCCCTTAGAAATCCTGAAGGCGGTGCTTGGTTTTCGGGGGCCCGTACCCGGCTAGGCTCCCAAAAAGTCCCACACATGTGATATCCCCGTACTCAGGAGAAGCAGCAAAATGTATTTTGGGGTGCAATTCCACATATAACCATGGCATGTGTGAGCAATATATCATTTAGTGACAACTTTTTGTAATTTTTTTTTTTTTTTTTGTCATTATTCAATCACTTGGGACAAAAAAAAAAATTCAATGGGCTCAACATGCCTCTCAGCAATTTCCTTGGGATGTCTACTTTCCAAAATGGGGTCATTTGGGGGGGGGGGTTTGTACTGCCCTGCCATTTTAGCACCTCAAGAAATGAGAAATAAATTAAAAGCTGTGTAAATTCCAGAAAATGTACCCTAGTTTGTAGACGCTATAACTTTTGCGCAAACCAATAAATATACGCTTATTGACATTTTTTTACTAAAGACATGTGGCTGAATACATTTTGGCCTAAATGAATGACTAAAATTGAGTTTATTCGATTTTTCTTATAACAAAAAGTAGAAAATATAATTTTTTTCCAAAATTTTCAGTCTTTTTCCGTTTATATCGCAAAAAATTAAAATCGCAGAGGCAATCAAATACCATTAAAAGAAAGCTCTATTTGTGGGAAGAAAAGGACGCAAATTTTGTTTCGGTACAACATTGCATGTCCGCACAATTTCCAGTTAAAGCAGCGCAGTGCAAAATTCTGAAAACACCTCTGGTCCTTTAGCTACAAAATGGTCCAGGGCTTAAGTGGTTAAAGAGACATTAAGAATCCCTTTGAAAGATTTAGAGAAGGCTAAGTGCCAGGTATCCAAATTCCAACAAAACTGGGCGTCTTTTTCCCAAGCCTCCATATAGGAAGATTTTGATGTAGGGTGAGTGAGGCATGAATATACCATAGATATGCCTCCCCTTTGTGAACCGGCATGGCTGCACCATAACTCGTACTTTGTAAATTGGGGAGGAAGGAGTTTTTCCTTCCAGATTTGGTTTAAAAATTTGAAAATTTGATTAAACCGCTGTTTTTCAGAATCTGGAAGTTTCAGATGTTTGATGCAGTAACTAAGGGATATAGGCCCTCCAGGATTAAAAAATTGTCCTATACAATACAATCCTTTATCAATCCACCATTTAAATGCCTCTACATTTAGACCAGGGGGGGAGTCAGGGTTATTGAATAAATGAGAAAGAGGTATTTCAGAGGATATAAGGTTTGGGAGGTTTCTTAGGGAATCCCATAGTGCAAACGATTGAGATAGAGTCGGGGACATTATGGGTGGTCTTTTTTTGGGGGGGCACCATAAAAGGTATTCTAAGGATAGTGTTGGTGTAGCCTCTTTTTCAATATTGATCCAGTCTGGTTTTTCTGTTGCAGAATAAATCAAAGAAGTCTGGGCTAGTCTAGCTGCTAAGTAGTATTTATGTAGGTCAGGTAGACCTAAACCTCCCTGTTTTCTGTGACGAAGTACTGTGTTTTGGGGGATGCGGTAACTTGAAGCACCCCAGATAAATTTGATGATTTTACTTTGGAGCTTTTTTAAGTGATTCTTAGTAATGGGAATAGGAAGAGATCTAAAGAAATAAAGGATTCTAGGGAGCAGAGTCATTTTTATAGAATTAATTCTACCTAACCAAGATAATTAGTTTTTGGACCAAGATGCTAGATCATTCTCTAATTTTTTGAATAAAGGTCGATAATTATGTAAAAAAAGGGTCTCAATGCGGGCTGTTAAGGTAATGCCCAGATATTTGATTGAGGTGTCTGTCCATTCAAATCCAAAGGATTGTTTAAGCAACAAGACACTAGACAAGGGAAGCGAAACATTTAGAGCTTGTGATTTTGAGTAATTTACCCTAAGGCCTGAGACCTCAGAGAAGGCCTGATGTTAGGAAGGGATATCAGCGGAGACGTCACGAACAATAAGATGTCATCTGCAAATAGGCCACATTTGTGAATTTGATTTATTGCTTCCACTTTTATTTCTTTCATTTATTTCTTTTTGAAACAACTCAATATTCATTCTAGAGATCTTCCTCCTATCAACAACTGTGCAGATGTTTACTGGACTTGTAATTGTGCATTTTATGGTGATAGTCTATAATCATTGGTGGAGCCAAAACTTCCATGAAAACATCTTCTCAACACATGTCTGTGTATTGTGCATTCTGGACAATTCTTTCCCCATTCACTGTCCAATCTGATTGGATGACATTTAAATCTAGTCAGCAATCTGACCAGGTTCCACACCATATGGCCAGTGTTACTTTGGTACAGTTTAGCTCAGTAAATATTAATTTTGTCATTACGACAATGTTCAGAAATCTGATTAACCCCAAATTTTTGGTTTCTTGGTTTTGCTTTGGGGGGGGGGGGTTGTTGGGGGAAATATAAAAATGCAAGGGAAGAATAAGTAACGCCGAGATTAGTCACATCTTGAGAAAGATTTAGCAAAATAATGCAGCACAGACAATTAAATCAAAGTGAACAAACAACACACATTAACAACATCAAAATTGTTTCAGGGGAACATTTCCCCCACACAAAAAAAATACAATCAACAAAAGTAAAACAAACATCTGTTTTGCAAAGACATAACAAATAAAATACATGTGTTAAAAACTCGATAAGGACACCAAAATGTACTTTTTTCCAGTCACGCGCGCACACACACACACTTGCCTCTTTTCAGGGCAAGGGAGAGGATGCTATTTGCGAGCTTTATTTAACATAGGTTTGTGAGCTAATGAGGCAATTGAAAACACATGCACAGTCCATGAAACACCCAAAATGCAAGTTCACCCAATGTAGAGACTGAACTTCAAAGTGGGCACACCTGTTAAGGATGTCCCTCAATTACTAACCCCTAAAATAACACTCTCTGAGCATGCCCAGAAATATACAGGTGCTGTTCACACACAAAAAGCACAAAAAAAAAAACCTAAGTCCCTGGGCATGCTCAGAACAACACAAATGCAGCTAGCAGAAAATAACTCCCCCCCCCCTGTCCAAAATTAAGCACATCATCCAGCATGCTACAAAATTAGAGATGGGACAAATCCCCCCCCCTACCAACAAATACCATTGCAGTCTATGGGAACTGACTTGTCAATTTTGCTAGTCCCCACTTGGCTGACTTATCTTTTAGTTATTGGCCTTAAAATGGGGGCCCGGGTCCCACCCTAAGGGACATATATCAATGTCACCCATTTGGACAACACCAAAAACAAAACAAGGAGAAGTGCCTTTAAATATGCCAAATTGCTTAAGGGCCATTTCACACCACATGCAGTCCATTGCATTTTTTATGCATCAAAAATGCATGGAAAGTTGGTTATATGGTTCTAAATGGCAGTGTTTGTTCCAGTGCGTTCCAGTTCCACAAAAAAAAGTAGAACATGCTGCATTTTACCTGCACTGGACTGTACTGGAACGCAGCAAAACGCATCATAAACGCACTGGAACGCACAGGAACACACCTAAATGCACCAAAAATGCACTGGAACACACTTGTCCTTATCAATGGTTAATAAAAAAAGAGGGGTGAAAAAAAGCACTGGACTGCATCAAAAACATACCAAAAATGCACTGGAACGCATCAAAAACGTGCATGCAAAAAAGCACCTGGAACGCATCCGGATTGCGTTTCTATGGTGTGAACTGGCCCTAGTTCACACCATAGAAAGGCAGTCTGGATGTGTTCCAGGTGCTTTTCTGCATGCACGTTTTAGACACGTTCCAGTGCATTTTTGATGCGTTTTTGATGCAGTCCAGTGTTTTTTCCCCCTCCTTTCACTTAGGACAAGTGTGTTGCAGTGCGCTTTTGGTGCCTTTAGGTGCGTTCCGGTGCATTCCAGTGTGTTTTTGGTACGTTCCGTAGCGTTTTTTTTTTCCTTTCTGAAACGCACTGGAACGGACTGCAGTGGTGTGAACTATGCCATTGGCAGTAATGTGATCAACTTTCTTTGCATTTTTCATGCATCAAAAAAACGCACTGCGCTGCATCCGGTGTGAACTGGCCCTAAATATCATACCTGGGGGGTGTCTATAGTATGCCTGTAAAGTAGCGCATGTTTTCCATGTTTATAACAGTTCGAGAGCAAAATTACATTTCTAAAGTAAAATAATAGTCATTTAAAATACTCGCGGCTGTAATGAATTGCTGGTTCCCGTCAATACAGATAAAAGTCATTGAAAGTCTTTGAAAAAAAATGCGTGGGGGTTCCCCCAAATTCCTTTACCAGGCCCTTCAGGTCTGGTATGGATATTAAGGGGAACTCCGCGCCAAATGAAGAAAAAAAAATGGCGTGGGGGTTCCCCCCAAATTCGTACCAGGCCCTTCAGGTCTGATATGGATTTTAAGGGGACCCCCGCGCCAAACGTAAAAAAAAAATAGCGTGGTGTCCCCCTAAAAATCCACACCAGACCCTTATCCGAGCACGCAACCTGGCAGGCCGCAGGAAAAGAGGGGGGGACGAGAGAGCAGCCCCCCTCCCTCCTGAACCGTACCAGGCCACATGCCCTCAACATGGGGAGGATGCTTTGGGGGTCTGTGACCTCAAAGCACCATGTCCCCATGTTGATGGGGACAAGGGCCTCATCCCCACAACCCTTTCCGGTGGTTGTGGGGGTCTGCGGGGGGGCTTATCAGAATCTGGAATACCCCTTTAACAAAGGGGCCCCCCAGATCCCACCCCCCCTGTGTGAAATGGTAATGGGGTAAAAAGTGTAAAAAAAAAAAAAAGACAATAGCCGGTTTTTGACAATTCCTTTATTAATGTCTTCTCCTTTCTTCCATCTTCTTCCATCTTCTTCTTCCATCCTCTTCTTCCACCTTCTTCTTCCAGCTTCTTCTTTTCTCCATTCGGGTTTCTTCCTCCATCTTGTTCTTCATCTTCCTCTTCATCTTCATCTTCCTTCTTCATTCGGTGTTCTCGTCCGCATCTTGCTCCGGCTTCTTGTCCCCTTCTTCTTTCTCCGGCCGCTCCGTAATTTAAATTTACATAGTGAAGGAAGTTCCCCGCTCAAGCCAATGACGTAGGCGGGTCCGACATACCGAGGGGGCGGACCTGATGGGGAACTGCTCTCACTTTGGTAATACATGTATAGACCCGCCCCTTCTCATGTTCCGCATCTGGTCCTCTGAGCGGACCTGATGGGGAACTTTAGAAGGGCCGGGTCTATACATTTAAAACACTGAGAGGGAGTTCCCCATCAGATCCGCTCAGGCACAACCAATGAAGGACAGCGCTGGACATCGGGATCGCCGCGGGACACTGGATTTCACCGCTGGAATGTTTTTTCTTTTTTTTCTTTTTTTTTTAAATAAAGGACTTTTTCAAGGTGTTTGTGTGTTTTAAAAAAAAAAAAAATACGCTTTCTTCGTGAAATGGTAGGGGTACAATGTACCCCATACCAATTCACATAGGGGGGGCCGGGATCTGGGGGTCCCCTTTGTTAAAGGGGTCTTCCAGATTCCGATAAGCCCCCCACCCGCAGACCCCCACAACCACCGGGCAAGGGTTGTGGGGATGAGGCCCTTGTCCCCATCAACATGGGGACATCCTCCCCATGTTGAGGGCATGTGGCCTGGTACAGTTCAGGAGGGAGGGGGGCCGCTCTCTCGTCCCCCCCTTTTCCCCTGCGGCCGGCCAGGTTGCGTGCTCGGATAAGGGGTCTGGTATGGATTTTTAGGGGGACTCCACCCCATTTTTTTTTTAATTTGGGGTGGAGTTCCCCTTAAAATCCATGCCAGATCTGAAGGGCCTGGAATGGATATTTGGGGGAACCCCACGTCAATTTTTTTTTAAATTTGCGGCGGGGTTCCCCTTAATATCTATTCCAGACCTGAAGGGCCTGGTAATTGAATTCTGAATTCCCACGCTTTTTTTTTAATTTTTTTTATAAATGACTTTTGAATGTATTGCCGGGAGCCGACTATTCATTAATAGCCGCAAGAGAGTTTTAAATGACATTTTTTGCAGGGACAGTTCTAAGCACGGGAAACATGCGCCACTTCACATGCATATCATACACACCCCCCAGGTACAAAATTTAAAGGAATATTTCACTTTTATTTTTTCATTTTAAGCATTATTAAAATCACTGCTCCCGAAAAAACGTCAGTTTTTAAAACTTTTTTTTGCATTGATACATGTCCCCTGGGGCAGGACCCAGGTCCCCAAACACTTTTTAGGACAATAACTTGCATATTAGCCTTTATAATTAACACTTTAGATTTTGAACGTTCGAGTCCATTGTATTTAATAGGGTTCTAAAGTTCACACGAACATTTTGTCTGTTCGCAGGTTCTGGTGCGAACTGAACAGGGGGGTGTTCGGCTCATCCCTGATCAAGAAGCTGAACTGATTGTTCTTATGGTGAATGGAATCACCGGCTGTAAAAGATGATATCTGAATAATGCCTGTAGCTGCAGGCATCATTCAGATATCACCGCTCAAAGTCTGCAATGTCATATGACGTTGGGCGGGTGGGAAGCGGTTAAGTATTTATGAATCACTGCTCCTGGCCAAATTTTTTTTTTTTAATTGGTACATGTTCACCCAGGGCAGTGCCCACCTCCCATTCTAATTTTCCTGACACCTCTTGCCTATTAGCACAGAAAATAGAAATTTTTGATATGACAGATTCAGCTCCCATTGATTTTAACAGGGTTTGGATTTAGCATGCAAACTTCTTTGAGGTTGGCCAAACCTGTCTCAGGGTTTCCTATCAGATGCCACCTACCCAACAACTTAACTGCTCCTGTTGGATGGGCAAAGTCTGATGGGAAATCTGAGAGACTAGTTCTCCATCAGGTCCACCTTGCCGTGATTCATAGTTGACAGGATTAGGTGGTTTCCAAAGCTGCTTTTTAGCTGCCACTCATGTACCTATTTTTGACAGATGCATGAATCTGTCTCTAGCACCATGAACTGTGGTGCAGAGACCTAACATAATTCTAAATAGTGTGCATGACACTCTTTATGATTTCCTCTCAATATGTATGATGTTTGTATGTGTTTGCAATATTTTTTGTGGTTTCCACGAGGTGTTTTGCCACGCAGGCTGAATATTAAAATAATTAACAACTACTGGATATCTTGGAGCATCTGACTCACTCACCTCCCTATCACATGACATTACTGATGATTGGCTGCACACCAAGAGCATATATTCACCTACACCGCTGCTCCATTCAGTTGCTGGGAGCAACAAAAAAAATGGTCTGTTCAAGCACTTAGCGCTGTGTCACATAAGGTGGAAGGAATGTTCTCAGCCCCGGCAGAAGGCAGAAAGAACCGGAGATCGTGGAGAAGGCACCAGAGAGCGGGAGAAGAACAGGAGAGCGCGGAGACGACACCGGAGAACAGAACAAGAGACCCCCGAAGTTGGAAGAAGACGACGATAAAGACCGGGACCCCGCTAGCAAAAGAGCTGGAAGAAGATAGCGGGCATCCGGCAGAAAGACCCCCGAAGTTGGAAGAAGATGACGATGAAGACCGGGACCCCGCTAGCAAAAGAGCTGGAAGAAGATAGCGGGGCACCCGGCAGAAAGACCCCCGAAGTTGGAAGAAGACGACGATGAAGACCGGGACCCCGCTAGCAAAAGATCTGGAAGAAGATAGCAGGGCGCCCGGCAGAAAGACCCCCGAAGTCGGAAGAAGACCCCCGGAGCTGCCCAATAAATTACTTTAAAAACCTGTGTTGTGTTTTTTATTGACTTTTTTGCCACCAGGTGAATGGGTAGGGGTACGATGTACCCCATACTCATTCACATAGGGTGGGGATTCCCGAAAAGGCCCCTGCCCGCAGACCCCGACAACCAACGGCCAGGGTTGTCGGGAAGAGGCCCTTGTCCCCATCAACATGGGGACAGGTGCTTTGGGGTGGGGGAGCGCAGGGCGCCCCTGCCCCAAAGCACCCACCCCCCCCATGTTGAGGGCATGCGGCCTGGTATGGTTCAGGAGGGGGGCACGCTCGCTCGCCCCCCCTTTCCTGACCTGCCGGGCTGCGTGCTCAGATAAGGGTCTGGTATGGATTTTGGGGGGACCCCATGCCGTTTTTCGGCATAGGGGTTTCCCCTTAAAATCCATACCAGACCTAAAGGTATGCTCCTGGAGGGGAGCCCATGTCGTTTTTTTATTTAAAATTTGGCGTGGAGTTCCCCTTCATGATTCATACCAAACACTGGGGACAGCGAGCAAGCGGCTTGCAGTACCCTGTCGCCGAGAACCAGCGCGATGGCATCGCGCTGGAGACATTCTCGGGCAGGTAGTCGCCTCTAGGACACGACTTGAGCGGCTGCTTCACGCTCAAGTCGTGTTCAAGTTGCCTCGCAAAGTCACGCTGTCCCTCTGTCAACCGGCACACGAGTCGCCCCGCAAGTTAGATCGTCTTCATCGACTTCCCGGGCGACCTCTATTCAAATCAATGGGCTCCCATAGGGAATCATTCATTTTCAATAGAGTGCCACTGACATTTTTATTTACTATAGCAGTGCGCCGCCGGTTCATGCGCTCAATTAAGGATTTATCCAGCGCACCAATTAAGGTATGAACCGGCACATCGCACTGTTGATAGTAAATCACCCCCATTGTGTCCGTAGTGCATAGGTATCATGAGTGTTCGAGTTTCTCCATGGATTACAAAGAATTAACAAGTGTGCGCTCAGAGGAGTGTCACATTTAATCTAGAGTGCTGCCCTAAAGGGGTTGTAAACGTCATGTTTTTTCACCTTAATGCAACCTATGCATTAAGGTAAAAAAAAAATTGACACTGACCGGCCCCCCAGCCCCCCTGTTTTACTCACCTGAGCCCTTCGATCCTTCGGCAGAGATGTGCTCTTCCTCTCTGCCCAGGGTTCTCAGCTCTTGCTTAGATAGATCAATAGCAGCGCAGTCATTGGCTCCCGCTGCTGTCAATCAAATCCAATGACGCGGAGCACCGGCGGGCAGGGCCGAGTCTGGAATTTTGTGTCAATAGATGCAAATGCTGGACTTGGGAGCGGGCCCACAAAGTGAGAGTGCTTCTCCCAGGGGTTTTACCCCTGTAGGGAGGAGTCGCGAGAGCCAGAAGATGGTGATCAGGACCGCACCGTGAAAAACGAACTGCACAGTGGAGGTATGTATGACATGTTTGTTATTTTTTTTAAAACAAGAGTTTTTTTATTGCTGATTTTGTGTAAACGTAGCCTCTGCCCGCAACTGGGGGAACTAGTGAGAGCTAGTTTCAGGTCCCTGTAATGAGTGCGTTAAGCTCCACCCAAACTCTGAAACAGGAAATCATTTGCCTGCCTCCTAAAGCAGCTCATCAACATCAGTAAAATGACTGAGCCCTACCACAATAAAAAAACGCAAATTTAGCATACAAACACAGGCAGCCATTTAATGTGGTGTGTGGGGAGGGAGAAAGGCAGAGGATGGTAGTGTTAAAGAAAGAAAAAAAAGATTCTTAGTTATTTTGTTTTGACAGCAATTTTCAAATTATTGCTTACATGAAACAAGGCCTTTTCTTCTATTTTGTTTGGTGCATTACAACTGCAGGCAATATATAAATCAAATAAAGTGGCACTATAAAAATACACAAGCATACAAAATAAATTTGTGCAGCAGTAAAAGATTGTGTATGATTACAAGCAAATGAATAATGAATGCAATGGAATCTATTACAGGAAGAGTTCAGGGCAGTCAGTCATTTTCTTATAATACTTAGCAACACCATTATATGAGTTAATAAAACCACATGCAAGATCTCTAATGATAAAGAGAAAAAAAATGTTAAATAATATTTGTTTTTTAATCAAAGGGTACAGTGAGGAAAATAAATAATTTTACAATAGACACAGGCAAAATGTAATTGTGACAACATGAATGAACTTTTTAATATACTATAATAACAACAGTATTGCTAATACTAATAATATGTTTATGTTTATGAAGTTGTGTAAAACAGTTTTACATTAAATTGAAAAATGTAAAACAAAATACATAAAGAAAAGAATAGACTATGCATGAGTAATCATATAGTAAGGGGGCCAGGATCAACTGGTAGTGGTAGAAGTAAACTTATACATGACAGAAGGACACCCAGGGAAAGTCCAAGTAGTTTTGTCCTGAACTTTTTTCAGCAAGGCAGTAAGCAAACACAATTCAATGCTGGAGGGCTTTATATAGCAGGTCCATAGGTTCACTTCCTACTGTCCATTTTATTGAGGGCAGGCTGACTTCAGTCAGCTGTCATATCTGCCAGGTGGTTAAGTACTGTAGTTTATATCTTGCTGGTTGTCTAGTATCAATATGATCTGTTTTACAAGCTCCTCCATTTTGTTTAATAATAGGTTATGTTTCTCTAAAGAGTAACACTGTCAGGTCACCTGTGGCCAGATGACAGATGCACACCGTTGGGGGTCAGAAGTGCACCACAAGGTAGTGAACCCTATGGATGACTGCTGCAGATGGGATACTGGGTGGTTGTGGAAAGCGGGACCAGTGGAGCACAACAGGGATCCACAGGAAGCTAAATCCAAGATTCCCCAGGGCGCGGAGTCTAAGACCCAGCAGGTTTTCACCAGAGCCTCTAGTGGTGAGGATGTTACGCTGCAGCTGGGTCCAGGTCGCGGCCTTTAGAGTCCCCTAGCTCACGCTCAGTAGGGTAAGGAGGATAGAGGGGAAGCAGAAGCACAGGATACAAGAATAGTGAGGGGAAAGGCCAAGGTCAGGGCAACAAGCAGACAAGGATAAACGAAGGACAAGCCGAAGGTCAAGGTCACAAGCAGACAGGGATAGTCGGGAACAAGCCAATATCGAAACACAGAGACAGACGTAGCACACGCCAGGCAGGAACCCAAACACACAATGCTTAAACAAACACGTTGATCAGCAAGGCAGACTTGCAGTGCATAGGTTAATATAGAGTTATGTGATAGGGCCTGGGGTGGAGCCAGACTGGGAAGAGAGATTATAAAAGCAGCCAGGTGAGGAGAGTCTGGCCTCTAAGGTGAACACATGAGGAGGAAGGTAAGCTGACAGACAAACATTACTGCATATCCATGACAGTACCCTCCCTCTTATGGGCCCTCCCCCTCCCCCGCCTGGGCCCAGGCTTAAAGGGAAATCTCAGATGAAACCTCCTCAACAGACGAGGTGCAACGACCTCAGATGCAGCGATCCAAGACGCCTCCTCAGGACCAAAACCTCTCCAATGCACAAGGTACTGAAGAATGCCTCTGCAGAGCCGAGAATCCAGAACTTGTCTAACCTTGTACTTTAGATTATCCTCAGAGGATCAACAGGAATCTGAGGAGGGTCCCCCAGACCCTTAAAGATGAACTGGGCATCTAGCACAGGACCATCAGACTGGGCAGATGTCAGTGGAACCCTGAAGTAAGGTTGGTTAGAAGGTGACATGTTACAGGAGTCAAGCTGAATAGCTGAAAGACAAGCAGAATGTCCTGAATAAGAAAAAGTAGGAGGCTCATTGGGCATGGGCTGGACTGGCATAACTAGTACAGAGGCCGAGTGAATAGCAGAGTCAGGTGTAGCGACTACCTGAATCGCATCGCAAGGCGTAGTGACTGCAGAACTTGTAGACAAGCTAGCCTGGCTGTGCGTCCAAGGGTGATTAGGGACAGACAAATGTAAATGGTTATGCAAACTGGAGTGAATGATCGGCTCAGGTTCACAGGGGGCAACCTTGGGTAGGCAGGACGAGGAACAGGAGGAACCCCAAGCCAGGATCTGTCCAGTAGTCCAGTCAACGTGTGGAGAATGGAGCGGTAACCATGGGAGACCCAAAATTATAGGAGTTGAGGCCTTAGGTAAGATAAGGAAGGATATCCACTCCTGGTGGAGTGTCCCTACCGACATCTTAACAGGAAGGGTCTGGAAGCAGATAGGACCCCCTGGGAGAACAGTGCCATCAATCACCAAGACCACCAAGGGCGTGGTGAGTGGAAAAAGGGTAAGTCTCATAGAAGATGCAATTTCTCAGTCCATGAAATTGCCAGCGGCTCCGGAATCCAGATATGCTGTGACTGAATGAGAAGAAGCAGCAACATGAAGGAACACAGAAAGAAGAAGACGAGAAGGTGAGGGTGAAATTTCTGGGTCCAATACTCCACTTTCCAGATGTATTGGACCCAAACGTTTTTCTGGACAAAGAGAGCAAGTGTCACGCAAATGACCTTTGCCCCCACAGTAGAGACACAGGCCTAGAGTTCTGCGCCTAGCACGTTCCTCTGGGGATAGACTGGTCCGGCCCAGCTGCATGGGTTCCTCAGCTGGCAGGAGATGCTCCACGGGTCGAAGAGAGGGGAGTTCAGGCTGACTAAGGACCAAGGAGTGCTGGCGTCGCTTTTCTAGGGTCCTTTACTGAAAGCGAATATCGATCTGGTTACACAAGGAGATAACTCCGTCCAGATCAGTGGGAATGGTTCTTTCTGCTAATTCATCCTTCACTCTATCAGAAAGGCCATGGAAAACGATTGTGACTAAGGCCTCATTGTTCCAGCTCAACTCAGCCGTCAGAATGCGGAAATGAAGAGCATACTGTCCCACAGAAGCAGACTCTTGATGGAGACGTAAAAGGGAGCTGGCTGCTGAAGAGACACCAGCCGGTTCTTCGAAGATATTCCGAAAAAGTTTAAAGAAGTCAGACAGGCTAGAAACCACTGGATCATTCAGCTCCCACAGAGTGGCTGCCCAGGCTAAAGCTTCACCGGAGAGGAGGGAAATTTTATAGGCTACTTTAGCCCGATCAGACAGGAAGTTTTGGGGCTGGAGCTCAAAATGAATCGTGCATTGGCTAAGGAACCCCCTGCAGGCCTTGGAGTCCCCAGAGAAACAGGATGGAGCTGGCAGTTGTAGTGGATGTGTGGCTGCGACTGTGACCGGAATAGGTGCAGCCGCTGATAGCGGTTGAGGTTGTTGAACTGGGGGTCCTAATGAGGCCTGAACCTGTTCGAAACGGGAGGCCAAATCCTGAAGGAATCGCATGACCTGGGTCTGATTAGATTCCTGGGTCTCAAATCTGCGGACTATGCCCTGCAATGGATCATCTACGGGAAGCGGCACATCAGCCGGGTCCATGGCTGATCAAACTGTCAGGTCACCTGTGGCCAGATGACAGATGCACACCGTTGGGGGTCAGGAGTGCACCACAAGGTAGTAAAGCCTATGGCTGACTGCTGCGGATGGGATACTGGGTGGTTGTGGAAAGCGGGACCAGTGGAGCACAACAGGGATCAACAGGAAGCTAGAACCAAGATTCCCCAGGGTGCGGAGTCTAAGACCCAGCAGGTTTTCACCAGAGCCTCTAGTGGTGAGGATGTTAGGCTGCAGCTGGGTCCAGGTCGTGGCCCCTATAGTCCCCTAGCACACGCTCCGTAGGGTAAGGAGGATAGAGGGGAAGCAGCAGCACAGGATACAAGAATAGTGAGGGGAAAGGCCAAGGTAAAGGCAACAAGCAGACAAGGATAAACGAAGGACAAGCCGAAGGTCAAGGTCACAAGCAGACAGGGATAGTCGGGAACAAGCCAATATCGAAACACAGAGACAGACGTAGCACATGGCAGGCAGGAACCCAAACACACAATGCTTAAACAAACACGTTGATCAGCAAGGCAGACTTGCAGTGCACAGGTTAATAGAGAGTTCTGTGATAGGGCCTGGGATGGAGCCAGACTGGGAGGAGAGATTATAAAAGCAGCCAGGTGAGGAGAGTCTGGCCTCTAAGGTGAACACATGAGGAAGGTAAGCTGACAGCAAACATTACTGCATATCCATGACAAACTCCACTTTTTTGGAAAAAAAACATTCCTCTCTGGGTGATCAGTGTACATTACAAGGATTTTAACAAACTTTGTTGCAGATTCCTCTTTTGTTATTCTGAAGAAACCCCTGTGTGTTTGCCTGTGTCCATGTGGAAAGTGGATCTAATGGGAGAAGTTTCATAATTATAAATCAGTTGCTGTACCTGCAGGGCTCTAATGAGGAAAACTGCAGGGTGTGCATCCCTTTAGATGTGATTTCCTATTGGGTGTATCTCCCCAAAAATGTATATTTTTTTGCAGGAGATGCCGGAAATCTGACGTGTACAGAACACCTCGAGGTAGCCATATTGCATTGCATTTTACAGAGAATTACAGAGCTGCAGATTGAAAAGGAAAGGAAATTTTATAACATTCAATTACAGTATGACTTGAGATGCAACTGTATATACTATATTATTATTTTTTTTGGTAATTTGCATTTTTTCCCCCACGAAGGTGGAGTTATCCTTTAAGGCACTGCCCATATCCAAACACAAAGTTGTAAGTAGGGATGAGCTTCGTGTTCGCGTCGAACACACGTTCGACTCGAACATCAGCCGTTCGATCGTTCGACGAAGAACAAACGTTATGGTCCGTTTGCGCTGAATTCGTGTTGTGCGACACGGCCCATAATTCACTGCGGCATCGCAGTGCATTGCTGGGTGATGATTGGCCAAGCATGCACTATGACCCGCATGCTTGGCCAATCACAGCGCGGAAAAAACGGAGAGCCATAATTGGCCAAAGCCAGGGTGGCTTTGGCCAATTATGGCTCAAGGGGTTTAGTACACGCCCCACACTATATAAGGCTGCCTGGAAGTCGGCCTTGTGTAGAGTGTTGGCGTTTGTGAAAGAGGCAGTTTCAGAGAGATAGACAGTGTCATTTATATTGAGTTAGATAGAGCAGGCAGGCGAGTCAGTTAGCTGCTGTTACAGTGTGTAGAGGATATATATGCATCCTAGGTGTTGTATATATATTTATACACTGTATTGAGTTTAGCTAGATCCGTTCCTGTTAGTCTCTATACTGTGACAGACAGGCAGGTGATTGTGCTAGCTGCAGACATTCAGTGTTTCACTTAGTGTACTACTGTGTGCTTTGCATAGCGATCACCTTAAGCTCACCTGGATACAGTTATTCTCTATACTGTATTACTGTGACAGGCAGGCCGGTGATTGTGCTAGCTGCAGACAGTCAGTGTTTCACTTAGGGCTCTTTCACACGGATGGACCGTTCAGGTCTGCCTGTCAGTTTTTTAGGCAGACCTGAACGGATGCTCCATGTACCCCTATGGAGCCACGGATGTCAGCGGTGACATGTCCGCTGACATCCGACCCGCTCCGATCCGCCAAAGTGTGATGGAGGAAAACCCTACTTTTCCATCCGTCTGCGGATCGGATCAGGTGACAACGGACTCTACGGTCTGTCATCATCCGATCCCCCATAGGGGAGAGCGGCGCTCTGACAGGTCGGTCCCTGCACAGTGTGCGGAGACAGACCTGTCATCTGCCTGCTCAGCGGGGATCGACGGAGCGATCCCCGCTGAGCAAAGCGGAGCCCGCACACGGACACGGATTGTGTGAAAGGGGCCTTAGTGTACTACTGTGTGCTTTGCATAGCATTCACCTAAAGCTCACCTGGATACAGTTATACTCTATACTGTGACAGGCAGGCCGGTGATTGTGCTAGCTGCAGACAGTCAGTGTTTCACTTAGTGTACTACTGTGTGCTTTGCATAACATTCACCTAAAGCCTAAATTTTTGATGCAATACTTTGCAACAGGGCTCATTGCTGCGCTCTAAGTACAGTACCTGTGAGGGGTTGCAGTGTTGTGGCACCAGCACCAGTGCCTAAAGCCCAATTTTTCAGCCCCTGTTCAACAGGGGCATGCAATTACAATTCTTGATCTAATAATTCACAGCAGGGCCCATTCCTGCACCCACCAAGAGTAACTGTGAGGGCTTACAGTGTTGTGGCACCAGCACCACCAACAAAGGCCCAATTTTTCCTACCACTGTTCAACAGTGGCATGTATATACAATTCCTGATATAATAGTTGACAGCAGGGCGTTCCAGCGCCCACCAAGAGTAACTGTGAGGGCTTACAGTGTTGTGGCAACACCAACACCTAAGGGGAAATTTTCTGCAGAGTATATATGGCAGGCCCCTACTTTCAAACATACAACTTACAAACGACTCCTACTTGCAAACGGAAGGAGACAACAGGAAGTGAGAGGAAATCTACCCCTAGGAAGGCAAATTCTCTCCTGTAAGAGTTAATATGTGAAAAAGGTGTCTCCTCTCCACTGATGCTTTATCACCAATCCTTGTTTCAATAAAAAAAACAAATTTTCCAAACACATTTGTCATTGGGATGGAAAGTGAGGTGAAATGTTCTGAACAGGTGCACAGACAGCAAAACAAATGTTACAGGGGTGATTACCCTTCCCTATGTTCTCCAAAAATGTTTTTTTTTTCCTTTAGAAATGTCATTTTGTGCAGGGACAGTTCTAAACACGGGAAACACGTGCTACTTCACAGGCATACTTTAGACACCCCCCAGGTACGATATTTAAAGGAATATTTCACTTTTTTTTTCACTTTATGCATCATTAAAATCACTGCTCCCGAAAAAACTACAGTTTTAAAAGATTATTTTTACATTGCTACATGTCCCCTCGGGCAGGACCCGGGTCCCCAAACCCTTTTTAGGACAATAACATGCATAGTAGGCGTTATAATTAGCACTTTAGATTTCGAACGTTCGCGTCCATTGTATTTAATAGTGTTCTAAAGTTTGTGCGAACGTTCAGTCTGTTCGAAGGTTCTGGTGCAAACCGAACGGGGGGGTGTTCGGCTCATCCCTGGTTGTAAGGGGGAAAGGGACAGTAAACCATGCACAAGGTGACCTATGAACAGTCAAAGTAATACTGTCCTGCACTTTTATTCAAGCAAGACAGTAAACAAACACAGATAAATTCAGGAGGGCTTTTTATAGTATAGTATAGCCCAGAATAGGTCTGGCTGACAGGTGAGATACGGACCTAGGAATGGGGGCGTTATCCCTTCTTTACAAAGCCTCTGGACTCCAATACCATACCATAATATTTTAAGACGAGGGATCTCAACAATTGCTAAACTTGGAGCCCCTCACCATGTGTAGATGAGAAACCTAGGTGATACCTATACATAATCCACAACCCTGTCAGCTTATACTGTATATATAGTATATATATATATATACATATATATATTACCCCCGCAGGAGCTGCTTAAGTTAATTCAGTCCGTTACTCTGCCTCTTAACTCCAATAATAGCCTCAGACCCTCTGGCACACCTGGCAATAATGTAAGTGCAATGAACAGTGAGAAACACACAGGTTATGATAAAACACAGAAATTTGTCATTACTGCAATATTTTTGTGGAAAAGAGTGACAAACAGTAACAATATATATTCAAAATAATCAACTGGAGAGCATGTCTATACTATAGACCAGTGGTTCACAACCTGGGGGTCGGGACCCCCTCGGGGGTTGAATTACGATTTGCCAGGGGTCACCAAATCCTGGGCTGTTCCTGAAGCCCATGCTGCTCTCCCAGCCTTTTTGCAGCCACCCAGCAGGGCTGTTCCTGAAGCCCGCAGCCGCCCATTCAGTTCACGCCATGGCTGGGGTGCAGAGACTAGAGGTCAGCTGACTGGTGAGGAATGTGAAGTGGGAAAGGCTGGAGGAGACCCTATCTCCTGATTTCGGCATAGGTCTCACTGCTACGAGACACCACAAAGCCAGAGACACAGTGAGTAACACTACCTGTGATTAGAGTTGCCATTCTAAGTCCCCACTACAGTTCTCAGATCAGCAAATGACCTTGATCAAGAGCACCTAAGTTGGCCGATCAGAACTCCCCCCAGCACTGCCACTGATCACACCCTCCGCCAGCACTGCCACTCATCCCATTCCCCCCCACCAAGGAGTAAGAGAAGGCATACAAATAGAAAATACATGGAAGGGAGAGGAAAAGGAGGGGAGGAACAAAGAAAAGGGAGAGAAAGAATAAGAGAGCAAAAAAGACGGCTAGAGAGAGGGATGGGGGAAAAAACAATAAATTAGGATAGAGAGAGATAAAAGGGAAAGAAATTAGTACAAAGAAAAAGAGTGGTACATCCTAAAATGTACCATAAGGGGTTTTAATACTGTACAAGTGGAAGGGACTCTGGGAGCGCTAAATGTCCGTGGGTTAGGGGCGGAAATTACTTGTCATGCCACGAAAATTATTTTACTGTTAGGGGTCACCACAACTTGGGAAATTTTATCAAGGGGTCACAGCACTAGTAAGGTTGAGAACCACTGCTATAGACTCTATAGGTCCCCAAGGAAACCCATACAAGTGTGAGGTCCCTCTAAGAATCCATAACAGACTCTTATTTTTAACATGAAGGCTGGCTGGCCAGAAAAGTTGGGGGATGAATGAACCATACCAGGCCACATTCCCTCAACATGGGGGTGCCTTGTCTTGCCTCGCAAAGCAGATTGTTCCCATATTGATGAGGACAAGAGTCTCTTCCCCACAACCCTTGCCAGGTAGGTAGGTAGGTGTGTGTGTGTGTGTGTGGGGGGGGGGGTCTGGGGGAGTGGGGCTTATTGGAATCTGGAAGTCAGAATACTACAACCCCATGTGAATGAGTATGAGGTATTCATTCACAAAAAAAAGTTTAACCTAGAAATAAAGACACTCAAACATTCGAAAAGTCCTTTATTTTAAAAAAAGCCCCAAAAAAATTCTCTTAAGCCTCGTACACACAGCCGAGAATCTGATATAAGTTGAAGTGACCATAAGCTTATAGGAGAGGGAAAAAGGAGGTCCATACGCCGCACTGACCTGGCCACCTGCAGGCCCTTTTCTAGGTCCGTACGGTGTACGGATTTGGCAGTGAAAGGGTTAAACCATGTAAAAAAAATGGTATGAAATAATTGAAGTAGAAATGAACTTTTCAATATGTGTTTTGAAATAATTTGTTTAACTAACAGTTTGCATAGAGACACACCCTGCTACTCATTTGTGGTTAAGCTGATTCATGGATCAGCCTGATTGTATGAGCAAAGTCATATTTTAGCTCTTGTTAAATTCGATTCAGCAGTCTACATCATGATAAGAATATACTGAGTTTGTATAATTTTTAGAGACATATGCATTATTACACAGCCCCTCCTATCTTTCTATTGCATATAAGCCACTCTGGAATTTAATAAAGGTCAGAGATCTTATGAACACACTTTGTTTCCATGTGTCTTATTTTGATTTCTCACGGATCCGGGGGTCACTGAAAATTATCTTGCATTTACCTGAAGTACACCTGGGTGGCAGTATTACCTGCTTCAGCGCCAAACAAGAAATAATTAAAATTGGAAAAAGAAAATTAAAGAAAATCTACTGTATTTGCCGACATATAAGGCGGCTGGGCATATAAGACGACCCCCTAATTTAAAATTTTAAATGGTGGTATTGTGCTATACTCACCATATAAGACGACCCCCTTCTGACTAGTCTGTCAGCCTGCTGGATGTGTGGTAATGCTGTCTCACAGTATGCATGCAGTGTACCACACTGAGCCAGTCACGGCGAGCTATGCATTCTGTTGTTGAGTGCAGGGCCTGCTCGG
The DNA here is from genome assembly GCA_029206835.1 of Rana muscosa. Lineage (NCBI taxonomy): Eukaryota > Metazoa > Chordata > Amphibia > Anura > Ranidae > Rana > Rana muscosa. The sequence goes on along the minus strand of CM055125.1, from coordinate 166,332,426 downwards.
ATTGGCAGAGGCTGTGACATCATCGGCCCATGCCTCTGACTGTCACAGCCAATCCGAGCAGGCTACTGTATATAACCTGCAGGCTCTGTATTTATTGGTGGAGTGCGTCGCTCGCCGGGATTGGCTCAGCAGTGTATGCTGCATGTAACTCCCCCCGCTTTATACCCGGCGTATAAGACGACCCCCGCTTTTTGCCCGTTATTTTTTAGTGTAAAAGGTCGTCTTATACGCCAGAAAATACGGTAAATGGTTATTAGATCGGGGGAAGAACAATCTAATTATCACAAGAAGTCAATAATAGGTATATCAAAATAAGCAAGGATCAATGTATTATAATTACCCTCTCAAAATGGCTGCTGGCTTACATGGTCATTGGCTGCCTTTCCCAAAATAATGTCTCATCAGGTTGGAGCTTAGTCTTGGCGTCCCCAAAGCGTCAGATGATGAGACGTGATGATGAATGTCTCTCTGGATGGATATGTGTGTGTATGGATGAAGTTCCCAATTGTGAGTGTACTGTGGGTGGATGAAGTATGATGGATGAAGAGTGATCCCTATGGCTTTCTATCCTTGTCCTATATACCGTTCTGGATGCTAGCTTGGCTAAATTGCTAGCACTTCAACTGCTGCCTTTTTCAGTTGGTAGACTCTGCCCCCTTCCCTCTCTACCGGCATGTGGAAGGCAATGTATTTTCCTTACTGGACAGGGCGGTCAGCGGTAAGGTGCATATTACCGCTGACTCATGGTCCAGCAGGCATGGACAGGGACGTTACCTATCTTTCATGGTGCATTTTGTGACTCTGCTGGCAGCTGGGAAGGATGCAGGACAAGGTGCAGTAGTGTTGGAGGTTGTTCCGCCACCACGCCTGCAAAATGCTACTACTGGTTATTCTGACACACCTCTCTCCTCCACCCCCTCCTCTTCTTCTTCCTCCATGGCCTCTTCCTGTGCTTTGTCCTCAGAACCAGCGGTGCTCCGTAGGCGTTCAAGGGACTACGTAAGTACGCAGGCAAAAAGATGCCATGCGGTGCTTGAGCTTGTGTGCTTGGGGGACAGGAGCCACACTGGGGCAGAGATTCTGTCAGCTCTGCAGGGGCAGGCTCAGAGGTGGTTGACGCCACGCCAGCTTAAGCCAGAAAAGGTGGTTTGCGACAATGGCACCAACCTCCTCTCCGCCCTCCAACAGGGACACCTGAGCCATGTGCCCTGTTTGTCTCACGTCCTTAACTTGGTGGTGCAGTAGTTCTTGGGCAGGTACCCGGGCTTACAGGATCTCCTGAGGCAGGCCAGGAAACTCTGTGTGCATTTTCGCCAGTCATATAATGCCAGTGCTCATCTGGCTGACCTCCAAAAGGAATACAACCTGCCCAAGAACCGCCTAATCTGTGACATTCCCACCAGGTGGAACTCAACATTGGCCATGCTGCAGCGGCTGCACACACAGGAGAGGGCCATCAATGAGTAACTGTGCCAACATGGCACCAGGACAGGGTCAGGGGAGCTTGTGTTTTTTTGCCACGCCAGTGGGTCATGATCAGGGATGCATGCACTGTCCTGTCACCATTTGAGGAGGCCACGAGGATGGTGAGCAGTGACAGTGCATGCATTAGTGACACTGTCCCTCTTGTCCACCTGTTGGAGCACACGCTGCATGGAATAATGGACAGGGCACTTGAGGCAGAACAGAGGGAGGAAAAAGAGAACTTCCTTACCTCTCAAGGCCCCTTTATCCAGACAGTGTTACTGCTGACCCGCCTATCACACAGGAAGAGGATGAGGAGGAGAAGGAGGAGGATTGTGTCTGCATGGAGGTGGAGCCTAGCACTCAGCATCAGCATCAGTCTTCAAGGGATCAATTACAGTCCCAAGAAACCCATGGACTTGTACATGGCTGGGAGGAGGTGGCTGCGGATCATTTCGTCCTGAGTGACCCAGAGGACTCCGGACAGAATGCCTCAGCAAACCTACGCTGCATGGCCTCCCTGATCCTGCAAAGCCTGTGGAAGGATCCTCGTATTCAAGGAGAGGGAACATTACTGGCTGTCAACCCTCCTTGATCCATGTTACAAGGGTAAGGTTGCGGACCTTATCTTGCCTTCGCAGAGGGAGCAGAGGATGAAACATCTTCGGGAGGCCTTGCAGAATGCGTTCCCAGAGACTGGAAGGTTACAAATTCCTGGTCCTGGACAACGTGTTGTTGAGGCTTCCGTCAGTCAAAGAAGGAGCGGTGGAGAAGGTGGCCGTCTGACCGATGCGTTCAGGCAATTTTTTAGTCTGCAGCCCCAAAGTATGATCGGTTCCAGCAACCATCGCCAGCGTCTGGTTTACATGGTGCAGGAATAGTTAGGGGCAAGATCAGACTTGGACACTTTTCCCACTGAAAATCCTCTTGGTTACTGGGTCTTGAGGATGGATCACCGGCCAGAGCTTGCACAGTATGCAATTGAGCTACTGGCCTGTCCTGCATCCAGCGTTCTTTCGGAACGCACATTTAGTGCTGCTGGAGGCTTTGTAACCGATCACAGGGTGCGCCTGTCCACCGACTCGGTCGATCGACTGACCTTCATAAAAATGAATCAGTCTTGGATCACCACCAGCTACCAAGCACCTGATGCTGATGTAACTGTATATTTTTTTTTAAAGGTCAGATCCCTTCAAGACTGCCTATGCTGATGCTGAGTGACTATCCTGTTATGCTGAGTGACTATACTCTTCCTCCTCAATGATCATGCTGATAGCTTGTAAGAACATTTTTGGTTCTGGGCACCGCCACCAGTGGCACGCCCAGATAGTCTGGTCCAGATAGCCTGAAGCCGGAAGCCTGAAATAAAAAAAAACGATCTGGCTTCCCAGCCGAGGCAGCACCATTTTTTTTAATGCAGAGGCCGGGCGTGATGTCATAACATCGTTCCCGGCCTCCGATGATCATAGAGACTCTGGCAACCATATGATCCACCAGAAATCTCTATGGCAAACATCCAGTGCCGGCGGATACTGTCTTTGACTCACCGATCGTAGCGGTGAGTCGATAAAAGCACCGGAGGGCGGCGGGAGGGGGGATGTCCCCTCTCGCCTCCAGTAAGAACGATCAATCGGCGGAATAGCCGCTATGATCATTCTTATGGTGTAGGGAATCGCTGGCTCTAAAATACGATATCTAAAATACGATATCCCCGCTCAAAGTCCAGGACATCATATGACGGCCGGTGAGCGGGGAGTGGTTAAACTTTTCTACAATGTAAAGTAGTGAGTGTACAGCTTTTATAACAGTGTAAATTTGCTGTCCCCTCAAAATAACTTAACACACAGCCATTAATGTCTAAACTGCTGGCAACAAAAGTGAGTACACCCCTAAGTGAAAATTTCTAAATTGGGCCCAAAGTGTCAATATTTTGTATGGCCACCAATATTTTCCAGCACTGGAGTTCACCAGTGCTGGAGTTCACCTTCACAGGGGAGACATGCAGGGTATTTTAGACCCTGCATATCTCAATAAAGAGAACCTGTCACCAAAAAAAACTCACTTAGGGACATTTTGGTAATTTCTTGCATTAGTTTGCCCTAAATTCACGTTAGTGTCTTTTTTACTGAAAATTTTTGTTTCCTAGACCTTTGTGGTAATATCGTGTGACATAAAAAAATTGGAACTACCACTATTTTATTTGCTAGGGTAACTACCACGATTTTATTTGCGAGGGTGTCTGCTTTCAGAAAAAATATAATATTTGTGAGTTTTGTGTAATCTTCAGGCCTAAAGTGATTTTTTAAACGTGTGCAAAAAATGCAAAAATGCCTTTGGCAGCGAAAGAGTTAAAAAACACTCTTTGGGGAGCTCCATATGTTTGTGAGACTTCCTTTAAAAAAGTAAACAAGGAAAGTCCTAAAAACAAGATTTGGCAAGTGACCAAGCCCTTGGAAACACCACAGCTAATTTTCTGTTCTAATGTGATCAGGGTCACATGATATAAACAAACTGGAAAAAGTATTTTTACTGATACTCAGCTATATTTTGTCTTTTAACTTTAACCTACGGTCTTTAGCAAATTTACATGTGATTTGGTGTCTGCAAAAGCACCTGATCACTTCTACTATCTCCTTATAAGCTGCGTCACCTTTGTTATATATGGAAGTGCATGTAAGTGCTTACAGTATGTGTATGCTGGAGACTTCCTATAAAGCACCTGCTAAATGAGGAACATAAGAAGGCAAAGGTATAATAAAAAGAACCTCAGACATCATGAAAACATTATCAACATTATAAAATCTCATGCTGAATTATTATATTATTTATTTATTTATTTTTTCTTTTACAAAGGAACCAAAATGACCCATGGCGTATTCCAACTTCACCTACCAGTTAGATGTGATGACTAAAATACTGTGTTGTATATAAATACAAAATCTTTTTTCATCTGTCAGGAGCACAGAGGAGGGGGTGGAGAGGCTGCAGTAACAATGAACTGATTGGCGGAAAGGCACATCCCCCTCCACACAGCAGAAGAACTGTGTTATGAATAGACAAGCTGTCTGCTGAGCCCCCCCCCCCCCCCTCACAACACAAATTGATCTCATATGTCAGGAAAACTTCTCAGAAGTGAAACATACTGATAGAGGAACAAAGCACCAGAGAGAAATTACACTAAAGCCCTGTACACACGATCGTTTTTACCGATGAAAACCGTCCGATGGATTGTTTTCATCAGACAAACCGATCGTGTATGGGACCCATCGGTCTTTTTTCCATCGGTTTTAAAAAATAGAACATGTTTTAAATATTTCCGATGGATAAAAAACCGATCGAAAACTTTGATTGTCTATGGGCAAGTCCATCGGATAAAAAACCCACGCATGCTCAGAATCAAGTCGACGCATGCTCAGAAGCATTGAACTTCATTTTTCTCGGCTCATCGGAGTGTTTTACATCACCGCGTTTGGAACGGTCGGTTTTTGGACTGATGGTGTGTAGGCAAGACTGATGGAAGTCAGCTTCATCGGATTTCCGATGGACAAAACCATCGGATTAGAATCCATAGGATATCCGATCGTGTGTACGAGGCTTTAGAGCTTTGGAGAGAGATAATTACAATAAACACTACAGATATATGTGCTTTTCTCACATTCCATGACTGAGGTTTACGACCACTTTAAGTTTCCTATGCCCTTGATGATGATATGTAAACCTCATGTATTAATTGTTTTTAATTATGTTGATCCCACCTTGGAATTTTAAGGTGGGCTATGGGTGACTGCAGGTTTGAAAGAGAACCAGAACAACACATTCAAAGAGGTGATGGGAACTTTTTAACTTGCATGAGTAGTCAGATGAAGGTCAATGTCAAACACGCTCAATAGTTCTGACGAGGCAGCTCACACAAAGCAGGGCTTTAATAGGCACCCAACAGTAGCTTAAACCACAGAAATACAAAAGTAGGTAGACTGCTTTGGAGGATTTTACCTTCCTTAAGGACCCCTCACTGTATATATTTATATGGCACAATCACGTTCCTGTACGTGGCCCTTTAACTGCCGACGTCGGGGTCGCGCGCGCGCCGCCGGCGGTGCGCTCGCAACCCCCTGCCTTCCCGTAAGTCTTACCGCGGGTCCCGCGATTGTCTCACGGAGGCATGGAGCGGGGAGATGTTAGTGTAAACCTAACATCTCCCCGCTCCCCTACTGACAATGTCAGCGATCTCCGCTCTGTGTAATCAGAGCGGAGATCGGTGATGTGTCACTAGTAGCCACGCCCCCCCTCAGTTAGAAACACGCCCCTAGGAACACTTAACCCCTCCAGCGCCCCTAGTGGTTAACCCCTTCACTGCCCGTGTCATTTTTACAGTAACCAGTGCATTTTTATTGCACTGGTCGCTGTAAAAATGACAACGGTCCCAAAAATGTGTCAAAAGTGTCCGATGTGTCCGCCATAATGTCGCAGTCACGAAAAAAATTGCTGATCGCCGCCATTACTAGTAAAACAAATAAAATAATAAAAATGCCTTACAACTATCCCCTATTTTGTAAACGCTATAATTTTTGCGCAAACCAATCAATAAACGCAGATTGCGATTTTTTTTACCAAAAATATGTAGAAGAATACGTATCGGCCTAAACTGAGGAAAAAAATTGTTTTTTTTATATATTTTTGGGGGATATTTATTATAGCAAAAAGTAAAAAATATGTCATTTTTTTTTAAATTGTCGCTCTATTTTTGTTTATAGCGCAAAAAAAAAATGCAGAGGTGATCAAATACCACCAACAGAAAACTCTATTTGTGGGAAAAAAAGGACGCCAATTTTTTTTGGGAGCCACGTCGCACGACCGCGCAATTGTCAGTTAAAGCGACGCAGTGCCGAATCGCAAAAAGGGGCCTGGTCCTTATGCTGCGTATTGGTCCGGGGCTTAAGTGGTTAAACACTTGAGTACCAGCCTGTAATAACCTTTCATTACCTGGCCATTTTTCAGTTTTCAGTGCTTTATTAGTTTGACTGAAAAGACCAACATTCTTGAGAAAAACGTTTTCCCTTACTTCTTGTTAAAAAAAAAAAAAACGGCAAGACATATTGAAAGCAATAAAATATGCAAAGGGAGAATTGTGCAAATAATAAAATAAATGTAGCATTTGGGACGTTTATACTATGTCAAATATATCAGAGGTATTATAAGACTGATATATAAAGAATATAATAAATGTAGTAGTAAGGAGGGTTACAAAATATCAAACATATACATATCAGAGATGGCATAAAATAATATATTAAAAATATATTAAATATAGCAGTAAAGAGCTCTCCAAAACCTCAAACATATCAGAAATGGTAAATGTATCAAAGGAAGATTACCTAGCATCAGCTGGTAGTGTGTACCACTTGGGAAATATTCTTTCCCAATCAGCCAAGCAGTGTATGAGGAGACATGCTATCAGAAAGTAGAAGTCATAGGTAAAACTTACAGCGTTTGTGGCAATGGTGTCATCTAGGTGGATCACATGTAGCAGGGTGGGTGGTTGTTCATGCTGCTTATACGTAAGTAGTGTGTGTTTCATAGCTGACACTTGCGGGGGTGGTGCACTCCAAGCCTTTGCAGTGTGGGGTTTAGCTGCATATGACTAGAATGCAGTTAAAATAGATAAACAGGAGAATGATGAAAAGGTGCATCCCAGTGCTCCAAGTCTGTGCGTCCATCTGCTGTAGTAATATCACTATATCCATTGTTATATTTGCTCCAGCATGGAGGAGTTTGTAGACTACAGTTAGGGGCCAACCTACACAGAGAGGCCTTGACAAGGCAGCTTGGTGTCCACATACACAGTATTTGCAAATGTTATGCAACTAATACCTAAACAGTGGAATTGGTTTTCTTTGCTGGCTAGATTGTAAATGTGTGGGGAATATTTTTATTTTGTTTGTTCTGTGTAAAGCCCTTACATGTGAACCTTCCTTTAAAGCTAGTTATAAATTGATCTGAGCCATTGGTGATTTCTTTAGTTGGATGGAATTGGCGTGGGGGACATTAAAGGCCTTCAGCTGTCATTGTGCTGTTCTGGGCTTCTAGCATGTCCCTGTGTCTTTAACAAAGAATAACTGCACTAAGTTATCCATTGCTGTACTGTACATGCTCCAACATAATAAATCACATAAATGAGAGTTAGGGAGTCGGGACCACACTACACAAAGGGACCTTGACAAGGCAGTGTGGAATGCACATTTACAGTATTTTCAAATGTTGTGCACGCAAAATATATGTTATTAGTGCAATTGTTAGACAGTGTGTAAAGTGTTTTCTTTGCTGGCTAGCTGATATGTGTGTTGGGAATAGTTTTGTTTGGTAAAAAAAACCTTCAATTTGCAACTTACGTTATAAGCTAGCTGCAAAATGATTGGAGCATTTGCCATTTTTTTTAAATGTATGACTGGTTCAAAGACAGAAAGAGGGCTATGAGCCTGCAAGTTCTCCTGCTATGTTGATACTAGTGCATATGTACTTCAGCACTGGGATTTCAAAAGTGAAGCTCAAGAAAAAAAAATAGGCAACACTCTGAAAACATTAGCTCTATAGTGATAGGTGACAGGCTTATCTACACCTGAGATGCCCCAAGAAGGTGAAAGTAAATGGAACTGGTCAGGTACTAACACCTACTGTGTTGAGTTAAAAAATATGAAAAAATAAAAAAAACATTGGACATGGGTCTTTAACCGCTTCAATACCAGGCACTTTCGCCCCTTCCTGCCCAGAACAATTTTCAGCTTTCAGAGCTGTCGCACTTTGAATGACAATTGCGCAGTCATGCAACACTGTACCCAAACCAAATTTTTATCATTTTCTTCCCACAAATATAGCTTCCTTTTGGCTGTATTTGATCACCACTGGTGTTTTTATTTTTTGCTAACCAAACTAAAAACTACCAAAATTTTATTTGTCTTGGTTATAACATTTTGTTTTCTCCTTCACTGATGGGCACAGATGAGGCGGCAATGATGGGCACTGATGAGGTGGCACTGATGAGTTGGCACTGATAAGGTGGCACTGATGGGCACTGATGAGGAGGCACTGATATGTAGAATTGATGGGCACTGATATGCAGCACTGATGGGTACCAATAGGCAGCACTGATATGCAGCACTGATGGGCACTGATAGGTGGCACTGATGGACACTGATAAGTGGCACTGATGGGCACTGACAGGCGGCTGTGATGGGCACTGACAGGCGGCACTGATTGGCATTGATAGGCAGTACTGATTGGCACTGACAGGTGGCACTGATGATAAGGTACTGATGAGGTTTTTGACAGGTGTTAATGTAGGGCACTGATTGGCAATGTGATGGGCACTGACTGGCACTAATTGGCACTTTATTTGGCACTGATAGGTGATCCTGAGGGGGCACTAAATTTGGCACAACTGATGGGGCTGTGCTGATAATCAATGTGCTGATTATCAGCACAGACCCACCCTCTGACAGGTAGAGCCGCCGATGGGCTCTCCCTGTCAGCGCGAACCGAAGAATGTCATTTACCGGCACTTCCTGGTTCACGCGATGATCAGCTGTGATTGGTCACAGCTGATCACGTGGTAAGAAGCCTCTGACAGAGGCTTCTTATCACGATTGGAGATGCGGCGTGTCAGACTGACACGCCGCACTCGTGATCGCCGTGCTGCGCATCCTCGCGTGCGCGCCGGCACAGATGTCCAGTCAGGATAACAGAACCAGTTCCCGGAGATATGCTATTGACCGGGTGGGAAGTGGTTAAATAGGACTTAGCAGTCTTCCTATAAGAAAAGTATTCTTTGGGGGACGTTGATGTGAACATCAGGGATGAGCCGAACACCCCCCTGTTCGGTTCGCACCAGAACTTGCAAACAGACAGAATGTTCGTGTGAACTTTAGAACCCTATTAAATACAATGGACTCGAACGTTCGAAATCTAAAGTGCTAATTATAAAGGCTAATAGGCAATTTATTGTCTTAAAAAGTGTTTGGGGACCCGGGTCCTGCCCCGGGGGACATGTATCAATGCAAAAAAAGGTTTAAAAAATAGACGCAGTGATTTTAATAATGCTTAAAATGAAAAAATAAAAGTGAAATTTTCCTTTAAATTTCGTGCCTGGGGGGTGTGTATGATATGCATGTAAAGTCGCGCATGTTTCCCGTGCTTAGAACTGTCCCTGCACAAAGTGTAATTTTTGACGGCTATTAATGGATTGTCATTGATAAAAAAAAAAGCGTGGGGGTTCCCCCAAATTCAATTACCAGGCCCTTCAGGTCTGGAATGGATATTAAGGGGAACCCCGCCGCAAATTTAAAAAAAAATGGCGTGGAGTCCCCCCAAAAATCCATACCAGACCCTTATCCGAGCACGCAACCTGGCCGGTCTTCCAGATTCCAATAAGCCCCCTGCCCGCAGACCCCCACAACCACCGGGCAAGGGTTGTGGGGATGAGGCCCTTGTCCCCATCAACATGGGGACATCCTCCCCATGTTGAGGGCATGTGGCCTGGTACGGTTCAGGAGGGAGGAGGGGGCGCTCTCTCGTCCCCCCTCTTCCCCTGCAGCCGGCCAGGTTGCGTGCTTGGATAAGGGTCTGGTATGGATTTTTGGGGGGACTCCACACCACTTTTTTTTAAATTTGGGGTGGAGTTCCCCTTAAAATCCATGCCAGATCTGAAGGGCCTGGTATGGATATTTAGGGGGAACCGCACGCCATTTTTTTTTTAAATTTGCGGCGGGGTTTCCCTTAATATCCATTCCAGACATGAAGGGCCTGGTAATTGAATTTGGGGGAACCCCCACGCTTTTTTTTCCTTCAAAAATGACACTTTGTGCAGGGACAGTTCTAAGCACGGGAAACATGTGTGACTTTACATGCATATCATACACACCCCCCAGGTACGAAATTTAAAGGAATATTTCACTTTTATTGTTTCACTTTAAGCATTATTAAAATCACTGCCCGTAAAAAAACGGCCGTTTTTAAAACTTTTTTTTGCATTGATACATGTCCCCTGGGGCAGGACCCAGGTCCCCAAACACTTTTTAGGACAATAACTTGCATATAAGCCTTTATAATTAGCACTTTATATTTCTCCCATAGACTTTTCGAATTTGCCGCGAACACCCCAAATTGTTCGTTGTTCGGCGAACGGGCGAACAGGCAATGTTCGAGTCGAACATGAGTTCGACTCGAACTCGAAGCTCATCCCTAGTGAACATCTTGGACAGAGAGGTTCAGCAGGGGACCTGCTCAAATGGTTGCCAACTGGCAGGAAGACACTGTACAATGCAGTCTCTTTTAAGGGATTACTGATCCTATTTTTATTTTAAGACAACAGAAAACAGAGCCACTTCAGCAAAGAAACAATGAGAGAAAGTCTTGCTTACTTCAACACAATGTTGTTATCCTAAACAATTCACAGTCTCGTGGGTGAAGTCTTCAAGTGCTGTCACAAAGCAAACAACCTGTTCACCCTTCACAGATTTTTAAAAACATTCTCTTTCACAGTCACTTCCTGTGAGACTTCCCAGCCCTTTTAATGAAACAAGTATCCTGAACTTGTGGACCTGGTCAATCAGGCTGCAGCCCCACTCAATTTCATCCACAGCCAGAACTCCAGGCCCAACATGTGAATTTTTTATCAGTTTTCTAAAGGAAGACTATTTTATTTTCCCCAACAGAAAAGAACATGTACCAACAGAAGGATCACCGGAGCAAATGTTAGAAGAGCCCAAATTGATTTACTTGAGTTAAAGTTAGAAATCTGTGTGGCAGTACCCCCATGAGGGCTGCCATTAGACTCTATACCCCATTGGTTACCTCGACTATGCAAATCCTCTCTTACTTCTGACACCTTGGGTTCCATCCTGCGATAGTAATGAGAAACTCACACAATATCAGTGAACAACTCAGATATGTTTACTGTGATGAAATGGACACAAAGAATGGCATAAGTAAACACAGATTAATTTAACAGTGAATAGTCCTCATAGATGATACACAAAAATACTTGACATAAATCCACTACAAGACCTATGTGGACAGGTAGACAGAGAAAAAAATACCCAATACTGTATCACATGTACTGGATATTTTCCCTCAACACACAAATTCGAAGAAAAACTGTGATAAACATATACTGTATATATATATATATATATATATATATATATATATATATATCAACCACTGTAAGTTGAACAATATCCTATAGATTGGCTCCCTGTAGTAGTAATTCAATGCAATAAGAAAAGGAATGTAAGGAAATTGTGCACAGCAGAGAAGAAATGATCAGTGTTCCTTCAGTTCCAGTTATCTTCAGCTAGCCTGTTGGTTATACTGCAGTAAATTTGTAATCCAAGATGGAAGATGAAAACAAAGATGAACTTAACTGCACCTTATCTGAAGGGATGATAACACATGTATGCTCATCCGTTAACTGTGTTAGAGAAATGTTCACAATACTGGCTTTAAAGCACAATGGTTGAATATTGGCCCCAAGAACCTGTTGTATGAGGTCTGGGAAGAAGTAGATTCACATCCGTGGAACTACAAGTATCACCAGCCAGTCTGTATACCAATCACTCAGCAGTACTGTTATCAACTATCACAAGGGCTTTGCCCACTCACCACTATGAACGTCAAATGAATAGAGGGTTCTAGCTGGAATTCTCTTTGTCTTTGTCCTGTGGTAATGGTGGTGGTGCGCCACGCTGCAGGTCCCTGGGGACTGGATTGCAGGTGCATCCAGGTGGTCTGGAACACAAGCCGGTCCAATGTACTGGAATAGCAATGCTCTCCTCTGAGATTCCTCTGAGGCTGGCGGTCCGGCTCCCCGCTGTGTAGGCCGCGGATTCTCAGCACTCCCTATCACACAGACCTCCTGTTGGCAGGGTCAGAATGGCGTCCAGAGAGAGCGAAAACAGGCCGCACATGGCCTTTTATTTCCTCTCCCAGCAGGCTGCTCTGTGCGCACAGATTTCTGTTATCTGTGGTCCAGATTGGTCCTGCTAACAGTGTCACTTCCCCATTCTGGACTACATGTTCCATGATGCATTGCTCTGGGTCATTCTCACAGGAGGAGAAAACACACATAGAGTCCAGCATGCACTAGAGGGAGCCAAACCCATATAAAAAAACTCAACAGACTGTCCCTTCATTTTAAGCACAGTAGTAAACCTTGGCTACATTTGAATGGACTCAAAATAGGGCTTGCTGTGTAAATCCATGTAAGGAAGTTGATTGCTGGACCAGGAAAGCTACTATCCATCAGCATCTGCATGGTCACACAGATGCTACTGGATAGCAACTCTCCTGATCCAGAAATAAATGTCCTTAAAGAATAAATACTTTCTTTACTTGAATTTTAAAAATATAGATTTTATATATATATATATATATATATATATATATATATATATATATATATATATATATGTGTGTGTGTAATATATATATATATATATATATATATATATATACACATATATATATATATATATATATATATATGTATGTGTAATATATATATATATATATATATATATATATATATATATATATATATACATATATCGTTTTTGTGATAAATAGCAATAATATAATATCATAGAATATGCCATATGGAAAGCATACAGTACATTCTTTTTAATTGGCCTCCCATACCTCTGAATGTTTCTATTTTAGAAATGCTTAATTTTTGCAGCTGATGGAAATTACAGGAACCGTTTTTATTGTTGGCTGCTTCACCCTACAAACAACAAACAAACAAACATAAATCTGCAGTTGGATACGAAAACTATTTTAAAATGCAGAACTGTAAAAAAGAATGAGAAGTATTTACACATGCTTTAAAGTAGTTGATTGTGGATATGGACAGATAAACCTTTATAACTGATGATTAACAGACTGTTAAAATAAAATAATGTATAACCTCTCCATGCTCCAACTTAGGCTACAGATGTAATTCAAATGTAAATCATTTTAATGTACACAAGCAAAATAGATCACAATTGCTTCATACTAAAGACAATGAAAATCAAAATGTTAAAATATTTAGTTAATTGCTGTTGGCTCAGTTTGAAGTCATGTCAGAAAGCCTTAAGGAAGTGTATTCTGTTAAAAGTAGCATTCTCACAGCAGGCTGCAGAACATTACTGAGGAAAAATGTCATTAAGATAGGGATACAAATTCTTGGTTGCATCATTAATGAAATATTTTACATTTAAATTATACAGCAATGTGCGACACAGTTTTTCACTGTGGAACTTATCCTTCTTTCTAAGATATTAGCATGCTCTGGTCTTTGTAAATAATTTGACCTTAGATGAGGGCTTCAAGTTGAGCTTGTACAGTACATTAACATTTGATAGTTTTCCCCCAAGGCTTAACAGATACTTAGCACATTTTCCTGTTGGAGGGATCTCTATAGGAAATGCACAACTTGCTAGGAATTCTGCTTAAAAGGACTGCTTTGTGAGAAAGGTTTTTGCTAACATTATGATGAAGGATGTGTTAAAAATCGACTTACTTCTTTTTACATTCAAATCATGAATTGTTGACTGTATGAAAAGGGAGCTATAATAACTGCAATCCCTATATATTTAATTGTTTTGGAAAAACAGATACAGCCTTGCCTTCTTATAACAGAAGATATCTACACATCTTCACTTTCAGCACACTACTCAAAAAAACAAGGAGATTAGTCCCTGCTTATGGGAATAGTCAGAGTCACAAATATCTTTGATTTCTGCTCATTTTGGCCCCACTTCTCCTGTAGGTCACTGATGTGCACTTCATTCTGCACTCCTGTGCCTATAGTTCACTGTGGGGTGACACCACTCAGCCAGTCCAGACTCAGGAGCGATCCTGACTTTAACTCTTTGCCCTGGTTCACACTGGTGCAATTTGACATGCGATTTGACATGTCAAATCGCATGTCAAATCGGCGATATTTGCCGCAAATTGCGGGCAATGACACCGTCCTAATCTGCGTCTGCGGCGCTGCACCGATTTCAAAAAGTCGTTTCTGTACTACTTTTTGCGATTTCGGGCCGCAATTTACATTGACATCTGTGCAGAAACCTGCACAGATGTCCCTGTAATCGTGGCCGAAATCGGGACTGACAGGCAGGAGTGAAATCAGCTGAACTCGCACGGCTTCACTCCCGCAGCCCAGTGTGAACCTGGGATTTTAATATGTCCCCAGGAATGAATCACTGCTACAATGTAGATCTGTTTCTTATGTAGTTCTTATCCAGTAGATCTTTATTTGTGTATATGCATTTTTAGAACATCTTTATATATATATATATATATATATATATATATATATTTATATACCGTATATACTCGAGTATAAGCCAAGATTTTCAGCCCTTTTTTTGGGGCTGAAAGTCCCCCCTCGGCTTATACTCGAGTCAGCGAAATTTAACATTGTAAATAGTACCTGAAAAAAAGTTGAGAGGCTGCGGCGACCATCGTTTAAATCTCGCGGTCTCTTCCTGGTCCCTTCCTTGATAGGCGTGTACTATTTACTATGTTACATTTAAACAGTGAGCTAGGGGACAGTGAGCTAGGGAACAGTGAGCTAGGGAACAGTGAGGATAGGAACAGTGAGGATAGGAACAGTGAGGATGGGAACAGTGAGGATGGAAACAGTGAGGATAGGAACAGTGAGTAACAGTGAGGATGGACACAGTAAGGATGGGAACAGTGAGGCATTGTTGACCCTCGGCTTATACTCGAGTCAGTAAGTTTTCCCAGTTTTTTGTGGTAACATTAGGTACCTCGGCTTATACTCGGGTCAGCTTATACTCGAGTATATACGGTATATGGTTATACCCTTCTCTTTTATTACATATGTATTGGAATAAGACTAGTTTGTTCTACTAGGTGTTGTACATAGGTAATACTTCGTATATTCCTTCTGCCAGCATCACACCTGCTGACACTTTGTGATTGATTATTGATTGTTTAAGGCCGGGTTCACACTGGGGCGACAAACGCTCCGACATTGGGAGCTCATGTCGCATGACGTGTGAAAATCAATGTGACCCTATGGGAGGCGTCTTAACTGGTCCGACACATGTCGGTCCGACTTTGAAAATGCTCCCTGTACTACTTTGGTCCGACTTTGATCCGACTTCAGCCCATTGACTATCATTGAAGTCGGATCAAAGTCGGACCGCAGTCTTGCATGATCCGACTTTGGCAAGCGACTTGTGCTCTGCTGCTCTTGAGGGGGAACTCCAGGCCAATATTAAGGCCGGGTTCACACTAGTGCGACACGACAGCCGTCCTACTTTGGATCCGACTTTGCCCTGTGACATGAAGCCGACATATGTCCGACTTTCAATGAACGGGGATCCGACTTTGATCCCCGCCAATACCAGGCACTCTGTTTGGTATGAAACCTGAGAGGGAACTCCACGCCAAATTTTAAATAAAAAAACGACATGGGTTCCCCCTCCAGGAGCATACCAGGCCCTTGGGTCTGGTATGGATTTTAAGGGGAACCCCTACGCCGAAAAAACGGCATGGGGGTCCCCCCAAAATCCAAACCATGCTCCCATGATGTCACAGTCACATGCGCCGGGGCCACCCGGCGCATATGACTGTGACATCATGAGAAGCCCATATAAATTGCGAACAGCCAAGCATTACAGCGGGAGGAAGCGACGTGTCAACATTGAGAAGGAGAAGAGGGAAGAAGACAGCGACGGGAAGACCGGCCCCCTCCACTAGCAAAAGAGCTGGAAGAAGATAGTGGAGGGGCCGGCAGAAGGAAGAAAGAAAGAACCGGAGAGCGAGGGAAGAAGGCGACGGAGAAGACCGGGCCCCGCTAGCAAAAGAGCTGGAAGAAGATAGCGGAGGCCAGCAGAAGAAAGAACCGGAGAGTGCAGAGATGACACCGGAGACCCCCGAAGACGGAAGAGACCCCCGGAGTTGGAAGAAGACCCCCGGAGCTGTGTAATAAATTACTTTAAAAAGCTGTGTGTGGTTTTTTTTATTGACATTTTTTTCCACCAGGTGAATGGGTACGGGTACGATGTACCCCATACTCATTCACATAGGGTGGGGGGCCGGGATATGGGGGCCCCCTTATTAAAGGGGGCTCCCAGATTCTGATAAGCCCCCCGCCCGCAGACCACAACAACCAACGGCCATGGTTGTCGGGAAGAGGCCCTGTCCTCATCAACATGGGGGCAGGGTGCTTTGGGGTGGGGGGGCCGCAGGTCGCCCCCCTGCCCCAAAGCACCAGACACCCCATGTTGAGGGCATTCGGCCTGGTACGGTTCAGGAGGGAGGGGGGGCGCTCTCTCGTCCCCCCTCTTCCCCTGCGGACTGCCAGGTTGCGTGCTCGGATAAGGGTCTGGTTTGGATTTTGGGGGGACCCCCACGCCGTTTTTTTGGCGTAGGGGTTCCCCTTAAAATCCATAACAGACCCAAGGGCCTGGTATGCTCTTGGAGGGGACCCATGCCGTTTTTTATTTTAAATTTGGCGTGGAGTTCCCGCCCAAGATTCATACCAAACACAGTGCCTGGTATTGGCGGGGGATCCAAGTCGGATCCCCGTTCATTGGAAGTCGGACATATGTCGGCTTCATGTCGCAGGGCAAAGTCGGATCCAAAGAAGGACGGCTGTCGTGTCGCACAAGTGTGAACCCGGCCTCATTCAATATGTTACTGATTGAAGAAGGGGGCGGAACCTATTTTGATATTTTTTGTGTATATATATATATATATATATATATATTCATTTTTATCTTACGTGTGTGCTGTGAACAAGGCTTATCGCTGAAACGCATCTGCCACCATCTGTATACTCACTGTTATGGCTTAATAAATACTTGAGGAGTATGGCATTGCCAGCTGTCTCTTTCCTATCCTGACTTTAATGTTGGGATCTACCCAGAAGCCTGATAGGCAGTTGGCTCAGCCTATCAGCATGCCACTGAGAGTCTGATTTAGCCACTCCCGTACCCTCCAATGAATGGTGCTCCAGTGAGTGCTTGAGGGGCAGAGTAGAGAGTCAGCGACTGACAGTCATTGGCTCTGCTCACTGAACACTGAGAACCGAGTGATCAGCAGTTTTTGATCACTTGATTCTAGGTCTTAGAGGCGGTGTGGGACAGATGTAGCATCAGATCGCTGCTGCATCCCCCTAGGTAAGTATGCAGGTTTGTTTTTTCAAGCCCCATACTTCTTTTTTATGTATTCTGCTGAAAGTGAGGATATGTAATAACCTTATCTAATATACTGTACTTCAAAGTACTTTGGAGATGAGCTTTTTGGTTCTTTTTATACTGCCTCATCGCAACCCTAATGGTTGTACTTCCTATTGTTTTCGAAAAGCCATTTTAAAGAAGTACAGTTATCTTTATTGTTTTGATTGATTGTAAATGTTAAAGATTCAGTGGTATTCAACAAAATTGACAAAGAAATAGTTGTGCACATTATTTTTCCCTCATTAACTACAATGATATGCATGTTGCTCAAAAATTTTGTGACAGATTATCATATGTTAATCACACGTGACATACCTATTAATTGTTTATAAAAATAATTTTTTGTGGTGCAAGATAATTAAACATCCACTATGTACTATATTAGACTGTTCAGAAAACAATAAATTCAATATTAAAAATGCATTTCAGGGTGGGTGTCTTGCTGGTCTCCAAGATGGCTGCCTTGTGAGGAGCTCCAGTCCCACAGCCTGCACAGCGATGGTCTCCAGTGATGCCGGTGCCCAATCCTCGGCTATTCAGTGCCCACTCCTCTAACTCAACCACCAGGAAATGCCGAAGTGGGGTACACACCACAAAAGCTGACGACCTCTTCCCTACTGTCATGGAGTGGGATACCCACGATGGCTCCGATGCAACCATGTGCCTCTGCATGTCAGAGGATTCTGCATCCGACTCCAGCAGCTCTACCTCCTCTATATGCACGGACACATATCTTCTAGACCAGTGGCATGGTGAGTTGCCTACCCCAGTCAGCCCATCCACCTGCAGTTCTGCTAAAACTAAAGAAAGCTAAGCAGGGCGACTCTCATGAGAAGGACGTTAGTCTTACAGGGAATATTCCCCTGCACCAGCTGCAAACACCTTTGGAACATTTTCCTGCATCTACCCATCCAGTATTCCTTTCTTATCTTAAAGACATGCTGATTTTACAGACCCTCTGAATTTGAATATGTTTAATATGTTGGCTAAAGTTAATTCTGCAGCAAAGGATCTCGCCTATTGAGCATAAAATGGATCAAGTTTTTTCTGCTCACAACAGCCTGGTCAATGCATGTAAGAATCAACAGTCAGATTTTCAAAAAATGTAAACTAAATTAGCTTATTTAGAAGATAGGATTAGAGGCAATAACATTTAATTCTAAAGGAGTTCCCGAATCTATTCCGCCTTCAGGCTTGCATATTTTTTTTACAGCAAATCTTGCGTACACTGGTACCTAATGCTGCGGATTTTGAGCTTATAATAGATTGGGCACATAGACTGCCAAAACCACATTAATTTTCTGACTTTGTGCCACGAGATGTCCTGACCAGGATTCACGACTACCATGTTAAAGAAAAAGATATGCAGGCGGGATACGTTTGCAAGTATTGCTCTCTATGTGGATCTATCTCAAGCCACGATTTAAAATAGAAAAATGATTCTTACCATTACAAAGACTCTCCAGAACCAAAAAAATCACATACAGATGGGGGTTCCCGACTGAGCTGTCCATCACCTATCAAGGTAAGGTAAAATCTTCACGATACACTCCGTGGAAGCAGGTCCTAAATATCTTAAGGAATGGGGTATTCTAGCTCCTGATATATCCATGGAAAGGCCCATCTAATCTTTGGAATGACTGGCCTTAATTAGCTTGGCACCTTCTTAACCTGCCTTTGACAAGCTCCAGACAGGATGTTCCAGTTCAATTTGGTTTGAAAATTATTTTCTTTTTCTTGCTCACTCTGGGGATGTGCCTAATCCCCCGTAATATTAGCAGCTATAGCTGATCCTGGTCACCGTGCTTAGCTCCAGTTTCTTTTTTATTAAAGTTTATTTTTTGTTTTGTTTTCTCTTATCTTTTAATGCTTACTATTTGGAGTTCAGGTCTTGCTACAGACTTTGTCAACCTGTGTGACTTATATTTCTGAAATAAAAAAATAAAAAAAATAAACAAGAAAATGTTTGGGACTTTAAATGAAGCATGCAATTGGGAACGAGTAACGAACTGTAAATCTGTAAAAGTTTATTGATATATATCCATAAATATTTAAAACCAGTACACACATACATGTAAGTATGATATTGATTTCATTTATATATATATATATATATATATATATATATATATATATACACATTATAAATTCATATATTTACACATAAATGCAAGGGCACAGTACTTCATGGTGGCTCACATGTCAATTTCTAAAATCATGAATTGTTGATGACATAATAAAAAATAGGTATCTAGTAAGATATTCAGTCAGACATATTATTACGCATATCTTGATGTTACTCTAAATAAAAAATGCATTGCTGGGGCATCAGTAGCTCGACGCGTTTGTGGTTAATTACCACTCATCAGGAGCAGATGCGGCCAGGATGTCTAAAAAGTATAAACAATGAGTCAGACTGGGTGCAGGGATAAAAAATTGAGGGGAAGTGGTATAACATCCACCCATACTTACAAGCTAACCATGAGTCTCGAGTGTGGCAACAATCACTGAAGGTGGGTTTGGGTCATCATATAGCATGGAAGCCGAGGTAGCACACAAAGGCACAGCACCAGGGAACAGAAAAAGGAAATGTGCTGGAAAGGTTTGACTGAAAAACCGGTTCCTACCAGACAATCCATGGTGATATGGGGTTGGTTATCCCAAACATCTAGGAATGAATGTAAAATGGGTATATTAGTATTGGAAAATTGATTTGGATGTCTGATGAGGGAAAAGCTCTGTATGGTCCTATAAAATAGTAAGAAAGGAGGGGGGGATTTTGGGACTTTTAATAAGGCACATGCGGTGTGCCTCCATCCCTGGTTCAAAGGATAAAGTGGGGAAGTTGGGACTTTAAATGAGGCCATGGACAAAGTGGGGGTAATTAAATTGAAAGTACATATTTATTGAACATAGTGAAATGTATGGCACATGTCAATGACAGAAACCACAAATAGAAAAAACATTGTAATAAATATAATTTCATAAGATTTACAACCACATGTATATGTGCGTATGCAAAAATGGGCATCAAGGGTACATCAATTATATTACAGCTTGGCGCCACATAGTGGACTTAGTTGATAAGTACGGTATATACATTTAATAAATTCATATATGTACATAGAATATAAAAGCAGCACTCCAAGAAGACCAGAAGCAGGTTCCAGTGAGCTATAATAAAACAAAGAAAGGGGAGCCTCTGAGAATATATCATAAAACATTTATTCAAACAACAATACCCACTCACATGGGGGAAAGTAGAGTTGAGTTCAGATCCGTAGCTGGGTTGAAGAGATGGGATGGGACTGCAAGTCACAGCAGATACGTTATGCTGGCACCATGTCAGATGCAGGAAAGGGTGGGATGTCTGAGCTCAGCACGGTCTCCTTAAGTGGCACAGGCTTGGCATATCACAGTCAGGTAGGAGAAAATCCCTCTGGCAAGGATATGGGTTCCAAAACAATAGTGAGTGGGGGAGGGCAGACGTCAGAGCCAATGGATGGCCGCGCCATGGCTGACACTGCTCGTCTGGCTTCCGCAGTGTGGTGGAGAGACACGGCCGTGTAATTGGGGCCAAAACAAGGCTTGAACAGCAAACACAGGCAGGGCGTCGGGCTGTGACGTCACAGAAATGCGATGCATTTCAGAGCTGGCTGGCTGTAGGTGGAGAAATAGCTCCTTTCTCAAGCATGGGATGTAGGGGCATAAGGTAAACGTTTTTATAGACTGACGGGGGGCAGGGCCAGCACTTGTATAGAAGCAAGTCAGCAGTTTATGGGGGAAAAAGAAGACACTAAGAGACACAATGCCAGCAGAAAAAACATACCATAAATACATAAATAACACAAGATAAATGATCAGACTTATGCATGGCAATGACTATAGATGATGATAAAAATAATAATAAATATAATGAATTAAATAGATGGTGACCATTTTTCACTCCAATATTATTATGAGTTGGTTAGTTCAAGGTCAAAATTCCACTAATGAATCCCACATTAAACCAATCCAACTAGTATTAGATCAAATTAAATTAGATTAAATTAAATGACACCAATTTTAAATCAATACCACACATATATACTATTATCATCAAATAAATATCAATATTAAATTAATAAATATCAAATATCTAAAAAATTTATATATATGTGTATATATATATATATATATATATATATATATATATATATATAAATATGCGCAATGAGTCTGAAATGAATTTGGAGGGGGGAATATTAAATAAATGTCAATATTAAATAAATATCAAAATTCAGTCAATAAATTCAGTATGTGTATATATATATATATATATATATATATATATATATATATATATATATATATATATATATAAATATATCAAAACCTAGAACCATAAAAGCCCTAATTGATAAAACAGCGCTAATATTGTGTAAGTGTCCAACTCCACATAAGATGATAAAATGATGACGTAGCTACAAGTCCTAAAGTGGTAAGTGCTTCTAGGATTTGGATAGATAGTGCACCCTACACCAGCTCCCAGTCTTCACCAAAAGTGAGGCACTCTCCCCCTCTGGGGTTCAAACTCACCAAAAAGATGAATAAAATGAGCCTTGAAAATATATTTCCTTTCACTCAGACCTCCGTCATCACCTCAGAAAGCAGCAGGGGTTAATTTCCAAACACGGTTCATATGAAACACAAAGACACTGACATAGTGTAATCCTGTTTTAATAAATCAACCCTGTGTACAAACTCCCCGCTTCTGATATACGTACATTTATAAACACTTGTAAAGAACATAAAAGACAAGAGTGAAGGAACCCTTCCTGGTTTGGGTCAGCAGACGGTGGAACGCACTCCTCTCTAGGTCAATTCCTGGTTACGTCGTCATAGTCATTTACTGACGCGTTTCGTCACTTCCGACTTCCACAGAGGGCGTGGCTACTCTGCGTCATTATAGAGAATATAACATCCCTCCTCTACAGCTATTGGCTAGGATGGCGCAGCTCTTCCGCCCCTATTGGTGCACTTCAGGGCGGAAATTAGACAGGCCGTCAGCCGCATCGAGTCACGGGGATGTAAACAATAACTGTATATCCTGCACAATATAACTGGAAACAACAGAATTGGACCATGATTCAACTATGATCGTATCCATCACAAATAGCGTTACTATAGTGCTCATCCCGTGCTAAAATGATAAACGTATCCGCAACATGACAGTGAACATTGTATTAAGTATCAGACTGTCACGGCAGTACAATGTTGACACATAATGCTAGTAAAAGCAAATATTCCAAGTATCCGTCAACCATCATAATTTAGCAATAAAAAAAAAGGTAACGGGATGATCAAATAAATCAATAATGACTAAAACAACGTGAATTAGTATCAACAGTAGTCATAAAAGCATCATAAAAACCTAAGTCAATATTATACATATATTAAAAATGAGTGTAAATACACCCTATATCAAACACATGTAAAGGAAGAAGATAAAAATTGAAGCAAAAAATATATAATATGTATAGTATTAAAATCATCAATAATAAATTCTTCAAAGTATTAAAAAATTATAATAATCATAAAATTATGGAAATATCAATAGTCACTGATAAAACAGTTGATGTCGAGGTCAACATTTAACCCCTTCGGAGACAAAGTATCAACTGAATATATCCACTGGGTCTCAAGTTTAGATCTAACGAGGTTGGAACCCCTCCATACTGTTTTAAGGTGGTCCACCCCCCAAAACTTGAGACCTGCAGGGTTTTGATCATGAAACAGCTTAAAATGTAGTGAAACGTTATGGTCCTTAAAACGCAGTTTTATATTCGCCACATGTTCTGCAATCCTAACTTTTAGTGCTCTTTTAGTACGGCCTATGTACATTAGTTTACAAGGGCATTCCAATATGTATACTACATAGGAGGTATTACAGGTTATGAACTCTTTTATGGGAAACTCAATATTGCTAGATGTAGATATAAAAGTTTCTACTGGAGCGGAGACCGAGATGGACGCCTAATCTGAGAGCTCCTGTGCGACCGGGCTGATTCATCATCTTAAACGGGAGCCTATCGTCCTAATCTTGCTATGCACAGATCCACAAGGAGCTTGTCCACCTCTCGCACCTCCAAGGACTCTCAGACCCACTCGGGGAGGAATATACCGGACATATTCCGGTCTCAAAAGCTACAGGCCTCTGCGCCATTGCAGACCCACATGCCAGCACAGGCCCAAGCCGCGGCCTCGCCTGACAGACCGCCATCCGCCAATATGCCGGGTACATCCTCTCCCAGCTCCAACGGGGCCCTCCCCCCCAGCTTATTCGACTTGGAGAAAGTCGCTACGGATATCAAAAACACAGTCACTGCTGCCATAGCAGACCTGAAGGCCGAAATGCTCGCGGTCGCCCACCGAGTGGATAGCGTGGAGCAAACGACCCAGACACACGCGGCGGCCATTCGCCAGGTACAGTCGGCATATGATTCCCAACTTGCCCAAGTTTTTGAGCTCCACAGACACGTGGAAGACCTGGATAACCGGGGAAGGAGGCACAATGTTAGGGTACGGGGGGTCCCCGAAACCGTAGACCCCACCGCCATACAGCAAACCGTCAGCGCCATTTTAAATGACCTGATTGAACGCCCTGCGGACTCCCCCATTGATATGGAAAGGGCCCACCGCGCTCTCCGCCCCATACCCCGAGACAACGAACCCCCCAGAGACATTATATGTTGTATAGTCAGCTTCCCCCTTAAGGAAGAGATTCTCCGCAAGGCAAGGGAAAGGGGACGTATTCTTTATAATGGCACGGAGGTGAAACTATTCCAGGACCTCTCACAGATTACCCTCCAAAATAGGAGAGCACTACGACCTTTGTTAGATGCTTTGCGTGCGAGAAATATCCAGTACCGCTGGAAATTCCCGTTTGGCCTGTCTGCATCCGCAAGGGGGCGCTCTGCCCTGCTTCGCACACCGGAGGACCTTCAGGCGTTTTGTGAACAACTCGACCTGCCCAACTTGGAACTGCCTGACTGGTACGCGCTCTACTTCCCAGCGGAACCCTGGCTTCCTGTTTCGCTCCACCCGTCACCGAAAGCTGCACGCCAGAGACCACGCCACCGCAGACCTGGACCGACGTCATCGAATGCCCGCTCCTCACGCCGGGACCTGCAACAACATAGCCCCTGACCACCGCGTATGTGATGCGAGAAACCTATTGACTGATTGTCTGCTGGATAGACTGAGACCTGCAGCCCGTGAGTATGCCTCCCCCTCCTGCGTGTGTATGCGTTACTCCCTGAACCACCACTCTGCCAGAGACCTTTCAGACCCTCATCTGACATGTCACTATCACCCCGGCCACTTGCACCCCATAGCTGGCAACCCCTCGTTCCAACGCCCCTCACGGTGACTTTCTCTCCCTGTTTGGGACTCAATACAACGCATCACCAACTGGGGTCACCCAATAGTTCTACAATATGAAACCCAGCGGACGGCCTAGGGCCTGCCTTATTCAGGTGGCGGCTGTGGGAAGCGCGTATCCCCGGAAAAGCTACTTACGCCTTTTTACCCCAGAGCCCCTGATCCCTCTTACACGTCCAGATCCCCCAGAGCTGGGAGTTTGCACTAAAGGACGAAACACTCCGACCTCCGGAAGATATGTGCGCCCCCACGACCTGTCCCCGTCCCGGGAGAGGCTTCCTATGAGTGCCCAGGAGTAGGCCTGGGATTCTGACATTGGCCCCTACCCGCACAGCTACGGAGATCCTCTCCGGGAAGGCCTAAGGATCTCTCAGCAATTTGGGCCCGCACAGACATTCCCCTTTGGAAACGGGAGGACTGAGCTCTATACTGCCCTGCACCTTCGGCCTGCAACACGAACACATCATCCTTCCCTGGGACATTTACTTCACGGACAACGATCCTAAGCTCCTGCAGGCAATGTATTCGCAATCTGTGTTTTATTCTTATCCCCCCAAATATTACTTTATTTTGTCTCTCATTAACTTTACCAGTGCTATTATATGTCCCTTACTCGCACTTGTTCTCCCCTGACCCCTGTCGTACATATACGATGTGCCGGGCATCAGTCGGGCGGGGTAGGACTTGGACGATGCCAATGAATACTAAGTCCCGAGAACCCCCCTCCCCCCCTGAAGCGAAGGCAGAAATCGGGACACCACCCTCCTAGCTCACTCTGGACTCTCCCTCCCTCATCTCTCCCCTTCTCCCCCCCCTCATCCCTCCCCTTCTCCCCCTTCCACTCCTTCCCCCCTTCCCGCCTCGTTTCTTCCCCCCTCCCCCCCCATTTCTCCCCCCTCCCCCCTCAGTCCTCTCCCCCTCCCCCTACCCCCCCTCCTTTCTCCCCCCCCTCACTTCCCCTCCCTTCCCTTTTTTCCCCCTCATTTACCCTCCCCTCCCCCCCTCTTTTTCCCCCCCTCATTTCTTCCCCCCTCCCCCCTCACCTCTTCTCCCCTCCCCCCTCACCTCTTCTCCCCATCCCCTTAATCCCCTCTTCTCTCCCTCCACCTCTATCCTCCTAGCCACCCCTTCCCCCTCTCTCCCCTCTTCTCCCCCCTTCTCTCCTCCTCCCATCCCCACTCCCCCACCCTGCCCCTTCCCCCGCCTCATCCCCCTGTCCCTCATTCTCCTTCCTCCCCCCCTCCCATATCTCCCCCCCTACTCCTCCCTTCCCCCCGTCCCTGTACCCATTGCTCTACCCCCTCCCCCCTACTCCCCCCTTCCCCCTCACCATAGATTGCCTTAACGTAAGTTTTTGAAAAGGGTGTCCCCTCCCCAGCATGCCTCACGGGCTGTAGATTTCTCTGTTGATTTCTCTTGAATATACCTCAAAGTTTTACTTTCTAAATAGTATGGTTCGCTTTTATTGATTCCAGCCCTGCGAGCTGGAGAAGGTTATATGTGTTATGTTATGTTGATTTGTGTGTTGTTCCTATGCACTTGACACTTGAACTCTCTGTAGCTTGTTCCTCATGGTAGGCTCCCCGCTACGCTTCTTGGGCTCTCGCTGTTAGCGGGACCCCTCATCCGCTCCACTTTGGCCCCCGGTCCACAGTTAGGCTGTGGTTACCGCTCACACTACTACCCCCACACAGCGGTCTCACTGAGACGTAGCTGACACTCCAGATTTCCCCTTGACTCCTACAGGTGGGTAGCCTAGCTAAGCCCACCTTTGGTTTTTCTTTCTCCTCCCCCATATTTATCCCCTTACCCTTAGCCCCCATAGCCCTTTTTTTACCCCGCCTTGGTTATTTGGCCCTGACCCCCCTACCCATCTTTCTCCCCCTTTTTCCACTCTGATCCTCCTGACTCTTCCTACCCCCAACTCCTCCTGATCTCCTCACCTGTGTGTCTTCTCCCCTCACCCCACCTCCCCCTCTGTGTGTCCCCTTCCCTTCTTTCCCTTCCCCTAGGGGAGTGACCCTCACATTCATCCTCTATAGGAAGACCCTAACCTACTCGACTACCAGACAATCATTTTCACCTCTTCCTAACTCCTCACAATGCAGACCCCCCCTAAGATTAATATCCCAATGACTCTGAAGTGTGTTTCATTGAACACAAAAGGCCTGAATGTACCAGAAAAAAGGTCACAAGTGTTAGCTTCGCTCACCAAACATAAGGCTCACTTTATCTTCCTGCAGGAGACGCACTTCCGATCTGATGCTATCCCCAAACTGACTAATCACATATATCGCTCCGCCCTACACACCACTAACCCGGTCGCCAAATCCAAGGGAGTCTCGATCCTTATTTCAAAACACGCCAACTTCCTCTTGACTGACTCCCTAGCGGATCCTGAAGGCAGATTCATTTTTATTAAGGGAACATACGCAACTAAGCCTATCACACTGGCTAACATCTATTGCCCTAATGAACATCAGGTCTCCTTCTTCCGCAAGACATGTGCCCTTCTGTCCTCATTCCAGAGCGGCCTGGTCCTCCTGGGAGGCGACATTAATGTGCCCTTAAACCCCCTCCTAGACACCTCCACGGCCTCGACATCTCTGCCTTATAAGGCATTACGCCAAATTAAAGCCCAATTACAAACCTTGACCCTTCATGACACATGGCGCACCCTCTATCCTTCAACCAAAGACTACACCTACTTTTCGGCCCCCCACCAGAAATACTCCAGAATCGATTTCTTTTTTCTATCCCAGACCGACCTCCCCGCCCTCCAACACGCCTCCATTGAACCGATGTTCTTATCAGATCACCACCCCATCACAGTTACACTATCGTTCCCGGAAACATACCCCAAGACTAAAGTATGGCGGTTCAACCCTTCCTGCCTGACAGACCCAACCTCATTGGAACGGATCCGCTCATGCATCAAGCTTTATTTTCAGGAGAATGCTAATCCTGACATTTCTCCAATATCCATATGGGAAGCCCACAAATGCGTGGTACGGGGAGAACTGCTTACCCTGAATTCACAGGCCAAAAAAGCTTATCAGGAGAAGGTGAATAATCTTATCAAAAGGATTAGAGCACTAGAGCTGTCCCACAAACAAACACAAGCCCAGAACACCCTTCAGGAACTAACTCAGTTCCGCACACTTCTTGCAGACGAATTGGGTAAACGCGCGAGAAGACGCTACATTCTTGGCCAGAGAGTCTTTTATGAACATGGCAATAAGAGTGGGCGCCTTTTAGCGCGGTCAGTCCAGAAGGCCAAACTCTCGTCCACCATACATACCTTACGCGATCCCCAGGGCACCCTCCTGGCCAAGAGTGAGGACATCGCGAAAGAATTTGAGTCTTTCTACCGAAAGCTCTACAACCTTCGCCCTACCCAGCCACCCCGAGCATCGGGGGAGACACGTCAAACGCTCATCGCGGACTTTCTCGCTCAGTATGGCCCCAAACCCCTCTCCCCCCAACAAGCACAATCCTTAGAGGGACAATTCTCGACAGGACAGCTGGAGATAGCCCTGAAACAAATGAAGCTGGGCAAAAGCCCAGGCCCAGACGGGTACACCCTCCAGTATTATAAGTCTTTTGCAGATATCCTTGCCCCCAACCTTCTACAGACGTTTAATGCCCTGGCCAACCCACAAGACCGACCTAACAGACTATTAGAGGCACACATCACTGTAATCCCTAAGGAAGGGAAGGATCCCCTCCAGGTGGCGAATTATAGGCCGATCTCACTCCTTAATGTCGATATAAAAATTTATGCCAAAATCCTTGCCAACAGGTTAATACCTCTAATCCCTGGTCTTATCTCCAATGATCAAGTGGGTTTTGTCCCAGGCAGGGAAGCACGGGATAATACCATACGAACCCTTAACCTACATCACTGGCTTACTTCAACTAAAACACCAGGCTTTTTGCTTTCCCTTGATGCGGAGAAGGCGTTTGACAGAGTGGCCTGGGACTACATGCGAGAGGTCCTAAAAGGGGTGGGTTTGGAGGACCGCATGCTCACCTCCATAATGGCATTATACTCGAACCCCACGGTGGCGGTGAGAGTTAACGGCCACCTGTCGAGCGCCTTCTCCATCAACAACGGCACACGCCAGGGTTGCCCCCTCTCCCCCCTGATCTACATTCTCTCTTTAGAACCCCTCTTAAACAAACTTAGAGAAAACCCGGATATTAGGGGTTTGATGGTCAAAGGCAAAGACGTTAAAGTGGCCGCCTTCGCGGACGATATCCTGCTCTCCCTCACATCCCCGCAAACCTCCCTTCCATCTCTCTTACATGACCTGGAAGCCTTTGGTACAATTTCAAACCTTAAAATTAACTACACAAAGTCCCACGCTCTGAATATCACCCTCCCACCACAGGAAGTCATCCATTGTCAGGAATCTTTCCCATTTCACTGGGAAAAGACTGCTATTTCCTATCTTGGGATTCGGATCCCACCCTGCCTCAAAGATCTATATGCTCTTAACTTCCACCCTGCCCTGAAAAAAGCCCAAGACCACTTCTTGGAGTGGTCTTCACTGAATGTCTCGTGGTTTGGCCGAGCGGCTCTGATCAAAATGATTGTCCTACCACGTATATTGTACTTGATCCAAACCATCCCGATGCATATATCTGCAGGATTCTTTTCCTCTTATCGGAAGGCCTGCTCGACATTTCTATGGAAAGGTTCCCCTCCTAGAATCAAATACACCAGACTCACCTTGCCCAAGCCTAAAGGGGGTATTGCTCTCCCAGACCTGTATAAATACTACGTGGCTTGTCACCTTACGAGAATCGCGGACTGGTCCATTCACCCCCTTGAAAAGGTCTGGATCGCTATTGAAGACTCTTTCTCACCCATTCCGCTACGTCTTCTCCCATGGCTATCCCTGAAACAATGGCCACAGCCCCTGACCTCACATCCTTTCATCCACACTTCCCTAATGCTTCTTAGGTGGTCCCCTACCAGAGGTTCCCTCTCACCCACCCCGGGCCCGCTGACTACGCTGAGAGGAAATCCCGACTTTATCCCAGGCGAGTCACCTACCTTCCTCAAACAAGAATGGCCATTCCAGGACATCCTTGCTTCCCAACTGTACACTGACGGTAAGCTCGCTTCGATAGAGGACCTCAGGCTCATTTCCAACACCTCTACCTTCCCCTTCTGGACGTACAGACAAATATGTCACTTTCTATCCACACATGCAGCTCAGGACAGCTGGACAAGACCACTTACCCCTTTCGAAACCCTCTGCTATCATAGAACCCCCCAACGACACCTTATTTCCCTGCTCTACGCTTTACTCATAGAACCTACTGACTCCACCCTTTCGCCATCGCAGGCCTCGTGGAACAGAGATCTACCTACCCCCCTGACACCAGTTGAATGGATGAGAATTCACGAATACGCACACAGGGGGTCGTTGAACGTCGCCATCCAGGAGAATGGGTACAAAGTGCTCACTAGATGGTATAGGACCCCATCTCTCCTTCATAAGTTTGCCCCTTCAACCTCCAATATATGCTGGAGATGCAATACAGAGGTGGGAACCATGGTACATATTTGGTGGGAATGCTCACACATCCAACCCTTTTGGAGGGAAGTACACAGATGCATCGCATCAATCACCACTTACACCTTGGATTTCACACCAGCACAATTCCTCCTGCATCACACTTCTCTCTCGAGAAAAGATTATTTTAAATCCCTAGCCATGCACATGGTGAATGCTGCCAGGTTGTGCATTCCCAAACACTGGCGCTCCTGCCATATACCGTCACTTAAAGAATGGTTTGAGACCATCTCTAGAATCTGCGACATGGAAGAGCTGATCCACATCTCTCAAGAGAGACTGGAGAATTTCTCGAGTACCTGGTCCTGCTGGTCACACTTCAAAACAACAGCTGAATACAAACAGCATGTTCCCTCTGACTAGAGTCTGATCTCTGAGGGGCTCTATATCCCCCTCTCTCCTACGGAGGTTCAAGCGAGTGGTCACTCCCCTCATCCTCACCCTCATCCTCAACCCCACCCCACCCCCGCCCCCCTTTCACTGCTGCCCGTTGTGCTCTGATCCCTCTCCCCCTTCCCCTACCCCCCCTCCAGTCCCATACCCCCTCAACATGAGTAGATATTGTCCCCCTCATCCTATCCCCCTATCACCATCTCTTAGACACCATCTCTTTGGTGTTGGAAACAACAAGTAATGTAGCAAAGTTAGCAGGCGGTCGGAATGCGAATCAAACTAATAAAGGCTCCGGCCCATCCGCACCTTCACTCTCACTTATACAAAAGCTGGAGACAATCTCACACCTGCCTGTAATGTTTGTTTAAGTTGTACCAAAAACTGGTTCTCTTTGAATGCACTTGTTCTGTTTCAAACCTTGTACTGTGATTCCTGTGAATTTGCTCAATAAAACTTTATGGAAAAAAAAAAAAAAAAGTTTCTACTGCTCTTAATGTTCTATTCACCTCCCTACATAGCAATATAATGTGAAGGTATTCAGCGCTGACACAAAAATAAATAAAATAAAAACTAAATTAAATTGCAAGCCAGCACTTAAGGTAAATCCATAAAAATCCCTCAAATAGAATCAAGCAATAGAACAGTGCAGCGCAATACTAAATGGTTCATAAAATAAATTAATGCAGCACAATATTAGATGTCCATAGGATAGGATCAAAACAAGCAGTCCACTAGTGCATGTGTAAAAGCACAAAACGTATAGTGCAGTATAGACATTTTGACAGGTGACAAGGATCCCTCCACCACACACAGATTGGCCTCTCACCTCATCCACTCAACCTGTAAAAGGTCACAAAGCAGTGAACTCACACCCGGAGTTAATATGGAAATCCTGCTCATATACTCATATGTTAAATAGTGATGTCGCAAATATAAAATTTTCCGTTCGCGAACAGCGAACTCGAATTTCCGCAAATGTTCGCGAACGGGCGAACCGCCATAGACTTCAATAGGCAGGCGAATTTTAAAACCCACAGGGACTCTTTCTGGCCACAATAGTGATGGAAAAGTTGTTTCAAGGGGACTAACACCTGGACTGTGGCATGCTGGAGGGGGATCCATGGCAAAGCTCCCATGGAAAATTACGTAGTTGACGCAGAATCGGGTTTTAATCCATAAAGGGCATAAATCATCTAACAGAGAAAAGGAAAACACACACAATGGGAGAGTCCTCGAGGGGGGCTGCACAACCCAGTAACACACAAAAACAAGGAAGGTTCCCCGGGGGTTTTTCAAAGGCTGCCTTTGAAAAACCCCCGGGGAACCTTCCTTGTTTTTGTAAATCATCTAACATTCCTAAATTGTTTGGAATAACGTGCTTTAAAACACCTAGATGATCACAAAGAAAATTAATGTTTTTTCTATGCAAAATTATCCAGCCGATCGCTTTTGGTCTGTTCACAATGAAGCAATGACCTATCATCTGGGGTGTGCCAACATTGCCATTGCCAACACACTCATAGATGTGGTCGCTTCATTGTGATATGCAAGCCCCTTCACCAGTCACCACAACAAGGTAACGATCACGAAGGGGAATTGACACATGTATGTGCTTTTTTTTTGTTTTGTTTTTGCAGCCACAGTGCAGCACCAGAGGCCAGAAAAATTAGGCATGTACACATGCCTGAAAAACTAGGTATTGTTGCAGCCGCTGCTGTAGCAGCGGCCAGAAAATTGATGCTTTCCGGGCAGAAAGTGCCCTAAAACATTGCGGCTTTGTCATGGATATGCACTAATGTTTGTCTGCCATCTTACCTTTCCTCCTCATGTGTTCATCTTAGAGGCCAGACCTCTTCACCTGGCTTCCTTTATAATCTCCTCCCAGCCTGACTCCACCCCAGGCCCTATCACAGAACACTATATTAACCTGTGCACTGCAAGCCTGCTTTGCTGATCAACGTGTTTGTTAAGCATTGTGTGTTTGGGTTCCTGCCTGCCGTGTGCTACGTCTGTCTCTCTGTTACGATATTGGCTTGTTCCTGACTATCCCTTTCTGCTTGTGACCCTTGACCTTAGGCTTGTCCTTCGTTTATCCTTGTCTGCTTGTTACCCTTGACCTTCGGCTTGTCCTTTGCTATTCTTGTATCCTGTGCTGCTGCTTCCCCTCTTTCCCCCTTACCCTACGGGGCGTGAGCTAGGAGACTCTAGGGGCCGCGACCTGGACCTAGTTACAGCGCAACATCCTCACCACTAGAGGCTCTGGTGAAGACCTGCTAGGTCTTAGACTCCGCGCCCTGGGGAATCTCGGCTCTAGCTTCCTGTGGATTCCGGTTGTTCTCCTCTGGTCCCGCTTTCCACAACCACCAAGTTTCCTATCCACAGAAGTCAGCCATAGGGTTCACTATCTTGTGGTGCACTCCTGTCCTCCTACGGTGTGCATCTGTCATCTGGCCACAGGTCACCTGACAGGCTTGAACCCTAGTTGGTGGCGGATAAGTCACGCAAGTCATCCGGCATGCAGAGATAAAATACAGCAGCGTGTGGACCATTTTTAACCCAAGGCAGCTCATCTCATCAGGCCTTTTTTAGTCAAATGTATCGCCCACTGTCAGTCCCTTCGGGATCCATGCCTCATTCATCTTAATAAAGGTGAGGTAATCTAGACTTTTTTGACCTAGGCGACTTCTCTTCTCAGTGACAATACCTCCTGCTGCACTGAAGGTCCTTTCTGAAAGGACACTTGAAGCGGGGCAGGCCAGAAGTTCTATCGCAAATTGGGATAGCTCAGGCCACAGGTCAAGCCTGCACACCCAGTAGTCAAGGGGTTCATCGCTCCTCAGAGTGTCGATATCTGCAGTTAAGGCAAGGTAGTCTGCTACCTGTCGGTCGAGTCGTTCTCTGAGGGTGGACCCCGAAGGGCTGTGGAGATTCGTAGGACTTAAAAAGCTCTGCATGTCCTCCATCAACAACACGTCTGTAAAGCGTCCTGTCCTTGCCGGCGTGGTAGGAGGAGGATTACTTTCAACTCTTCCATTGTTAGATTCCCGTTGTGCTGTGACATCACCCTTATACGCTGTGTAAAGCATACTTTTTAATTTATTTTGGAACTGCTGCATCCTTTCAGACTTCCGGTAATTCGGTAACATTTCAGGCACTTTCTGCTTATACCAGGGGTCTAGTAGCGTGGCCACCCAGTACAGGTCGTTCTCCTTCATCCTTTTTATACGAGGGTCCCTCAACAGGCACGACAGCATGAAAGACCCCATTTGCACAAGGTTGGATGCTGAGCTACTCATGTCCTGTTCCTCGTCCTCACTGATCTCACTGAAGGTCGAACATTAGGAGCGTTGAATTCCAACGTGTCGGGCTGTCGCAAATCAAGCACCTCACTGGCATGTTGTTTCGCCGCTGGATATCTGAAAAGTGCGCCATGGCCGTGTAGGAACGCCTGAAATGGCCACACACTTTCCTGGCCTGCTTGAGGATGTCCTGTAAGTCTGGGTATTTATGCACAAAGCGTTGTACAATCAGATTCAACACATGTGCCATGCACGGCACATGTGTCAAATTGCCCAAATTCAATGCCGCCAACAAATTGCTTCCATTGTCACACACCACTTTGCCAATCTCCAGTTGGTGCAGAGTCAGCCACTGATCCACCTGTGCGTTCAGGGCGGACAGGAGTGCTGGTCCTGTGTGACTCTCTGCTTTCAGGCAAGTCAACCCCAAGACGGCGTGACACTGTCGTATCCAGGATGTGGAATAGCCCCTGGGGAGCTGGGGGGGTGCAGTTGATGTGGAGCAAGACGCAGCAGCAGAAGAGGACTCAGCCAAGGAGGTTATCGAAGAGGATGGAGTAGGAGGAGTAGAGGAGGTGGCAGCAGGCCTGCCTGCAAGTCGTAGCAGTGTCACCACCAACTCCTCTGCAGAGCCACGCATTACATGCTTGGCAGCCGTCAGCAGGTTTACCCAATGTGCAGTGTAGGTGATATACCTGCCCTGACCGTGCTTTGCAGACCAGGTATCAGTGGTCAGATGGACCCTTGCCCCAACACTGTGTGCCAGACATGCCATGACTTCCTTTTGCACAATAGAGTACAGGTTGGGGATTGCCTTTTGTGAAAATAAATTTTGGCCGGGTACCTTCCACTGCAGTGTCCCAATAGCTACAAATTTTTTGAAGGCCTCAGACTCCACCAGCTTGTATGGTAAAAGCTGGCGGGCTAAGAGTTCCGACAAGCCAGCTGTCAGACACCGGCAAGGGGGTGACTCTGTGACATTGGCTTCTTACGCTCAAACATGTCCTTGACAGACACCTGACTGTGGGCAGATGAGCAGGAACTGCTCAAGGCGAGAGACGGAGTGGCGGATGGTTGAGAGGGGGCAAGGAGGACAGCAGTGGTTGACGTGGCTGAAGATGCTGGACCAGGAGGAGGATGGTGGCTTTGAGCTTGTGTGCTGCTTGTACTCGTCATCACGTGTTGATCCCATAGGCGTTTGTGATGTGCGACTCAGTTTCTTTTGGCACAGGTTGAAAATGGCATCGCTGTTATCAGAGGCAGACACACAAAAAAAATGCCACACTGCTGAGCTTTGCAATGACGGCATTCTGGTAGTGGCAACAGCATGCATTGATTGGCGTGCTGTCTGGCTGACCCCGGGTGCTGATACATGCTGTCTGACTGTGCCACTAGCTCCTTGCGATGACCTCCCCCTGCTTCCAACTCGTCTCCTCCTCCTCTCTGTCTCCCCATCTGAACTTTCCCCCTGTTCTTCTTCTCTTCGAGCGGGCACCCACGTGACATCCACGGACACATCGTCATCATCAACCGCTTCACTTGTATCTGACAACTCAGCAAAGGAAGCAGCAGCGGGTACAAGATCATCATCATCACACCGTACGTCCATATGTGTAATGCTGCCTGACTGAGACATATCCCTTTTATCTACATCCTCTGGCAATAATGGTTGCGCATCAGTCATTTCTTCCAACCCATGTGTAAATAACTCCTCTGACAGATCAAGTGAAGCAGCTGTGGTGCTAGTGTTGGTGGTGGCGGCAGGCGGGCGAGTGGTAACTTGAGAGGTGCCCGAAGCTGAGCTTGAGAAGGATGGTGCGTCAAGGTTCCGAGCGGAAGCTGTAGAAGATCGGGTGTCCTGTTTTAGCCAGTCAACTATGTCCTCAGAACTTTTCGAGTTCAGGGTACGTGGCCTCTGAACACTGGGCATTATTCTAGGGCCAAAGGGAATCACAGCACCACGACCATGACGGCCCCTGCGGGGTGGCCTGCCTCTGCCTGTCATTTTTCTTAGATTAGTTTAGTTGTACTATGCGTGCAAGCTACTGTGACACCAGATATGAGTGGCACTGTGCACTGGCAGAAGTTGGCAGAGTAGACGCTGTAGGCCTGACACACACACTGGAAGGCAACTGACTGCTATTCAATTGCAGTCAAAAAAAATTATTTATTTTTTTAAATGTAATCTACTGTGACACAAGATATATGAGTGGTGGCACTGGGCAAGTGGGCACAGTATACGCTGTGAGCCTGACACACACATGCTGGCAGGCAACTGAAATTAGATTACAGAGGAAAAAAAAAAGAAGCAGACTGATGTACTAGCCCTAAAAAGTGCTTTTTGGGGTGCTGTCAGGACGCTGTCCATACAGCAGAGATCAGATGAGTCTTTCAGGACTGGAGTGGACACTGAATACACACACGCTGGCAGGCAACTGCAATTAGATTACAGAGGAAAAAAAAAAAAGCAGACTGATGTACTAGCCCTAAAAAGTGCTTTTTGGGATGCTGTCAGGACGCTGTCCTTACAGCAGAGATCAGATGAGTCTTTCAGGACTGGAGTGGACACTGAATACACACACGCTGGCAGGCAACTGCAATTAGATTACAGAGGAAGAAAAAAAAGCAGACTGATGTACTAGCCCTAAAAAGTGCTTTTTGGGGTGCTGTCAGGATGCTGTCCTTACAGCAGAGATCAGATGAGTCTTTCAGGACTGGAGTGGACACTGAATACACACACGCTGGCAGGCAACTGCAATAAGATTACAGAGGAAAAAAAAGCAGACTGATGTACTAGCCCTAAAAAGTGCTTTTTGGGGTGCTGTCAGGACGCTGTACTTACAGCAGAGATCAGATGAGTCTTTCAGGACTGGAGTGGACACTGAATACACACACGCTGGCAGGCAACTGCAATTAGATTACAGAGGAAAATAAAAAAAAAGCAGACTGATGTACTAGCCCTAAAAAGTGCTTTTTGGGGAACTGTCAGGACGCTGTCCTTACAGCAGAGATCAGATGAGTCTTTCAGGACTGGAGTGGACACTGAATACACACACGCTGGCAGGCAACTGCAATTAGATTACAGAGGGGAAAAAAAAGCAGACTGATGTACTAGCCCTAAAAAGTGCTTTTTGGGGTGCTGTCAGGACGCTGTCCTTACAGCAGAGATCAGATGAGTCTTTCAGGACTGACGTGGACACTGAATACACACACGCTGGAAGGCAACTGCAATTAGATT
Organism: Rana muscosa; assembly: GCA_029206835.1. Classification (NCBI taxonomy): domain Eukaryota; kingdom Metazoa; phylum Chordata; class Amphibia; order Anura; family Ranidae; genus Rana; species Rana muscosa. Next base: position 166,294,766 of record CM055125.1, on the reverse strand, counting down.
ACAGAGGAAAAAAAAAAGCAGACTGATGTACTAGCCCTAAAAAGTGCTTTTGGGGTGCTGTCAGGACGCTGTCCTTACAGCAGAGATCAGATGAGTCTTTCAGGACTGGAGTGGACACTGAATACACACACGCTGGCAGGCAACTGCAATTAGATTACAGAGGGAAAAAAAAGCAGACTGATGTACTAGCCCTAAAAAGGGCTTTTGGGGTGCTGTCAGGATGCTGTCCTAACAGCAGAGATCAGATGAGTCTTTCAGGACTGGAGTGGACACTGAATACCCACACGCTGGCAGGCAACTGCAATTAGATTATAGAGGAAAAAAAAAAAAGCAGACTGATGTACTAGCCCTAAAAAGTGCTTTTTGGGGTGCTGTCAGGACGCTGTCCTTACAGCAGAGATCAGATGAGTCTTTCAAGACTGGAGTGGACACTGAATACACACACGCTGGCAGGCAACTGCAATTAGATTACAGAGGGAAAAAAAAGCAGACTGATGTACTAGCCCTAAAAAGTGCTTTTTGGGGTGCTGTCAGGACGCTGTCCTCACAGCAGAGATCAGATGAGTCTTTCAGGACTGGAGTGGACACTGAATACACACACGCTGGCAGGCAACTGCAATTAGATTACAGAGGAAAAAAAAAAGCAGACTGATGTACTAGCCCTAAAAAGTGCTTTTTGGGGTTCTGTCAGGATGCTGTCCTTACAGCAGAGATCAGATGAGTCTTTCAGGACTGGAGTGGACACTGAATACAAACACGCTGGCAGGCAACTGCAATTAGATTATAGAGGGAAAAAAAAAAAGCAGACTGATGTACTAGCCCTAAAAAGTGCTTTTTGGGGTGCTGTCAGGATGCTGTCCTTACAGCAGAGATCAGATGAGTCTTTCAGGACTGGAGTGGACACTGAATACACACACGCTGGTAGGCAACTGCAATTAGATTATAGAGGGAAAAAAAAAAAGCAGACTGATGTACTAGCCCTAAAAAGTGCTTTTTGGGGTGCTGTCCTTACAGCAGAGATCAGGTGAGTCTTTCAGGACTGGAGTGGACACTGAATACACACACGCTGGCAGGCAACTGCAATTAGATTACAGAGGAAAAAAAAAGCAGACTGATGTACTAGCCCTAAAAAGTGCTTTATGGGGTGCTGTCAGGACGCTGTCCTTACAGCAGAGATCAGATGAGTCTTTCAGGACTGGAGTGGACACTGAATACACACACGCTGGCAGGCAACTGCAATTAGATTACAAAGGAAAAAAAAAAGCAGACTGATGTACTAGCCCTAAAAAGTGCTTTTTGGGGTGCTGTCAGGACGCTGTCCTTACAGCAGAGATCAGATGATTTTTTCAGGACTGGAGTGGACACTGAATACACACACGCTGGCAGGTAACTGCAATTAGATTACAGAGGAAAAAAAAAAAAAGCAGACTGATGTACTAGCCCTAAAAAGTGCTTTTTGGGGTGCTGTCAGGATGCTGTCCTCACAGCAGAAATCAGATGAGTCTTTCAGTACTGGAGTGGACACTGAATACACACAATCTGGCAGACAACTGCAATTAGATTACAGAGGAAAAAAAAAGCAGACTGATGTACTAGCCCTAAAAAGGGCTTTTTGGGGTGCTGTCAGGATGCTGTCCTTACAGCAGAGATCAGATGAGTCTTTCAGGACTGGAGTGGACACTGAATACACACACGCTGGCAGGCAACTGCAATTAGATTGAAGAGGAAAAAAAAAAGCAGACTGATGTACTATCCCTAAAAAGTGCTTTTTGGGGTGCTGTTTGGATGCTGTCCTTACAGCAGAGATCAGATAAGTCTTTCGGGACTGGAGTGGACACTGAATACACACACGCTGGCAGGCAACTGCAATTAGATTACAGAGGAAAAAAAAAAGCAGACTGATGTACTAGCCCTAAAAAGGGCTTTTTGGGGTGCTGTCAGGACGCTGTCCTTACAGCAGAGATCAGATGAGTCTTTCAGGACTGAAGTGGACACTTAATACACACACGCTGGCAGGCAACTGCAAATAGATTACAGAGGGAAAAAAAGCAGACTGATGTACTATCCCTAAAAGGGTCTTTTCGGGGTGCTGTCAGGATGCTGTCCTTACAGCAGAGTTCAGATGAGTCTTTCAGGACTGGAGTGGACACTGAATACACACACGCTGGCAGGCAACTGCAATTAGATTACAGAGGGCAAAAAAAAAGAAGACTGATGTACTAGCCCTAAAAATGGCTTTTTGGGGTCCTGTTAGGATGCTGTCCTTACAGCAAAAATCAGATGAGTCTTTCAGGACTGGAGTGGACACGGAATACACACACGCTGGCAGGCAACTGCAATTAGATTACAGAGGGGAAAAAAAAAGCAGACTGATGTACTAGCCCTAAAAAGTGCTTTTTGGGGTGCTGTTTGGATGCTGTCCTTACAGCAGAGATCAGATGAGTCTTTCGGGACTGGAGTGGACACTGAATACACACACGCTGGCAGGCAACTGCAATTAGATTACAGAGGAAAAAAAAAAGCAGACTGATGTACTAGCCCTAAAAAGGGCTTTTTGGGGTGCTGTCAGGACGCTGTCCTTACAGCAGAGATCAGATGAGTCTTTCAGGACTGAAGTGGACACTTAATACACACACGCTGGCAGGCAACTGCAAATAGATTACAGAGGGAAAAAAAGCAGACTGATGTACTATCCCTAAAAGGGTCTTTTCGGGGTGCTGTCAGGATGCTGTCCTTACAGCAGAGATCAGATGAGTCTTTCAGGACTGGAGTGGACACTGAATACACACACGCTGGCAGGCAACTGCAATTAGATTACAGAGGAAAAAAAAAAAGCAGACTGATGTACTAGCCCTAAAAAGTGCTTTTTGGGGTGCTGTCAGGACGCTGTCCTTACAGCAGAGATCAGATGAGTCTTTCAGGACTGGAGTGGACACTGAATACACACACGCTGGCAGGCAACTGCAATTAGATTACAGAGGAAAAAAAAAAGCAGACTGATGTACTAGCCCTAAAAATGGCTTTTTGGGGTCCTGTTAGGATGCTGTCCTTACAGCAAAAATCAGATGAGTCTTTCAGGACTGGAGTGGACACTGAATACACACACGCTGGCAGGCAACTGCAATTAGATTACAGAGGAAAAAAAAAAGCAGACTGATGTACTAGCCCTAAAAAGGGCTTTTTGGGGTGCTGTCAGGACGCTGTCCTTACAGCAAAAATCAGATGAGTCTTTCAGGACTGGAGTGGACACTGAATACACACACGCTGGCAGGCAACTGCAATTAGATTACAGAGGGAAAAAAAAAAGCAGACTGATGTACTAGCCCTAAAAAGGGCTTTTTGGGGTGCTGTCAGGACGCTCTCCTTACAGCAGAGATCAGATGAGTCTTTCAGGACTGGAGTGGACACTGAATACACACACGCTGGCAGGCAACTGCAATTAGATTACAGAGGAAAAAAAAGCAGACTGATGTACTAGCCCTAAAAAGGGCTTTTTGGGGTGCTGTCTGGATGCTGTCCTTACAGCAGAGATCAGATGAGTCTTTCAGGACTGGAGTGGACACTGAATACACACACGCTGGCAGGCAACTGCAATTAGATTACAGAGGAAAAAAAAAAAGCAGACTGATGTACTAGCCCTAAAAAAGGCTTTTTGGGGTCCTGTCTGGATGCTGTCCTTACAGCAGAGATCAGAGGAGTCTTTCAGGACTGGAGTGGACACTGAATACACACACGCTGGCAGGCAACTGCAATTAGATTACAGAGAAAAAAAAAAAAGCAGACTGATGTACTAGCCCTAAAAATGGCTTTTTGGGGTGCTGTCAGGACGCTGTCCTTACAGCAGAGATCAGATGAGTCTTTCAGGACTGGAGTGGACACTGAATACACACACGCTGGCAGGCAATTGCAATTAGATTACAGAGGGACAAAAAAGAAGCAGACTGATGTATTAGCCCTAAAAAGTGTTTTTTGGGGTGCTGTCAGGACGCTGTCCTTACAGCAAAGATCAGATGAGTCTTTCAGGACTGGAGTGGACACTGAATACACACACGCTGGCAGGCAATTGCAATTAGATTACAGAGGGACAAAAAAGAAGCAGACTGATGTATTAGCCCAAAAATGGCTTTTTGGGGTGCTGTCAGGATGCTGTCCTTACAGCAGAGATCAGATGAGTCTTTCAGGACTGGAGTGGACACTGAATACACACACGCTGGCAGGCAACTGCAATTACATTACAGAGGAAAAAAAAAAGCAGACTGATGTGCTAGCCCTAAAAAGGGCTTTTTGGGGTGCTGTCAGAACGCTGTCCTGACAGCAGAGATCAGATGAGTCTTTCAGGACTGGAGTGGACACTTAATTTTACACACATGCTGGCAGGCAACTGCAATTAGATTACAGAGGAAAAAAAAAAAGCAGACTGATGTACTAGCCCTAAAAAGTGCTTTTTGGGGTCCTGTCATGACGCTGTCCTTACAGCAAAAATCAGATGAGTCTTTCAGGACTGGAGTGGACACTGAATACACACACGCTGGCAGGCAACTGCAATTAGATTACAGAGGGAAAAAAAAAAGCAGACTGATGTACTATCCCTAAAAAGGGCTTTTTCGGGTGCTGTCAGGACACTGTCCTTACAGCAGAGATCAGATAAGTCTTTCAGGACTGGAGTGGACACTGAATGCACACACGCTGGCAGGCAACTGCAATTAGATTACAGAGGGAAAAATAAAAGCAGACTGATGTACTAGCCCTAAAAAGTGCTTTTTGGGGTGCTGTCAGGACGCTGTCCTTACAGCAGAGATCAGATGAGTCTTTCGGGACTGGAGTGGACACTGAATACACACACGCTGGCAGGCAACTGCAATTAGATTACATAGGAAAAAAAAAAAAGCAGACTGATGTACTAGCCCTAAAAAGGGCTTTTTGGGGTGCTGTCAGGACGCTGTCCTTACAGCAGAGATCAGATGAGTCTTTCAGGACTGGAGTGGACACTGAATACACACACGCTGGCAGGCAACTGCAATTAGATTACAGAGGAAAAAAAAAAAGCAGACTGATGTACTAGGCCTTAAAATGGCTTTTTGGGGTGCTGTCAGGACGCTGTCCTTAGAGCAGAGATCAGATGAGTCTTTCAGGACTGGAGTGGATACTGAATACACACACGCTGGCAGGCAACTGCAATTAGATTACAGAGGAAAAAAAAAAGCAGACTGATGTACTAGCCCTAAAAAGTGCTTTTTGGGGTGCTGTCAGGACGCTGTCCTTACAGCAGAGATCAGATGAGTCTTTCAGGACTGGAGTGGACACTGAATACACACACGCTGGCAGGCAACTGCAATTAGATTACAGAGGAAAAAAAAAAAGCAGACTGATGTACTAGCCCTAAAAAGGGCTTTTTGGGGTGCTGTCAGGACGCTGTCCTTACAGCAGAGATCAGATGAGTCTTTCAGGACTGGAGTGGACACTGAATACACACACGCTGGCAGACAAATGCAATTAGATTACAGAGGAAAAAAAAAAGCAGACTGATGTACTAGGCCTTAAAATGGCTTTTTGGGGAGCTGTCAGGACGCTGTCCTTACAGCAGAGATCAGATGAGTCTTTCAGGACTGGAGTGGACTCTGAATACCCACACGCTGGCAGGCAACTGCAATTAGATTTTAGAGGAAAAAAAAAAGCAGACTGATGTACTAGCCCTAAAAAGTGCTTTTTGGGGTGCTGTCAGGACGCTGTCCTTACAGCAGAGATCAGATGAGTCTTTCAGGACTGGAGTGGACACTGAATACACTGGCCTAGCTATAGATTTCCCTATTAAATTAGCAGCAGCTACACTGTCCCTCCTCTCACTAAGACTGCAGCTTCCGAATCAATCTAAAATGGATGCTGTCCAGGAGGTGGGAGGGTCTGGGAGGGAGGGTATGCTGCTGATTGGCTGGAATGTGTCTGCTGACTGTGTGGTAAAGGGTCAAAGTTTGCTCAATGATGACGAATAGGTGGCGGACCGAACATCGCATATGTTCGCCCGCCGCGGAGAATGCGAACAAGCTATGTTCGCCGGGAACTATTCGCCGGCGAATAGTTCGGGACATCTCTAATGTTGAACTCATCCGATCGATCAGTGAACTGCAGTGAAGTAATGAACCAACATTCAGGGTAAGAAGCGATGTCCTGCACTTAAGCTGCTGGGACCTCACAGCTCCTACGCCAACGGTATCATCTGGAGCACCGGAAAAGGCTACAATTATTCCTTCAAGATATCTGTACCAACCACAGGGGTCCTCGCACTCACAGCATGTCAGTCCTTTGCACGCTTGTTGGTGGCCTGTGGCACCCCCGTGAGAGTATAGTGAGGCCTCTAGCACATGTCTGATGGCATCCTTTCTTTACAACTCTATCTCCATAATTTGGAGCCTTCCTGTGGATAAAACCTGGTTTCACTGGAATAAAAGTTCTGAAAATTCTGTCTAAAAGTAGGATGTGCCAATGCGATGTGAAGATCCTTTCCACTTCTTTAAACTGGGAGTGGTACCCAGAAATTAAGCTCCACTCATGCACATTCCTATTGCAGAGGGGTACAACATCCCTTAAACAATTAGTTCTTGGTACTTCTGAGAGGTCTTCTATGATCTTGTCAAGTTGGTTTTCCTGATAACCCTTCTCCGTAAAATTCTCTTTTAGGGTTAGAGCTTGGGACCTGTAGTCTGCATTGTTAGAGCAATTTCATCTTACTCTCATTAGTTGGCCTTTCGGTATGTTTTTCAACCACGTCGGTGGTGCCATTCTGCATTGGGAGATAGCTGTTGGAATCCGTCAGTTTAAAATAAACTTTGGTTCCCAATTTGTTACCACATCTGTAAATGTTCAGGTCCAAAAAATGTATACTCTGTTGGTTGTATTCACTTGTAAGTTTAATATTGCACGTATTATTATTTAACTCTTCCAGAAAATTTTCCAATGAAAGTATAGACCCCGCCCAGATAAAAAATAGATCATCAATATACCTCCGATATAAAACCAGTTCATCTCTCTTTGTGCAAAAAATAGTCTTATCTTCCCACTCGGCCATGAAAAGATTCACTATACTTGGAGCGAATTTGGCCCCCATGGATACTCCTTTCTTCTGGGAATAGAACAGTCCATTATACCAAAAATAATTGTGTCCCAAACAAAAATCTAAGGAATTGCATAAAAACACTTTCTGAACATGTGTGATATCATCCCTCTGACAGCGTGCCCAATTTAGGGCCAGCAAGGCATCATCGTGTTGAATTACCATGTAGAGGATTGCGACTTCTGCTGTTACTAAAAATACTTCTCCCTTTCCAGCTAAATCTATGTCTTGCAACAGTATAAGTAAATCTTTTGTATCCTTCAGATAAGCTTGTGTTTGCGTCACGCTTTTCTGAAGGTAGTGGTCCAAATATTGGCCCATACGGGATGTAATAGAACCAATCACATTTACTATTGGTCTTGCAGGAGCATGGTTTCGGTCTTTATGAATTTTCGGCAGGGTGTAGATGGTGGGTATCCTACTGCTGCTTGACACCAAGTATTTCCTTTCTTTCAAGGAAAGTGCTGTTGTTTGATAGCTTGCTTCAACCAAAACCTTCAGATTTGTTTCATATTGCGGGGTCGGGTCTTTCTCCAACTTACGATATGTCCCTTCCTCTGTCAACAAATCCATCATCTGTTTATGATAAAAATTATTTTGTTAAAATTACCACTCCACCTCCTTTGTCCGCCGGTCTTATCACAATGTCTTTTCAATACCTTCTTTTATATGTCTCGGATTTACGTTTTTCTTTGGTTTTATGTGTTTCAGATCACGCAGCACCAAACCTTTAAAAACATCCAGATGTTGGTTTGTTCCTATTAGAGGATTAAACAGTGATCTATTACGTAAACCACTGTCCGTGGATACAGAAGCTATACCTGTCGCTGGGTTTGAATTTTTGTTTTCTCATATATTTATGCACATCGATAAACACAATAAACTTGTTTATCGGACGTTTCAGACCACATTTAAGATCCAAATTTAAAATATTGGTTTCCTTATCGGTCAAAATCGCATTACTTAAAGTGGATGTAAACCCTCTCTCATCCTTTCTAAACTACTGCCATAGTGCTGATCTATAAGGATATACATGCCTCCTGCATATATCCTTATCTGTCAAATGTCTCCCCTCTGTCTGTTATAAGAACTGAAAAACTGCAGATTCTGTGGGTGGGTCTGTTGTCTGGGGCTCGGTGGGTGGAGTCGTGATGTCAGTAGACTCCCCGCCCACCTCTACACTCCCCTTGTCATCATGCATTTTCTCCTGTGAATTCCTTCTGCTATGATCACTAACATCCAGTCAAAATCCAGAAAAGTAACCACATGACTTCAGAAAAGGAGTGGGGGTGGGAATTAAAAAATAAAACTAAAGCTAGTGCACGAGATATGTAAATAACCTGTCACTCAAAGCAAGGGGGCGGAATGGACAAAGGTAACTCTGTCCGTTTTATCTCACTGAACAATAAAAGAGGATTGCTCAGAGCTGGATTAACTCTTTGTGGCAAGACCTGGCACAAATGATAGGAAATCTTATACTCTACATTGTGACAGCAAACAAAAAATAAAAACATTTTGGGTTTACATCCACTTTAAATAAAAAATTCCACCTATTCATACTCCTTCTTTCTTCTTTTTTTGGGTCCTTCTCCCAGCCCTACACCCTCTGGTTCTTCTCTCCTTGGCCTAGTTGTTGCATTCTCTCTCATTCCCAGTGTGGTGGATCCCTCCACTGTGACTCTCTGTACATAGGTCCCTGATGAGGGTCCCTGTATTGGGGTACTTATTGTGAGTACGTTGAAGGTCTCCTCCTGTGGGTGAGTGATCCTCTGCCCCTCTTCTGCCACCCCCGGCCTCTCCCTAAAAAAGGACAGGGTGATTGATATCTTTGTCTGTTATCATCCTCCCATAAAGGTTCATATCTATTGTGAAGTAGATGGGCGATGGTGGTTGGGATTCGGTGGTCCCATTTTCCTTGGTTTACCCCTTCCCTGATGGGTTTCATTCCTGATAGGTGTAGAGTAGAGGTGAGCTGCGAGTTCGAGTCAAACCCATGTTCGACGCGAACATCGCCTATTTGGCTGTTCGCCGAATTTCGAACATTGTGGGCCGTTTGTGCCAAATTCGAGTGGCGCATAACGGCCCATAATTCACTGCGGCATCGCAGTGCATTGCTGGCTGATGATTGGCCAAGCATGCCCTATGACCCGCATGCTTGGCCAATTACAGCGCCGTAAGTACAGGGAGCCATAATTGGCAAAAGCCAGGGTGGCTTTGGCCAATCATGGCTCAGAGGAGTAGGTACACGCCCCATACTATATAAGGCCGCCGACGTGGCGGCCTTGTGTAGTGTGTTGCAGCGTTGGTTAACTTAGAAGACAGAGAGAGAGAAACAGTGTAATTTGATTTGAGTTAGATAGAGCAGGCAGGCGAGTCAGTTAGCTGCAGTTACATTGTGTAGAGGATAGATATGCATCCTAGGTGTTGTATATATATTTACACACTGTATTCAGTTTAGCTAGATCCGTTCCTGTTATTCTCTATACTGACAGGCAGGCAGGTGATTGTGCTAGCTGCATTATTTTCACTTAGTGTCCTTTGCACAACGTGCACCTAAAGGTACCTGAATACAATTGGTGGTGTTCTCATACCAATACCACAGGCAGGGAGCTTCTTTATTTTCACTTAGTGTACTGTGTCCTTTGCACAGCGTGCGCAGAAAGGTACCTGAATACAATTGGTGGTGTTCTCATACCAATACCACAGGCAGGGAGCTGCTTTATTTTCACTTAGTGTACTGTGTCCTTTGCACAGCGTGCACCTAAAGGTACCTCAATACAATTGGTGGTGTTCTCATACCAATACCACAGGCAGGAAGCTGCTTTATTTTCACTTAGTGTACTGGGACCAGACATTACATTAAAGCCACAAGCAGTTTTAAATGACTTTTTTTTCCTTTAGAAATGTCATTTTGTGCAGGGACAGTTTTAAACACGGGAAACACGTGCCACTTTACAGGCATACTATAGACACCCCTCAGGTACGATATTTAAAGGAATATTTAACTTTTTTTTTCACTTTAAGCATCATTAACCACTTAAGCCCCGAACCATTTCGGGCCATTAGGACCAGGCCTGTTTTTGGGATTCGGCACTGCGCTGCTTTAACTGTAAATTGTGCGGACATGCAATGTTGTACCCAAATGAAATTTGCGTCCTTTTCTTCCCACAAATAGAGCTTTCTTTTAATGGTATTTGATTGCCTCTGCGATTTTTATTTTTTGCGATATAAACAGAAAAAGACCGAAAATTTTGAAAAAAAATGATATTTTCTACTTTTTGTTATAAGAAAAATCTAATAAACTCAATTTTAGTCATACATTTAGGCCAAAATGTATTCAGCCACATGTCTTTAGTAAAAAAATGTCAATAAGCGTATATTTATTGGTTTGCGCAAAAGTTATAGCGTTTACAAACTAGGGTACATTTTCTGAAATTTACACAGCTTTAAATTTATGACTGCCTATCTCATTTCTTGAGGTGCTAAAATGGCAGGGCAGTACAAAACCCCCCCAAATGACCCCATTTTGGAAAGTAGACACCCCAAGGAAATTGCTGAGAGGCATGTTGAGCCCATTGAATATTTTTTTTTTGTCCCAAGTGATTGAATAATGACAAAAAAAAAAAAAAAATTACAAAAAGTTGTCACTAAATGATATATTGCTCACACCTGCCATGGTTATATGTGGAATTGCACCCCAAAATACATTCTGCTGCTTCTCCTGAGTACGGGGATACCACATGTGTGGGACTTTTTAGGAGCCTAGCCACGTACGGGACCCCGGAAACCAAGCACCGCCTTCAGGATTTCTAAGGGCGCAAATTTTTGATTTCACTCCTCACTACCTATCACAGTTTCGAATGCCATAAAATGCCAAAATAGCACAAAACCCCCCCAAATGACCCCATTTTGGAAAGTAGACACCCCAAGCTATTTACTGAGAGGCATGTTCAGTCCATGGAATATTTTATATTTTGCCACAAGTTGCGGGAATATGACAAACTTTTTTTTTTTTGCACAAAGTTGTCACTAAATGATATATTGCTCACACATGCCATGGGCATATGTGAAATTACACCCCAAAATACATTCTGCTGCTTCTCCTGAGTACGGGGATACCACATGTGTGGGACTTTTTGGGAGCCTAGCCGCGTACGGGACCCCAAAAACCAAGCACCGCCTTCAAGGTTTCTAAGGGCATAAATTTTTGATTTCACTCCTCACTACCTATCACAGTTTTGAAGGCCATAAAATGCCAAGATGGCACAAAACCCCCCCAAATGACCCCATTTTGGAAAGTAGACACCCCAGGCTATTTGCTGAGAGGCATGTTGACCCCATTGAATATTTTTTTTTTTTGTCCCAAATGATTGAATAATGACAAAAAGAAAAAAAAATGTACAAAAAGTTGTCACTAAATGATATATTGCTCACACATGCCATGGTTATATGTGGAATTGCACCCCAAAATACATTCTGCTGCTTTTCCTGAGTACGGGGATACCACATGTGTGGGACTTTTTGGGAGCCTAGCCGCGTACAGGGCCCCAAAAACCAAGCACTGCGAACGCTGCAGTTATGTGTGTTGTGTTTGGTAAGTGACAGTGATCGATCGATACTGCACTTGGGTGGGCTGGGCTGGGCTGGGCTGGGCAGAGGGGCTAAACGCAGGCGCTAGCAGGTATCTGGGCTGATCCCGCTAACACTGCGTTTTTGGGAACCCTAAACCGCTGGGGATGCTAGTATAGATCTGATCAGATCTGATCAGATACTATACCACTAAGGGGGGTGTATGCTTTGCGCGTGGGTGTTAGCGTTACTGTCACTAACCTAACACTGCCTGGGGCAACGCAGACCCTCTCTGGCGCTAAAACCTAATTGATCTCACCCGCCGGGCGATCAGGGGGGTTAAACCTTTATTGGGTTATATACGGCAGGTGCCCTGATGCTATAAAAAGCAAACTAATCAACCAGCGTCACCCGTAACCTTTATATGGTGATCACTGGTGAAAGGGTTAACTAGGGGCAATCAGGGGGTTAAAACCTTTATTAGGTTAAATATGGGGGTACCTGACACTATATAAAAACCTGACGGGTAACCTAAATAACTAAATAACTTACTGGCTAACCAGTGACACCAGTGACGCTTATACGGCGATCACTGGTGAAAGGGTTAACTCTAGGGGCAATCAGGGGGTTAAAATAATATATGGGGGTACCTGACACTAATAAAAACCTGCGGCGAACCTAAAAAAAATAACTGCCTATCTAAAACACCAGCGACACGAATACAGCGATCGGAAAAACAATCGCTTAGTGACGCTGAAGTTAGGGGGTGAAAGGGTTACCTGGGGGGTGATCAAGGGGTTAAACGTTTATTAGGGGGGTTAGGGGGCTACCCTGGACCTAAAGGGGCCTAATCCTAACTGCCCTGCAACTTTTTACAATCACAGATGACACTAAATGCAGTGATCAGTAAAATAAATGATCACTGCAATCAGTGACACTGTGATTGGGGGCTTTGGGGTGACCTGGGGGGTGATCTGGGGGTGACTGGGGGGTGATTTGTGTGCCTATGTGTACCTATGTGTCAGTGGACTGTTGGTGCACTAACCTGCTTCTTCTCTGCTCGGCGCCGGGAACGAAAAGACCGCGGCGAGGGAGATGACATCACTTCCTCCAGCCTTGTTTACATCACATGGCGGAGGAAGCATTTTCATTGGCCGGGAGCGATCGCGAGGGGGGGGCGGAATCGAGCGGCCGCCCCCTCATGCCTGATCGCTCCCGAACACTTAACGGCCGCTCACTGCAGTGAAAGGGGGTCCGGATGGACCCCCCAACTGCACAAAGGCGATCACGTAGATCTACGTGATTCTGCCTGTCCGTGCCATTCTGCCGACGTAAATCGGCGGTGGGCGGTCGTTAAGTGGTTAAAATCACTGCTCCCGAAAAAACTGATGCTTTTAAAACTTTTTTTTGCATTGATACATGTACCCTGGGGCAGGACCCCGGGTCCCCAAACCCTTTTTAGGACAATAACTTGCATATTATCCTTTATAATTAGCACTTTTGATTTCGAACTTTCGAGTCCCATAGACTTTAACGGGTTTCTAAAGTTCGCGCTAATGTTCGGTCCGTTTGCAGGTTCTGGTGTGAACCGAACCGGGGGGTGTTCGGCTCATCCCTAGTGTAGAGTGATTAATTGGGGCAGGTTGTAGACCCAAATCTCTCCTATCAGTTAGAGGTAGTATTTGATTAGCGGATGGCTGAGATTTGCCAGTATTTACTTCTTGTTGAGTGTCCATAATGTTCACCTCATTGTCTCTTACATCAATAGGATTTGTTTGCTGCCACAGGTATATAGAATTAGATCTAAAATCACCTAAATCTCTGTGGAATTTTTTAGTTTTCTTTTTTTGCGTTTCTTTGTCTACTTTTTCTAATCTTTACTTTATGTGACTATAGAAATCAATTACTTGTTGCGTGTCCTTAATAGGATCAAGCTGTTGTTGTAATTCATTTATTTTTGCTTCCAATTTAACCATTTTTTCTTCTTCCTTTTTAAAATTAAATCTTGTAACTTAAAACCGACTCCATTGAAGAACTCTAACCATTCAGCCATGGAGTCAGGTTCATCAAGACCATCCTGAGGTACTACCTCCCATCTCAAACTTCTGATAATGATCCGCTCCTTTAAATATTGTTCTAGGGTACAAATGTCCCACCAAGTTCTTACTTGTTTTTGAAGGGTGTTACCCAGGGCGGTGGTATGTTCATTTACGGTGAATATGCTGTTGATATCTATATTCCTATTTAAGGATAAGCCGAAAACCCCCCGGTTCGGTTTGCACCAGAACCTGCGAACGGACCGAAAGTTTGCGCAAACTTTAGAACCCTATTAAATACAATGGAAGTGAACGTTTGAAATCAAAAGTGCTAATTATAACGGCTAATATGCAAGTTATTGTCCTAAAAAGGGTTTGGGGACCCGGGTCCTGCCCCAGGGGACATGTATCAATGCAAAAAATAAGTTTTAAAAACAGCCGTTTTTTCGGGAGCAGTGATTTTAACTACTTCAGGCCCACAGGACGTCATATGACATCCTCGGGTTTGTGGGGGTATATCTGAATGATGCCTGCAGCTACAGGCATCATTCAGATATTGCCAGTTTCAGTCGGCGATTCCCTACACCATGAGAATGATCATAGCGGCTGTTCCACTGCTTGATCGTTCTTACGGGCAGCGGAAGGGGACGTCCCCCCCTCCCGCCGCCCTCCAGTGCTTCTACCGACTCACCTGTGCGATCGGTGAGTCTGTGACAGGATCCGCCGGCCCCGGATGTTGATCAAAGAGATTTCCGGCGACCAGATGGTCGCTGGAGTCTCTATGATCGTCGGAGGCCGGACGCGATGTTATGACGTCACGCCCGGCCTCTGCATTCAAAAAATGGAGCCGCTTCGGCTTTGAAGCGGTGATTTTTTGTTTTGTTTTGTTTTTTATGCTTCCAAGCCTAGAGGTGAGATATCTCACTGTAAAGAGGACCTGTCATGTCATATTCCTATTACAAGGGATGTTTACATTCCTTGTAATAGGAATAAAAGTGATCAAAATTTATATATATATTTTTAAGTGTCAAAATAAAATAAAAATGTAAAATGAACGTTAAAAAAAAAAAAAAATTACAGTGCCCCTGTCCCTGTGTGCTCGCATGCAGAAGCGAACTCATACGCAAGTCCCGCCCACATATGAAAACGGTGTTCAAACCACACATGTGAGCTGACGCCGCGAACGTTAGAGTGAGAGCAATAATTCTAGCCCTAGACCTCCTCTGTAACTCAAAAAATTTAGCCAGTAAAAAAATTTAAAGCGTCGCCTATGGGGATTTTTAAGTACCGAAGTTTGGCGCCATTCCATGAGCGTGTACAAATTTGAAGCGTGACATGTTAGGTATCTATTTACTCGGCGTAACTTCATCTTTCACATTATGCAAAAAAATTGGGCTAACTTTACTGTTTTTTAAAGCATGAAACAGTTTTTTTCCCCAGAAAAACGCGTTTGAAAAATTGCTGTGCAAGTACCGTGTGAGATAAAAAGTTGCAATGACCACCATTGTATTCTCTAGGGTCTTTGCTAAAAAAAACATATATAGTGTTTGGGGGTTCTAAGTCATTTTCTAGCAAAAAAATTATGATTTTTACAGGGTAGTGGCAGAATTGTCCCGGGCCTGAAGTGGTTAATGATGCATAAAGTGAAAAAAAAAAGTGAAATATTCCTTTAACCCGCCTAGCGGTATTCCTGAGTCCGGCTTGGGGTAAGATTTCAGTACCTAAAGCGGTAACCCCGAGCCAGACTCGGGATCGCATCGCAGGATACAGGGGAGGATACAGGGGAAGTTACTTACCTTGTCCCTGGATCCTGCGATCATCTCGCTCGATCCACACTGCAGAGTGCCGCCGAGCTCCGTTCCCTGTGACGTTGCGGCGCACGGGGCGGAGTTCGACGCCAAATTCAAAAAGTGAAACACACGATACACTTACAGTATACTATAATCTTACAGATTACAGTACTGTATCAAATAATAACACACACCCATTGTCCCTAGTGGTCGGCCCAGTGTCCTGCATGCACTTTTATATTATAAAAACTGTTCTTTCTGCCTGGAAACTAGAGATTGTCCATAGTAAAGAAAAAGGGTCCCTTTACATCAAAAGTGGTTTTAGACCAGCTAGAAAACAGCGATAATAAATTAGAATCACTTTCAAAATTGAGCGATAGCGGTTTGTGGGGAAATTTGTCATCAAACACTGAAAAACACTTTTATTATTATTATATTATTATTTGTTATAATAATTTTATAGTTATTTATTATATTATAATTTATGATTTTGTTTTTTTAACTTTATCATACCCGGGATGTCTACTAGACTCTTGTTTGGACAGATTTAAGTGAGTTATTCCTAAGAATTGCAGGCCTACAATATAAGGCCTCATGCCCACGGGCGTTTTTTCAGCCGCGTTTTTGAGCGTTTTTTACAGCTTAAAAACGCCTGTCCATGTTAGTCTATAGCTTCATGTCCACCTAGGCGTTTTTGAGCTGTAAAGAGCATAGGCGTTTGTAAGCTGTAAAAAAAACCCAGGGCCAGTGCATTCCTCAGCGTCAGAATTAGGCAGAAAAAAACGCGAGCGTCAAAAAACGCGCAAAAACACGCACTAACGCGCACTAACGCGCAAAAAACGCGCACTAACGCGCGGTCGCGTTTTTAGCTCCGACGTTTTTTTTTTTTTTTCAAAAAAAAAATAAATATTTACAATAACATGGACAGGCGTTTTTAAGCTGCAAAAAACGCAGCTGTAAAAACGCCAGTGGGCATGAGGCCTAAAACGCCAAATTTCCATGCAGAATAATGGTACCGCTTTCAGCACCTAAAATCTGACAGAATCATACTGCCAGGGAGGTTAAATATCATACCAGGGGGGTGTCTAAAGTATGCCTGTGAAGTGGCACGTGTTTCCCGTGTTTAGAACTGTCCCTGCACGAAATGACATTTCTAAAGGAAAGAAAGTAATTTAAAACTGCTTGTGGCTTTAAGGTAATGTCTGGTCCCAGCAATATGGATGAAAATCATTGAGAAAAATGGCATGGGTACCCCCTGACCCCAGCCCACTACCAGCCCCTTTGGGTCTTGTATGAATATTAAGGGGTACCCCGCACCCAAATAAAAAAAAGGCCCTATACACTCTGAACAGCAGTATACAGGCGGTGCAAACAACACAGGGACTGTAGGTTTGTTCTTAAGTAGAATCTGTTTGTAATTTGGAACAGGTATATTTTTTAAGTGTAGCTCCAGCCAAAAAATCTATTTTTAAACTTTTTGGAAAACATAGGGAAGGGTTATCACCCCTTTGCTGTCTGTGCCCCTGTTCAGAACATTTCACCTCTCTTTCCGTCCCAATGACAAATGTTTTTTGAAAATTTGGGGTTTTTATTGAAACAAGGATTGTTGATAAAGCATCAGTGGAGAGGAGACACCTCTTTCCCATATTAACTCTTACAGGAGAGAATTTCCCTTCCTAGGGGTAGATTTCCTCTCACTTCCTGTTGTCTCCTTCTGTTTGCAAGTAGGAGTCGTTTGTAAGTTGGATGTTTGAAAGTAGGGGCCTGCCGTATATACTCTGCAGAAATTTGGGTCTTAGGTGTTGGTGTTGCCACAACACTGTAAGCCCTCACAGTTACTCTTGGTGGGCGCTGGAACGCCCTGCAGTGAACTATTATATCAAGAACAGGGATGAGCCGAACACCCCCCTGTTCGGTTCGCACCAGAACCTGCGAACAGACACAATGTTCGCGTGAACTTTAGAACCCTATTAAATACAATGGACTCGAACGTTCGAAATCTAAAGTGCTAATTATAAAGGCTTATATGCAAGTTATTGTCATAAAAAGTGTTTGGGGACCCGGGTCCTGCCCCAGGGGACATGTATCAATGCAAAAAAAGTTTTAAAAACAGCCGTTTTTTCGGGAGCAGTGATTTTAATAATGCTTAAAATGAAAAAATAAAAGTGAAATATTCCTTTATATATTCCATCCTCCCCATGTTGTGGGCATGTGGCCTGGTACGGTTCAGGAGGCGGGGGGGCGCTCTCTCGTCCCCCCCTCTTTTCCTGCGGCCTGCCAGGTTGCATGCTCGGATAAGGGTCTGGTATGGATTTTTGGGGGGACTCCACGCCATTTTTTTTTTAATTTGGGGTGGAGTTCCCCTTAAAATCCATGCCAGATCTGAAGGGACTGGTATGGATATTTGGGGGAACCGCGCGCATTTTTTTTTTAAATTTGCGGCGGGGTTCCCCTTAATATCTATACCAGACCTGAAGGGCCTGGTAATTGAATTCTGGGGGACCCCCACGCTTTATTTTTTATTTTTATCAATGACTTTTGTATGTATTGCCGGGAGCCGACAATTCATTAATAGCCGCGAGTGAGTTTTAAATGACTTTTTTTCCTTAAAAAATGACATTTTATGCAGGGACAGCTCTAAGCACGGGAAACATGTGCCACTTTACATGCATATCATACACCCCCCCCCCCCCCTAGGTACGAAATTTAAAGGAATATTTCACTTTTATTTTTTTCATTTTAAGCATTATTAAAATCACTGCTCCCGAAAAAACGGCTGTTTTTAAAACTTTTTTTTGCATTGATACATGTCCCCTGGGGCAGGACCCGGGTCCCCAAACACTTTTTATGACAATAACTTGCATATAAGCCTTTATAATTAGCACTTTAGATTTCTCCCATAGACTTTTCGAATTTGCCGCGAACACCCCAATTTGTTCGCTGTTCGGCGAACGGGGCGAACAGGCAATGTTAGAGTCGAACATGAGTTCGACTCGAACTCGAAGCTCATCCCTAATCAAGAATTGTAATTACATGACATTGTTGAACAGTGGTAGGAAAAATTGGGCCTTTGGTGGTGGTGGTGGTGCTGGTGTCACAACACTAAGTCCTCACAGTTACTCTTGGTGGGCGCAGGAATGGGCCAAGCTGTGAAATATTAGATCAAGAATTGTAGTTACATGCCCCTGTTGAACAGGGGCAGAAAAATTGGGCTTTTGGTGGTGGTGGTGGTGTTGCCACAACACTGTAAGTCTCACAGTTACTCTTGGTGGGCGCAGGAATGGGCCCAGCTGTGAAATATTAGATCAAGAATTGTAATTACATGCCCCTGTTGAACAGGGGCAGAAATATTGGACTTTTGGTGGTGGTGGTGGTGGTGTTGCCACAACATTGTAAGTCCTCACAGTTACTCTTGGTGGGCGCAGGAATGGGCCCTGCTGTGAATTATTAGATCAAGAATTGTAATTACATGCCCCTGTTGAACAGGGGCAGAAAAATTGGGCCTTAGGCACTGGTGCCACAAAACTGCAACCCCTCACAGATACTGTAGTTGGAGCACAGCAATGAGTCCTGCTGCAAAGCATTGCATCAAAAATTGTAAATACACGCCCCTGTTAAAGAGGGGCTGAAAAATTGGGCCTTAGCCACTGGTGGTGGTGCCCAGAACCAAAAATGTTCTTTCAAGCTATCAGCATGATTATTGAGGAGGAAGAGGATAGTCACACAGCATCAGCATAGGCAGTCTTGAAGGGATCTGACATTTTCCAAAAAATATTTGGTTACATCAGTATCAGGTGCTTGGTAGCTGGTGGTGATCCAAGACTGATTCATTTTTAAGGAAGGTAAGTCAATCGACCAAGTCGGCGGACAGGCGCACCCTGTGATCGGTTACAAAGCCTCCAGCAACACTGAATGTGCGTTCCAAAAGAACACTGGATGCAGGACAGGCCAGTACCTCAATTGCATGCTGTACAAGCTCTGGCCAGTGATCCATCCTCAAGACTCAAGTAACCCAGAGGATTTTCGGTGGGAAAGGTGTCCAAGTCTGATCTTGCCCCTAGGTATTCCTGCACCATGTAAACCAGACGCTGGCGATGGTTGCTGGAACCGATCATACTTTGGGGCTGCATACAAAAAATTGTCTGAACGCATCGGTCAGACGGCCTCCTTCTCCACAGCTCCTTCTTTGACTGACCGGAGCCTCAGCAACTCGTTGTCCAGGACCAGGAGTTTGTAACCTCCCAGTCTCTGGGAACGCGTTGCACAGACCTTTCTGCAAGGCCTCCCAAAGATGCTTCATCCTCTGCTCCCTCTGCGACTGCAAGATAAGGTCCGCAACCTTACCCACCTTACCCTTGTAATGTGGATCAAGGAGGGTTGCCAGCCAGTAATGATCCCTCTCCTTGATCGCACGAATACAAGGATCCTTGTGCAGGCTTTGCAGTATCAGGGAGGCCATGCAGCGTAGTTTTGCTGAGGCATTCGGTGCAGAGTCCTCTGGGTCACTGAGGACGACATGATCCACAGCCACCTCCTCTCAGCCACGTACAAGTCCATGGGTGTCTTGGGAATGTAATTGATCCCTTGAAGACTGATGCTGATGCTGAGTGCTAGGCTCCACCTCCATGCTGACACAATAATCCTCCTCCTCCTCCTCTTCCTGTGTGATAGCCAGGCCAGCAGGAACACTGTCTGGATAAAGGGGGCCTTGAGAGGTAAGGAAGTCCTCCTCTTCCTGCCTCTGTTCTGTCTCAAGTGCCCTGTCCATTATTCCACACAGTGTGTGCTCCAACAGGTGGACAAGAGGGACAGTGTCACTGATGCATGCACTGTCACTGCTCACCATCCTTGTGGCCTCCTCAAATGGTGCCAGGACAGTGCATGCATCCCTGATCATGGCCCACTGGCGTGGGGAAAAAATCCAAGCTCCCTGACACTGTCCTGGTGCCATATTGCAACAGATACTCATTTATGTCCCTCTGCTGCATGTGCAGCCACTGCAGCACGCCAACGTAGAGTTACACCTGGTGGGCATATCACAGATTAGACGGTTCTTGGGCAGGTTGTAATCCTTTTGCAGGTCAGCCAGCCAAGCACTGGCATTATATGACCGGCGGAAATGCCCACAGAGTTTCCTGGCCTGCTTAAGGACCTCCTGTAAGCCCGGGTACCTGCCCAAGAACCTCTGCACCACCAAGTTAAGGACGTGAGCCAAACAGGGCACATGGGTCAGTTGTCCCTGTCGGAGGGCGGAGAGGAGGTTGGTGCCATTGTCGCAAACCACCTTTCCTGGCTTAAGCTGGCGTGGCGTCAACCACCTCTGAGCCTGCCCCTGCAGAGCTGACAGAATCTCTGCCCCAGTGTGGCTCCTGTCCCCCAAGCACACCAGCTCAAGCACCGCATGGCATCTTTTTGCCTGCGTACTTGCGTAGCCCCTTGAACGCCTACGGTTCCGAGGACAAAGCACAGGTAGAGGCCATGGAGGAAAAAGAAGAGGAGGGGGTGGAGGAGAGGGGCGGAGAGGAGGTTGGTGCCATTGTCGCAAACCACCTTTCCTGGCTTAAGCTGGCATGGCGTCAACCACCTCTGAGCCTGCCCCTGCAGAGCTGACAGAATCTCTGCCCCAGTGTGTCTCCTGTCCCCCAAGCACACCAGCTCAAGCACCGCATGTTATCTTTTTGCCTGCGTACTTGCGTAGCCCCTTGAACGCCTACGGTTCCGAGGACAAAGCACAGGTAGAGGCCATGGAGGAAAAAGAAGAGGAGGGGGTGGAGGAGAGGGGAAGGAGAGGGGAATCACCAGTAGTAACATTTTGGAGGCGTGGTGGTGGAACAACCTCCAACACTACTGCACCTTGTCCTGCATCGTTCCCAGCTGCCAGCAGAGTCACCCAATGCGCCGTGAGAGATAGGTAACATCCCTGTCCATGCCTGCTGGACCATAAGTCAGCGGTAATATGCACCTTACCACTGACCGCCCTGTCCAGCGAGGCCAAGACATTGCCTTCCACATGCCTGTAGAGAGCCGGAATCACCTTCCGTGAGAAAAAGTGGCGTTTGGGAACCTGCCACTGAGGAACCGCACATTCAACAAGCTCACGGAAGGGGCAGAGTCTACCACCTGAAAAGGCAGCAGTTGAAGTGCTAGCAATTTAGCCAAGCTAGCATTCAACCGCTGGGCATGTGGATGGCTGGGAGCGAACTTCTTTCGACGGTGCAGCAGCTGGGGCAGGGAAATTTGCCTGGTACAATCGGACGTCTGTGTACCGATAGCAGATTGTCCGCAAGTACTTGGCTGTGACACACCAAATTCTACACCTTCATTCCTCTCAGTGCAGGTTTCAAAGAGGACTGAATGTATAGTGGGATTGGAGATCCCAGCTGATGAGGAGCAAGGAGAGGTCCGCTTTGTTCTTTGGTGTGGGTCTTTTAGGTACGCTTGCCAACGAACTGCATGGCAGGTCGACATATGTCTGGTCAAGCACGTGGTGCTCAAGCGGCTGATGTTTTGGCCATGCGAGATACGCTTCAGACATATGTTGCAAATGGCAACGGTGCGATCTGCGGCACACGTCTGAAAAAAGGCCCACACCAAAGAACTTTTAGAATAACACGCAGAGACAGCAGTGCCCTGCACATGCGGAGCTCTGCGGTGTGATGCAGTCGGTGTGCTGCCCTTAAGCTGGCGCCTGGAGGGCATCCTTCCTCATTGGAGATGTGCCTCCTCCTCCTCCTCCTCCTCTCTCCTATCAGGCACCCATGTGGAGTCAGTGACCTCATCATCCCCTCCCTCCTCATTACTGGAGAAAATCTGGCAGTATGCTGATAGCTGTCCTTGTTGGGCACCCCCCCTCTCTTGGCTCACGTTACTACCTTCCTCTAGCTGGATTCCATCATCGGACCCTTCAAAATGCTGGGCATCCTCCTGGAGCATTTACCCAACACTGTGGTCAAACAGTTCGGGGGACTCCTCAGGAGGACATGGTGGGGCCAGGGAAGGAGTGACTGATGCCATTGAGCCGAGGGAAGAGGCCGCTTTGGCAGCTGCTTTGCCAGACAAAGTACCCTGAGCCTGGGTGAGAGAGGACGAGGAGGAGGAGGATGGCTTGGTCATCCACTCTACCAAGTCTTCAGCATGTTGTGGCTCAACATGGCCAGCTGACGAAAAGAAGGACAAGCGTGTCCCATGGCCACGTGCTGATGAGGATGCACCGTGTCCACGACCAGCAGCACTGTTGCCTCTAGACACAGAGCCGGCTTTCCCTCTTTTATTGCCTCGTGACTGTTGGCACCCTGTTTAAGTTTTATGTTACATGTTATATGACAGTAATGCTTATGACCCTATTGATTGCATCGTTGGGGAGACATGGCTCTTCCCTTGGCCGTGAGTCTGCTGCCGGGTACGGGCCGTGGATCTGGTTTCTTGTTGCTCCTTCTGGTATCTCCCTCACAGGTTTCTATGGCTACTCTTGATGTCCTCTCCTGGAACACATGGGGCTTGAACTCCTCCATTAAGCGATCCTTATGCCCCGTACACACGATCGTTTTTAATGTCATTTTTTAAACCGACGTTTTTCTCCTCGTTTTTTTTCATGTTTCCTCTCAAGCCTGCCTTGCGTACACACCATCATTAAAAAAAACGATCAAGCAAAGCGCAGTGACGTTCAACACGTACGACGGCACTATAAAGGGGAAGTTCCGTTCGAATGGCGCCACCCTTCATGTTAGTAAAGTTTGTTGAGCGACGATTCGCGCTTTTCAGTCCGTTACTGTGTAATGAATGTGCTATCTCCATTACGAACGCTAGTTTTACCAGAACGAGCGCTCCCGTCTCATACTTGATTCTGAGCATGCGCGTTTTTTTCACGTCGTGAAAGCATACACACTATCGTTTTTCACGTCGTTAAAAAAACGACATGAAAAACGACGTGAAAAAAGAGAGCATGTCCGGAATTTTTAATGGCCGTTTTTCACGTCGTTAAAAATGCTCTGGAGCCTACACACGATCATTTTTAATGGCCATTTTTTAAAATGGCATTTTTAACGGCATGAAAAACGATCGTGTGTACGGGGCATTAGTGTTTCAATTTATCAAGAAATACAGCCCCCATGTGTGTGTGTTACAGGAGACGCATTTGCTGGGAAGCAAGACCCTTAGCCTCAAAAAACCGTGGGTTGGTCATCACTGCCACTCCACATATTCCAACTACGCCAGGGGTGTTAGTGTCCTTGTACTTAAATCGCTCCCTTTCAAACTTCATAATTTAGTTCTGGACTCTGATGGTAGGTTTGTGCAAGTACATGCTTTAATGTATAATTTGCCATGGGTTCTGGTGGGACTGTATCTGCCGCCTCCTGCTTCCCTGAAGGTCCTGGGCATTCTCTCGGCCAAGTTGGCGCAGTTCTCCTGCGACAATGTGGTCCTGATGGGTGACTTCAACCTGGTCACGGACACTGGTATGGATAGGTGCGCCTCAACGGGCACTACCCGCCAGGGGCTGGCGGAATGGGCTGACACTTATGGCCTTAAGGTCGAGCAGTGGTGGAGACACCCGACATCCCGGGCCTTCACCTGCCACTCGGCCACCCACAAATCCTTCTCCCACATTGATTTGGCCAACGTGGGGGCGCCTGTCCTGCCCAGGGTCCGCGGCATTGCCATTCTCCCCCGGGGGATCTCAGATCATGCCCCTCTGCTTATGTCCCTGACTTTCACGACAGACCCAAATGACAACTTATGGAGACTCTCCAGATTTTGGGTCTCAGACTCGGAGGTGAAACCCCAGTTTCATGACACATTGCGACGCTACTGGACGGACAATCTGGGTACGGCTGCTGAGACCACAATGTGGGATGCCTTTAAGGCCTCCTCCTGGGGCCACTACCAGTCGATAATAGTGAAGGTGAGGAGGGAGCGTAGGGCTGAGCTCACTGATCTGGAGGGGGAGGCGAGCAGGCAGGAGGCTCTGTATGTTAGGACCCGTGATTCCCAGCATTACTCTCGCCTTCAGTCGTCAACACAGCAGGCTCTTCTTTTGCAAACAGCTTTAACGCAGAAGAAGCTGCTCCATCAATCCCAATGTATTTTTGAGCAGAGAGAGAGGACGGGGAGGCTCCTGGCTTAGTTGTCTAGAGAGAAGTCGGGAGTAACCGCCATTGCACAAATCCTAGATCAAGATGGGTCCCTCCACTCTACCCCACGGGAGATCAATCAATGTTTTGCTACCTACTGCCAACGTTTATATAGCTCCAGGGTGGCGTATGAGTCGACAGACTTGGCAGCCTACCTTGAGGCTGTGGATATCCCTGTCCTCACCCCCTCCTCTATGCGTAAGTTAGATGCCCCCATTAAATTGGAGGAGATTCAGGCCGCCTTAAAAATGATGCAGGTGGGTAAGACTCCGGGGCCAGACGGCTTCCTGGTGGAGTTCTACAAGTCCTACATGGAAGACCTAGTTCCTAGATTACAGTCGCTCTTCTCTCGGGCATCAGAGTCCGGGGCTCTCCCGGACTGGATGTGTGAGGTGGTGATAGTGGTCATCCCCAAGCCAGGTAAGGTATGGATCCAACCCTTTGTTCTTCATACCATTCCATCTCCCTCCTCAATGTTGACGCAAAAATCTTTGCGAAGATCCTTTCACCAACCGATTGAATACTGTCATCACAGCTCTGGTCCACCCAGACCAGACGGGCTTCATGCCAGGACATTGCATGAATATAAATCTCCGTCGCTTGCATACCCACATGGCAATCGCGGATCCCGATAACCCGGGTGGCCTCACTCGACGCCGAGAAGGCCTTCGACTTGGTCGAGTGGGGTTACCTGTGGACGATCCTTTCTCATTTTGGTTTTGGCCCTCGGTTTCTGTCCTGGATACGGATGCTGTATGCTCACCCCAGAGCACGCATTCGCACCAACGAGACCCTGTTGGCCTCCTTCTCTCTAGAGAGGGGGATCAGGCAGGGCTTTCCATTGTCACCGGCTTTGTTTGCCTTGGCATTGGAACCGCTGGCTGCCCACATCCAGCAAGACTCCGGGTCCGGGGCGTGAGGGTGGGTCCCTTGGAAGAAAAGCTGTTGCTATATGCGGGTGACTCCCTGCTATACCTGGCGTATGCCTCTGCCTCCCTGCCCAATGCGTTAGCCCAATTTGAGACGTTCGGCCGGTTCTCAGGAATATGAATCAATTGGGATAAATCGGTGCTGTTCCCGCTCCACCCATCCCTTCCCTGCATGGACTCTCTTATGCCCTTACGCTGGGTAGATGAATTTACCTATCTGGGGGTGCGGGTTAGTCTCGAGTTTGGGAACTACATGGGTAAGAATGTCCTCCGGTACTAGATCAATTGACCAAACGGTGTGCGACGTGGCGTAGCCTCCCCCTCTCACCTGTGTGTCGTGGGAACCTTATCAAGATGATCTACCTACCCAAATTATTATACTTATTTCAACAGACCCCCACCCCTATTCCTCGGTCCTTCTTCCGGAAACTTGATAGCTTAGTAACAACCTTTATCTGGGCTGGGCGTCCCTCTCGGGTGGCACGACACATCCTCTATCTTTCTCTGTCGGGGGGTTGGGCTGTCCCTCCTGAACTTCCTTGCATATTATTGGGCGGCGGTCCTTGTCACAGTTTGGTGGTGGTTTTCTCAACCAAAACTGAATCCAGCGGTCACACTTGAGGCAGCCGTCCTTGGCTCCTACGCTGCCCTATATAATTTGGTCTTTCGGGGATTTAAGGTACATGGTTCTGTTACGGAGCTAATGAAAACCGTTATACGTGTATGGCAGTCCTCCAGGGCACAGCCCGCAAAACCTAACACTTTCTCCGCACATATTCTGCTCTGGGGGAACCCCCTCCTCCCTCACCTGAATTTGGTCCCTGACCCGGTGGTGTGGGCCCGGTGGGGCATCCTTTCCCTCCGGCATGTGATGCCGGGTGGTGGGATTATGTCCTTCCAGGACCTGAGCTGAACTTATCATCTCCCCTGCTCCTTTCGATTCAGGTATTGGCAGCTGTGACATGCCCTCGCGTCGCAGTTCCCGGATCCAGTGACCCTCGACTTGGACTCGATCGAGCGCCTCCTGATCTCAGGTGTAATGGGGAAGCCCCTCTCGTCTCTTTACTTGCGTCTTACGGTTGCTCACGACACGGACACTGCAGAGGTCTTGGCTAAATGGAGTACTGATATTCCTGAACTCGATGAAGAGGTGTGGGAGGAATGTGTCTCCTCCTATGTCCCCTCCATGATTGCCTATAGTTGCTTTGTTTATGTGCATGCAAATGGACTTGGATCTTTGGCCTGTAGTTGGAGATTTGATGCACATAGCCAAGGGCAAACACAGTTGCAAATAGTATTATGTGTTCCTGCTCATCAGGTGCAACCACTTTAGACATACACAAAGAGACAGGTGGAAAGGCTATACAGGCATTGCTTCAAGTCGCATACAAATCACGGCAAAATCATGCGAATTTAGGGTTGCAATAGTGGAAACAGAGCCTCATGTGACTTGAGGTACATAGGGCGCAATATTACACAGGCATTCCCAGAAGTTGGGGCCAAGTTGCAGCGGCAAAGTGGCAGCAAATTAGTGTGACTTTCAGGTCGCAGCAGTGTGAAAGATATTCAAGGATATCTTTGAATTTGGCCCTATTGTCACTTGTGCATCCTGAAAGTGGGGTAAATTCGTCCCTGCACTACCTTGGTTTGACTTTGATGCGATTTGAGGTTCATACACCACAAGATAACACAGACATTGTTTCAAGTCATGGCAAAGCTGTGCAATTTTAATGTCGCACAAGTGCAAATGTGGCTTTATTCAAAGGTGTTATCATTTAATCTCATTAGGTTACTTTGACACTTATGTGACTTTCCATGCAGCTTTGGACCTCAGAGTCGCATTAAAAGTATCCCCCCCATGAATTCCATTCATATCTATGCAACTTCACTCATGTTCACATAGCTCTGAATTGACATGTCAAATTGCAGGCCAAATGGGCGCATATTGACGACAATAGAACTGTCCGAATTGGTGCAACGCTACACAGATTCCCAAAAGTAGTTCCTACACTACTTTGGGCGACTTCAGGAGGCGATTTCTTACCTCCCAACTTTTTGAGATGGGTATAAGGGACACCTATTAGCAAAAATATGTAGGCATAGGACACACCTCCTAAAACACCTTCTTAAAGGAGAATTATTCAAAATATATATATATATTAGTTAAACCCCCAAGTGCTTTTTTTTAACAATAATATCCCTTTAGATTGGCTTTGGGAATTTACAAACAAAGCAATTTAGAAATTAGATGAAAGGTTTAGCGCTGGGTAACCCTTTTTTGAAAGATAAAAATTGCATTTTATATAAAACTATACAGATCAGAACAAAATGAAAGACAAATGAGGAGGAAAGAGGGACAGAGGGACTTTGTTCCAAATCAGGGACCTATGTGATTTCACTAGACATCTGTGCAGGAAAGTGCACTGATGTCTCTGAAATCGCTCACAAAGTCGGGCTGAGGCCCCTTTCACATATTGAGCGACTTTTCCTGCGACTTTGGTCATCAGAGTTGCATGACAAGTCATACCCCATGATTTTCAATGTGTACCATTTATATCTGTGCAACTTCAAGTCACACCGACTTCAAAGTAGTCCCTGTGCTACTTTGGTCCGACTTTGATACGAGTTGAGGTTCATAGACTTTAAGTTTACACAGGTATTCCCTGGAATCGCAGAAAAATTGCAGACGGAAATTTGCGTGCCTTTCCCTGCGACTCCTGCGTCCATAGACCTCAAGATTACACTGGCATTGCTTAAAGTCGCATCAAAATCACACAACTTTCAGGTTGCACAAGTGTGAAAGGGGCCTAAGTCACTGTGCTGAGTACTATTATACCTAGAATATAAAGTAGTCCCACCATCAAACACTCAGCAGCATATGCTGAAAAGAGGCAATGCCTATTAGCCAATGCCACATCAGCATGAGCATGGTTGTTACTATAATATTAAAGTGGTTGTAAACCCACTTAGACAACTTGCACCTACAGGTAAGCCTAGATTAAGGCTTACCTGTAGGTGCAAGAAATATCTCCTTAACCTACACGGTTAAGGAGATATTTGCTTTTAAAACAGCACCGATGACGTCACACGTATGCGCACTAGCAGGCCGGCATCATTGCCGGTTTTCCGAATGGGATCTTGCCGGCCCCAGCATGCATGCGTGTGACGTCATCGCCGCTCCGGCCAATCACATCGCCGGAGCGGCGATACACTGACGGCAGTGACGGGACATCAAGGCTATATGGCGGCGGAGGGGAACGACGAGCAGTTCAGGTGCTTTGATCTCAGGTAAGTCATTTATAATGTGCTAGTATGCTATGCATGCTAGCTTATTATGCCTTTCTTTTGTAGGTTTTAAAAAAAAAAAAATGGGTTTACTTCCTCTTTAAAGCCTGAAATGCAAAACATTATTGTATAGAATTAAACATTAGTAAATGTATTTTCTCTGTAGGTATGTGCTCAGCTCTGTAGCATAGTGGTATTCCCTGCTGCCCTCAAAGGTTTAAGCCATGAATTCAAATCCTACTGACGACATCACCTCCTGAAAGTGTGCATTTTACTCAGCAGCATATTTCTCCCGTTGCTGTGTTCTTCCGCGCAGTCGGTTACCTGCTAATAAAAAAAAAGCTGCTCTTCTTCTGTGGCGGTCTTCCTCCTCTGTGTTGTCACACGCTGTGTGTCGTCTCTTACATAGCCATGGAGCGGGCTCTACGGGTGACTTTATCAGATGGCCACAGAAGTCCGACACAGAAGAAGAGCAGCTTTTTTTTATTAGCAGGTACCGGCTGTGCAGAAGAACACAGCAGTGGGAAAAGACGGTGGTGGCAGGAGAGACAGCTTGGGGAGAAGACAGCTCGGGGAGAAGAAACATCACACACTAGTAGATGTTTGTGCTACGCTCAATAGGTTAGTGGTCAGCACTTCTACCTTGAAAAACTCAGGCTTTGAAGCACTCATGGGTTCAAATCCCACAGAGAGATACTAAAAGATTGTATTGGTGAAAAAAAGGCAAATGCCAATTAGCCAAAGCAGCATATGCTGAAAATAGGTGAATGCCAATTAGCCAATGCACTTTTATTCAATAATATTATGGTGTGGAATTCCAAACATCACACACTAGCTAACGGGCAGTTTACATTTCTTTGTTTGTTTATTTTAATTTGCTTGTGCAAAAAATAAACATAGCTGTTAGAGCCAGTTCACACAGGGGCGACTCGGGAATCTGACTTCAAGTCGCCCCAAGTTGCCCCAAGTCGCGCTGTTTTTAAAACTAATGGAAGTGAATGGAGTCGTCTTAATGTACACAACTGCAGTCGCTCCGACTTCAAAAAAGGTTCCTGTGCGACTTCAATCCGACTTGTAGGCGACTTGTACCCATTGATTTCAATGGAAGTCGCCTCCAAGTCAGATCCCCGTTCATAGAGAGGCAACTTTACATTAAGTCGCCCCTCTGTGAACCGGCTCTAAGGCAAACCCCTCCCACGGAGCTGGTATTTGGCATGAATCATGAGGGGGAACTCCATGCCAAACTTTCAATAAAAAACCGGGTTCCCCTCCAGGAGCATACCAGGCCCTTAGGTCTGGTATGGGTTCTAAGGGGAACCCCCTACGCCGAAAAAAACGGCGTGGGGGTCCCCCCCCAAAATCCATACCAGACCCTTATCCGAGCACGCAGCCCGGCCGGTCAGGAAAGGGGGTGGGGACGAGTGAGCCCCCCCCTGAACCATACCAGGTCGCATGCCCTCAACATGGGGGGTGGGTGCTTTGGGGCAGGGGGGCGCCCTGCGGCCCCCAACCTCAAAGCACCCATGCCCCCATGTTATGAGGACAGGGCCTCTTCCCGACAGCCCTGGCCGTTGGTTGTCGGGGTCTGCGGGCGGGGGGCTTACCGGAATCCGGGAGCCCCGTTTAATAAGGGGGCCCCAGATCCCGGCCCCCCCACCCTATGTGAATGAGTATGGGGTACATCGTATTTGTAGAAGCAAGAAAGGGATCTCACTCTTACAACTACGATTCTTGGTTAGTGTGTAGCCAACATCAACATTCAATAGAGGGAAGAAACGAGCCACGCAAAGAATGTGCAATGCTGGCAAAGCAAAAACAGGGAAACCAGCTGTAATTTCCGAGTAAATGGTATGTATGACTTCAGAAGTCACATAAAGAGAAACTGGATATAAGAAGAAAGTCTTCCTTTTCAGCCGACAAATCCAAATAGAGGAAATCACAGTGATAATTCAAAGTATCAGTAGGCTGGAATCCTTAACTCAAGAGGGGTATATAATACAGATCCCCTGAGTAGTAACTCTTATTAGACTGGGTAGGTTCAAAGTAATCCCCAGGGGAGAGCACAAAGAAAGGGATCTACACAGCCGTACCAGGCCACATGCCCTCAACATGGGGAGGCCCCGGGGGTTCCCTATGATAAGAACGGTTGACCCCCTTTTACGCGTCATGGAGGTTTCATTCCTGCTGGAGAGGGGAGACTGCAGCATTGCTGGAGAATGGATCATCATTGGACATCGGGGAGATGGGATTACATCGCTGGAATTTTTATTTAATTTATTTTTAAATAAAGGACTTGTCCAACTGTGTCTGTGTGTTTTTTACACATTTTTTCACTTTCTTTGTGAAATGGTAGGGGTACAATGTACCCCGTTACCAATTCACATAGGGGGGGCAGGATCTGGAGTTCCCCTTTGTTAAAGGGAAGGGGGCTTCCAGATTTTGATAACCCCTCCGCCCGCAGACCCCCACAACCACCGAGCAAGGGTTGTGGGGATGAGGCCCTTGTCCTCATCAACATGGGGACAGCCTCCTAATGTTGAGGGCATGTGGCCCCTCTTTTCCTGCAGCCTGCCAGGTTGCGTGCTCGGATAAGGGTCTGGTATGGATTTTTGGGGGGACCCCATGTCATTTTTTTTTTTTTGGTGCGGGGTTCCCCTTAATATACATACCAGACCCAAAGGACCTGGTAATGGACTGTGGGGGGGACCCCTGACGTTTTTTTCAATGACTTTGATCTGTATTGCCGGGGAGCCGACAATTCATTATAGCCGCGAGTGGTTTTAAATTACTTTTTTTCCTTCAGAAATTACATTTTGTGCAGGGACAATTCTAAACACGGGAAAAATGCGCGACTTTACAGGCATACATTAGACACCCCCAAGGTACGAAAATTAAAGGAATATTTCACTTTTATTGTTTCACTTTAAGCATTATTAAAATCACTGCTCCCGAAAAAAACTTCAATTTTTAAAACTTTTTTTTGCATTGATACATGTCCCCTGGGGCAGGACCCAGGTCCCCAAGCACTTTTTATGACAATAACTTGCATATTAGCCTTTAAAATTAGCACTTTTGATTTTTCATGTTCGTGTCCCATAGACTTTAATGCCCTGTACACACGATCGGTTTTACCGATGAAAACAGTCCGGTGTCAAACCAATCGTGTATGGGCCCCATCGGTCTTTTTTCCATCAGTGAGAAAAAATAGAACATGTTTTAAATTTATCCGACGGAAAAAAAAACCATAGCAAATTCCGATCATCTGTGTGAAACTCCATCGGAGAAAAAACCCACGCATGCTCAGAATCAAGTCGACGCATGCTCAGAAGCATTGAACTTAATTTTTCTCGGCTCGTCTGAGTGTTTTACGTGACGGCGTTTGGGACGGTTGGATTTTTGACTGATGGTGTGTAGGCAAGACTGATGGAAGTCAGCTTCATCAGAATTCCGATGGAAAAATCCATCGGATTTGAATCCATAGGAAATCCGATCGTGTGTACAGGGCTTAACGGTGTTTGCGTGTTTGGACTAATTTTTTGCCTACTCGCATGTTCTGGTGCGAACCGAACAGGGGGGTGTTTGGCTCATCCCTACCTCCAATCCATACCAGGTTATTCGGGTGTGGTATAGTATGGATTTTAAGGGGGGCCCCAAACCCCCAAAAAATAACAAAACAGCATGCCCCCCCATAAAAAAAATCATACCAGACTCCTATCCGAGCATGCAGCCTGGCAGACCAGGAAAGGGGGGAGATTTGAGATTTATATGCAAGTATGTATCCCAGGTCTTAGATCAGGTAGAAAAAAAAACATCCCTTTTTATTTTAAAGCTTCATTTAGAGTTGAAAGGAAAATATGAGGTACATGTAAACATTTCAGGAAAGTAAGCAGCATAATATTGTTAGAGGTAAAAGAGGTACTGCTTGTGAAGTGTTGTTAGGACATCCTTAACCACTTGCCGACCAGCGCACGCACTTTTACATTGGCAGAATGGCACGGACAGGCAAATGGGCTTACAGGTACTTCTCTTTAAATTTGCCACCGTGTGGGCGCGCGCGAGCCCCTGCCGCAAGCTCTGTGACCGTGCCCGCAGGACCCGCGGACTCGATGTCTGCCGGTGTCCCGCGATCGTGTCACGGAGCTGCAGAACGGGGAGATGCCTGTGTAAACAAGGCATTTCCCTGTTCTGCCTAGTGACAGGACACTGATCGTCTGCTCCCCCTCATCGGGAGCAGTGATCAGTGTCATGTCACAGTAAGCCCAGCCCCCACACAGTTAGAATCACTCCCTAGGGCACACTTAACCCCTTCCTCTCCCCCTAGTGGTTAACCCCTTCACTGCCAGTGTCATTTACACAGTAATCAGTGCATTTTATAGCACTGATCGCTCTATAAATGACAACGGTCGCAAAATAGCGCCAAAAGTGTCCAATGTGTCCGCCATTATGTCGCAGTCACAATAAAAATCCCTGATCGCCGCCATTACTAGTAAAAAAAAATCTTAATAAAAATGCCATAAAACTATCCCCTATTTTGTAGACGCTATAACTTTTGCACAAACCAATCAATAAACGCTTATTGCGATTTTTTTAGACAAAAATATATAGAAGAATACGTATTGGCCTAAACTGAGGAAAAAATATATATTTTTTGGGGATATTTATTATAGCAAAAAGTAAAAAATTTTGCTTTTTTTTCAAAATTGTCACTCTATTTTTGTTTATAGCGCAAAAAATAAAAACCGCAGAGGTTATCAAATACCACCAAACGAAAGCTTTATTTGTGAGACAAAAAGGGCGTCAATTTTGTTTGGGAGCCACGTCGCATGACCGAGCAATTGTCAGTTAAAGCAACGCAGTGCTGAATAGCAAAAAGTGGCCCAGTGATTGGGCAGCCAAATCCTTCGGGGCTGAAGTGGTTAAGGTAAGGTGGGAAAACATGCTGGTTTTTTTAATACAGTTCCTTGTTTTCCTTGAAGGTCAAAATTATTTTCTAACCTAATGTTGGCCAATATTAATACTGTTTAGATGGTAATATTCCCGTTTCAATTTTCTCATGAAGTGATAAATGAATTTAGACTATAACAATTTTAGATATATTGCAATATTACAAAATATATCCTTATATATGTCTATTTATATGTATGCCCCAGAGGACATTTGTGGAAGGAAACATATATCATGGTATTTCATACATTTTTCATTTTGTGATTTATCCATTTTCTAAAGGTGGTGCAAAGATCTGATTCTAGAGGAACTTACTGATGCCCTCTTTGACAGATTCATAACCCAATGGTTGTCCAAACTTTAATGTTCAGTAACGTTTCATTAGTATACACCAGTGTATTTATTATGATGCATTATTAATACAGATATGTGCCTGGGAGATGTACAGCTTGTAATTATTTTTCCTTTCAAAACATAATAGCTTCACACTGGGCTTGTTGCTGCTATGATATTTCATCTCTGAATGCTCCTTCAAACAGTCGAGGGATGTGACAGAAATTCGTATTTGAACAGAAAAGCTGTCAAGAAGGATCTCTGGTGCTATCTATCACATTTTTAGACCTGACAGTGCTCACATGCTAATAGTGAAGCTGCCTTTCCAGGATACTAAACAAAGATTGAAATTATGTCTTCTGTTCTTTCACATCAAAGCCACACAGTTCTGCTTATTTCAGTAGGCCCAGTATTAGACTCTATTAATTTCCTATTCGTTTTTAGCTGTGTGGAATTCTGCCACAGTGTCACCACCATTTTAACATGGAAGTACAAGTTCTGTGTCAAAAAAATGGAACCTGTCACTTTTAATAATTTTCCTAGAGATTTTACAAATGTAAATCCTTTTTCATCCTGTCATCCTTTTATGACTGTAATGAGTTTGCTCACTATTGGTGCAGAATTTTAATTTGGCTTTTGGAAATATGAACATACATTATATCTTCAAGCATCTATACTAAATAGCCTAATTATATTGCAATTTATACCTTGCCAGTTAATGCCACTGACATAAATACTCCATTTAAACTCTGTGAGGCCAAATGCTGAATAGTCATAAGAAATCTTGCAACTTATGATCTCTGTCACAGTAAAGTTTGCTATGATATTATATTATCTCTCTAGCCCATAGAAAAAGTCAGTACATGTGTACTAACAAGTAACTTAGCTTTGAAAGGCAATTTGCATGCAGATTACAATTTAACTTGTCAAAATTGGAATAGCTTACTGCCATGGACAAGTGCCAAGGCAGTTTGACTAGTGCTTTACACTAAACATTAACATTTTATTTGCAAAAGTTTAGTCTTAATTTAGATGCATTGACTTTTTGCCACTGTTGCTGACATTTAAGTCTAATTAAATCTGTAGAATTCCAATTCACAACCTTTTATCTCTCTTGACAGTTTTTAATTTGAAGTCCAACATTAAAGTCTAATAAAATTTCAAGTTATGTAGTATTCAAATTAAAGTTAGTATTTGTTTCTGGTATTTCAGGAAAGGGAAGTTTCAAAGAGGTTCAAGACTTTTAAAGTTACATTTAAGCTATAACCAATTTATTTCTGATTCAAGAAAAAAAAAAAAATTAAGGAAGCATATTAATAAGTTGTTAAAAATGTTATAACTTCACCAGAAATAGACAATTAGATGTAAAACTAAAGTCTAGGCAAACAGCTAAAATAGATACTGAATATGGAAGCTTTTTTACCTACCAAAGAATTACAATTTTGTCCATCCCTAAGCCCTGGTTCACACTGGTGCGATTTGACATGCGATTTGACATGTCAAATCGCATGTCAAATCGTCGAAATTTGCCGCAAATTGCGGGCAATGGCACCGTCCTAATCGGCGCAAATTGCGGCGCTGCACCAATTTCAAAAAGTAGTTTCTGTACTACTTTTTGCGATTTCAGCCGCGATTTACATTGACATCTGTTTCAGATGTCTTTGAAATCGTGGCTGAAATCGGGACTGCCAGCGGGAGTGAAATCGTGCTAGTTCAGCTGAACTCGCAGGCTTCACTCCCGCAGCCCCAGTGTGAACGTGGGCTTAGACATCAATGTGAACACTGAAAGAAGGACTTTCCTCCTCTGCATTGAAGTAGAGACTCAAGACCCGGCATGTTATGTGACAGGTTTAGGTAAGTGAAAGGGAGTCTGAGATTTTTGCTCTAAGGCAGAACTAAAAATATAAAATGCTTCTATGCAATTCCTGTAAATCTACCATAAACCAAAAATGGAATGCACACCAAAGTACACTGTTGCTTCACATACGGGTGATTTACTAAAAGATTTGAGAATGTTCACACTAACTTGTGATGATTCACTTCAGTTATCCAATCATGTAAAAGAAAACTTCTATTTACTTAATTCGTCTGCACATTATTGGATACTTGAAGTGAATATTCACACAATTTATTGTGTAAACACTCCCAAATACTTAGCTTCAAAATGCTACCCCCTTAAATAAATCTTTATAACCACCTGTTACATCTCTGGGACAAATAGGGAGAAAACACTGTGCCATGACCCAACTTACACCCCTGCGTTTAAAGTGGTTGTAAAGGTTCATTTTTTTAAATAACAAACATGTCACTTTCCTCCACTGTGAAGTTCGTTTTGCACAGAGTGGCCCCAATCCTCCTGTTCTCATGGCACCTCCCTGCAATAGCTAACCTCTGGGAAGCTCTCTCCTGAGGGGGTTACCTTGCGGGCGCGCTCCTGCGTCATACAGTCCGCATCCATAGCCGCCGAGTGTATGACTCGGCCCGCCCCCTGGCGGCCGCATCATTGGATTTGATTTACAGCTATCAATCTATCCAATCAACGCTGAGACTCTGTGGAGAAGAGGACGCCAAGGACATGCAGAGAAGGTGAACTGGCTCAGGTAAGTAAAACGGGGGCTCGGGGGCGGAGCTTGCTGAGGACCGTGATGGCCGCATGAGAACGGAGCTCAAGACTTGCCTGGGACACAGCGGCACATAGCAGCTCACACAGCAGCGATCAGGACACCCAAAATTGTCGATTAGACCCCCAAACACCGGCCGACATGACGAACAAGCGGAAGGGGCAGCAGAAGCCTCAAAAACTAATGGAATACTTTACACTGGAGCAGAAGCAAGATGGCGCCGGCTCTCCTGTACCATCCACGGCCAGTACTCCCCAGTATGCACAGAGGAAGAACAATCCTCCAAAACAGAGCTCACCTTCGAGCAGCAAACACTCCCCTCTATCTACCTCCACATCTGGGAGTCCTGAGAAGACCAGATTCAGGCTGGATGGCACGGATTCTCCTCATGAGGTGAGCGTGAGCCTAGACTCTGGGGATGACACAAGGGAGCTCCCTGACTCTATAGATTGCTTCCCCATTAGCAATCAGCCAGTTATAGAACACTACTCTTAAGGACATGCTGGTTTCCCTTAGAAGCTCACTTCATAATGATATGATGGCATGTGTCCATAAGTTTGGGAAAGATATACAATCAGTGTCTGCACGGGTGGATCATGTGGAAACCAAGATGGGGGAGTATGCCTCCACAATTAATAGCCTAGTTGATGCACATGACGCCAGAGATGAGGAGATGGAGGCAGTCAAAGCCAAAATCGCAGACATTGAATACCGTTCCAGGAGGAACTACCTAAAGATAAGGGGTGACCCGAATCCATCCAACAGTCAGAACTGCATAATCACATTACCCAAGTGTTCACCTCTATTCTGCCTGACCTTACAGAAATGGATTTCACAATAGACAGAATCCACAGATTGCCAAAACCCTCTTATCTCCCAGACAAGGTGCCAAGAGACATTATCCTGCGCTTACATTTCTTTCATGTGAAAGAACATCTAATGTCTGCTGTGCGCAACAGGGACCTCCTCCCAGCACAATATAAAGACTTGCAGTTCTTCACTGATTTATCCCAATTTACGCTACAAAAGAGGAGGAGCCTTAATACCATATCCAAAGCATTGCGCAATCACAAAACTGCCTATAGATGGGGGTTTCCAACCAAACTGATCATCACTAATAAAGGGAGAGAGCACACGGTGGATTCCCTCACTAAGGGCCTAGAGCTGTTGAAAACATGGCACATCATTCCTGATGATCCTCCTCAGGGATCCAACAACCGCAGTCCGGATCGCCCTATGGATGACTGGAATCTGGTCAATTCCAAAAACGCTTGCACGCACTGTTGAAGTGCTCAATGGGCTGACTGTAAATCAAGTTATTGTCCCTGTTCTGGAGACACCCTGTTAAGCTAGACTTTTTACCCCCTCTGATTTGAGTGGCTACAAGCTACACCCAGGTCATTATGACCTGCATCTACTATTTGTGGACTCTTTTTTTTTTCACATCCTGTTTACCAATTTGTTTAACACCCTTTTTCGCATTTAGTTATGCAGTTACCTTCCTATCTACTGAGAGCCAAATGGAAGAACGTCTACCTGCTCGGACATCCCTGGAAGCTGTTACCTCCACTTCAAAGATGTGGGAACCCTCACCACCTGATGTAAGTGTTACAAACACGTTTTACATTTGCTGGCACCTTTGCTCCTTTCAAAATGACTATCACCTTTTTAACCATTAATGGCACGGGGCTCAATCATCCGGTAAAAAGGAAATTATTGTGGAATCAGGCAACCCACCATAACTGTGATATCCTCTGCGCTCAGGAGACTAATTTTCATAGTCAAAAGATGCCCAAATGCACCCACCCCAAATTTCCCCATGTTTATACAGCAAGCACTTTGGCTAAAAAACGAGGGGTACTGACTGCTGTTAGAGACACGGTTGCATTCACATGGTATTAGGAGATTGCAGACCCTCAGGGGCGCTACCATATTCTTATCTGTGACATTAACTCCACTACATATACTGTGGTCAATGTATATGCACCCAATAAACACCAAATACGCTTTATACATCAAGTCCTCAAAAAGATTAGACAGGTGCAAAAGGGCTTTCTCCTGATTTGCGGAGATTTCAATCTAACCTCAAATGGACTCTACATCCTGTTCACACCGGCACCACCATTCACTTCAATCAACATTACACACTCAGGAACTCTATGATGCTTGGAGATGCCTTCATGGCACCGAAAAAGACTATTCTTTTTTCTCGACAAGCCATAAAATCTACACAAGATTGGACCTTTTCCTCACGGATAAATGGCTGTTACCTAAAATCACAGCATCAAAGATCAACACCATCACATGGTCGGATCACGCATTGGTGACGCTTTCGGTTGATGACTCGCCAAATGTTAATACTAACTTAATTTGAGGGTCCAACCAGAGGTTGTTCCAGGCGGATCCCTCCAAAAACGCTCTGCAAAGGGACTTAACCAATTTTTTTTCTTGCAATGTTAATTCTGTGTCAGACCCCATGGTGGTATGGAATGCCCATAAGGCATATATGAGAGGGGTTTTAATAAAAATGGGTGATAGAGTTAAGAGACAGAGGAGACAGCATATCCAAGAATTTATCTCTAAAATACACACTTTAGAAGCTCAAAACAAAACAAACGCCTCCCCGTTTAGTATCAGATCAATTAATGCAGCTCAGGCATGAGCTCCGTCTAATTTTACTAGATGAGTTTGAAAAAGCCTCTAAACGTCTTAAAATTACATATTACGTAAGTGGCAACAAAGCTGGGAAACTTTTAGCCAATCGTCTCAAGGGGCAGAGACATAAAACAAAAATTCCTTATGTAATACATCCCAAAACGCAAGAAAAACTACACCACCCACAGGCAATCGCAGATGCATTCAGCTGTTATTACAGCTCTCTCTATAATTTAAAGGAAGACCCGACTACGATTCAACCCACGGAGTCTATGATATCCAACTTTCTAGATAAAATCAATCTCCCCAGGTATCAACAGCCCAGTTAGAGAACCTAAATTCTCCCTTCTCAGAAGTAGAGATCGCCAAAGCCATTGATTCCCTTCCTAATAATAAATCACCTGGGCCCGACGGCTTTACAGGGGAATACTATAAAACATTCAAATCAATATTAGTCCCTCACTTGGCAGGTATTTATAATAGAGCTGTCTCCTCTTCCTCTTTCCCACCGGAAATGCTTAGGGCATTGATAGTGGCGTTACCGAAGCCGGGGAAGGATCCTAACACACCGCAAAAATTTAGACCCATGTCGTTGTTAAACAATGATTTAAAACTTTATGCCAAGCTCCTGGCTCACAGGCTGATGGATCTATTACCATCTCTGGTGCACCTGGACCAATCTGGGTTTACAAAAGGCCGACAAACCGCTGACGCAACGAGACATCTAATCAATATTATACACTTAGCTAACAAAACAAAAATGCCTTCTCTGCTCCTAGCTTTGGATGCAGAGAAGGCGTCTGATAGAATCCATTGGGATTACTTGGCTAAGGGGCTCACCAAATTTGGGTTTGAAGGTCGAATACACTCGGCTATCATGGCTCTTTACACAGCCCCCTCGGCCCAGGTGTACATATCAGGAATGCTCTCCACGCCATTTAATATATCAAATGGGACTCGTCAGGGATGTCCACTTTCCCCACTTATATTTAATTTATTAATGGAGCCCTTAGCAACTTACATCCACTACCATCCCCAGATAAGTGGATTTAGGGTCGGGGACGCAATACATACCATCAGTCTTTTTGCAGACGATATCATCCTAATGCTCACTAATGTCGAATCTTCCCTGGCTTCGGTCCATCAAGCGTTGCAACTATTTACATCAGTGTCTTACTATAAGGTTAATGAAACCAAATCATATATTTTAGGTTTAGGAATTTCTACCCAAACTAGGCAAGATCTTAGTAAAAAATTTCCATACACATGGAAAGAGAAAGGTATATCATACTTGGGTATTACCCTTACCTCTACAACTTCTGATCTGGTTAAAGAAAACTACACCCCACTATTGCAATCACTTCATGCCAAATTGGATAAACTAGCAAAATTCAAATTATCCTGGTCAGGAAGGTTGGCTGCTTTTAAAATGCAAATTCTCCAACAATTAATATATGTCTTTAGAACCTTACCCATTCCTGTCCCTACCTCTTTCTTCTCTTCTGCAAAATCATCCATCAACAAATTTTTATGGGTAGGTAAACGGGCACGCTGTGCATTCAGCAGGATAATAAAGCACAGGAAAGCGGGTGGAGTGGGCCACACGCATATAAAGGACTACTATACAGCCTATATTTTATCCCAATTAAAGGGCTGGTTCTCCCCATCCCCGACCACCCTGTGGGCGCTTCTTGAACAACAACAGATTCCGGGACGGAACCTTTACAACGACTTGGTTTCAAGCCCCTTCCTTCCTCGCTCATCCTCCACTATAGGACCAACCATACAAGCATCTATTGATGCGTGGCGAATCCTAACGTCACATGTATCCCCTCAACTCAGACTCACCCCACTGAAGTTCCCATTGTCAGCTCTGTCCCTCCTCATACCAGGTATCTCCCTTGCTGGTTGGAGGTCCAACAGAGAATTGGAATTGGAGGATCTGTATGTGGGACCTGCTCTCAAGACCTTTAGAATCCTCCAATTGGAGTTCTCTATTTCTCTGGCTGAATATTATAGATACCTACAAATTTCACATTTACTCAAGCGGCCCAACAGATTATCCACGTCTCTTCCATGGCAAATATCCCAGTACTATTTATCAAAAAATGCAAACATTAAGGGCATATCGCTATTTTATTCACATCTTCAAAACAAACTAGTATTTACAAAATCACTCTCCATGCTAGCATGGGAAAGAGATTTCAACAGGATATAATCAGAGGTTCATTGGCAAACAGCACTAAAGCCCCGTACACACGATCGGATAACCTATGGATTTTCGTCCGATGGATTTGTCCATCGGAAATCCGATGAAACTGTTTTTCATCAGTCTTGGCCACACACCATCAG
Source organism: Rana muscosa (assembly GCA_029206835.1). Classification (NCBI taxonomy): domain Eukaryota; kingdom Metazoa; phylum Chordata; class Amphibia; order Anura; family Ranidae; genus Rana; species Rana muscosa. Next base: position 166,253,013 of record CM055125.1, on the reverse strand, counting down.
TCAAAAAACCGACCGTTCCAAACGCGGTGACGTAAAACACTCCGATGAGCCGAGAAAAATTAAGTTTAATGCTTCTGAGCATGCGTCGACTTGATTCTGAGCATGCGTGGGTTTTTTAGACGATCGGAAATTCCCATCGGTTTTTTATCCATCGGAAAATTTTAAAACAAGTTCTATTTTTTACAACCGATGGAAAAAAGACTGATGGGTACCATACACGATCGGTTGGTCTTATGAAAACCATCCATCGGACGGTTTTCATCAGTCAAACCGATCGTGTGTACGGGGCTTCACTGTAACATACTCCTCTACCAAATGTGCTAATCTATGGGAATTATTCCAGAAGATCATGTTGCGCTGGAATCTCACCCCCACATAGGTTGTCTAAATTTGCTCCAGGGGGGTCTCCCCAATGCTGGAGACAGTGCGGGGGGACAGGTACATTATTTCATCTTTTATTGTCATGTCCCAACATATCACGGTATTGGAAGCTGATCTATAACCTCATATCACAGGTACTTAAAATCACCTTAGAACCATCACCGGGGATGGCGTTACTCTCCCTGGGGATGGAGCTTGTCCCTCACCATTTGAGAACTTTGTTATCCCACGTCCTCTTAGCAGCCCGACTTGAACACTGGAAGGATATAATACACCCAAAACTTCCTGAAGTTATACAAATAATTAATACTCATGGTACGTATGAACAACTCTATGCCTCAGGTGTGGGTAAATACCCTATAATTAACAAAATTAGGGACCCATGGAACATATGGTATAATACCAATACCAAATCTAGCTTTACTTGAGTTCGTATTCACCCTGTATAAAGGCTCTCCGCACAGTAGATAAACGTTTATAGTAACTAACTGCATTTGTTTCTTTTAGAGCCCATTCACACAGGGGCAACTTTGTATCCGACTTCAAATCGCCCCAGGTCGCCCCTAGTCACCTCAAGTCGCACTGGCTGAGGAAATCAATGTAAGTTAATGAAGCCGTCTTAATGCACACTACTGCAGTCGCTCTGACTTCACAAAAGGTCCCTGTACTACTTCAATCCGACTTCTAGGCGACCTGTACCCATTGATTTCAATGGGAGTTGCCTCTGAAGTCGGATCACTGTCTTAACATAAGCAACTTTTCAGGAAGATAACATACATTTCTCAGGCAAACCCCTCCCTCCCCCCTCCCTCCCACAGAGCTAATTCTTGTTTTATTGGCCACTGGAATGTCTCCTGTCCTGCAGGCAACTTGAAGTTGCCCTGTAAGTTGCCTGGAGTCGTGCTGTGATTCATACTCAAGTCGTGTCTGAGTTGCCTCATAAAATCGGGCTGGAAGTCGTGTTGCCCCTGTGTGAATGGAGTCTTACCCTAGTTTTGTTTTATTTTTCCTATTTCAGTTTTACTTTAATATCATTGGCATACTAACATCACGGTCATACTTGTTATAGTCAATAAATATAACTGACGTACTCAATGTGATTGATGTGTATTGTTCAACTGTGCTGCATTATATGACCTATCACCTAATACATCATCAAGACGTTATGTATGTACATGTATACGTTTTATCTGTTATACTTGTGAAAATCCAATAAAAACCCATTGAAATTAAAATGGGGGGCTGGGGGGCCCGTGATTGCCATGTGTTTTTTCACCTTAATGCATAGGATTCATTAAGGTGAAAAAACACAAACCTTTACAACCCCTTTAATTTTTATTTAGCAAGACTTTTCAAAGTGTGTGCTGTACAAAACATTGCTTTGATCTAAGGCAAGTTTATGCAATACATTAACAAAATATTCATAAGCCTAAAATACATTTCTAGTGAGCATTTCAAGTAACACTATATATTCAAGGTGGCTAAGTGTTGTCTTTGTTTTTGTATTTGTCATCTCCAATATGGTATACAGTTAGATAAAAGATGAATAGCATCTGAAATAAGCAACCTGAAACCTATTAGTAAAAACATAAGTGTCTATCATAGAAGTCAGAACACATTATGTGTCAGTCAAAATACATTACACGTTAAAGCCTAGAAATGTCACTGGTCAGTCAACACACACTATCTGTTATTTGGGATCTGTTAACTGTCCATAAGTCATGTGACAACACCTATCAGTAAGTCAGAAAAAATCATCTTAGACATGTCACATGTCAGCTAAAACTTATACTCATTTAGAAATATAGAGTATATTAACAATATTTATGTCTGACCACACCACTTTTAAGCTGCACACCTAACTTGTCAGCTTGTTATTAAGACACAACGCACTGTCAGTAAAAATATGCCAGTTGTAAAATATAATTTTATAGTTGTCATTTAACCAGGATATTTGCATGAACATACTGTATTTTGGCTAAAGTACGGCAGCTTAGCCGGTTACATACAATGGTGTATTCCCTGAAAATACTAGACTGTGTGACCTGGATTTTATTTGGTCACAACAGCCATTTTATCAGCCATAAAAATAAACACAAAACATTTAAAACAATTAATAAAATATGTACTTTAACACTGAAATAATCAGGAAGGTATTCTTTGTCCTAAACTTTGTCCTAATACACACTTCTGCAGCTCAAGGACCTGCTATTAAAAACTAAAATCCCCTGGGAACTGGGCACTGAGGGAACCACTTCAGTCAATGAAACACCAGAGGGCGCCATGCTTACAATTTTCTTAAAGTGGAAGTAAACTTCCATCTCTTGCTTTTACCTATAGGTAAGCCGTATCCAGTAAGACAAACCGCCAAATGCATGGTTTGCTGTTTTGACAGTTCTTACATAGGTAAGGGTGGGGCCACTTGGCAACGTCACCTGGTGGCCACACACCCCTGTGATGCCACTGACCCAGCATGCAGTGGTCGGTGACATCACAAGGGGGCGGTGCCACCAGGTGATGTTGCCAGGTTGCTCCACCCTTTACGTATATAATAACTGTCAAACTGCAAACCAGGCATTTAGCGGTTTGCCTTACTAGACAGCGGAGAGTTTTTTTCTTTTTTGTGTCCAGTGGCGACCGATGATTGGCTATGGATCTACATTGAGGGATACTGTTTTTTGTTTTATTTTTAATAAAGAAATCGTAAATTCCCTGCAAATTTGGCGGCAAACAGGCAATGTGCGGGCCCAACATTTTCTCGGCCCAAACCGTTCGCCCAACTCTACTATGGGGTTGTACAGAGAGAATTATGTTCACTTAAAACCAGGAATTTATATAAAAATCACATAAAACACATGTATTAAAACATTTTATGGCTGACATTTTCCTATTTGCTGTCACAACCACTACAAACCCCATATATAAAATATATGACACACACCATATTACTGACCACTGCACTCTGTACATAGTGCTGAATCTTACATTGTTTAAACCTGCATTCACTATGTTGTACATAGGGATGAGCCGAACACCCCCCCGGTTCGGTTCGCACCAGAACCTGCGAACGGACCGAAAGTTTGCGCAAAATTTAGAACCCTATTAAATACAATGGGACTCGAACGTTCGAAATCAAAAGTGCTAATTATGAAGGCTAATATGTAAGTTATTGTCCTAAAAAGGGGTTGGGGACCCGGGTCCTGCCCCAGGGGACACGTATCAAAGCAAAAAAAGTTTTAAAAACTGCATTTTTTTCGGGAGCAGTGATTTTAATGATGCTTAAAGTGAAAAAAATAAATGAAATATTCCTTTAACCACTTGTCCACCAAGGACGTCATATGACGTGATTGAATTTCAGCGGGGATATCTGAATGATGCCTGCAGCTACAGGCATCATTCAGATATCCTTCTTTTCTGCCAGCGATTCTGCGCACCATAAGAACGATCATAGCGGCAGTTCCACTGCTTGATCGTTCTTAAAGGCGGCGGGAGGGGACACCCCCCCGCAGCCATCCGGTGCTTCTCCAGGCTCTCCCGTGCCATCGGGGGCCCGGAGAACGAATCGGCCGGCGCCGGCTCACGACGATAGAGATTTCCGGTGACCAAATGGTCACCAATCATCTCTATGACCGTCGGAGTCCCGGGCACGACGTTGTGACTTCACGCCTAGTACCCGGAAGTAAACAAAGACGCAATTGCGGCTGTCAGCATGAGATTGGTGAATTTTTTTTCACCGATCTCATGCTTTCCAGCCTGGAGGAGAGATGTGGGGTCTTATTGACCCCGCATCTCTCCATAAAGAGGACCTGTCATAATGATTCCTAGGAATAAAAGTGATCAAAAAAAATGTAAAAAAAAAAATGTCAAAATAAAACAAATTCTGTAAAAAAAAAAAAGTAAAACGCCCCTGTCCCTGGTAGCTCGCGCTCAGAAGCGAACATGCATGTAAGTCCCGCCCACATATGTAAACGCTGTTGAAACCCCACATATGAGGTATCGACGCGTGTGGTAGAGTGCGATCAACAATTCTAGCACTAGACTTCCTCTGTAACTCGAATATAGTAACCTGTAAAAAAAATTAAAGCGTCGCCTATGGAGATTTTTAAGTACCGAAGTTTGGCGCCATTCCAAGAGTGTGCGCAATTTTAAAGCGTGACATGTTAGGTTCCATTAGGGCCATTTTATTTCCCAGTGTGTCTTTTAAAAACAATATATAATGTTTGGGGGTTCTGATTAATTTTCTAGCAAAAAAATTATGATTTTTACATGAAGGAGAGAAGTGCCAGAATAGGCCCGGTGGAGAAGTGGTTAAATATCGTACCTGGGGGGGTGCCTATAGTATGCCTGTGAAGTAGCACGTGTTTCCCGTGTTTAGAACTGTCCCTGCCATTTAAAACTGCTTGCGGCTTTAATGTAATTCTTGGTCCCAGCAATATGGATGAAAATCATTGAGAAAAATGGCATGGGTACCCCCCCGCCCCCCATCCCATTACCAGCCCCTTTGGGTCTTGTATGGATATTAAGGGGAACCCCGCACCCAAATAAAAAAAAGGCCATATATACTCTGAACAGCAATATACAGGCGGTGCAAACAAGACAGGGACCGTTGGTTTGTTCTTAAGTAGAATCTGTTTGTAATTTGGAACAGGTACATTTTTTAAGTGTAGCTTCAGCCAAAAAATCTATTTTTAAGCTTTTTGGAAAACATAGGGAAGGGTTATCACCGCTGTAACATTTGTTTTGCTGTCTGTGCACCTGTTCAGAACATTTCACCTCACTTCCCGTCCCAATGACAAATGTTTTTTGAAAATTTGGGGTTTTTATTGAAACAAGGATTGGTGATAAAGCATCAGTGGAGAGGAGACACCTTTTTCCCATATTTACTCTGAGGCCTCGTACACACGGCCGAGATTCTCGTCGAAAAAACATGTCTTTTTTTTGACGAGATTCTTGGACAAGAAACTTGTCCCGGCCGAGTGTACACACGCTCGATTCAAAGAACCCGCGGTTCTTTGAATGGAGCGTACGCGGTGACGTCATCGACTACGACGAGCATGCGCTCGTCACATTCGATGCCGTCGCCGCCATCTTGGTATACCCTACGTATGCCTAGGAAGCTACCGCGCATGCGGCAAATTCATTTCGAACATGCGCGGGCTTCCGGGAGGACAGGTAAGTGTACACACACTCACTTTTCTCGTTGAGAAACATGCCGACGAGAATCTCAACGAGAAAATAGAGAGCAGGATCTCTATTTTCTCGTCGAGATACTTGTCGCTTTTCTTGACGAGAAACCATACACACGAACGAATTTCTCGGCAAAAAATCTCTGCCAGCAAGTTTCTTGCTGGTTTTTGCCGAGAAACTCGTTTGTGTGTACGAGGCTTGAGAGGAGAGAATTTCCCTTCCTAGGGGTAGATTTCCTCTCACTTCCTGTTGTCTCCTTCCGTTTGCAAGTAGGAGTCGTTTGTAAGTTGGATGTTTGAAAGTAGGGGCCTGCCGTATATACCCTCACAGTTACTCTTGGTGGGCGCTGGAACGCCCTGCTGTGAACTATTATGTCAAGAGTTGTAATTACATGGCATTGTTGAACAGTGGTATGAAAATTTGGGCCTTTGGTGGTGGTGCTGGTGCCACAACACTGTAAGCCCTCACAGTTAATGCCGCGTACACATGGTCATTTTTCAGTTTGTTAAAAATGAAATTTTTTAAATTGGGCATTAAAAACGATCGTGTGTAGGCTCCAGAGCATTTTTAACAACATGAAAAATGGCCTAAAAAAATGAGAACCTGCTCTATTTTTTCACGTTGTTTTTCACATAGTTTTTTTTAACGACGTGAAAAACGGTAGTGTGCATGCTTTTACAAGGGGAAAAAAACGAGCATGCTCAGAATCAAGTATGAGACGGGAGCGCTCGTTCTGTTAAAACTAGCGTTCGTAATGGAGATAGCACATTCGTCACGCTGTAACGGACTGAAAAGAACGAGGCTGAAAAGCGCGAATCGTCGCTCAACAAACTTTACTAACATGAAGGGTGGCGCCATTCGAACTGAACTTCCCCTTTATAGTGCCGTCGTACGTGTTGTACGTCACTGCGCTTTGCTCGAGCGTTTTTTTTAATAAACGTGTGTATGCAAGACAGGCTTGAGAGGAAACAAGAAAAATCACGTCGAGAAAAACATTCCTGCACCATGTAAACCAGACGCTGGCGATGGTTGCTGGAACTGATCATACCTTGGGGCTGCACACTAAAAAATGGTCTGAACGTATCGGTCAGAGGGCCACCTTCTCCACCGCTCCTTCTTTGACTGACCGAAGCCTCAGCAACACGTTGTCCAGGACCAGGAATTTGTAACCTCCCAGTCTCTGGGAATGCGTTGCACAGACCTTTCTGCAAGGCCTCCCGAAGATGCTTCATCCTCTGCTCCCTCTACGATGGCAAGATAAGGTCCGCAACCTTACCCTTGTAACGTGGATCAAGTAGGGTTGCCAGCCTTGATCGCACAAATATGAGGATCCTTCCGCAGGCTTTGCAGGATCAGGGAGGCCATGCAGCGTAGGTTTGCATTTGGTCTGGAGTCCTCTGGGTCACTCAGGATGACATGATCCGCAGCCACCTCCTCCCAGCCACGTACAAGTCAATGGGTGTCTTGGGACTGTAATTTATCCCTTGAAGACTGCTGCTGATGCTGAGTGCTAGGCTCCACCTCCATGCTGACACAATCCTCCTCCTCCTCCTCTTCCTGTGTGATAGCCGGGCCAGCAGGAACACTGTCTGGATAAAGGTGGCCTTGAGAGGTAAGGAAGTCCTCCTCTTCCTCCCTCTGTTCTGCCTCAAGTGCCCTGTCCATTATTCCACACAGCGTGTGCTCCAACAGGTGAACATGAGGGACAGTGTCTCCGATGCATGCACTGTCACTGCTCACCATCCTTGTGGCCTCCTCAAATGGTGTCAGGACAATGCATGCATCCCTGATCATGGCCCACTGGGGTGGGGAAAAAAATACAAGCTCCCCTGACCCTGTCCTGGTGCCATATTGCTACAGATACTCATTGATGGCCCTCTGCTGCGTGTGTAGCCGCTGCAGCATGGCCAATGTAGAGTTCCACCTGGTGTCACAGATTAGGCGGTTCTTGGGCAGGTTGTATTCCTTTTGCAGGACAGCCAGCCGAGCACTGGCATTATATGACCAGCGGAAATGCCCACAGTTTCCTGGCATGCTTTCCTGGCATGCTTTTTTTTTTTACATTTTTTTTTGATCACTTTTATTCCTGTTGTGACTACCCCTTTTGCCTGCACCTTGTACTTCTGCCGCCCGCCTGATATCTGACCCGGCCTGTTTGACTACCTTGTTCCTGGTTCCGGTCCAGTCTGCTAAGCTGATCCATTCTGCTGAGCTGTCCCTGATCCAGCCTGCTAAGCTGAACCTGTCTGCTAAGCTGATCCAGTCTGCTGTGCTGCTCCTGATCCAGTCTGCTAAGCCGTTCCAGTTCCAGTAGCCCAGTTTCTGCAAGGAAGCTCCCGGGTGACGACAAGTATGCTGCAGCTGGGGGAACATGACTGCCAGATTGCTGTCCTTGTTGGGCACCCCCTCTCTCTGGGCTCATGTTATGGCCTTCCTCTAGCTGGGTACCATCATCGGAGCCTGTGGTCAAACAGTTTGGGGGACTCCTCAGGAGGACATGGTGGGGCTAGGGAAGGAGTGACTGATGCCATTGAGCTGAGGAAAGAGGCCGCTTTGGCAGCTGCTTTGCCAAACAAAGTACCCTGAGCCTGGGTGAGAGAGGATGAGGAGGATGAGGACAGCTTGGTCATCCACTCTACCAAGTCTTCGGCATGTTGCGGCTCAACATGTCCAGCTGTCGAAAAGAAGGACAAGCGTGTCCCACGGCCACATGTCCAAGACCAGCACTGTTGCCTCTAGACACAGAGCCTGCTTGCCCTCTTTTATTGGCTCGTGACTGTCTGCCTCTCCTTGTTGGCCTTCCAGACATACTAATGGCCTGCAGTGAGATGTAGCTGCACAAAGCTGATTATACTGCAGCAACAGAATGAACTGCCTGTCTGTGGTATTAATATGATCAGAACACCAGCAATTGACATCAGGTAGCTTTAGGTGCACACTGTGCAAAGGACACAGTACACTAACTGTAAATATTGAAGCTGCCTGCCTGTGATATTAATATGATCAGAACACCAGCAATTGTTTTTGGGTATTTTTAGGTGCACACTGTGCAAAGGACACAGTACACTAACTGTAAATACTGAATCTGCCTGCCTGTGGTATTAATATGATCAGAACACCAGCAATTGTATTCAGGTATTTTTAGGTGCACACTGTGCAAAGGACACAGTACACTAACAGTAAATATTGAAGCTGCCTTCCTGTGGTATTAATATGATCAGAACACCAGCAATTGTCTTCAGGTATTTTTAGGTGCACACTGTGCAAAGGACACAGTACACTAACTGTAAATACTAAAGCTGCCTTCCTGTGTTATTAATATGATCAGAACACCAGCAATTGTCTTCAGGTATTTTTAGGTGCACACTGTGCAAAGGACACAGTACACTAAGTGAAACACTGCAGCTAGCACAATCACCTGCCTGCCTGTCAGTATAGAGAATAACAGGAACGGATCTAGCTAAACTGAATACAGTGTATAAACATATATACAACACCTAGGATGCATATATATCCTCTACACACTGTAACGGCAGCTAACTGACTTGCCTGCCTGCTCTATCTAACTCAAATCAAATTACACTGTCTCTCTCTCTGTCTCTTTACTTTAACCAACGCCAACACACTACACAAGGCCGCCAAGCCAGCGGCCTTATATGGTGTGGGGCGTGTACCTACTCCTCTGAGCCATGATTGGCCAAAGCCACCCTGGCTTTGGCCAATTACGGCTCTCTGTACTTACAGCACTGTGATTGGCCAAGCAAGCGGGTCATAGTGCATGCTTGGCCAATCATTAGCTAGCAATGCACTGTGATGCCGAGGGGAATTATGGGCCGTGACACGCCACTCGAATTTGGCGCGAACGGCCCATAATGTTCGCAATTCGGCGAACAATCGAACAGGCGATGTTCGAGTCAAACATGGGTTTGACTCGAACTCGAAGCTCATCCCTAGTTGTACAGTATACTCCTGAGCACTCTGCTGTATAGACCATGTTGTATGTTATATTCCTGACCCCTTCAGTGCCTTCACTATGTTGTAAATTTTACTCCTGACCCCTGCACTGTATATGTTATGTTGTACTTTATGCTCCTGATCCCAGCACTGGATTCACTATGTATTCAATAGGTCCGATTCACATGTAGAAAACAATACACTTCTTTGGCAAATATAGGCAGTTTCTTGTATTAGGAATCACATGTGTTTGGTAACAATTGCAGCCCCTCTTCCTGTACAAAGCAATGTCAGGCTGACATATCTGCACATATCCGCACATCCAGGACACACCTGTGGTTAGGGACAGATAATTGCCCCTGAACGCAATCTGTCTGCATTGGTGACAAGCACAGACATGTTGATGTGGTGAGCAGTGCTGAAGAAAAATACAGTGGGGGTTGATTTTCTAATGGGAAATAGACTGTGCACTTTGTAAAGTGCAGTTGCACCATAGTTTAGTAAATGAGCGGATGCTCTGCTGACTTCCATCATCCAATTAACAAAAATAATTTTTTTGTAACTTTTCTTGGATGTGATTGGGTATTGTTTGCAAAGTGAAGGTTTACCTCATTCACTAATAGGGATGAGCTTCGAGTGAGTTTGACTTGAACATTGCCTGTTCGACCGTTCGCCGAACAGCGAACAATTTGGGGTGTTCATGGCAAATTCGAAAAGTCTATGGGAGAAATCTAAAGTGCTAATTTTAAAGGCTTATATGCAAGTTATTGTCATAAAAAGTGTTTGGGGACCCAGGTCCTGCCCCAGGGGATATGTATCAATGCAAAAAAAAGTTTTAAAAACGGCCGTTTTTTCGGGAGCAGTGATTTTAATAATGCTTAAAGTGAAATAATAAAAGTGAAATATTCCTTTAAATTTCGTACCTAGGGTGTGTGTATAGTATGCATGTAAAGTTGCGCTTGTTTCCCGTGCTTATAACTGTCCCTGCACAAAGTCTAATTTCTGAAGGAAAAAAAGTAATTTAAAACTCACTCGCGGCTATAATGAATTGTCGGCTCCCGGCATTGATAAAAAAAAAAAAAAAAGCGTGGGGGTCCCCCCAAATTCAATTACCAGGCCCTTCCGGTCTGGTATGGATATTAAGGGGAACCCTACCGCAAATGTAAAAAAAAATTGTGTGGAGTTCCCCCAAATATCCATACCAGTACCTTCAGGTCTGGTATGGATTTTAAGGGGGACTCCACCCCAAATAAAAAAAAATGGCGTGGAGTTCCCCCAAAAATCCATACCAGACCCTTTATCCGAGCACGCAACCTGGCAGGCTGCAGGAAAAGAGGGGGGCGAGAGAGCGCCCCCCCTGAACCGTACCAGGCCACATGCCTTCAACATGGGGAGGATGTTCCCATGTTGATGGGGACAAGGGCCTCATCCCCGCAACCCTTGCCCGGTGGTTGTGGGGGTCTGCGGACAGGGAGCTTATCGGAATCTGGAAGACCCCTTTAACAAAGGGGATCCCCAGATCCTGCCCCCCCTATGTGAATTGGTAAGGGGTACATTGTACCTCTACCATTTAATGAAGAAAGTGTAAAAAAAATGTAAAAAAAAACACACAGACACCTTGGAAAAGTCCTTTATTAAAAAAAAAAAAAAAAAACATTCCAGCGATGAAATCCAGTGTCCCGCGGCGATCCCATGTCCAGCGCTGTCCACACGAAACGTCATTGGCTGAACCTGAGCAGACCTGATGGGGAACTTCCTCCGTAGTGTATTAATTGAATAGACACGCCCCTTCTAAAGTTCCCCATCAGATCCGCTCAGCCAATGACGTAGGTGTAAGGCTAAGCGGACCAGATGCGGAACGTGAGAAGGGGCGGGTCTATTCATTTATTACACAGTGGAGGAAGTTCCCCATCAGGTCCACTCAGCCAATGACGTAGGCGGGGTCTGACATACGAGGGGGCGGACCTGATGGGGAACTTCCTCCACTGTGTAATAAATTAATAGACCCGCCCCGTCTCACGTTCCGCATCTGGTCTGCTAAGCTTAGCCTTACACCTACGTCATTGGCTGAGCGGACCTGATGGGGAACTTTAGAAGGGGCGGGTCTATTAATTTAATACACTGCAGAGGAAGTTCCCCATCAGGTCCGCTCAGGTTCAGCCAATGACGTTTCGTGTGGACAGCGCTGGACATCGGATCGCCGCGGGACAGTGGATTTCATCGCTGGAATGTTTTTTTTTTGTTTTTTTTTTGTAATAAAGGACTTTTCCAAGGTGTCTGTGTGTTTTATTTTTTATTTTTTTTACACTTTCTTTGTGAAATGGTAGGGGCACAATGTACCTCATTACCAATTCACATAGGGGGGGCCAGGGTCTGGGGGTCCCCTTTGTTAAAGGGGTCTTCCAGATTCCGATAAGCCCCCTGCCCGCAGACCCCCACAACCACCGGGCAAGGGTTGTGGGGTGAGGCCCTTGTCTTGAGGGCATGTGGCCTGGTACGGTTCAGGAGGGGGGGTTGCTCTCTCGTCCCCCCTCTTTTCCTGCAGCCTGCCAGGTTGCGTGCTCGGATAAAGGGTCTGGTATGGATTTTTGGGGGAACTCCACGCCATTTTTTTTTTAATTTGGGGTGGAGTTCCCCTTAAAATCCATACCAGACCTGAAGGGCCTGGTATGGATATTTGGGGGAACTCCACGCATTTTTTTTTTAATATCTATACCAGACCTGAAGGGCCTGGTAATTAAATTTGGGGGGACCCCCACACTTTTTTTTTATCAATGACTTTTCTATGTATTACCGGGAGCCGACAATTCATTATAGCCACGAGTGAGTTTTAAATGACTTTTTTTCCTTCAGAAATGACACTTTGTGCAGGGACAATTCTAAGCTCGGGAAACAAGCGCGACTTTACATGCATACTATACACACACCCTAGGTACGAAATTTAAAGGAATATTTCACTTTTATTGTTTCACTTTAAGCATTATTAAAATCACTGCTCCTGAAAAAATGGCTGTTTTTTCCACAAAGATTTTATTGTATATTTCAAAAAAGTACACAAAACAGTATACATCACATTGTAGCAGTACAACAATATAACAAATTGGGCAACAGGTTCCATATGCAGTATTCCAAGCAGTAAATAACAGGTTAAGAGTACAGAAAACATCTAGAACAAGCATAGTAAATGCTCGGAAGCTCATTGACATTGAATAAAGTGGCAATATCCTAGGCTTTATGCCCTCTAGGGATCATGCGACTATTCTTGAATTGATTAACTACTCTTTTAAGAGATTCTCTGAACCACCTGCCAGGGCATTGACAAAATCACTCAACTGTGTCCAATTGTTCCTATCTAAGGGCATGGACCCAGGGCTCAGGCTCGGACAATCTCATCCTCCCCGAGCTCCGTGTCCAACCTGCTACATAACTCAGAAAAATTAAAGGAAAGAAAATAATAGAGGAGAGAGGGGGGAGGAGAAGAAAAAACAAAAAACAAAAGGGAAAAGAAAAGAAAAAAAAGGGGGGGGCGGAAATGCGGAGGGGGTGGAAACCCACCTTCTACCCTCTCTGTCCACCGTCCATACGCTACAATCACTGGGTATCCCGGATCCCCGGGGAGAACCATCTATGATAAATTTGTATTATGGCAATAGCTTATACGTCTAGTTGCATCAATACCTGATATGAATGGGAGTTTTGTACTCGATCCACGCTTCCCAGAGAGCTGAGAAGCTCGAGATTTTGTCTCGTGAGGTGAGAATCAGTACCTCCATCGTTGCAATACGGTCAACACGTAGTGTCCATTCTTTTAGCGAAGGGGGCCACGTGCACCTCCAATGTACCGGTATACAGAGCCTAGCAGCGTTTATTAAATGCATAGCTATTGATTTGAAGTATTGTCTTTTAGGGATTGTGGATAGGTGTAGTAGGTATTGTTCGGGTGTAAACTCCAGTGGGAGCGAAGAGATTGCTGTAGTCACTTCATGTATCTTACGCCAGTATGGCTGGATTCGAGGGCAGGACCACCAGACATGGAGAAAGGTGCCTATCTCTGATTCACATCGCCAACAGTAATCCGGTACCATCGGGAAAATCTTATGGAGCACTTGAGGGGTCTTGTACCATCTAGTTTTGAGTTTGTACCCGTTTTCTTGCGTACTGACATTAAGAGAGCCTTTGTGTATGTATAAATGGATCTGGTCCCAACTAGCATCTCCTATCTCTCTGTCTAAGGCTGTCTCCCAAAACGTATGGTCTGTTTGTAAAGAGGAGTACGAATCTCCAAACATGGACGCGTACAAGGCCGAAATGACATGACTCTGGGGTGAAGATCTCGAACATAGGGATTCGAACACTGTGGGCGGGCTCGTGAATTTGACAATTTTCGCTGGCACATCTAGAAAGTGTTTTAATTGCACATAAGACCAGGAGGGGAAGGACTTAGTGTTAGACAGTGCAGCAAGCTCTTGTAGCTTTAGAAACTTGCCATTGCGAAAGAAGTGCTTGGCCTGCATCTGTTGGTATGGCCATTCCTTAAAAAGATAGGATGGCGATAGACCCGGGGGGAAGTCTGGATTACCTCTAACGGGGGTAATAGGGCAGTCTGCGGCAGACAGTGCATGAGCTTTACATGCTCTGTCAAAAGCTTGGAGAGTCGCTCCAGTCAAAGGATGCGTGTGGGGCTGAGGAGGTCTCAATTTTTTAGGGATCCAAGGAATCGAGCCCAGATCAGTTTCTGCAATTAATTTTTCAAGGTACACCCAGCTTTTACACCGGGCATGAATTTTCCAATCTACCACCCTGGTCATGTGGACAGCCCAATAATAGCGCTGTATGTCCGGGAGACCAATCCCTCCTTTTTCCTTGGGTAGGACTAGCTTTGCCCATCCGATACGAGCTAATTTAGCACCCCATAAAAAGGCTCTACACATTTTCCTGTAAGCCGCAAAAAATGCGGGAGGTAAGTGTATCGGGATAGTCTGCATTTTGTATAATGTATGAGGTAAGACTGTCATCTTAAGGATAGAAGCTCGTCCGAACCAGTAGAGGGTGGGCACATCCCACCTTGAGAGATCTTGTTGTATGCGTTTTAGCTTGGCCAGGAAGTTTTTAGAATACAGTGTTTTTAGCATAGATGGTAGCTGGATACCTAAGTAGGTGATGGCCTCTCTCTCCCATCTGAATGGGAAGTTTGCCTGGCATTGTTTCACCAGAGCATCCGGTAGTGTGACATTTAACGCGGACGATTTGGACAAATTGATTTTAAGATTTGAGATACGCTGGAAGAGGTCCAAGATCGGCATAAGGTTAGGCAGGGACAACAGGGGCGCGGACAAAAAGAGCAGGATGTCGTCCGCAAAAGCTGCAATTTTGTATTCCTCGTGGCCAACAGTGATTCCTTTTATATTTGAATTTTCTCGAATGCAGCGTAGCAGAGGTTCTAGGGTCAGGATATAGAGTATGGGCGAGAGAGGGCAGCCCTGCCTGGTGCCATTGTGTATGGGGAAGGCGTCCAAAAGGTGGCCGTTGACACGGACTCTAGCTCTTGGGTTTACATAAAGGGAGCCTATGAAGGCACGCATACTATTCCCTAGGCCCAGAGCCGCCAGTGTAGCTTCCATATAGTCCCAGGCCACGCGATCGAACGCCTTCTCCGCATCCATTGCCAAGAAAAATCCCTCCTGCTGAGATGAGGTGAGCCAGTGGTGCAGATTCAAAGCTTTTATGGTATTGTCCCTGGCTTTCCTGCCAGGAACAAAACCCACTTGGTCCAGGCCCACCCAGGCCAGCACATGGAAGACTAGCCGATTGGCCAGGACTTGAGTGAAAAGTTTGACATCCACATTTAAGAGTGAAATTGGCCGATAGTTAGCTACATTGGACGGATCTTTATTTTCTTTGGGGATCACGGTAATATAGGCTTCTCGTAAGGACTCTGAGGGATAGGAGGTATTGGCCAGCGTGTTAAAGGCTTTTAGGAAGCGTGGGGCTAGAAGGTCTGAGAAGCATTTATAATATTGCACCGAAAAGCCATCTGGTCCCGGACATTTGCCAGGTTTCATGGCTTTTAGTGCATCCGTCCACTCCTCCAGGGACAGAGGGGCTTCCAACGCGGTCCGATCCGTCTCTGATAGGGCTGTGGGGCTGTAAGTAGTGAGGAAGTCCTTTATCATCTGTGAGCGGTTCTCAGCAGCAGTAGGATTCAGAGTCTGGTTTGATCCCTTAAGATTGTAAAGTTTGCTATAAAAGCGAAGGAATTGATGTGCAATCTCCTCACTCTTGGAAAAAACTGTTCCCGACGAGTCGGTCACATGGTGCACCGTATGGGTCTGTGCGCGTTTCTGTGCGAGCCTGGCCAGAAGCCTACCTGGCTTATTGCCCTGTTCATAGAACAGTTTATGCAACAGAACTAGACCTTTGCGCGCTTTCCTAAATAGTTCCTCCACCAACTGGGCTTGCGTGTCTGCTAGCTCTGTAGCAACTTGGAGAGCCTGGGCACGCTTGTGTTGAGCTTCCAGCCTAGCTATTTTCTTGGAGAGAGATGTGATCAACGCTTGATGGGCTTTCTTTTTCCTAGCCGCTATGTCCTCGTATAACGCATTTATGCGCCTCCCATTGAACCATGGGAGACACCTCAGGTGTGTCATTCTGAGAGAAATACTCAGTAAGAACCTGCTGGATGTCTGCTTGGTCTCCAGGATCAGCAAGAATGGAAGCATCCAGTCTGCATGTCTTGGTGGATTGAATTTTTTGTGGGAATCGCAAAGTTAGGGTAATCGGGTGATGATCGGAAAGGACCATATTCTCGATGGTCGCATCTGCAAGATATTGCAGGTCAGATTGGTGGATGAAAAGGTAATCCAGCCTCGTGTATTGATTGTGGGGTGACAAGAAGAATGTATAATCCCTCTCTCCTGGATTAAGAGTGCGCCAGGTATCGTGTAGAGTAAGAGAGGCTAGTTTGAGCTTCACTTGCCGTAACGCTGAGAACGGGAGGGAGGAGGTACCCGTAGAGGTATCTAACAAGGGATCCAGGGCCATATTGAAATCACCCCCTAGTATCAGTAGGCCTGATTGAAAGGAAGCTAGTTTCAGGAAGGTCTCTTTTAGGAAGGTCACCCTCTTGGAGTTGGGGCAGTATATGTTCGCTAGTGTTATAGGCTTGTCTTTCCAGGTGCCCTTTAGAAAAAGATACCTACCCTCGGAATCCAGCAACTGGTCTGTCTGGTGAAACATGAGTGACTTGGCCAATAGGATGGAGACTCCTTTTGTTTTGGAGTCCGCACAGGTTGCGTGATACGCTTCGGGAAAGCGTTTGTTAGCAAGGTGGGGAATAGACCCAGTTTTAAAGTGGGTCTCTTGGAGAAAAAACACATTTGCTCTACAGCGGTGAGCCTCTGCTAAAACGCTGCTACGCTTTTCCGGCACATTGAGGCCCTTAGCGTTTAAAGAATATACCTTGAGTGATAAAGGAACTGTCATTTGCACTGTGGAAGATATGAGGGATTGACGGTCGTGTGCTTGGATCACAAATGTAAGACGTAGACGGAGGGGGGTCCCAGGTGGGGGGGAAAGAAAATAGGGGTGAAGGGATTCTAGGGGCACACGAATGTTGATTGGCTGCCCTGCAGCTTTTTAAAATGTGCCATTACATTGCCGAACACCGAACCCGAACCCAAACATACAGTACATTGTTCGGGTTTGGGTCCGGGTACCAAAAACCCAAAAGTCCGGTACGAACCCAAACTTTACAGTTCGGGTTCGCTCAACGCTATAAATGATAAATAGTACCAGCCTATTATACTTTTACCAAGAGCACAGTGTAAGAAAAAAGACTACACATACCTGAATATTGCTGCAGGAGCACAAAGAAGAATGATAAAGCATGTAGACTGAAGGATTAGTAGAATGGCATTAACAACAAGATGAGAATTTCCAGTGCTGGGGCAAGGTCATCAAGTGTCCTGGCCAAATATGCTAAGCTGCAGATCCCCAGACCCCCACTTTGTTACGCGTGAGTAAAAATAAAAGTGACCACCTTTTATTTCACCTGATTAACACAGGTAACAACAAGGGCACATAGAAAACATTTGTTTTCTGTGGGCCCAATTAACATAACAGCACAGACATTCTATATGGTGTGAAAAAATGCAGACACACTGGGGTTGATTTACTAAAGGCAAATACACTGTGCACATTGCAAAGTGTAGTTGAACTGTATTTGCTCCAGAGCTTAGTGAATAGGGATGAGCCGAACACCCCCCTGTTCGGTTCGCACCAGTACCTGCGAACAGCCAGAATGTTCGCGTGAACTTTAGAACCCTATTAAATACAATGGACTCGAACGTTTGAAATCAAAAGTGCTAATTATAAAGGCTAATATGCAAGTTATTGTCCTAAAAAGTGTTTGGGGACCCGGGTCCTGCCCCAGGGGACATGTAACAATGCAAAAAGTTTTAAAACGGCCATTTTGGACCCCAATTACAACAAGTGGTGTGGGCCATCTTTAACACACTGTTGGAGCGGCCGCCCGATGAGCCGGTGGAGATAGAAAGGTGTCATAGAGCCCTCAGACCGAGGGGTAGAGATACTGACCGCCCCCCCCCCCCGAGATGCAGTATGCTGTCTAGTGGATTTCATACAGAAAGAGGAGATTCTACGCCTAGCCCGCAATCATGAACGCTTGGAGCACAATGGTACACGCATACAGATATTCCAAGATCTGTCTACCATTACCCTGCAACATAGGAGGGATCTGCGCCCTCTCCTGCAAGTTCTACGTGAAAGACGCACCGCCATACTACTGCTGCGAGAGGACAAAAAGGGCACGGCTCTAGAATGGCAGTTCAACCCCGGTCCCAGGTTACAGCGCCACCTAGGGACCACAGGGAACATGACACCATTCATACCTCCCACACTCCAAAGTGTCCATAAATCCCTAAAAATCAATGTACCTTGGCCATCTATAGCCCAGATACACCCCACTAAATTTGACACCCGCTACATAAGCTAGAGGCACATAGCACAGCACGTCACTCTGCTTCAGTTAGTGTAGGAAAAGGTTGCTGCTGCTGCTGCTGCTTTGAGGGAGAGAATTAGATAGGAGTCCTGATTCAGAAATTAAATTACTCAGCGATCTACCTTGAATTTGTTGTGTGGGTGCAGTGCACAATCTTTTTATCCTGCCCTGAGCCCAGTGCCAGAGAAAAGATAACTTTTATCCGTCTGTTAGGTTGGCTTCGGTGGGCATTTTATGCAAGCTCAGTGCACCAGCACTGCATATGTTAATGTGAGATACACACTTTAGATACTGTTCTCCTATTCTGCTATTCCAAAAAAAAAAAAAAACATTTAGGGCAAAAAAATATTTTTGGGTGCATTTTCTGCATATCTGTACGTGTGAGATACACACTTTAGATACTGTTCTCCTATTCAGCTCTTCAAAAAAATAATAATTTAGGGCTAAAAAAAAAAATTTGCTGCGTTTTCTGCCATAAAAATTTATTTTGGTGCATTTTCTGCATATCTGTACATGTGAGATACACACTTTAGATACTGTTCACCTATTCAGCTCTTCAAAAAAAAAAAATTAGGGCAAAAAAATTATTTTTGGTGCGTTTTCTGCCATAAAAAATTATTTTGGTGCATTTTCTGCATATCTGTACATCTGAGATACACACTTTAGATACTGTTCACCTATTCAGCTCTTCAAAAAAAAAAAAATTTAGGGGAAAAAAAAAATTGGTGCGTTTTCTGCCAAAAATAATTTTGGTGCATTTTCTGCATATCTGTAAGTGTGAGATACACACTTTAGATACTGTTCTCCTATTCTGCTCTTCCAAAAAAGTAATAATTTAGGGCAAAAAAAAATATTTTTGGTGTGTTTTTTGGGCCAAATTTTTTTTTGTTGCATTTTCTGCATATATGTACGTGTGAGATACACACTTTAGATCAGGGATATGCAATTAGCGGACCTCCAGCTGTTGCCAAACTACAAGTCCCATGAGGCATAGCGAGACTCTGACAGCAGCAAGCATGACACCCAGAGGCAGAGGCATGATGGGACTTGTAGTTTTGCAACAGCTGGAGGTCCGCTAATTGCATATCCATGCTTTAGATACTGTTCTCCTATTATGATCTTCAAAAAAATAATAAATTTAGTGCAATTATTGTTTTTTTTTAATGCGTTTTCTGCATATCTGTACCTGTGAGATACACCCTTTAGATACTGTTGCTCTATTCTGCTATTCAAAAAACACCCATTTAGGGCAAGATCCTAAATTTGAGAAATATGAAGAGACCGTCAAATAAGGGACGTGGCCCGGTCGTGGTGCTGCTGGTGGAGGTCCTGTTGCAGGGAGAGGACATGGTCGATCTGTGCCAGCTACACGCACAAGTGAAACACCTTCCTCAGGTGCGAGTAGGCGACAGAGCCTGCAGAGGTATTTGGTCGGGCCTAATGCGGCTCTACGAATGTTGAGGCCAGGCCCAGGACAAGTACAGGCGATAGTAGATTGGGTTGCTGACAGTGCCTCCAGTTCCTTCACATTGTCTCCCACCCAGTCTACTGCTGAAAGATCAGAGTTGGCACCTGCAGCCGATGTCCATCAGTCTTTCACCTCACCCCCTTGCAAATCAGCCAAGCAGTCTGAGCCCCAAGTCATGCAGCAGTCTCTTCTGCATTTTGATGACTCTGTTAGCAGGGTTTCCCAGGGCCATCCACCTAGCCCTGCGCCAGAAGTGGAAGAGATTGAGTGCACCGATTCCCAACCACTTATGTTTCAAGATGAGTACATGGGAGGACCATCGCAGCACGTCTCGGATGATGAATAAAAACAGGTGCCAACTGCTGCTGCTTTCGCAATTGTGCAGACCGACAAGGAGAGCAGGGGTGAAGACTGGGTGGAAGATGATGTGGAGGACGATGAGGACCCAACATGGAATCAACGTCATGCATGTGACCTGTGTAGTTCGGAGGAAGAGGCGGTGGTCGCACAGAGCCACCAGCACAGCAGTACAGTACGGCGGCTACTGCCCAACGCAACAAGGGACCAAGCACACCAAAGCCAGGTCCAAGGAGTTCCCTAGCATGGCAGTTCTTCAGACAATGTGCTGATGACAAGACACGAGTGGTTTGCACGCTGTGCAATCAGAGCCTGAAACGAGGCATAAACGTTCTCAACCTGAGCACAACCTGCATGACCAGGCATCTAAGTGCAAAGCACGAGCTGCAGTGGAGTAGACACCTCAAAAACCAAGAAATGTCTCTGGTTTCTCCTGCTTCCTCTTCTGCTGCAGTCTCGGCCTCTTCATCCACCTCTGTAGTGACAGTGGCACCTGCCACCCCGCAAACAGAGGATCTGGCAGCAACACTACCACCTGGGTCACCAACCATCTCCACAATGTCCCATGGAAGCATTCAGCTCTCTATCTCCCAAACACTGGAGCAGAAGAGGAAGTACCCCCCTAGCCACCCGCGATCCCTGGCCCTGAATGCCAGCATTGCAAAATTCCTGGCCTTTGAAATGCTGTCATTTCGTCTGGTGGAGATGCAGAGTTTAAAAAGCCTGATGGTATTGGCTGTCCCACAGTACGTCGTGCCCAGCCGCCACTACTTTTACAGGCGAGCCATCCCTTCCCTGCACAACCAAGTGGGGGACAAAATCAGGTGTGCACTGCACAACGCCATCTGTGGCAAGGTCCACCTAACTACGGATACGTGGACCAGTAAGAATGGTCAGGGACATTATATCTCCCTAACAGCACACTGGGTAAATGCAGTGGTGGCTGGGCCTGAGGCGGATAGCAGTTTGGCGCATGTCCTTCCACCACCGAGGATTGCAGGGCGCAACAGTTTTCCTCCTGTTGCTAACTCCTCCTACTCCGCTTCCTCATCCTCTACCGCCTCCTCATCCTGTCAGCGTAACACCTTCACCACCAACTTCAGCACAGCCAGGGGTAAACGACAGCAGGCAGTTAAAAAATTTCCTGTTTGGGGGAAAAACGCCACACGGCGCAGGAGTTGAGGAGGGACATGGAACAACAGACCGATGAGTGGTTGGTGGCAGTGAGCCTCAAGCCCGGCCTTGTGGTGTGCGATAATGGGCGAAATCTCATAGCAGCTCTGGGCCTAGCCGGTTTGACGCACATCCCTTGCCTGGAGCATGTGCTGAATTTAGTGGTGCAGGGGTTTCTTAAAAATTACCCCGATATGCCAGAGCTGCTGCAGAAAGTGCAGGCCGTCTGTGCGCACTTTCGGCGTTCTCACTCTGCTGCTGCTCGCCTGTCAGCGCTGCAGCGTAACTTCGGCCTTCCCGCTCACCGCCTCATATGTGACGTGCCCACAAGGTGGAACTCCACCTTGCACATGCTGGCCAGACTGTGCGAGCAGCAGCAGGCGATAGTGGAGTTTCAGCTGCAGCAAGCACACGTGAGTCGCTCTGCGGAACAGCACCACTTCACCACCAATAACTGGGCCTCCATGCGAGACCTGTGTGCCTTGTTGCGCTGTTTTGAGTACTCCACCAACATGGCCAGTGCCGATGACGCTGTTCTCAGCGTTACTATCCCAGTTCTATGCCTCCTTGAAAAAACGCTTGGGGCAATGATGGAAGAGGATGTGGCACAGGAAGAGGAGGAGGAGGAGGAGGAACCGGGATCATTTCCAAGGCTTTCTTGGCAGTCATTAACAAGTGGCTCCGAGGGTGGGTTCCTGCACCAACAAACGCCAGGTACACAATTGTCCGGCAGCAAGGGCACAGTTCTGGAGGATGACGAGGTGGAGGAGGAGGAGGAGGAGATGGAGGAGAAGGAACCATGTTCACAGCAGGGTGGCTGGGGGGATACAGAGGACACAGACGATACACCTCCCACAGAGGACAGCTTTTCGTTGCCTCTGGGCAGCCTGGCACACATGAGCGATTACATGCTGCTGTGTCTCCGCAATGACCGCCGAGTTGCCCACATTCTAACAGGTGCTGATTACTGGATGGCCACCCTGCTGGGTCCCCATTACAAGAACAACGTACCATCCTTAATTCCCTCACTGGAGCGTGATTGTAAGATGCGCGAGTACAAGCGCACGCTGGTAAACGCGCTGCTGGTGGCATTTCCACCTGACAGCGGGGGCACAGTGGAAGCACAAGGTGAAGGCAGAGAAGGAGGAAGAGGTCACCAACGCAGCTGGGGAACCACCAGCACCTCAGAAGGCAGGGTTAGCATGGCCGAAATGTGGAAAAGCTTTGTCAGCACGCCACAACAACCAGCACCACCAGCTGATATGGAACGTCTTAGCAGGAGGCAGCATTTCACCAACATGGTGGAGCAGTATGTGTGCACACGCCTACAGGTACTGAATGAGGGGTCTGCCGTCTTTAACTTCTGGGTCTCCAAACTGGGCACATGGCCTGAGCTTGCCCTTTATGCCTTGGAGGTGCTGGCCTGTCCTGCAGCCAGTGTATTAGCTGAACGTGTATTTAGCATGGCAGGGGGCGTTATCACAGACAAGCACAGCCGCCTGTCCAGAGCCAATGTGGACAAGCTCACGTTCATTAAAATGAACCAGGCATGGATCCCACAGGACTTTTCCGTACCTTGTGCAGAATAGACATGTATACCGGCCTTACCCAGCCATTGTTGTATTTTTGATCTCTCTCACTTTTTTTGGGGTGTACCCTAATTTAAAAAAAAAAAAAAACAGTGTTGGCTACCTCGTCCTCCTCCACCGCCGCTTCCACCTACACTGCCACATCCACCGCCACCTCAACCTCCTACTCCATATGGACCTCTTCCTCCTAGGTCAAGATTATTATTTTTTATTTTTATGTATTTTATGTTATTTTAAGTTATTATTTCCCTATCCACATTTGTTTGCAGAGCACTTGCCATGCTCTTAACAACATTTTGCTGCCATTTGCAGCCCAGAGCCATTTTAGTCCTCAAAAGTTCGGGTCCCCATTGACTTCAATGGGGTTCGGGTTCGGGGTCAAGTTCGGGTCCCGAACATTTGGCATGTAATTTTTTTGGGAGGGGGAGTGGGGGCTTCAGTAGGAGTGGGACTTTCTGTCCCACTTCCTCCTTCCGCCCTGGGGCCACCTGGGCGATTTGTCATATCGCCTTTTGGCGGCCCCTCCCTGTAGGCGATCACCTGGGACGTTCGCGCATGCACAGTGAGTGCCCGGCCGTGAAGCCGTAAGCTGTCACGGCTGGGTGCCCACACTATGAATGGAGGTGCCGGCGGAGAAGGGGGGGAGAGGAGCGGAGCTCCGGGCGGCACGTTGCTGGACAGTGGAACAGGTAAGTGTTAGTTTATTAAAAGCCAGCAGCTACACTTTTTGTAGCTGCTGACTTTTAATAAACATAAAAAAAGTCTGGAGCTCCCCTTTAAGTAGTGAGGGTGTACGGTACCATCTTGTCATTATTTTAAAATTAGTTTCTTGGATTCTTGTGGATATTGAAGATTTCAACACAAGATTTACTATATGTCTATGTTGTGCCTGGGTGAACGTCCTGTCTAATGTCATTTCCCACTTCCTTATATATGGAGGGACATAGTCCTCTTGGGGGGGGCAACCAGTAGTGCATATATTTACGAGATTAAGTGAGAGCAAGGCCCCGTCCCCGTCACATATTTGTTCTAAGGGTGTCAATGTTCGTTGAAATCTGTCCGGAGGTGGAAGAGTGTTAAGGAAATGTCACAAGTGAGCTCCACTCCAGAAGTCAAGACCGAAACGGTCATTGGATGAGATTAGTTCAGGTAATGAGGGCCATCCATGTCCCGGTCGCTGTTTGTATAAAATGTGAGGCCTGAAAACACTGTGAGTCTGAGAGTTTCCTGAAAGGTCCCTCCTGTAGTCCCGGAGGGAAACGACGATTCCCCACAATAGGGTACAGGAGGGAGTTGACAGATGACAATAAAGTGGTAGAGCATATTCGCAAGCAAATACGCAGGGTAGGTCCCACGGTTGGGTGCTTTTTGACCAAACCGCACGACGCAATGGGACCTCACACTGTGATTGATCGATCTTAGGCCATATTTTAAAGCTTGCATGCCTACACCAGTCTACTAGTCGTGCCATATGAGCCGCCTGATAATATTTCTGCATATCTGGTACCGCTACCCCCCCATATTGTTTAGGCATAGTCATTAGACTTCTGGGTCTTTTATGGGCCCAAATGAATTCAGTTATCATCTTATTAGTCTGTTTAAAGAATTCTGGGGGTATATGAATGAGTAGAGTTTGAAAGAGATAGGAAAATGTAGGTAATATTGACATTTTTATTATGTTACATCTACCGAACCAAGAGAAAAGGCCCTGATGCCATTTAGAAAGTAAGACTTTTACTCTACTCTGTAGAAGTGGAAAATTCAACTCAAAGGTTTGGTCCAATTTAGGTGTAATCAACTTGCCCAGGTATTTGATGCCCGTATAGGTCCATCTAAACTTAAAATTCATTTTTAAAGCGTTAATTTGAGTCGTAGTCATAGATACACCCATTGCCTCTGACTTGGACATGTTAATTTTTAAATTGGACAGTGCACTATATTGGTCCAATTCTCTTAGTAGGTTTGGCATAGATATAACAGGTTTAGTAAGGCAGAATAAAAGATCATCCGCGTATGCGGATACTTTATGGTGTAAATCTCTGGTTATTAACCCCCTAATATCCGGGTTTTGCCTGACTTACAAAGAAATGGCTCTAAGGTGATAGCAAAAAGGAGTGGTGATAAAGGGCACCCTTGGTGGGTGCCGTTCGAGATAGAGAAAGGTTCAGATAGAACTCCATTTGCTTTTATTTGTGCCTCCGGCCTTGTGTATATGCTTGAGATCCACCCTACCATCCTCTCCCTTATCCCCACATACCGTAGGACTGAAAACATAAAAGACCAATTGACCCGGTCAAATGCCTTTTCGGCATCCGTTCCCAGGAACACAGTGGATGTTTTAGAATGACCGGCTAAGTGGACTAGATTCTAAATTTTAATGGTATTATCACGGGCCTCCGGCGTTGGAATGAAGCCTACCTGGTCTGGGTTTACTAATGCAGTCAAATGTGGTTGTATCCGTGTGGCTAATATTTTTGTAAATAACTTAAGATCTACATTCAATAATGAAATGGGGCGATAGCTGCCACATATTGATGGGTCCTTATCCTCCTTCGGAATAACGGTAATATGTGCTTTCAGGGTTTCTGGAGTAAATCTTGTCCCGTGTCCCATTGCATTAAATGTTTGTACCATCTGCTTACCCAATTGAGGAAAAAATGTCTGGTAGTATTTATGTGTAAAGCCATCCGGACCCGGAGCTTTCCCGGGTTTGGATGTCCTGATGGCCTCTTGCAATTCCTCTAAGGTAATAGCAACGTTCAACTCTTCTCGAATCTGTTCTGTCAATTGAGAAATACCTGAAGAGGAAATATTTTCCTCCATGATATTTTGAGGTTGTGATCTGGTAGGCAAATTATATAAGGATTGGTAAAATCTACGGAAGGTCGAGACAATCTGAGAGGGAAGGTGTACCTTTCTACCTTCGGGGTCCACTATGTGGGGGACATAGGATTGAGTCATCTGTTCCTGTAAAGATCTCGCCAGTGAACGGCCGCATTTGTCTCCTGTTTCATAATAATATTTCCGGCATCTCTGAAGTGCTGCCTTAGCTCTATGTTGGAGTAACTCTGTCACTTGTCTACGCAATTTAAGGAGTTCTGTCTCCCCTGTACACCTTATGTTCTGTTTATGTTGAGTATTTAACATCTGTATATCTGTCAGTAATTGGGTCAATTGGGCCTCCCTTTCCTTTTTTATTCTGGAGCCATGCTTAACCCTCCTGGCGGTATGATTATTTCAGATTTTAGGTGCTGAAAGCGGTACCATTATTTTGCATGGAAATGTGGCGTTTTATATCGTAGGCCTGTAATTCTTAGGAATAACTCACTTAAATCTGTCAAAACTAGAGTCTAGTAGACATCTCGGGTATGATAAAGTTTGAAACACAAAATCATAAATTATAATATAATAAATAATAATTTAATAATAATACTTTTTATTCATTAAATTTTAGTAAATAATATAATCAAAAACACAGATTTTTTTTTGCTCAAACAAGGGTGCAATATTAGAAGTCATATTGCATCAATAAACGTCTCGGGTATGTGAAATTTTAAAATAAGGTACAGCACAAAGTCCAACGTCACAATCGGGACAATAGAAACAAGTTTCTTTTCGGATTTTCATTCCGGTGTCATCACGCTTAGAGCAGCAAACCACACACATCCTTGGGGGTGCTGTCTTCTTTTCAGTTGGTGGAATGTGGTCCATAAAGTGATGACCAGTCAGGCATTCTGGGTTCACAACGCCAGCAGCACAACGTCCAGATCTGTTTACAGCCGTTGGCGTCTGGTGCTTCAGAAATATGAGTTTGGCAACCTTCCACACAAAGTCCGCAAGAATCATAGGCCTGTCCCTCTTTTTTTTCAGGAGAATGAATGCATTCCACAGGCACTGTTCAAGCAGATGCCTGAAGATTTTTTTAAAATATTTTTTAAGTTGCTTCCTCATGGCTGGATAAAAGGTCATGGCCTGGTCAGCCCTGTCCACAACTCCCATGGTATTGTTGTAATCCAACACGACCTGTGGCTTCATTACATCTTTTCCACTACTGGTATGTACCATGACAGTAGAGGTGTTGTGAATGGTACTCATAAGGCACACGTCTCTTTTGTCACGCCATCTCAGTGCCATCACTTTGCCTTTCTGTCAGGCAACTATTTCTCCTGCCTTGAGTTTTTTATTGGCAAAGGTTGGCGGCATGTCAGGCCTGTTAGGCCTAACGGTCCCATATGCATCCGTCTTATTCAGAAGGAGGAACTCATAGAGTTCTGAGGACGTATAAAAATTGTCTGTGGTGACACAGTAGCCCTGGTTCAGCAATGGCTCAAGAAACAACCAAAGCGGTTGCCATTCCAAAACTGCTGAATCATTTGCTGAATTTGGTCCCTTTCCCGCTGTAAAGGACCGAATTCCAGATGTACCTAGTGCTGGATTCACACAGCATAAATGACTTTATACCAAATCGAGCTCGCTTTGATGCGATAAACTGTATCCAGCTAAGTCTTCCTTTGTAGGCCATAAGACTTTCATCAATACTTATGTCTCTGTCCGGCACATAGGTCTGCTGGAAATTCTTCAGAATAAGTTGATAAATATCCCAATTTTTTTTCAGTTTTGGAGCTGGATGAGAAGTCTTCATTATTTGCAAAATGCAAATATTTCATTATGAGCGAAAATTTGTATTCCGACATAACTGTGCCAAAAAAAGGAGTGGCCAGTAATTTGTTGGTTGTCCAGTACCATTTCTGCAGGGGTTTGCTCACCACTCCCTGAAGTATTATAAGGGCCAGAAACTTCCAGATGTCCTCTCTGGTTACCGGTTACCATTTTCTGGTCCTTGAAAACCGCTGATGGGTAGCAGCTTGTTGCTCCTGGTAGCAATTTGTCTCCATAATAAATTTTGGCAAAAACCTCATCAGTCAAAAAGAGCTTGAGGTATGCCAAGGGGTTGTCATCCTCAACATCCACTTTGATCCCAGGTGCTCCTGTAAACGGAAATCTTGGGGGCGCTACATGCTCCGTACCGCAATCAATCGAGCACCAAGTCCGCACATCGCTGGGCGCAGTCGCAGGAGCATCGCTGAAATCGCTTTCTGCGTCTGATGACGAACGTCCCCATGAGTCGCTGTCACTCAACTCCTCTGCAACCCATTTTGTGTCGCTGTCTTCCCAGCAGGTCATATAGCTTTTTTGAGGTGGAGGCGTGCTTTTTTGATGCCATGGTCGCTGTGCAGTTTACAAACACAAAGTATAGTAAAACTGCAGACAAGGGCACTGGAGAAAGCACTGGGGGGCAATCTAAGGTCACTTTATTTTATTTTGTATTGTAATCCAATAGGATTACATTGTATCAGTGTGTTTGTGCTTTTATACATTTGAATTTGCCGCCGGTTCCACCCCCCCTGTGTCACGGCGCTCGCAGGGAAGGGAATCAGGGGAACACAGTGCATCGGACGGAAGATCCGGCCGCCGTACACTGTGGAAATACATTGCGGGATCCAGGGGACAAGGTAAGTAACCTCTCCCAGGATCCAGCGATACAACGCCAGGCTCGGGGTTACCGATAATGGCACTAAAATCTCACCCCGAGCCACACTTGGGAATACCGCCAGGCTGGTTAATGAGTACCCCTCTTATTACCGTTTTGCACGCTTCCCAGATTGTCCCTGCGTCTGTGTCCTCTACAGTATTATATTGAAAATTGTACTGCAATTCCTTAATAACTTCCTTTACCACCATCTTATCTTCCATCAGACTCACATTCAATCGCCACTGTCTCCTCTTGTCAGAGGAATATTCATTCATAGTTAATGTCAGTGAGACCGGGGCATGGTCTGACCATGTAATACTCCCTATAGCCACCTCTTTAACTGCCGTTAACATACTCTGTGGAGTGAAAAATAAGTTGATTCTAGAATATACTTTATGTGGCACTGAATAAAATGTGTAGTCTCTTTCGTCGGGGTGATATGCTCTCCAAGCGACTGTAAGTTGGTAATTATGCAATATTTGTAAAACTCGTTTACGTAGACCTGTAGCTACCGAGGAGCTACCCCCTGATGTATCCATCTGCGGGTCTAGGGGAAGATTAAAATCGCCCCCCAAGATAAGTTTACCGTCAGTAAATTTCATCAACTTGTTAATAGTAGCGCAGATATATCTATATCTGTTTTTTTGTCTATTAATTTCCAGGGAATTCGTCTTGAAACCAATATAGAAACCCCTCTTGATTTAGCTGCCCTATTAAATGAATGATATGCATAGGGATAGAAATTGTTCTTAAGAATTGGTACCTTACCCTCTATAAAATGAGTTTCCTTAATGTATGCCACATCCGAGTGTGAGCGTTTCAAATCTTGCATTAAAATCTTCCTTTTCTCCGGTACATTAAGCCCCTTCGTGTTCAGAGAAGTGACCTTTAAAACCTCCATCTCCCCTACCAAAAGGCAGCAAACAAAAAAAAAAAAAAAAGAGAAAGAGAAAGAAAAAGGAACGATAAGAAGAAAAGAACAAAAAGGGTTCTAATAACCCTAATGTGTTACGTGGGGTATACTCACCCCGTATCTCCCTCCGACAGATGAAGGGATATAAGAATATCTTTCTTAACGCACTCAACTCCCCCCACCCTAGGTGAGTACTAACCTACTATGGGGGATTGATTGCACATGAACCAGGGAGAGGAGCTCCTGGACCTCCCTCCTGCTCCTGCTCCTTATATCATCGCCTCAATATGTGTTTATATCTCTAAGTCAATACATACCGTATTTATCGGCGTATAACACGCACTTTTTTCCCCTTAAAATCAGGGGAAAATCGTGGGTGCGTGTTATACGCCGATCCCCGCTGATCCCCCGCTGATCTGAGCGAGCGGAGCGTAGCGGAGCCGAGAAGTACACTCGGCTTTACTCGGCTCTCGCAGTCACGCCCGCCTCCACTGATTGCGAGCGCCGCTGACATACAGAAAGCCGAGTGTACTTCGGCTAGTCTCGGCTCCTCTCGCAGTCCCACCCCTGACTGTGAGAAGAGCCGAGTCTAGCCGAACTACACTCGGCTTTCTGTATGTCAGCGGCGTAATCAGTGGAGTTGGGCGGGACTGCGAGAGGAGCCGAGTCTAGCCGAAGTACACTCGGCCCCGCTCGCTCCTCTCCACAGCGGAAATCGGCGCCAATTTCAAATCGAAAGAGACTGGCAAGGCTGCAAGGACACTGGGCAATGCTGCAAATGCATTGGGCAAGGCTGCAAGGACACTGGGCAAGGCTGCAAGGACACTGGGCAAGGTTGCAAGGACACTGGGCAAGGCTGTAAGGACACTGGGCAAGGCTGCAGATGGACACTGGGCAAGGCTGCAGATGGACACTGGGCAAGGCTGCAATGATGGATGGACAAGGCTGCATTTAAATGTAAGGTTTTTTTTCCTTGAACTTCCCTTCTAAAAGTTTTTTTCCTTAAAATTCCCTCCTAAACTTGGGGTGCGTGTTATACGCCAGCGCGTGTTACGGTAATCATTTATTCTCTGTACATTTATATTCTCACCCGTTCTATATTATCAATTTCTTGCCCATTGCTCTATTACATATAATCTTCATGGAAGTAAAACTTATATCAACATACCGCCCTCAAAGAAAGAGGGTCCGGGGAGAAGCTTTCCCCTCCATCACTGCAATATGTTATGGTGTATAGTGCCCTATAGTGTCCCCCCCCCCCCCCCCCGTCTCCTCTTTCCCTATCTCCCTACCCCTCCCTGTCTACTTGTCTACTTCCACAGGGAAATATATCAACTGCATAATAAACCTCCCCATAAAAAAAAGGCACACCAACCCCCCCCCCCCCCCCACTCTAATCTTTTCTTTTTCAAGCACACCCCCTTTGTAAATAATAAAAAACCCTAGCATCAATAAACTTTACAAATGACAAAGACCCTGGACAAAATGACCATCGCCGCTCACAGTAAAGAGGTCTCCTCACCTTATAATGCAGACCTCTATAATGAAAAAGGGGTCAATAAGTGCTTTTTAGTGCAGCCAGTCAGTCAGAATGCAGATATAGTTTCCAGCTCTCCAGTCCTCAGCATGTACCATACATGTAATTCACAAGATGAAGATGAAAGCCAAAATAACACACAGGATAAAAAAAACTACATTGCATATGTGGGAAAAAGCACAGTATGCTCTCACAATGGCAGATTAGACATCGGCAAGATGATGCCTGGTCTTCACCCAGTGTGCTGACCTCAGTCCACACTGCCTACCTGACGTGTTATGCCCCTCCGGGCTTTCTCAAAGACTCCCCACACCCACTTTATAGATAATACTTCCCATCCATTGACCCCCATTCTTGTTTTTCCTCTTT
Organism: Rana muscosa; assembly: GCA_029206835.1. Classification (NCBI taxonomy): domain Eukaryota; kingdom Metazoa; phylum Chordata; class Amphibia; order Anura; family Ranidae; genus Rana; species Rana muscosa. The sequence continues at coordinate 166,221,533 of CM055125.1, read as the reverse complement.
ATTTTTCCTAGTCAACTTATTCTGTACTCTCTTTTTACTCCACAACAAAATATTGTCTGAATTACACCTAATCAAACTAGTCTCTACTGAAATCCATACTCAGGCCACCAGATAATTAAAATAGTTAAAACTCCCGCGTACCTACTTTTCCCCATTCAAAATGTTATGTACAGGTCTCTTCTGCTGGCTGCTTGTCTTATGCATCACTAGGAATTGTTAATTCATCTTGAATTAGTCATAACAGGTAAAGCTTAAATCCAGCTTAAATCCAGTTTTAATACTTGAAAGCCTGTTAAAAGTATTCAGTACCACCATACACACACCCTCCATAGTGACTATGTGGGTGGGTGCAGCATGGTGTATCAGCAGTAACACACATCAGGAAACTTTCCCTACCATTAATACTGTCCCTGACAAACAGGTCTTAACACTACCCACATGATAGTTTGCATGCCAAACCCAGAAGCTAGAGGCTTAAATAGACTCTGCCATACCTAAGATGGCTGTCAGAGTCACATGGGCATCCAGCATCCAACTGGATCATTGCCCCAGTGACCCAGGAAACTATAGAGGAAGCGCCACCTACAGTGAAGAAAGTGGACTGCACCTGCCTACTACCATGTTCAATTAGATTGTCTTTATACCCAGCAATATTGGTACCCACCACCTGCTCAGTTTTCTAAAGTACAGTCTATATAGCATAGTGCAAAGTTAAATTTGAAATTCTGGCTAGTTTAGGGGCTCACCTGCCTGTAAAATCAAATTCAGCATTAGGATTTGGTATTTTAAATAAAATATGGCAAAACAAACTCTATTCTTTTCTGAGTCAGCTGAAAGACCAAGGTCAAAACAAACGTTTTTTCTTGCACACAATTGTAAACATATGTGTAAGCCACAGTGCCAACGTCAAGGCTCCTCTGTATACTGTGCTCCTAACTTTAAAATTTTCAGAGTCACTTTATTACCAAAAGTATTGGGACACCTGCCTTTAAACGCACATGAACTTTAATGGCATTCCAGTCTTAGTCCATAAGGTTCAATATTGAGTTGGCCCATCCTTTGCAGCTATAAAAACTTCAACTTTTCTGGGAAGGCTGTTCACAAGGTTTAGGAGTGTGTCTATGAGAATGTTTGACCTATCTTCCAGAAGCGCATTTGTGAGGTCAGGTACTGATGTTGGACACATCCCAAAGTTGTTCTATCAGGTTGAGGTCAGGACTCTGTGCAAGCCAGTCAAGTTCCTCCACCCCAAACTTGCTCATCCATGTCTTTATGGACCTTGCTTTGTGCACTGGTCCCAATCATTTGGTGAAGGGGGATTATGATATAGGGTTGTTTTTTAGGGGTTGGGCTTGGCCCCTTAGTGCCAGTGACACACTCCTAAACGTTGTGGATAGCCTTCCTAGAAGAGCTAAAGCTGTTATAGCTGCACAGGGTGGGCCAGATCAATACTGAACTCTATGGAGCAAGACTGGGATTCCATTAAATACCATGTGCGTGTAAAGGCAGGTGTCCCAATACTTTTGATAATATAGTGTAAAAAACAATAACACTCAGAGATGTCACATCTACTGTGAGTACACTGTTGACTTTTAAATGTCTCTCTAATTTTGACCAATTGATGCTGCCAATTAAGAAAATATTTTCACGGAACTATGTTATTGTGTTTTTTATTTCTCGTATGATTTTAAAAGTAACTATTCTTCTCCTGTTTATACTGCAGTGTAACACCTGGTACATCATGTCAGTCAGAACGCAGCTCTCCTGCTTTATCAAATGTTTTGACAATGCCTCATTATTATTTTTATTAAGTTATTAACTAACATCTGTATTTCAGATAACAATGCTCTCATAATTATGTGCAGGTAAGATGTGACATTAGAGAAACAAGAGCTGCATCAGTAATGTACCAAGCTTCGAATCTTAGCATATTGCTAAAAGCTAATCACATTATAATGAGTTCACTGAATGCAGTTATGTAATAAGTTGTATTTGACAGTACCCGTAGGGAGCACTTACATGGGTTAAGAAAAGATAGCTGTTGAGGGAGGTAGAGTAATGTATTATAAAATACAGAAAACACACCTCAACAAATGTAAAAATTATAAAAACAGATATAAATCAAAAGAAGATGTTCCTTTGTCTACACTATTCGGTTTTAGGCTTTTTTAATTGTACCACATGTTATACTGAGACACATTTTACTTTATATTCTTCATGGAAAGTATGACTACACATATTCTATTACATGTAAAGAATGGTGAGAGTAGGGAGATCCATATTTAAGGACAGCAGGTATAGCCATGTATATAATTCCTGATTTGCCTCTTTAGCCAAATGTATTTTCAGCAGTGGCGACCCGTCCATAGGAGGCGCATGGGAAGCTTGACGTCTGTGCAATCCCGTGATTGCAGACGAAACGCTTCATTTGTCCTGTTTAGCTCTGCCTTGTGGCACAATCCATTGCTCCCATCCATAGTGTTTTTATGGATGCCTGTTCTTTGATTGGCCCCACCCTAGGACATGGGTGGTGCTTTCCCTCAGAGTTACCGTGGCACTTCCGGTTTATCTATGCCAGTGATAAACCGGAAGTGCCGTCAGTGGAACGCATGACCCAAGCAGAGCTTTTTTTTCCCTGAATCAGCCGGCCACATTGGTAAGTGACGTCTCTCCTCTGAGTCCTCAAGAGGTGTCATAACATAAACTGAAGGATAGAAAATATGTTATCAAATACTTTTAAAGGTTAACAGACTGATTAAACTCTGCATATCTTTAACTGTATATTTTTGTGTTTTTTCAAAAGAAGAAATTAGGCGTAAGATGATTCTTTGTAATGTCTGCATTTCACCTCAACAAAGCTCTGCTGGTGGACTTTTTTGACAGGTGGTGATTATAATAACCTGTTGTGGGAGCTCATGTTTCCTTTGTAGCTAAGTGCATAAATACTGTAGCATATATAAATAAATGGATTATTTGCATCCTACTAGAAATTGAATCCTAATCTAATAGCTGCATGCATAGCATTATTGATGGAGAAGATCTGAAGTCTTGCTGCCATTTGGGTGATTGGAGGAAGGAGAAACCCATCAGCCAGTTCACAGATGAGACTGCACTGGTGGGCACAGAGGAGATCGCACTAGTAGGGACAGATGAAATGGCACAGGATTGTGAGAAATGCTACTGTATATACCAGGATTTGTGAGACATGCTATATACCAGGCTTTGTGGGAAATGCTATATAACAGGATTTGTGAGAAATGCTATATACCAGGATTGTGAGAAATGCTATATTTCAGGATTGTGAGACATGCTTTATACCAGGATTGTGAGAAATGCTATATACCAGGATTGTGAGAAATGCTATATACCAGTGTAGCGGGTACCCCAAATTTAGGGGGTCTATAGGTCCAAATTTAGGGGGATGACCCGAGCACTAGTATGGCTCGGGCCTTCTAATTGTGCTGGACTCTGCTTTAATGCTGTGTGCCTATGTAGGGTTCCCTGTGGCCTGCAGGTGGCGCTGCCATGTTGGGGTAAGGTTGAACCATAGGTTGCATTGGCGTATTGGATGTCCTCTCTCGGCTACCATGCAGTGGGCGGGTTCTGCCTGCTGTGCATGCCGGGAGAATATATAAAAGAGGCAGACGCCATTTGTTCGGGGAGAGACCCGGGGACAAGTACCTGGAGGAGTTCTCCCCCTAAGGAGGGAGGTGCGTACACCGACTGAAGAGTCTCGGGCACCTTAGGCCCGAGACCGCAACGTTCCGGGTAGGCCCAGTACCTTCGACTGGGTCTACAGGCAGAATTTTGGGAGTCCTAGCATGCCCGGGTGAGGGTATCCGCTCCGAGCAAGAGGAAGCCAGGGGAGGATCGGTCCCATAACAGGAGATGAGTGATAGTCAGATTGCTGTCTCGTGAAAGGCCTGGTGACCTGTCGGAGGGAAGGATCCTATGCTCCGCAGAACTGACCCTGCGGAGTGCTGCTGCTCTTCGAGGACATACTGAACTTGTCCTTGGAGGATTTAAATTGCTTGTTCGAGCTCCACATCGGCTGCTAGGACCATTGAGGGACTATCCGGGTGAGCTGTACCCACTCGGGACCGAGTGGTGATAAATATGGGAGTTCTGTGCCTGAATCTGCTTTAGTTCAACTACTATCTCTCTCATCTACTCTCTCTTACCTATCCAGAAAAGACACAAAATAAACTCACTGTTGGAGTTTAAGTGGTTTGGGCATTGACTTTATTAAAGAAGGGAAAAGTACAGACTCGTCTCTACATTCTGGAGATGGGAACCAGTGGAAGGAGGTAACTCGCTACGGGACCCAGGTACATATACACCGCCTGACCTCTAAACTAGAGGACATGGGCTTGTGGCATGGGTGCCTCTCTTCTTTTCCCTGAGAGTAGAGGGTAGTGCTACACCAGGATTTGTGAGACATGCTATATACCAGGATTTGTGAGACATGCTATATACCAGGATTTGTGGGACATGCTATATACCAGGATTTGTGAGACATGCTATATACCAGGCTTTGTGAGAAATGCTATATACCAGGATTTGGTCGAAATGCTATATACTAGTATTTGTGAGAAATGCTATATACCAGGATTTGTGAGAAATGCTATATACCAGGATTGTGAGAAATGCTATAGGCTATGCTCTGCTGTGATTCTGGACTGTATACTCTGCTGTGATTCTGGGCTGTATACTCTGCTGTGAGTCTGGGCTGTATACTCTGCTGTGATTCTGGACTGTATACTCTGCTGTTAGTCTGGGCTGTATACTCTGCTGTGAGTCTGGGCTGTATACTCTGCTGTGAGTCTGGGCTGTATACTCTGCTGTGATTCTGGGCTGTATACTCTGCTGTGAGTCTGGCTGTATACTCTGTCCTGTGATTCTGGGGTTGTATACTCTGTCCTGTGATGCTGAGCTGTATACTCCTTACACTATGGATGGAAGCAAGTGGAATACAGGGGACGGAGTGGGTGGATGCTATAAGGGGTGGGGCTTATAAGTAGGAGGGGTCAAAAAGTATGGGCAGGTCTGGCACCCCCCATCCTAAAATTTCTCCAGCTGCCACTGATTTTCAGAACCACTGATTTATTGCACTAAAGAAGCCGATGAATGATACAGTGTCACTTATCCAATAGTCATCCAGCTTACCTACTATCTATGCAAGATATGGAAACTATGATTTCTATGGTGTCGGATTTTTGGGGAGAAAATACATCAGAGTCAACAAAGTTAACAAATAATTTCAATTAATAATATTCTATGCTCACATAGCAACCCATTGCATTTTATAGCATCAATAAGATATTTATGATTATGTATACCTTATTCATATCTTGAAATCAGAAACAGACAATTTTGTTACCTGAAGTATAACCAGTTCAGTACAATGCAGTAACAGTGGTTCAGTACAATACAGTAATTTACATGCAGAAACATTTTCTATTATGGCTAAAGGCCAACACCAGATTTTACCAGATGATAAATGTGAAATCTAAAGTTAGTAATTATTGCTACTGCATGGATAAGAGCCAAACATATGAAGGATTTCCACCTTGATGATGTTGTGACTATGAACGGTGCAACATTATATAATGGGTCTGCCTTTTCTAAGGATTTAATACAGTTTAACTGACGGATTAAAACTTTACTAAAATTACAGGAAAGAAATTGCCTTGCTGTTGAAATCCACTTTAGACTGGTATTATATGAATATGATATTCATTGATAATTATTACAATTATAATGATGATTATTGCGATCATGACTGTGGTAATGGTTATGATAATGATTAGAGGGATGATGAATAGCACAGTAATAATGACAATGATGATGCTTATGACAATATTAATCAGTATGATTTTGATTACAATTATATATATAATTTTATCTTTTACCTTTTATAAAATAGTTGTTATAGCACATATTCACTTTCTGAACCCTTTCAGGACAATATCTAGGACAGCCTTTCTTTTACCTTTACTTAATAAAAAATCAATAAACACCTTAAAGTGGTTTTAAAACTAAAAAGGGGAAAGAAACAATAGTTGAAAAAAATTGTTGGCAAAACCTAAAGGAAAAAACGGGGTTGATTTACTAAAGACAAATAGACTGTGCTCTTTGCAAGTGCAGTTGCACCCATTTTTCCCAGAGCTTAGTGAGTATGATGAGGTTCTGTTGATTTCTATCATCAAATCATGTTCAAGCAAAAATTTTGTTTTTATTTTCCTTTTACCTGATCGGGTATTCTTTACAAACTGAAATTTCACCACAATCTCTGTGCAACAGTAATTGCAAAGTTCATAGTAAATTTGCCTTTAGTAAATCAACCCTGATATGATGAGAACATAATGAATGGGAAGCAGCATCATACATGTTTCTTTCTATTTGTTCTCCTCTCATTATACTTTTTCCTCCAAGTTCATTTTTCACCAGTTGCAGAAATTGTTTCATTATTGTTTTGTTTTTTTCTTAATTCTTTCTATGGAGGTTATAGTAGTATCACTTTTTTTGGGAATCCTGCAGCTGCCACCATCAATGTTCAATTTCCAAGATCTCTAAAGTATTTTTCTAAAATTTAAAGTTTAATGTCCTGCCAAATCTTTTTTTTTTTTCTAGTCTAGTGATACCACTGTAAGCAAGGCAGAAAGTTAGGGCAAAAATAGAGGATTTACTTAAGGCAAATGGGATGTTTACTTTACAAGGAAATTTGCCCCAGAGCATAGTGAATGTGGTGAAAATTCTATTCTTTGCAGTACTGTATCACCTGAAAGGAAATTTTAAAAAACAGCAATTTCCTTGCACATGATTTGATGATGGAAGTCAGCAAAGCTTCACATCATTCACTAAGCTCTAAGAAAAATTCAGTTTTAAAATGGAACTACCTTTACAAAGTGAACAGTCTATTTGCCTTTAGTAAATTAACCCCTTCTCTAATGGAGCCCCAGATAGATAAAAATCTGACAGGGGTTTTAATCCTTCCCTGCTCTATATGAAAAGTTTTTGGCATGACATACACTTTAAACAATCTTGTACCCTAACTGTGCTACATAGGCCCCAAACGATTTTGCCAAAGTACAAAAAGCATATGCAGCATACCATGTATCTCCATCCAACTGACCTTCCACTTGTTGTGTAAACATCTAAATCTATTAAGAAGGGAGATAATACCTTTTTAGCTACATTGGTGATTGAAGGAAAAAATACAATGGGATCACTAAAATTAAAACTGGGCACACACATATGTTGAGGGAGACCTGGATGTAGCAAACCATTTACATTTACTTCTGTTCAGTTTTCTTAGAAATAAATTGCACTAACAAAAACAAGTTGGGGAATCATATTGGTTCTAGTAATGATGGTTAATTTTGGATTTCTGAAGACAGAGGTAGCAGAGGAACTGGCTCAGTTAAAGCTTAATAAATCAATGGGCCTGCATGGTATTCATTCCAGAGTTCCCAGAGAAGTTCAAGGTTTAATTGTTGAACCATTAACTAATCTTTTTAATGAATCTCTTCTAACAGGAGAAGTTCCCCATGATTGGCAGACAGCTAATATTTTACCTATCCACAAGAAGGGCAGCAAGGTAAAAGCTGGCAATTACAGGCCAGTGAGTGTAACATCAGTTGTAGTCAAGTTAATGGAATCACTCCTAAAAAGAAGGATCATTGTATACTTAAAAATACACAACTTGCTTGACCCAAAGCAGCATGGCTTTACTGAGGGCAGATCATGTAATACTAATCTGATTGAATTTGACTATATTACCAATATGTTGGACCAGGGTGGTGCTGTGAACATAGTATATCTTGATTTCAACAAGGCATTTGATACAGTTTCACATAATGACCAAATACAAAAGTTGTACAAGCTAGGACTTAACCCTTTGGTGGTTTAGTGGATATACAGTTGGGTAAAGGATAAATACCATAGTGTGGTTGCAAATGGGGTTCACTCAGAACAGAGAGCAGTCACTAGTGGTGTACCACCAGGCTCTGTACTAGATACTGCTCTATGTAATCTATATGTAATTGATATAGTCAAAGGTTTGTTGGGCAAGGTAAGACATGTTGCGGATGACACAAATATGTGTAATTGGGTTGATATCCCTGGAGGTGTCTGTAACATGGAACATGATTTGGCATTGCTGAAAGACTGATCAAAACAGTGGAAACTGCAGTTCAATGTTTCTAAATGTAAAATAATAAACCTAGGGAAAAAGATTCTCCTGAGAGAGTACAACATTGGGGATACAGTGTTGGCCAGCACTACAGAGGAAAAAGATTTGGGGATACTACTTTCAGATGATTGCAAAATGAGAAAACATTGTTACCAGGCAGTGGGAAAAGCAAATAGAATACTAGGATGCAACACTAGAGGGATCACCAGCAGGAGGAAGGAGGTTCTGATTCCCCTATATAGATCTTTAGTGAGACCTCATTTAGAATACTGTGTCCAGTTCTAAAGACCTCACTTACAGAAAGATATTGATTAAATAGAATGAGTCCAGAGATGGGTAACACAAATGTTGAAAGGTTTGGTGGATACAACATATCAAGAGCGACTTCAGGAACATAATATGTACAGTCTGGAGGAAGGAGAAAGGGGAGACATGATTGAAACCTTTATTGTAAATACATCAAGGGGGTGAATAAGGTTAAGGAGGGCAGTTTTTTCAATCTGAAACCAAAATCAAGAATACAGGGACATGACCTCAAACTAACTGGAGGAAAGCTCAAAACTAATCTTAGAAAGTTTTATTTTGGGGGGAGGGATGGAGAGGAGTCCTGACACATCAAGGCTCACGCTGGACGGCCCCGTCTCCACCTGAAACCCCCGCCACTGCCTGATGCTGGGAGTGTGCTGTGAGGCTATCTGTGGGACCGTGACGCTGGAAGAATGAGGAGAGGGGAACGCGGCCATACACGACTCTAGCTCCAGCACCCAGCTCCTAGCTAATCCACCCTGCAGGAGGTAGCAGACCCACAGAGTTTGCCTTCCACCTTCCGCCGTAAATTGGCAGATGATGGACTTTATAGGCATAACACAAATGTAAACAAATATATACATTTATTTAAAGAGAAACATACAAGATAAATCAAAACATATATAACACATTGGCCGTTCATAGAAAGACCTAAGAACACAAAGAATAATAACACACCACCTACAAACCAGATACGATACAATATACTGGAGAGAAGGACATCAAGGTCGCTTCCTACTAGTAGGTATATAACAGTATAATTTTGGAGGGCGTGTATCATGTACAGCTCAGCTCGACACGTTGCGCATATTGAAAGGACGCTTCTTCAGGAGCTTATGGTGTGTTATTCTAAAAAGTAAAAGATGAGAGAACATGTGGAGAACGTGGTCAGCAGCACAGCCGAAATCACAAAGATTTGTCCTCAGATGGCTTTGATAAAATAATCTATAAGTACAAGCTCTCAAAGAGTCCTTGGATGGAATGTTTACAGGAACCTCACAAAGAAAAGACAGCCTAGTTCTGGACAATTGTATTAAAGTTTATAGAGTAGTTAGGGGGGATCCCACTAATTACAGGTTTTCATTTGTCCAGAAAAAAAACGTTCCAGGAGAGGTATGTGACTGTCTTCTCCTCTACACCAAGACTGTCACTACAAGCGGAGGCATCTCTGTTAGCAGAGATGTTGGCCATAGTTGAGGTATCCCTGAAAACGGATATTGCGGCAGTTCACTCAGACATCCAGGAGGTTTTGGGCTGAGTGGAAGAGATGGAAGAAAGACTGGATACGCATGATCAAAGGCTAGAGGAAATGCATGAACAGATTAAGTCCCTTCACCCCCTTCCCTACCGGGCTGGGAAAAGAATATTGGAACATCATCGACCCTAAGCAACATGCAATGGACTCACAATGAGGGGCGAAGGGGAGGAGAGAGGGGGAGTAAGATATGAAACGGATAAAGAATGGGCTGTCCCGCCACCTCCATACCCTTTTTTGATTAACTAATTTCTCTACACAGATTGGGAAAAAGGAGGAGGAGGACCTACTGAGGTATTGATTTTGAGAGATATGGAAAAAAGGGAAAGGTCAGGGCGCAGTTAAAAGTAAGGGAAGGGACAATACAGGAGGGGGAGGGAGGGAGGGAGAAGGGAAGGGAAAAGGGTAATTAACAGGCAGATGGGAGGGGGGAATGGTGGGTTTGGGGGTCCAGCGGGTGGCTGGAAGTGTCAGGAGCAGCCGCCCCTTTGGAGGTAAGGACATAAGGCAACACCTAGAGAGATGTTGCCTGATCCGTACAATGAACAAATTGTGAAAATTGTTTAGCTCCCCACAGGGGCTATGCCCCTAAGGGGGGGGGGGGGGGCTGCTGCGATGGGGGGTGGGATTGGGTTTTTTTTTTGTTTGTTTTATTTTCACATCCTCTTTATATCCCTCTCCCTTTCTCTTCTGTTTCCTCAGGATCTTAAAGGGGTCTAACAGCAGCCCCTTATAATTAATCATGGCTACAATAAAATTAGCGACCTTAGTGACCTATAACGAAAATACCCCTAGTAAAAAGTATGAAGTGAATAAAGAATTGCACTATTATGAGGCGAATGGAGTTTGTCTTCAGGAAACACATATTACACATGCTTCGGGGGTAGACTGTCTTCCCATTTGTTCCCTATGTGGTTTTATTGGGGCTCAACATTAACTCGCTCACGGGGAGTAGCCATTGGATTTGATAGAAGAATGGTGTTTGTTGTAAAGGAGCAACTGGCAGACCCAGAGATAAGGTTTCTATTCATAAAGGGAAGACTGTTCAATGTGGATTGTACTATTGCAAGCATTTACTCCACAAACAGAGAACCAGACAAGTTCCCGAGGAAAACTTTGAAAAAGCTGATAGTATTCAAAGAAGGAGAATTATTAGTAGCTGGGGATCTCAATTTGAGTATAGACACACTGGTAGATGCTACAGGGATTTTCCCCCACTTCCCAGCACAAAGGCAGAATGAAATAAAGAGACTACCAACTAGTAGTGATGAGCCGAACACCCCCGGGTTCGGTTCGCACCAGAACCCGCGAACGGACCGAAAGTTCGAACGAACATTAGAACCCTATTAAATACAATGGATGCGAACGTTCGAATTCTAAAGTGCTAATTATAAAAACTATTATGCATGTTATTGTCCTAAAAAGGGTTTGGGAACCCGGGTTCTGCACCAGGGGACATGTATCAATGCAAAAATAAGTTTTAAAAACGGTCGTTTTCCGGGAGCAGTCATTTTAATGATGCATAAAGTGAAAAAAAAAAAGTCAAATATTCCTTTAAATATCGTACCTGGGGGGTGTCTAAAGTATGCCTGTGAAGTGCCACGTGTTTCCCGTGTTTAGAACTGTCCCTGCACAAAATGACACTTCTAAAGGAAAAAAAAGCCATTTAAAACTGCTTGCGGCTTTAATGTAATGTCTGGTCCCGGTAATATGGATGAAAATCTTTAAGAAAAATGGCATAGCTACCCCATGACCCCCCCCTACCCCAGCCCATTACCAGCCCCTTTGGGTCTTGTATGGATATTAAGGGGAACCCCGCACATAAAATAAAAAAGGCCCTATATACTCTGAACAGCCGTATACAGGCGGTGCATACAAGACAGGGACTGTAGGTTTGTTCTTATGTAGAATCTGTTTGTAATTTTGAACAGGTACATTGTTGAAGTGTAGCTCCAGACCAAAAATCTATTTTTAAACTTTTTGGAAAACATAGGTAAGGGTTATCACCCCTGTAACATTTGTTTTGCTGTCTGTGCCCCTGTTCAGAACATTTCACCTCACTTTCCGTCCTAATGACAACTGTTTTTGAAATGTGGTGTTTTTCTTGAAACAAGGATTGCTGATAAAGCATCAGTACAGAGGAGACACCTTTCTCCCATATTTATTCTTACAGGAGAGAATTTTCCTTCCTAGTGGTAGATTTCCTCTCACTTCCTGTTGTCTTCTTGCGTTTGCAAGTAGGAGTCGTTTGTAAGTTGGATGTTTGAAAGTAGGGACCTGCCGTATATACTCTGCAGAAATAGGCCCCTTAGTTGTTGGTGTTGGCACAACACTGTAAGCACTCACAGTTACTCTTGGTTGGTGCTGGAACGCCCTGCTGTCAACTATTATATCAGGAATTTTAATTACATATAATTGTTGAACAGTGGTAGTAAAAATTGGGCCTTTGATGGTGGTGCTGGTGCCACAACACTGTAAGCCCTGACAGTTACTCTTGGTGGGTGCAGCAATGGGCCCTGCTGTGAATTATTAGATCAAGAATTGTAATTACATGCCCCTGTTGAACAGGGGCTGAAAAATTGGGCCTTAGGCACTGGTGGCACAACACTGCAACCCTTCACAGATACTGTACTTGGAGCACAGCAATGAGCCCTGTTGCAAAGTATTGCTTCAAAAATTGTAATGACACGCCCCTGTTAAACAGGGGCTGAAAAATTGGGCCTTAGGCACTGGTGGCACAACACTGCAACTCCTCACAGATACTGTACTTGGAGCACAGCAATGAGCCCTGTTGCAAAGTATTGCTTCAAAAATTGTAATTACACGCCCCTGTTAAACAGGGGCTGAAAAATTGGGCGTTAGGCACTGGTGGCGGCACCCATAAACAAAAATGATCTTCCAAGCTATCATCATCAATCGTATCATTGAGGACTCGGAGGAGGAGGATAGCCAGTCAACATAACAGCACAGGCACTCAGCATCAGCATCAGTCTTGAAGGGATGTGACATTTTAAAATCAATTAGTCTGTTATATCAGCATCAGGTGTGTGGTAGCTGGTGGTGATCCAAGACTGGTTCATCTTGATGAAAGTCAGTCGATCAACCGAGTCGGTGGACAGGCGCACCCTGTGATCCGTGACAAATCCTCCAGCAGCACTGAATGTGCGTTCCGAAAGAACGCTGGATGCAGGACAGGCCAGTAGCTCAATTGCATACTGTGCAAGCTCTGGCCAGTGATCCATCCTCAAGACCCAGTAAGCCAGAGGATTTTCGGTGGGGAAGGTGTCCAAGTCTGACCTTGCCCCTAGATATTCCTGCACCATGTTTATCAGACGCTGGCGATGGTTGCTGGAACCGATCATACTTTGGGGCTGCGGACTAAAGAATTGTCTGAACGCATCGGTCAGACGGCCACCTTCCCCACCGCTCCTTCTTTGACTGGCCGAAGCCTCAGCAACTCGTTGTCCAGGACCAGGAGTTTGCAACCTCCCAGTCTCTGGGAACGCGTTGCACAGACCTTTCTGCAAGGCCTCCCGGAGTTGTCTCATCCTCTGCTCCCTCTGCGACGGTAACATAAGGTCCGCAACCTTACCCTTGTACCGTGGATCAAGGAGAGTGGCCAGCCAGTAATGGTCCCTCTCCTTGATCCGAAGAATACGAGGATCCTTCCGCAGACTTTGCAGGATCAGGGAGGCCATGCAGCGTAGGTTTGCTGAGGCATTCGCTCCGGAGTCCTCTGGGTCACTAAGGACGACATGATCCGCAGCCACCTCCTCCCAGCCACGTACAAGTCCACTGGTTTCTTGGGACTGTAAATCATCCCTAAAAGACTGCTGCTGATGATGCTGAGTGCCAGCCTCCACCTCCATGCTGACACAATCCTCCTCCTCCTCCTCCTCCTCCTCCTCCTCCTCCTCTTCCTGTGCGATGGGTGGGACAGAAGGAACACTGTCTGGGTAAAGGGGGCCTTGAGAGGCAAGGAAGTCCTCCTCTTCCTGCCTCTGTTCTGCCTCAAGTGCCCTGTCCATTATTCCACGCAGCGTGTGCTCCAACAGGTGGACAAGAGGTACAGTGTCACTGATGCATGCACTGTCACTGCTCACCATCCTCGTGGCCTCCTCAAATGGTGCCAGGACAGTGCATGCATCCCTGATCATGCCCCACTGGCGTGGAGAAAAAAAACCAAGCTCCCCTGACCCTGTCCTGGTGCCGTAGTCGCACAGGTACTCATTGATGGCCCTCTGCTGCGTGTGCAGCCGCTGCAGCATGGCCAACGTTGAGTTCCACCTGGTGGGCATGTCACATATAAGGCGGTTCTTGGGCAGGTTCAACTCCTTTTGCAGCTCAGCCAGGCGAGCACTGGCATTATAAGATCTGCGGAAATGCACACAGACTTTCCTGGCCTGCCTCAGGACATCCTGTAAGCCCGGGTACCTGCCCAAGAAGCGCTGCACCACCAGGTTAAGGACGTGAGCCACACAGGGCACATGGGTCAGTTGTCCCTGTCGGAGGGCGGAGAGGAGGTTGGTGCCATTGTCGCAAACCACCATTCCTGGCTTAAGCTGGCGTGGCGTCAACCACCTCTCGGCCTGGCCCTGCAGAGCAGACAGGACCTCTGCCCCAGTGTGGCTTCTGTCCCCCAAACACACCAGCGCAAGCACGGCATGGCATCTTTTTGCCTGCGTACTTGCGTAGCCCCGTGAACGGCTACGGAGCACCGCTGGTTCATAGGACAAACCACAGGAAGAGGCCATGGAGGAAGAAGAAGAGGAGGGGGTGGAGGAGAGAGGTGTGTCACAACCAGTAGTAGCATTTTGGAGGCGTGGCGGTGGGACAACCTCCAACACTACTGCACCTTGTCCTGAATCCTTCCCAGCTGCCAAAAGAGTGACCCAATGGGCCGTGAAAGAAAGGTAACGTCCCTGTCCATGCCTGCTGGACCATGAGTCAGCGGTAATATGCACCTTACCGCTGACCGCCCTGTCCAGCGAGGCCAAGACATTGCCTTCCACATGCCGGTAGAGAGCCGGAATAGCCTTCCGTGAGAAAAAGTGGCGTTTGGGAACCTGCCACTGAGGAACCGCACATTGCACAAACTCACGGAAGGGGGCCGAGTCTACCAACTGAAAAGGCAGCAGTTGAAGCGCTAGCAATTTAGCCAAGCTAGCATTCAACCGCTGGGCATGTGGATGGCTGGGAGTGAACTTCTTTCGACGGTCCAGCAGCTGGGGCAGGGAAATTTGCCTGCTAGAATCGGACGTCGGTGTACTGCTAGCAGAGTGGGCGCAAGTACTTGGCTGTGACACACCTAATTCTACACCTTCATTCCTCTCAGTGCATGTTTCAGAGAGGACTGAAGTTATAGTGGGGTTGGAGATCCCAGCTGATGCGGTGCAAGGAGAGGTCCGCTTTGTTCTTTGGTGTGGGTCTTTGAGGTAGGCTTGCCAACGAGCTGCATGGCAGGTCAACATATGTCTGGTCAGGCATGTGGTACCCAAGCGGCTGATGTTTTGGCCACGCGATATACGCTTGAGACATATGTTGCAAACAGCAGCTGTGCGATCTGATGCACTAGCCTCAAAAAAGGCCCACACCAAAGAACTTTTTGAATGACGGGCAGAGGCAGCGCCCTGCACAGGCGGAGCTCTGCGGTGTGATTCCGTCGGTGTACTGCCCTTACGCTGGCCACCAAAGGGCATCCTGCCTCGTTGGAGATG
Organism: Rana muscosa; assembly: GCA_029206835.1. Classification (NCBI taxonomy): domain Eukaryota; kingdom Metazoa; phylum Chordata; class Amphibia; order Anura; family Ranidae; genus Rana; species Rana muscosa. The sequence continues at coordinate 166,206,061 of CM055125.1, read as the reverse complement.
TGCCTCCTCCTCATCCTCCTCCTCCTCCTCTCTCCTATTAGGCACCCACGTGGAGTCATTGACCTCATCATCCCCTCCCTCCTCATCACTGGAGCCAATCTGGCAGTATGCTGCAGCTGCTGGAACATGACTGCCAGATTGGTGTCCTTCTTGAGCATCCCCTCTGTCTGCTCTCACGCTACTGCCTTCCTCTAGCTGGGTTTCATCATCAGACCCTTCGAAACGCTGGGCATCCTCCTGGAGCATGTACCCAACACTGTGCTGAAACAGTTCGGGGGACTCCTCAGGAGGAGGACATGGTGGGTCTAGGGAAGGAGTGACTGATGATTTGTCTGACATTGATACCAGGGAAGACGACGCTTTGGCAGCTGCTTTTCCAGTACCCTGAGCCTGGGTGAGAGAGGATGAGGAGGAGGAGGAGGGCTTGGTCATCCACTCTACCAAGTCTTCGGCATGATGTGGCTCAACATGTCCAGCTGCCGAAAAGAAGGACAAGCGTGTCCCATGGCCATGTGCTGATGACAATGCACCGCGTCCACGACCAGCACTGTTGCCCCCAGACACAGAGCCTGCTTGCCCTCTTTTATTGCCTCCTGACTGTCTGCCTCTCCTTGTTTGCCTTCCAGACATTCTAATAGATGGCCTGCAGGGAGATGGGAAAAAAGCAATAAGGGCTACCTTCAGGTGTCCTTCTCTGTCCCTTGAAACAAGGACTTTCACAGTGAAAGAAACTGACACTGTCCCTACCTAGAGTTTTCTGTCCCTAGAATAAATGTTTTTTTTAATCACAATATAGCACAAGGACAATTCACTCAATGTCTCTCCAGGTCCCTGGAAACAAGGACTTGCAGAGTGAAAGAAACTGACACTGTCCCTACCTAGAGTTTTCTGTCCCTAGAATAAATGTTTTTTTTAAGCACAATATAGCACAAGGACAATTAACTCACTGTCCTTACAGGTCCCTGGAAACAAGGACTTGCAGAGTGAAAAAAAAAAACACTCTCCCTACCTACAGTTTTCTGTCCCTAGAAAAAATGTTTTTTTTAAGCACAATATAGCACAAGGACAATTAACTCACTGTCCTTACAGGTCCCTGGAAACAAGGACTTGCAGAGTGAAAGAAAAAAAACACTCTCCCTACCTACAGTTTTCTGTCCCTAGAAAAAATGTTTTTTTTAATCACAATATAGCACAAGGAAAATTAACTCACTGTCCTTACAGGTCCCTGGAAACAAGGACTTGCAGAGTGAAAGAAAAAAAACACTCTCCCTACCTACAGTTTTCTGTCCCTAGAAAAAATGTTTTTTTTAATCACAATATAGCACAAGGAAAATTAACTCACTGTCCTTACAGGTCCCTGGAAACAAGGACTTGCAGAGTGAAAGAAACTGACACTGTCCCTACCTAGAGTTTTCTGTCCCTAGAATAAATGTTTTTTTTAAGCACAATATAGCACAAGGACAATTAACTCACTGTCCTTACAGGTCCCTGGAAACAAGGACTTGCAGAGTGAAAGAAACTGACACTGTCCCTACCTAGAGTTTTCTGTCCCTAGAATAAATGTTTTTTTTAATCACAATATAGCACAAGGAAAATTAACTCACTGTCCTTACAGGTCCCTGGAAACAAGGACTTGCAGAGTGAAAGAAACTGACACTGTCCCTACCTAGAGTTTTCTGTCCCTAGAATAAATGTTTTTTTTAATCACAATATAGCACAAGGAAAATTAACTCACTGTCCTTACAGGTCCCTGGAAACAAGGACTTGCAGAGTGAAAGAAACTGACACTGTCCCTACCTAGAGTTTTCTGTCCCTAGAATAAATGTTTTTTTTAAGCACAATATAGCACAAGGACAATTAACTCACTGTCCTTACAGGTCCCTGGAAACAAGGACTTGCAGAGTGAAAGAAAAAAAACACTCTCCCTACCTACAGTTTTCTGTCCCTAGAAAAAATGTTTTTTTTAAGCACAATATAGCACAAGTAAAATTAACTCACTGTCCTTACAGGTCCCTGGAAACAAGGACTTGCAGAGTGAAAGAAAAAAAACACTCTCCCTACCTACAGTTTTCTGTCCCTAGAAAAAATGTTTTTTTTAATCACAATATAGCACAAGGAAAATTAACTCACTGTCCTTACAGGTCCCTGGAAACAAGGACTTGCAGAGTGAAAGAAACTGACACTGTCCCTACCTAGAGTTTTCTGTCCCTAGAATAAATGTTTTTTTTAATCACAATATAGCACAAGGAAAATTAACTCACTGTCCTTACAGGTCCCTGGAAACAAGGACTTGCAGAGTGAAAGAAACTGACACTGTCCCTACCTAGAGTTTTCTGTCCCTAGAATAAATGTTTTTTTTAAGCACAATATAGCACAAGGACAATTAACTCACTGTCCTTACAGGTCCCTGGAAACAAGGACTTGCAGAGTGAAAAAAAAAAAACACTCTCCCTACCTAGAGTTTTCTGTCCCTAGAAAAAATGTTTTTTTTAAGCACAATATAGCACAAGGACAATTAACTCACTGTCCTTACAGGTCCCTGGAAACAAGGACTTGCAGAGTGAAAGAAAAAAAACACTCTCCCTACCTAGAGTTTTCTGTCCCTAGAAAAAATGATTTTTTTAATCACAATATAGCACAAGGAAAATTAACTCACTGTCCTTACAGGTCCCTGGAAACAAGGACTTGCAGAGTGAAAGAAAAAAAACACTCTCCCTACCTACAGTTTTCTGTCCCTAGAAAAAATGTTTTTTTTAATCACAATATAGCACAAGGAAAATTAACTCACTGTCCTTACAGGTCCCTGGAAACAAGGACTTGCAGAGTGAAAGAAACTGACACTGTCCCTACCTAGAGTTTTCTGTCCCTAGAATAAATGTTTTTTTTAATCACAATATAGCACAAGGAAAATTAACTCACTGTCCTTACAGGTCCCTGGAAACAAGGACTTGCAGAGTGAAAGAAACTGACACTGTCCCTACCTAGAGTTTTCTGTCCCTAGAATAAATGTTTTTTTTAATCACAATATAGCAGAAGGAAAATTAACTCACTGTCCTTACAGGTCCCTGGAAACAAGGACTTGCAGAGTGAAAGAAACTGACACTGTCCCTACCTAGAGTTTTCTGTCCCTAGAATAAATGTTTTTTTTAATCACAATATAGCACAAGGAAAATTAACTCACTGTCCTTACAGGTCCCTGGAAACAAGGACTTGCAGAGTGAAAGAAAAAAAACACTCTCCCTACCTACAGTTTTCTGTCCCTAGAAAAAATGTTTTTTTTAAGCACAATATAGCACAAGTAAAATTAACTCACTGTCCTTACAGGTCCCTGGAAACAAGGACTTGCAGAGTGAAAGAAAAAAAACACTCTCCCTACCTACAGTTTTCTGTCCCTAGAAAAAATGTTTTTTTTAATCACAATATAGCACAAGGAAAATTAACTCACTGTCCTTACAGGTCCCTGGAAACAAGGACTTGCAGAGTGAAAGAAACTGACACTGTCCCTACCTAGAGTTTTCTGTCCCTAGAATAAATGTTTTTTTTAATCACAATATAGCACAAGGAAAATTAACTCACTGTCCTTACAGGTCCCTGGAAACAAGGACTTGCAGAGTGAAAGAAACTGACACTGTCCCTACCTAGAGTTTTCTGTCCCTAGAATAAATGTTTTTTTTAAGCACAATATAGCACAAGGACAATTAACTCACTGTCCTTACAGGTCCCTGGAAACAAGGACTTGCAGAGTGAAAAAAAAAAAACACTCTCCCTACCTAGAGTTTTCTGTCCCTAGAAAAAATGTTTTTTTTAAGCACAATATAGCACAAGGACAATTAACTCACTGTCCTTACAGGTCCCTGGAAACAAGGACTTGCAGAGTGAAAGAAAAAAAACACTCTCCCTACCTAGAGTTTTCTGTCCCTAGAAAAAATGTTTTTTTTAATCACAATATAGCACAAGGAAAATTAACTCACTGTCCTTACAGGTCCCTGGAAACAAGGACTTGCAGAGTGAAAGAAAAAAAACACTCTCCCTACCTACAGTTTTCTGTCCCTAGAAAAAATGTTTTTTTTAATCACAATATAGCACAAGGAAAATTAACTCACTGTCCTTACAGGTCCCTGGAAACAAGGACTTGCAGAGTGAAAGAAACTGACACTGTCCCTACCTAGAGTTTTCTGTCCCTAGAATAAATGTTTTTTTTAATCACAATATAGCACAAGGAAAATTAACTCACTGTCCTTACAGGTCCCTGGAAACAAGGACTTGCAGAGTGAAAGAAACTGACACTGTCCCTACCTAGAGTTTTCTGTCCCTAGAATAAATGTTTTTTTTAATCACAATATAGCACAAGGAAAATTAACTCACTGTCCTTACAGGTCCCTGGAAACAAGGACTTGCAGAGTGAAAGAAACTGACACTGTCCCTACCTAGAGTTTTCTGTCCCTAGAATAAATGTTTTTTTTAATCACAATATAGCAGAAGGAAAATTAACTCACTGTCCTTACAGGTCCCTGGAAACAAGGACTTGCAGAGTGAAAGAAACTGACACTGTCCCTACCTAGAGTTTTCTGTCCCTAGAATAAATGTTTTTTTTAATCACAATATAGCACAAGGAAAATTAACTCACTGTCCTTACAGGTCCCTGGAAACAAGGACTTGCAGAGTGAAAGAAACTGACACTGTCCCTACCTAGAGTTTTCTGTCCCTAGAAAAAATGTTTTTTTTAATCACAATATAGCACAAGGAAAATTAACTCACTGTCCTTACAGGTCCCTGGAAACAAGGACTTGCAGAGTGAAAGAAACTGACACTGTCCCTACCTAGAGTTTTCTGTCCCTAGAATAAATGTTTTTTTTAATCACAATATAGCACAAGGAAAATTAACTCACTGTCCTTACAGGTCCCTGGAAACAAGGACTTGCAGAGTGAAAGAAACTGACACTGTCCCTACCTAGAGTTTTCTGTCCCTAGAATAAATGTTTTTTTTAAGCACAATATAGCACAAGGACAATTAACTCACTGTCCTTACAGGTCCCTGGAAACAAGGACTTGCAGAGTGAAAAAAAAAAAACACTCTCCCTACCTAGAGTTTTCTGTCCCTAGAAAAAATGTTTTTTTTAAGCACAATATAGCACAAGGACAATTAACTCACTGTCCTTACAGGTCCCTGGAAACAAGGACTTGCAGAGTGAAAGAAAAAAAACACTCTCCCTACCTAGAGTTTTCTGTCCCTAGAAAAAATGTTTTTTTTAATCACAATATAGCACAAGGAAAATTAACTCACTGTCCTTACAGGTCCCTGGAAACAAGGACTTGCAGAGTGAAAGAAAAAAAACACTCTCCCTACCTACAGTTTTCTGTCCCTAGAAAAAATGTTTTTTTTAATCACAATATAGCACAAGGAAAATTAACTCACTGTCCTTACAGGTCCCTGGAAACAAGGACTTGCAGAGTGAAAGAAACTGACACTGTCCCTACCTAGAGTTTTCTGTCCCTAGAATAAATGTTTTTTTTAATCACAATATAGCACAAGGAAAATTAACTCACTGTCCTTACAGGTCCCTGGAAACAAGGACTTGCAGAGTGAAAGAAACTGACACTGTCCCTACCTAGAGTTTTCTGTCCCTAGAATAAATGTTTTTTTTAATCACAATATAGCACAAGGAAAATTAACTCACTGTCCTTACAGGTCCCTGGAAACAAGGACTTGCAGAGTGAAAGAAACTGACACTGTCCCTACCTAGAGTTTTCTGTCCCTAGAATAAATGTTTTTTTTAATCACAATATAGCACAAGGAAAATTAACTCACTGTCCTTACAGGTCCCTGGAAACAAGGACTTGCAGAGTGAAAGAAACTGACACTGTCCCTACCTAGAGTTTTCTGTCCCTAGAATAAATGTTTTTTTTAATCACAATATAGCACAAGGAAAATTAACTCACTGTCCTTACAGGTCCCTGGAAACAAGGACTTGCAGAGTGAAAGAAACTGACACTGTCCCTACCTAGAGTTTTCTGTCCCTAGAATAAATGTTTTTTTTAATCACAATATAGCACAAGGAAAATTAACTCACTGTCCTTACAGGTCCCTGGAAACAAGGACTTGCAGAGTGAAAGAAACTGACACTGTCCCTACCTAGAGTTTTCTGTCCCTAGAATAAATGTTTTTTTTAAGCACAATATAGCACAAGGACAATTAACTCACTGTCCTTACAGGTCCCTGGAAACAAGGACTTGCAGAGTGAAAGAAAAAAAACACTCTCCCTACCTACAGTTTTCTGTCCCTAGAAAAAATGTTTTTTTTAATCACAATATAGCACAAGGAAAATTAACTCACTGTCCTTACAGGTCCCTGGAAACAAGGACTTGCAGAGTGAAAGAAACTGACACTGTCCCTACCTAGAGTTTTCTGTCCCTAGAATAAATGTTTTTTTTAATCACAATATAGCACAAGGACAATTAACTCACTGTCCTTACAGGTCCCTGGAAACAAGGACTTGCAGAGTGAAAGAAACTGACACTGTCCCTACCTAGAGTTTTCTGTCCCTAGAATAAATGTTTTTTTTAAGCACAATATAGCACAAGGACAATTAACTCACTGTCCTTACAGGTCCCTGGAAACAAGGACTTGCAGAGTGAAAGAAAAAAAACACTCTCCCTACCTACAGTTTTCTGTCCCTAGAAAAAATGTTTTTTTTAATCACAATATAGCACAAGGAAAATTAACTCACTGTCCTTACAGGTCCCTGGAAACAAGGACTTGCAGAGTGAAAGAAACTGACACTGTCCCTACCTAGAGTTTTCTGTCCCTAGAATAAATGTTTTTTTTAATCACAATATAGCACAAGGACAATTAACTCACTGTCCTTACAGGTCCCTGGAAACAAGGACTTGCAGAGTGAAAGAAACTGACACTGTCCCTACCTAGAGTTTTCTGTCCCTAGAATAAATGTTTTTTTTAAGCACAATATAGCACAAGGACAATTAACTCACTGTCCTTACAGGTCCCTGGAAACAAGGACTTGCAGAGTGAAAGAAACTGACACTGTCCCTACCTAGAGTTTTCTGTCCCTAGAATAAATGTTTTTTTTAAGCACACTATAGCAGAAGCACAAAACACACTGACACTCTCCCTACCTATCCTTCTCTTTCCCTAAACTAAAGGAATCCAGGTTAAGCAAGAAAGAAATAACAGTCACTGTCCCTGCCTATGCTACTCTATCCCTGCTCCGGAACACACTACACTAGGCCGCCGTGCTGGCGGCCTTTTATAGTGTGGGGCGTGTACTAAACACCCTCAGCAATAATTGGCCACAGGCATCCTGCCTGTGGCCAATCATTGCTCTCCTCGCTGCCGGCGCTGTGATTGGCCAAGCATGCGGGGTCACAGTGCATGCTTGGCCAATCACAGCGCCTGGATGACACTGCGATGGCGTAGTGCATTGTGGGCCGTTCGCGTCACTCGAATTTGGCGCGAACGGCCCAAATCGTTCGATCTTCGTCGAACGATCGAACAGCCAATGTTCGAGTCGAACGTATGTTCGACTCGAACACGAAGCTCATCCCTACCAACTAGTAGATGCCTGGAGGACAGGGACTTTACATTTTATTCTTCAGTCCATGGGTCATTTTCAAGGATTCACTATGTGTTCATAGAACATCAATTATTACATTTTCTCAAAAATCACTCTCTTTGATCATGCCCCAGTAGCGATTCATTTAGAAGCACTGGAAATTAAATGACTCTCTCAGCCAAGAACCTAAGGTAATCAAGAAGATAGAACAGGAGCTGGAGGGTTTTTGCGGCCTATCTTATGGGAATCACATAAGGCTTATATGAGGGGTATATTAGACATTGGAGCATGAAGGAAAAAAGAAAAGAGTGAGCTAGAACAACAGACGAGAGGCATCCCAGAGAAGCAAGATCTGACGATAAAAAAAGAGGAGCTAGCAGCATTATTAGATCAGGAGAAAAAGTGGGCTTTCCATATAGTTAATAAGGAGAGATATCAATGGAGTAATAAATCTGGGAAATGGTTGGCAAGAGCAGAAAGGGAAAAAAAAAAACATTCTTTGTCCCTAAAATTTAAAATTATAAAGGGGAAATGGTGCACTCTTCTCCTGAAATAGCTAAGGTATTCCATTCATACTACAGTCAGCTCTATAGTGTGGGGCAAAATAAGGAAAGTCGAGGGGGTAGGGAGAAGAATCTGGAAATTCAAGAGTAATTGCGTATACTAGGCATTCCAACGGTGCTTAAGGAGGAACTGGACCAATTAGAGGTTCCAATTACGCAGGAGGAAGTGATAAGAGGAATAAAGAACATGGCCTTGGGGAAGAGTCCGGGCCCCGACGGGTACTCTATTCTATATTATAAAAGGTTCCAAAAGCTTCTGATCCCTAAACTGTGTGATTACCTGAATATGATAGCAGAAGGAGAAAACCTTTGGGAGGAGTCTTTGCTGGCAAATATAACTCTTATTCTGAAGAAAGGGAAGGATCCAGTAGCTACTGCAAGCTATAGACCGATATAGCTGTTAAATATGGACATAAAGATCTTCGCTAAAATAATTGCAAAAAGACTAAAACCATTATTGCCAAGCTGGATGCATAACAATCAGGTAGGGTTCATGACAGGGAGGGAGGGCGGGCAGGGATAATTTCCTCAAATCTCTGTTTTTGCTACACGAGGCGAGAAAGAGCGGGGCCCCAATCGTACTACTGTCGATAGATGCCGAAAAGGCTTTTGACAGAGTGGACTTGGGCTTTATGCTAGGAACCCTAAGCCATTTATGTATTGGGGAAAAGATGATGCAATGGATATCTGCATTCTACCACCACCCAACAGCTAAAATAAGAATAAACTGAAGTTTATCCTCCTCACTTGAATTATTTAACGCAGGGGCTGTGTGTTGTTTATTATGCACTGTGGCCCCTCCCACCATCTCTCACACGGACACTCCCCGTACAGTGTGAATGGACGTGCCGCCTCCTCACTGAACTTGCCCTGCCCTTCTGTCATAGGGGAAGGCGCAGCACACTGCCCTTCTGTCAACAGGGAAGCCACTGGTGTCCCTTAGTAACGGGGCTGGATAGAGCTGAGAGGAGACGAGTCCACACTTCTTCCAGGAGAGCAGGTAGCAGCCCCCTCCCCTCTGATCCCTCCATATAATTATCTGCTGCTAATCCTCAGCCCTCATCACCGAACACACACCAACATGACTGAGCTCCAGAGGAGAGGCCCGGGGAAGCCCTGAGTATGACAACACTATCAGTGACAGGGTGAGTGTGAGCGGGGACTGACTGGGACACCTGTGTGCATGGAGTGTACAGGGCCTAGTGAAGGCACTACTTTCATCTGTGGGGGGTACTACCTTCATCTGTGGGGGGGGGCACTACCTTCATCTGTGGGGGGCACTACCTTCATCTGTGGGGGGGTACTACCTTCATCTGTGGGGGGTACTACCTTCATCTGTGGGGGGCACTACCTTCATCTGTGGAGGGGGGCTACCTTCATCTGTAGAGGGGGGCTACCTTCATCTGTGGAGGGCACTAACTTCATCTGTGGAGGGGGCTACCTTCATCTGTGGAGGGGGGCTACCTTCATCTGTGGGGGCACTGCCTTCATCTGTGGGGGGGACTACCTTCATCTGTGGGTGCACTGCCTTCATCTGTGGGGGCACTGCCTTCATCTGTGGAGGGCACTACCTTCATCTGTGGGGGGCGCTACCTTCATCTGTGGGGGGCGCTACCTTTATCTGTGGGGGCACTGCCTTCATCTGTGGGGGGCACTGCCTTCATCTGTGGGGGGGGACTACCTTCATCTGTGGGGGCACTGCATTCATCTGTGGGGGCACTGCCTTCATCTGTGGGGGGTACTACCTTCATCTGTGGGGGCACTGCCTTCATCTGTGGGGGCACTGCCTTCATCTGTGGGGGGGACTACCTTCATCTCTTGGGGCCTTACCACATCTGGTGAAAGGCAGTGTGGCAAGTGACATTCCGCATCTGGTGACACGCTCAGAGCTCATTTATTACTACAATGTAATAATAGAAATAATAGAAATAATGCGCTGACAAATTGCCCACAAAAAATTGATTACCCCCTGCGTGCCATCTCCAACCTCCCCCCAACCGAGCCTTGGCACAATTTTCTTCCACGCAGCCGATCCCCGGTGCCAAAAAGGTTGGGGACCACTGATTTAACGGTACAAGGCAGGGATGCCCCCTCTCACCAATGTTATTTGTAATGGCGTTGGAACCCCTTTTAGCTGCTGTTCACATTAATGCAGATATCAGTGGGGTGAGAATAGGGGACAGGGAGTATAGAGTGGCTGCATACGCAGATTATGTGCTAGTCTATATTTCTAATCCCAGGATAACAATACCAAATGTACTAGAGGAATTGGGCCGATACGGGAAGTTGGCAAAATTTTAAATCAACATGTCTAAATCTGAGATCCTGAATATAACCACCCCAAGGGAGTAACAGCAGGCAATTCAACCTAAATTCCCCTTTGTATGGTGTAGAGAGGAACTCGGATACTTAGGAATAAAACAAACAGCATCTTTAAAGACTTTATATTAGGCTAATTATATCCCAATTAGGGACGAGCTTTATGTTCGAGTCGAACATGAGTTTGACTCGAACATTGGCTGTTCGCCCGTTCAGCGAACAGCGAACAATTTGGGGTGTTCGCAGCAAATTCAAAAAGCCGCGGAACACCCTTTAAAAGTCTATGGGAGAAATCAAAAGTGTTAATTTTAAAGGTTAATATGCAAGGTATTGTCATAAAAAGTGTTTGGGGACCTGGGTCCTGCCCCAGGGGACATGTATCAATGCAAAAAAAAGTTTTAAAAACGGACGTTTTTTCTGGAGCAGTGATTTTAATAATGCTTAACGTGAAACAATAAAAGTGAAATATTCCTTTAAATTTCGTACCTGGGGGGTGTCTAAAGGATGCCTGTAAAGTAGCGCATGTTTCCCATGTTTAGAACTGTCCCTGCACAAAATGTAATTTCTGAAGGAAAAAAAGTAATTTAAAATTACTTGCGGCTATTAATGAATTGTCGCGTCCCGGCAATCCAGATAAAAGTCATTGAAAATGACCCCTTAATATTTATACCAGACCCAAAGGGCCTGGTAATGGACTGGGGGGGACCCCTGATGTTTTTTTCAATGACTTGTCTCTGTATTGCCGGGACCCGACAATTCATTACAGCCGCAAGTAGTTTTAAATTACTTTTTTTCCTTCAGAAATGACATTTTGTGCAGGGACAGTTCTAAACACGGGAAACATGCGCTACTTTACAGGCATACTTTAGACACCCCCAGGTACGAAATTTAAAGGAATATTTCACTTTTATTGTTTCACTTTAAGCATTATTAAAATCACTGCTCCCAAAAAAACGGCAGTTTTTAAAACTTTTTTTTGCATTGATACATGTCCCCTGGGGCAGGACCCGGGTCCCCAAACACTTTTTAGGAAAATAACTTGCATATTAGCCTTTAAAATTTGCACTTTTGATTTCTCACGTTCGAGTCTCATAGACTTTAACGGTGTTCGAATGTTTGAGTGAACTTTTGGTCTGTTCGCATGTTCTGGATGCCAACCGAACTGGGGGGTGTTAGGCTCATCCCTAATCCCAATGCTCAATAAGGTTAACCACTTAAGCCCCGGACCAATACGGACCATAATGACCAGAGGTGATTTCACAATTTGGCACTGCGCTGCTTTAACTGGAAATTATGCGGACATGCAATGTTGTACCCAAACAAAATTTGCGTCCTTTTCTTCCCACAAATAGAGCTTTCTTTTAATGGTATTTGATTGCCTCTGCGATTTTTTTTTTTGCGATATGAACGGAAAAAGACTGAAAATTTTGAAAAAAAATGATATTTTCTACTTTTTGTTATAAGAAAAATCGAATAAGCTAAATTTTAGTCATACATTTAGGCCAAAATGTATTCAGCCACATGTCTTTAGTAAAAAAAATGTCAATAAGCGTATATTTATTGGTTTGCGCAAAAGTTATAGCGTCTACAAACTAGGGTACATTTTCTGGAATTTACACAGCTTTTAATTTATGACTGCCTATCTCATTTCTTGAGGTGCTAAAATGGCAGGGCAGTACAAAACCCCCCAAAATGACCCCATTTTGGAAAGTAGACACCCCAAGGAAATTGCTGTAAAGCATGTTGAGCCCATTGAATTTTTTTTTTTTGTCCCAAGTGATTGAATAATGACAAAAAAAAAAAATACAAAAAGTTGTCACTAAATGATATATTGCTCACACATGCCATGGTTATATGTGGAATTGCACCCCAAAATACATTTTGCTGCTTCTCCTGAGTACAGGGATACCACATGTGTGGGACTTTTTAGGAGCCTAGCCGCGTACAGGCCCTGAAAACCAAGCACCACCTTCAGGATTTCTAAGGGCGCAAATTTTTGATTTCACTCCTCACTACCTATCACAGTTTCGAAGGCCATAAAATGCCAAAATAGCACAAAACCCCCCCAAATGACCCTATTTTAGAAAGTAGACACCCCGAGGAAATTGCTGAGAGGCATGTTGAGCCCATTGAATATTTAATTTTTTGTCCCAAGTGATTGAATAATGACAAAAAAAATAAAAATTTACAAAAAGTTGTAACTAAATGATATATTGCTCACACATGCCATGGTTATATGTGGAATTGCACCCCAAAATACATTTTGCTGCTTCTCCTGAGTATGGGGATACCACATGTGTGGAACTTTTTAGGAGCCTAGCCGCGTACGGGACCCCGAAAACCAAGCACAGCCTTCAGGATTTCTAAGGGCACAAATTTTTGATTTCACTCCTCACTACCTATCACAGTTTCGAAGGCCATAAAATGCCAAAATAGCACAAACCCCCCCCCCAATGACCCCATTTTGGAAAGTAGACACCCCAAGATATTTGCTGAGAGGCATGGTGAGTATTTTACAGCTCTCATTTGTTTTTGAAAATGAAGAAAGAAAATATATATATATTTTTTTTTCAATTTTCAAAACTTTGTGACAAAAAGCGAGATCTGCAAAATGCGCACCATACCTTTCAGCAAATAGCTTGGGGTGACTACTTTCCAAAATGGGGTCATTTGCGGGGGGGGGGGGTTGTGCCATCTGGGCATTTCATGGCCTCCGAAACTGTGATAGGCAGTGAGGAGTGAAATCAAAAATTTACACCCTTAGAAAGCCTGAAGGCGGTGCTTGGTTTTTGGGGTCCCGTATGCGGCTAGGCTCCCAAAAAGTCTCACATATGTGGTATCCCTGTACTCAGGAGAAGCAATAGAATGTATTTTGGGGTGTAATTCCACATATGCCCATGGCATGTTTGAGCAATATATCATTTAGTGACAACTTTGTGCAAAAAAAAATAAAAAATATTTTTTCCGCAACTTGTGTCAACATATAAAATATTCCATGGACTCGACATGCCTCTCAGTATATAGCTTGGGGTGTCTACTTTCCAAAATGGGGTCATTTGGGGGGGTTTTGAACTGTCCTGGCATTTTATACACAACACTAGGAAGCTTACATCCACTCTTCTAACCACTTGAAGACAAAGCCCTTTCTGACACTTTTTGTTTACATGAAAACATTTTTTTTTGCAAGAAAATTATGTTGAACCCCCAAACATTATATATTTTTTTAAAGAAAAGGCCCTACAGATTAAAATGGTGGGTGTTGCATTTTTTTTCACACAGTATTTGCGCAGCAATTTTTTTGGGGGAAAAAATACCCTTTTTTTAATTTTAATGCACTAAAACACACTATATTGCCCAAATGTTTGATGAAATAAAAAAGATGATCTTAGGCCGAGTACATAGATACCATACACGACATGCTTTAATATTTCGCACAAACGCGCAGTGGCGACAAACTACATACATTTTTAAAAGCCTTTAAAAGCCTTTACAGGTTACCACATTAGATTTACAGAGGAGGTCTACTGCTAAAATTACTGCCCTCGATTTGACCTTCGCGGTGATACCTCACATGCATGATGCAATTGCTGTTTACATATGACGCCAGATCGACGCTTGCTTCGCCATTGAGCAAGAGCAGGGCGGGATAGGGGTGCTTTTTTTTATTATTAATTTTGCTTTTTTGTTTTATTTTTAAACTGTTCCTTTCATTTTTTTTTTTATCATTTTTATTGTTATCTCAGGGAATGTAAATATCCCCTATAATAGCAATAGGTAGTGACAGGTACTCTTTTAAAAAAAAACTGGGGTCTATTAGACCCTAGATCTTTCCTCTGCCCTCAAAGCATCTGACCACACCAAGATCGGTGTGATAAAATGCTTTCCCAATTTCCCAATGGCGCTTTTTTTTATCCGGGGGGGACATTCCCTCCCACTGCTTGTAAAAGCAGTCCAGAGGCTAATTAGCCGCTAGGATTGCTTTTACATGAAAGCCGTCCGCTGGCTGAAAAGAATGATACCAAGATGATACCTAAACCCGCAGGCATCAATCTGGTATAACCATTCAAAGTCCAGCAACATACCAGTACGTTGCTGGTCCTTGTTGGACATGTATTGTAATCTTTTTTTTCATGCAGCCTGTTGGCTGAACGAAAAAGAGACTGATCGGTGGGTATGCCCACCATTAGAATACCTCCCTTCATCCACCCACTTCTAATGATGGGCATACATGCACCATTTATATATGCCGAAGCATGGGGGCATCTTCCCGCAAAAGTTATGCCGCATACACACGGTCTGACTTTTCCACAGGCAAGCCTCCGTCGGAATTTTGACCGTATGTACGCAGCATTAGGAGCAAAATCGCTCCTCCGCCCCTGGTGCCCCCATGCTTCGGTATATATGCTCTTTTTTTTTAACTGTGGTGGTGAAATCACCTCCTACAGCACTGGAGTTGCAGGGATCAGGCCTGTCTCTGCGAACGCTGCAGTTATGTGTGTTGTGTTTTGTAAGTGACAGTGATCGATCGATACTGCACTTGGGTGGCCTGGGCTGGACGGAGGGGCAAAACGCAGGTGCTAGCAGGTATCTGGGCTGATCCCGCTAACACTGCGTTTTTGGGAACCCTAAACTGCTGGGGACACTAGTATAGATCTGATCAGATCAGATATTGATCTGTTCAGATACTATACCACTAAGGGAGGTGTATGCTTCACGTGTGGGTGTTAGCATTACTGGCACTAACCTGACGCTGCCTGGGGTGACGCAGACCCTCTCTGACGCTAAAACCTAATTGATATCACCCGCCGGGCGATCAGGGGGTTAAACCTTTATTGGGTTATATACGGCGGGTGCCCTGACACTATAAAAAGCAAACTAACTAACCAGCGTCCACCCGTAACACTTATATGGTGATCACTGGTGAAAGGGTTAACTAGTGGCAATCGGGGGGTTAAACCTTTATTAGGTAATATATGGGGGTACCTGACGCTATATAAAAACCTGACGGGGAACCTAAATAACAAAATAACTAACTGGCTAACCAGTGTCACCAGTAACACTTATACGGTGATCACTGGTGAAAGGGTTAACTAGGGGCAATTAGGGGGTTAAAACCTTTATTAGATAATATATGGGGGTACCTAGCGCTATAAAAACCTGCGGCAAACCTAAAAAAAATAACTGGCTACCTAGCGGCACCAGCATAACTAATACAGCGATCAGAAAAATGATCGCTTAGTGACACTAGCAAAAGGGGGTTAAAGGGTTACCTGGGGGCCGATCAAGGGGTTAAACCTTTATTAGGTAATATATGGGGATACCTGACACTATAAAAACCTGCGGCGAACCTAAAACAAATAACTGGCTACCTATCGGCACCACTGACACTAATACAGCGATCAGAAAAACGATCGCTTAGTGACACTGGCAAAAGGGGGTGAAAGGGTTACCTGGGGGGCGATCAAGGGGTTAAACCTTTATTAGGTAATATATGGGGGTACCTGACGCTACAAAAACCTGCGGCGAACCTAAAAAAAATAACTGGCTACCTATCGGCACCACCGACACTAATACAGCGATCAGAAAAACGATCGCTTAGTGACACTGGCAAAAGGGGGTGAAAGGGTTACCTGGGGGGCGATCAAGAGGTTAAACCTTTATTAGGTAATATATGGGGGTACCTGGCGCTATAAAAACCTGCGGTGAACCTAAAAAAAATAACTGGCTACCTATCGGCACCACTGACACTAAGACAGCGATCAGAAAAACGATCGCTTAGTGACACTGGCAAAAGGGGGTGAAAGGGTTACCTGGGGGGCGATCAAGGGGTTAAACCTTTATTAGGTAATATATGGGAGTACCTGATGCTATAAAAACCTGCGGTGAACTTAAAAAAAATAACTGGCTACCTATCGGCACCACCGACACTAAGACAGCGATCAGAAAAACGATCTCTTAGTGACACTGGCAAAAGGGGGTGAAAGGGTTACCTGGGGGGGCTATTAAGGGGTTAAACCTTTATTAGGTAATATATGGGGGTACCTGACGCTATAAAAACCTGCGGTGAACCTAAAAAAAATAACTGGCTACCTATCGCACCACCGACACTAAGACAGCGATCAGAAAAACGATCGCTTAGTGACACTGGCAAAAGGGGGTGAAAGGGTTACCTGGGGGGGCTATCAATGGGTTAAACCTTTATTAGGTAATATATGGGGGTACCTGACGCTATTAAAACCTGCGGCGAACCTAAAAAAAATAACTGGCTACCTATCGGCACCACCGACACTACCGACAGTAAGACAGCAATCAGAAAAACGATCGCTTAGTGACAGCGGTGCTAGGGGGGTTAAACCTTTATTAGGTAATATATGGGGGTACCTGACGCTATAAAAACCTGCGGTGAACCTAAAAAAAATAACTGGCTACCTATCGGCACCACCGACACCACCGACAGTAAGACAGCGATCAGAAAAACGATCGCTTAGTGACAGCGGTGCTAGGGGGTGAAAGGGAACCTGGGGGGCGATTAAGGGCTTAAACCTTTATTAGGGGGGGTTAGGGGGCTACACTGGACCTAAAACTAACTGACACTGGCAAAAGGGGGTGAAAGGGTTACCTGGGGGGCGATCAATGGGTTAAACCTTTATTAGGTAATATATGGGGGTACCTGACGCTATAAAAACCTGCGGCGAACCAAAAAAAAATAACTGGCTACCTATCGGCACCACCGACACCACCAAAAGTAAGACAGCGATCAGAAAAACGATCGCTTAGTGACAGCGGTGCTAGGGGGTGAAAGGGAACCTGGGGGGCGATTAAGGGGTTAAACCTTTATTAGGGGGGGTTAGGGGGCTACCCTGGACCTAAAACTTACTGACCTGACACTTTTACAGTCACAAATGTCACTGATTGCAGTGATCAGTAAATAAATGGTCACTGCAATCAGTGACACTGTGACTGGGGGCTGGGGGGTGATCTGGGAGGCCTGGGGGGGGCGATCGTGTGCCTATGTGTGCTGGTGTCAGTGTGCTGTTTAGTGCACTAACCTGTGTGTCTTCTCTCCACGGCGCTCGGTATATGTGAGCACCGCAGGAGAGATGACATCACTTCCTCCTGCCTGTGTAAACATTACACAGGCAGAGGAAGCTTTTCATTCGCCGGGAGCGATCGCAAGGGGGTGGCCGGAAACGAATGGCCGTCCCCTCATCACGGATCGCTCCCGGAATGATGCCAACCGCTCACTGTATAGAAAGGGGGTCCGTTGGGACCCCCCAACTATACGAAGGCAGTCACGTACAGGTACGTGATTGTGCCTGTCCGTGCCATTCTGCCGACGTATATATACAGTGAGCGGTCGTTAAAGAACAACTAAACTATCTGAGACATAAACCTATAACATATATATTTGAAATTATCCCAATAACACTACCCCAGGAATACTTTAGGAAATTAGGATCCATAGTGTTAAAACACATGGGCACATCAATATCCTAGGATTTCATATGCAACGCTTGTAAAAGGAAAAAAGACAGGGGGCTAGCAGCACCTGATTTTAAGAAATATTACCAGGCAATCACTATATCACGGATAACAGACTGCATGCACAATAAGGAAGGGAAAAGTTGGGTAGATATTGAGATGTCACAAAGCAAAGTAGATTTAGGGAAGATGGTGTGGATACCACAGCAATATCGAGAATTAGCAAGTAGCACAAATCCATTAACTAAGAACACGTTTAGGATATTGGATGGTCTGGGTAGACTATATCCAGCGCCGGCCCAAGACATGGTGCTGCCTGGGACCAAGAATGAAATGCTGCCCCCCCCAAAAAAAAAAACACGCCCACCAAAACGCCCCCACATTCATTATTTTATATCATGATAAGTAAAATTTTATTTATCAGAAAAGCAGAGTTACATGCAACAGCACCATATGCAAAATTACATGACATACCATTACGTTCAAATCCAAACCACAAACTCCAGTGTTATTTTGTGTTTATCTCATGTTAATTGGTTACAACTATATTGTTGTGTATACACTATTGAGGTCCCTAACAGCCAATTGGGGTCCTCAATCACATTATTGCCCATTTGTGCCAGAGGGGATTGAGCCAAATTCTGGGGGTTGACAGGCAGAGTGCAGGCCCAAAACTAAACTAGCAGCTCCTACGGGGGCAGTGCTACAGTTAGATGACAGGCTAGTAAATTTTTGTCAAATGACAGTAATGACAAGCTCTTACCTGCTAACACAGTAACAAACACTGGAGTCGAAGACAGGCAGCAGGGTGCAGACAGACGATCCCGCCACAAATATACAGGAGATGGTCAGAGACTGTGTGCAGACAATGATACAGGAGATGGTCAGAGACTGTGTGCAGACAATGATACAGGAGATGGTCAGAGACTGTGTGCAGACAATGATACAGGAGATGGTCAGAGACTGTGTGCAGACAATGATACAGGAGATGGTCAGAGACTGTGTGCAGACAATGATACAGGAGATGGTCAGAGACTGTGTGCAGACAATGATACAGGAGATGGTCAGAGACTGTGTGCAGACAATGATACAGGAGATGGTCAGAGACTGTGTGCAGACAATGATACAGGAGATGGTCAGAGACTGTGTGCAGACAATGATACAGGAGATGGTCAGAGACTGTGTGCAGACAATGATACAGGAGATGGTCAGAGACAACACGGTAAACACTGGAGCCACAGAAAGACAGCAGGGTGCAGACAGGCGATCCTGCCACACACAGTAAGACTCTGCCACGCCAGTCGGCTCCCGCATCATTGGGTTTGATTGACAGCAGCGGGGCCAATGGCTGCGCTGCTATCAATCTATCCAATCAGGACCCGAGACACCGGCTGTGGAGCTGGTGTGCTCGTCCCCGTCGTGGGAAAAACCAGGCTCAGGTAAGTAAAAGGGAGGCTGCTGCATCACAGGAGGTTTTTTACCTTAATGCATAGAATGCATTAAGGTAAGAAACCTTGAGACCCCTTTCACACGCCCATAGCGTTGGCGGTAAAATATCGGCAAAACACCGCTATTTTACCGTCGGATTTGTGGCACATTTCACCCACTAGCGGGGCGCTTTTAACCCCCGCTAATGGCCGAGAAAGGGTTAAAATCGCCCGCAAGGAGTGGAGGAGTGGTGTATACAGCGCTCCTAAAGTGACCCAAAGATGCTGCTTGCAGGACTTTTTTTTAACATCCTGCAAGCGCAGCGCCCCAGTGTGAAAGCTTTTTAGCGCTAAAATGCCTATAATGCACCTCAGTGTTTTCATGCAGTTTTGTTAGACCCCTTTCACACTGGAGGCATTTTTCAGGCGCTTTTGGGCTTAAAATAGCGCCTGTAAAGCGCCTCCCCTGGAGTCCCAGTGTGAAAGCCTAAGTGCTTTCACACTGGGATGATGCGCTGGCAGGATGTTAAAAAAAGTCCTGCAGGCTGCATCTATAGGGCGGTGGAGGAACGGTGTATACGCCCCACTAGAGGTCGAATAGCGCCGCTAAAACGACGGTAAAGCGCCGCTAAAACTAGCAGTGTTTTACCATCAATGCCCACCTGCCCCCGTGTGAAAGCAGCCTTAATGTTTTTTTTAAATTGTGTTTTTTGTGCTGTACATACAGGGCAGGCAATGGCATCCTGAGAAGAACATGTGCCATATGTCACCTCTACTGACAATGATCTATCCTGCACAGAGAGGGAGTTGAAACACAGCAGTAACCTTTTTTATGCCTGTTCCCATTAAAATTCATGACATGACCATTGCATCTTGATTAGAAACCAAGAAAACAATACAAATCATTTTATAGTTTGCATTTTTTTAACCACTTGCTTACTGGGCACATAACCCCCTTCCTGCCCAGGCAAAATTTCAGCTTTCAGCACTGTCACGCTTTGAAAAACAATTGCGCGGTCGTGCCACGTAGCTCCCAAACAAAATTGACGTCCTTTTTTCCCCCACAAATAGAGCTTTCTTTTGGTGGTATTTGATCATTTCTGCGGTTTTTATTTTTTGCCCTATAAACAAAAAAAGAGCGTCAATTTTGAAAAAAACACAATATTTTTTACTTTTTGCTATAATAAATATCCCAATTTTTTTTTTTAAATATATATTTTTTTTCTCAGTTTAGGCCGATACGTATTTTTCTACATATTTTAGGTAAAAAAATATAAAAATAAGCGTATAATGATTGCTTTGCGCAAAAGTTATAGCACCTACAAAATAGGGGATAGAATTATGACATTTTTTTTATTACTTTTTTTTTTCCTAGTAATGGTGGCGATCTGCGATTTTTATTGTGACTGCGACATTATGGCGGACACATCGGACACTTTTGACACATTTTTGGGACCATTCACATTTATACAGCGAACAGTGCTATAAATATGCACTGATTACTGTATAAATGTGACTGGCAGGGAAGGGGTTAACACTAGGGGGCGAGGAAGGGGTTAAATGTGTTCCCTATTAGTGATTCTTACTGTGCGGGGAGGTGACTGACTGGGGGAGGAGACCGATGGTTGTCCCTATGTACAAGGGACACACCATCGGTCTCCTCTCCCTGACAGGACGTGGATCTGTGTGTGTTTTTACACACACAGATACACGTCCTTGGCTCTGTGACAGCTAATCGCGGGTACCTGGCGGACATCGCGACCGCCAGGCACGCGCATCGGCACCCGAGTGACACGGCGGGCACAGCTTTTCCCCGATGCGCGCCCACAGCGGCGCGCATCGCGGAAGTAAACAGGAGGACGTCCATGGACGCCCTCCCGGCAATTGAGCCCCGCGCCCGCGCTGTAGACGTCTTTTGTCTATAGCGCGGGCGCAAAGTGTTTAAAAGAATAAAGTTTTGCTTTAAATTACAGGGAAAACATGGGTACAATACACATTAAAAATCCCACATAACTCACCCTTTTTATCAGAGGCAGAGAGGCAGCCCAGGCTCAACTCACAAGGTCACTGTCCAGGGCACAGCCACAGCAGAATTCCTCCTACACTGAATCCCATTCCCAACCCTGTGGTGGATGAGGTGTGTGGGCGGAGCAATCTTGATTGGCACGGAGGCTGAGCGCTGTGAATGCTGGGGCGGCCGCGGCCTCCTGACGTCACCGGTTGCTAGGCAACGGTCGGGACTCGGCAGACACAGTGCAGGAGAAAGCAGCATTAGCAGCTGCACCGCACAGGCATAGCGCACCGCGGCGCCGACCAGCATCCGCTCCGCTCCGCTTCGCTCTGCTCTCTGCCCTGACTGAATGTCACACACTGACTGCCGCCCCCTCCTAAATGCCGCCTGGTACCACGGTCCCATTGGGTCCCATGGTAGGGCCGGCCCTGACTATATCACTGGGAACATAATGCACCTTTAATTTCTTTATTAGATAGACACTAATTACTTTAACCACGTCAGCCTCGGAGGATTTGGCTGCCAAATGACCGGGCCACTTTTTATGATTCGGCACTGCGTCGATTTAACTGACAATTGCGCGGTCGTGCGACGTGGCTCCCAAACAAAATTGACGTCCTTTTTTTCCACAAATAGAGCTTTCTTTTAGTGGTATTTGATCACCTCTACAGTTTTTATTTTTTGTGATATAAACAAAAATAGAGCAACAATTTAAAAAAAATAATATATATATTTTTTACTTTTTCCTATAATAAATATCCCCAAAAAATATTTTAAAAAAAAAAAAAAATTTCCTCAGTTTAGGCCGATACGTATTCTTCTACATATTTTTGGTAAAAAAAATCACAATAAGCGTTTATTGATTGGTTTGCGCAAAAGTTATAGCGTCTACAAAATAGAGGATAGTTTTATAGCATTTTTATTAATTTGTTTTTTTACTAGTAATGGCGGCGATCAGCGATTTTTATTGTGACTGCGACATTATGACGGACACATCGGACACTTTTGACACTATTTTGGGACCATTGTAATTTATACAGCGATAAGTGTTATAAAAATGCACTGATTACTGTGTAAATGACACTGGCAGTGAAGGGGTTAACCAGTAGGGGGCGTGAAAGGGGTTAAGTTTGTCCTAGGGAGTGATTCTAACTGTGAGGGGGCTGGGCTACATGTTACATGACACTGAACGCCTCTCCCCGTTCTGCAGCTCAGTGACACAATCGCGGGACACCGGTGGACATCGAGTCCGTGGGTCCCATGGGCACGGTCACGGAGCTCACGGCAGGAAATTCAAAGTGACGTAAATATACGTTACTTTGCGCAGCCATGACATTCTGCCAACGTATATCCTCGTGACGGGGTCGGCAAGCGGTTAAGCCAGGGAACGAGGATTATGTATACTTTACTAGATGGGCAAAAAAGAGGAAATAATATTGCAGGATGTGTTGAAAGGGAATAGAATATGCACGTTTACTGAAATTACACAAAAGTGGGGAAATATGCCATTAGATAGATGGAGGTGCACACAACTACAGCACGTTACACAAACTTTACCACAGCCACTGCAGGAAAAAGGAAACATGAGGTTAAGGCCCCATGCACACAGGGCGTTTTTACAGCCGCGGTTTTTTACAGCTTAAAAACGCCTGTCCATGTTTTGTAAACATTTTTTGACCTTTTTAAAAAAAAAAAATGCTGGAGCTCAAAAACGCAATTGTGGCGTTTTTGCGCGCTTTTGCACGTTTTCGCTGCGTTTTTGCGCGTTTATGTGCATTTAATAGCGTTGGGCGTTTTTGCAGCTCGAACCTGGAGCTCCAGAACGCACTGGTCTTGGGGTTTTTTTGCAGCTGGAAAACGCCTATGCCACTTGGAGCTCATAAAAGCTCTATGTGTGCATGACACAATAGAATAACATGGATGGGCGTTTTGCAGCTGTAAAAAAAAACGTCTAACGCTGCTAACAGCAGCTGCAAAAACGCCCTGTGTGCATGGGGCCTAATAGAGAAGCTGTTTAGTTCCCCTTTGTGCTTAAAGCAAAGTATATCCAAAATATATAAAATATTGGTAAAGGAAACAGAACATAAATATCCACCTTATTTGGGAAAATGGGAGGAGGAAAAAGGAGCCCTCCGAGAGAGGAAGATTTTAAGATTAGCCTGTTTTTCTTTAAGCGATGCTAATGCCGTGTACACACGACCGTTTTTAATGACTAGAAAAATGAAATTTTTTAAAATGGTCATTAAAAATTATCGTGTGTGGGCTTCAGAGCATTTTTCACGACGTGAAAAACGGCCATGAAAAAATTGGAACATGCTCCAATTTTTCACGTCGTTTTTTACATCGTTGTTTTTCTCGTCATGGGCCCTGTTGGAGCTGGGGGGAGAGAGAGGAAGAGATCAATTTTTTACTATGGGGTTGTTGTGTTCTGTTTTTTTTTTTTTTTTTTTTGGGGGAGGGGGTATGGGATATGGGAAATGTATATGTTGTAATGAACGCTGTAGGGAAACATGGAGGGAACACTGCAGGGAAGCGTGGAGGGAAGGCTACCAGCAAGACCAGAAAGTGATTCCCTGGCTTCAAGCTCCTCTGTCAGAAGACACAGTTTTTTGGAGTACCGCAGCTTGGGGACATGTATGACATCTGCTGCTGCTCCTGATTTCTGCGATTCGGTGACCAGATTGTGATCCCAATTCGAGGGATTATTGATTTTATTTGCCTTCATGTCTGCCTTTGGGGTCCAAAGTCTGCATATATTCCACTAATTTCTCAATTGTTTCCCTTCATCTTTATTTGTTTTCCAGAATAAATGGATATTTGATTTCATTTAAATAGTTGCCTATGTGTTTTTCTTGTGAGTAGGAAGGTACATTTCATAAATATAATGTGTAATTAACAAGGGACACCAACACCAACCTCCTTGAGGGAAAAAAAACCAAGATAATAATGTTGTTGTGATAACTTGACCATAAAAAAATATAGACATCACTATAAAATATTAAAAGACCAGAAAAAAATTAAGAGATCTTGATTCAAAATAGCAAAAAAAATAAAAATTTGAATCCTGCCTTTAAAGAAATAATTTTGTTCGAAACCATTTAGAAAGAAGAAAAGAATGCGCTACATTTAACGATACAAAAATTTGCAGCATGACGAATGTGCTATGTCCATTACGAACACTAGTTTTACCAGAACAAGCACTCCCGTCTTGTAATTTAGTCTGAGCATGCGTGGATTTTTCTCTGATGGAGTTCCCCACAGACGATCGGAATTGGCGATCGTTTTTTTTCCATCGGTAAAATTTAAAACAGGTTCTATTTTTTTATACTGATGGAAAAAAGACCGATGGGGCCCACACACGATCGGTTTGTCCGACGAAAAAAGTCCATCTGTCTTTTTTCATCAGAAAAACCGATCGTGTGTACGCGGCATAAGGGTGCCTATTTTAAAAAAATCCCCTTAGGACAACCTACCACCCATTCAGCAACTTTTGAAAAAATAAAGTATCTTAAGCTCTATTTTACGCATTTAACTCTGCTATCAGTGTCCCTGACCAGCACCATTTCCATAAGTGATGACGGATGATCCAGAACTGTAGTTTTTGCCCACACTGACCAGTCACCTTTTCGTGACATCATCATGTTGTGCAGTATTTTGGAGTCTGAGAGCACCCTGCTGTTGGACAGCCAATAAGAAATGTCCAAGTCACTCAGGCAATGATGTTGACACACAACGAAGGACCCTCCTTTTCTAAAGGAGATAGAAAACTCTTGACCTGACATGTCATTTGACCATGAGTAGCACAGTGGTTATTTAGGGGGTTAGTTGGGGGTAGGGATGAGCCGAAGACCCCCCGGTTCGGTTCGCGGCAGAACATGCAAACTGACAAAAAGTTTGTGCAAACACAGTTAAAGTCTATGGGACCCGAACGTGAAAAATCAAAAGTGCTAATTTTAAAGGCTAATATGCAAGTTATTGTCATAAAAAGTGTTTGGGCACCCGGGTCCTGCCACAGGGGACATGTATCAATGCAAAAAAAAGTTTTAAAAATGTCTGTTTTTTCGGGAGCAGTGATTTTAGTAATGCTTAAAGTGAAACAATAAAAGTGAAATATTCCTTTAACCACTTAAGGACCAAGCCTGTTTTTCAGACTCCGTGTTTACAAGTTAAAATCAAGTTTTTTGCTAGAAAATTACTTAGAACCCCCAAACATTTTATATTGTTTTTTTTCTAACACCCTAGAGAATAAAATGGCGGTCATTGCAATACTTTTTGTCACACCGTATTTGTGTAGCGGTCTTACAAGCGCACTTTTTTAATTAAAAAATAGGACAACAGTAAAGTTAGCCCAATTTTTTTTATATTGTGAAAGATAATGTTACACTGAGTAAATTGATACCCAACATGTCACACTTCAAAATTGAGCCCGCTCGTGGAATGGCGTCAAACTTTTACCCTTAAAAATCTCCATAGGCGACATTACATTTTTTTTACAGGTTGCATATTTTGAGTTACAGAGGTGGTCTAGGGCTAGAATTATTGCTCTCACTCTAACGATTGCGGCGATACCTCACTTGTGTGGTTTGAACACTGTTTTCATATGCGGGCGCTACTCATGTATGCGTTCGCTTCTGGGCGCGAGCTCGTCGGGACGGGGCACTTTAAATTTTAATTTTAATTTTCTTAATTATTTTACTTGATTTAAAAAAAAAATAATTGGGTCACTTTTATTCCTATTACAAGGAATGTAAACATCCCTTGTAATAGAAAAAAGCATGACAGGTCCTCTTAAATATGAGATCTGGGGTCAAAAAGACCTCAGATCTCATATTTAGACTAAAATGCAGTAAAAAAATAAAAAAAATATTTTTGTCATTTGAAAAAATGACAACAAAAAAAATGTGCCTTTAAGACGTACTGTATGGGCGGAAGGGACGTTTTGATGCCGCTTCCGCCCTGCTATGGTATAGAGATGGATGGGGGCCATATTCCCCTCACTCATCTCCATACCCAGCAAGGAAGAGGACCCAATTGCCTATGCCGCTACCGACGGCTCCGGTAAGCGGCGGAGGGCGCGGGAGAGCGGCGCCTCCAATAACGGTGATCTTGCGGGAAATACGCCGCAGAGACCACCATTATCGTTTACAGGACCAGCTCCTAAAGATAACGGCTGCTGCTGTTACCGAGATATCCCTCTTCAAAGTGCCGACGTATATGTACATGAGCCGGTCCTTAAGTGGTTAAATATCATGCCTGGGGGGTGACTATAGTGTGCCTGTAAAGTGGCACATTTTTCCAGTGTTTAGAGCAGTCCCTGCAGCAAAATGAAATTTCTAAAGAAATAAAAGTAATTTAAAACTGCTTGCGGCTGTAATGTATTGTCGGGTAACAATATAGATGAAAATCGACATAGGGAAGGGTTATCACCCCTATAACATTTGTTTTGTTGTCTGTGCCCCTCAGGACTGTCTTATTAGCATCATGGGCCCCTGGGCAAAGTAATGCTCTGGGGCCCCGTGCTGGTTGATAGAATTAAACATATAATAAAATCCCAGCCATCCTGGGACAGCTTAGTAAAAAGCGTGACTGTCCCAGCAAATCTGGGACAGTTGGCAAGTAATGCAATATTATCCTGGGCCCCCCATACACCTAGGGCCCCTGGGCAGTGCCCAGGAGTGCCTATGCATTAAGACAGCCCCGGTGCCCCTGTTTAGAAGATTTCATCTCACTTTCTGTCCCAATGACAATTGGATTTTGAAAATTTTGGGTTATTAGGGAAACAAGGATTGGTGATAAAGCATCAGTAGAGACCCTTTTTTCCCATATTAACTCTTACGGGAGAGAATTTCCCTTCCTAGGGGTAGATTTCCTCTCACTTCCTGTTGTCTCCCACCGTTTGTAAGTAGAAGTTGTTTGTAAGTTGGATGTTTGAAAATAGGGGACCTCCTTTATATACTATACGGCCTCCCCTATATACTCTGCAGAAAATTGGGCCTTAGGTGTTGGTGGTACCAGAACACTGTAAGCCCTCACAGTTACTCTTGGTAGGCGCTGGAATGGGCCCTGCTGTGAAATATTATATCAAGATTTGTAATTACATGCCCCTGTTAAACAGGGGCAGATAAATTGGGCCTTTGGTGGTGGTGCTTCAACACTGTAAGCCCTCACAGTTACTCTTGGTGGGCGCAGGAATGGGCCCTGCTGTGAAATATTAGATCAAAATTGTAATTACACGCCCCTGTAAAACAGGGACAGAAAAATTGGGCCTTGTGCAGTGGTGGTGCCACAACACTGTAAGCCCTCACAGATTCTCTTATTAAGCACAGGAACGAGCCCTTCTGTGAAAAATTAGAGCAAAAATTGTAATTACATGCACAGGAGCAGAAAAATTGGGCTTTAGGCAGTGGTGGTGGCACAACACTGTAAAGCCTCACAGATACTTCTATTTAGCGCAAGAACAGGCCCTGCTGTGAAATATTAGATCAAAAAATTTAATTATGCACCTCTGTTAAACAGGGGCAGAAAAATTGGGCCTTAGGCAGTGGTGGCGGTGCCACAACACTGTAACCCCTCACAGATTCTCTTGTTGAGCGCAGGAACGAGCCCTGCTGTGAAATATTAGAGCAAAAACTGTAATTACATGCCCTTGTGAAACAGGGGTGGAAAAATTGGGCCTTAGGAGGTGGTGGTGGGGGTGGCACAACACTGTAAAGCCTCACAGATACTCTTGTTGAGCGCAGGAAGGAGCCCTGCTGTGAAATATTAGATCAAAAATTTTAATTACACGCCCCTGTTAAACAGGGGCAGAAATATTGGGTCTTAGGCAGTGGTGGTGGTGCCACAACACTGCAACCCCTCACATATACTCTTGTTGAGCGCAGGAACAAGCCCTGCTGTCAAATATTAGATCAAAAAATATAATTACACACCCCTGTTAAACAGGGGCAGGAAAATTGGGCCTTAGGCAGTGGTGGTGGTGCCCTGAACCTAAAATATTCTTAGAAGCTATCATCATGAAGATTGAGGAGGAAAAGGATAGTCACTCAGCATAATAGGATAGTCACTCAGCATAGGCAGTCTTCAAGGGATCCCACATCCATAGAAAAATCAATCGGTTACATCAGCATCAGGTGCTTGGTAGCTGGTGATCCAAGACTGATTAATTTTTATGAATGTGAGCCGATCAACAGAGTCTGTGGACAGGCACACTCTGTGATCGGTTACAAAGCCTCCAGCAGCACTGAATGTGCGTTCAGAAAGAACGCCGGATGGAGGACAGGCCAGTAGCTCAATTGCATATTGAGCAAGCTCTGGCCAGTGGTCCATCCTCAAGACCCAGTAACCCAGTGGATGTTCTGTTGGAAAGGTCTCCAAGTCTGATCTTGCCCCTAGATATTCCTGCATCATGTAATTCAGACATTGGCGGTGGTTACTGGAACCGATCAGACCTTGGCGCTGAGGACTGAAGAATTGTCTGAAGGCATTGGTCAGCTGGCCACCTTCTCCACCGCTCTTTCTGTGACTGAACGAATTGAATAGAAGTAGGACTTAAGGGACCCCAAAAACCCGAAAGACCAGAACAGAAAGGGGGCAGTAGGACTAGATGATGTGACTGAACGAAGCCTCAGCAACACGTTGTCCAGCACCAGGAAATTGTAACCTCCCAGGCTCTGGAAACGCATTGCACAAACCTTTCTGCAAGGCCTCCCGAAGATGTTTCATCCTCTGCTCCCTCTGCGAAGGCTGGATAAGTTCTGCAACCTTACCCTTGTAACGTGGATCAAGAAGGGTTGCCAGCCAGTAATTATCCCTCTCCTTGATACCACGAATCCTAGGGTCCTTTCGCAGGCTTTGCAGGATCAGGGAGGCCATGCAGCGTAAGTTTGCAGAGGCATTCGATCCTGAGTCCTCTTCGTCACTAAGGATCACATGATCCGCAACCACCTCCTCCCAGCCACGTACAACTCCATGGGTTTCTGGGGACTGAAAATGATCCCTTGAAGACTACTGCTGATGCTAAGTGTTATCCTCCACCTCCATGCTGACACAATCCTCCTCCTCCTCCTCCTCTTCTTCTTGTGTGATCAGCGGTCCCACAGGAATACTTTCTGGATAAAGGGGGCCTTGAGAGGTAAGGAAGTCCTCTTCCTCCCGTTGTTCTGCCTCAAGTGCCCTGTCCATTATTCCACGAAGCGTGTGCTCCAACAGGAAGACAAGAGGGACAGTTTCACTGATGCATGCACTGTCACTGCTCACCAGCATGCTTCTCCAGCGACGCTGCAGCGGCGGCGGCCGGGGGATACCCTATGACGTGGGCGGGTGACCCTGCCCCCACTTACGCGTCATGGGGGTTTCGTTCCTCGCTGGAGAATGAGTGGAGACTACAGCGTCGCTGGAGGATGGATCACCGCGGGACATCGAGAATGGATTACAACGCTGGAATGTTTTTTTTATTTTTTATTTTTTTATTTTTCATTAAGGACTTATCCCAACTGTGTCTGTGTGGTTTTAATTTTTTTGACACTTTCTTTTGTGAAATGGTAGGGGTACAATGTACCCCGTTACCAATTCACATAGGGGGGCCGGAATCTGGGGGTCCCCTTTGTTAAAGGGGGCTTCCAGATTCCGATAAGCCCCTCGCCCACAGACCCTCACAACCACCGGGCAAGGGTTGTGGGGATGAGGCCCTTGTCCCCATCAACATGGGGGCATCCTCCCCATGTTGAGGGCATGTGACCTGGTACAGTTCAGGAGGGGGGGCGCTCTCTCTTCCCTCCCTCTTTTCCTGCGGCCTGCCAGGTTGCATGCTCGGATAAGGGTCTGGTATGGATTTTTGGGGGACCCCACGCCATTTATTTTTTAAATTTTGGTGCGGGGTTCCCCTTAAAATCCATACCAGACCTGAAGGGTTTGGTATGGATTTTTGGGGGGAACCCCACACCATTTTTTTTTTAAATGGTGTGGGGTTCCCCTTAATATCGATACCAGACCTGAAGGGCCTGATATGGAATTTGGGGGGACCCCCACGTTTTTTTTTGTTTGGGACATTTTTTTCAATGACTTTGACCTGTATTGCCGGGACCTGACAATTCATGAATAGCCACGAGTAGTTTTAAATACCATACACACCCCCCAGGTACGAAATTTAAAGGAATATTTCACTTTTATCGTTTCACTTTAAGCATTATTAAAATCACTGCTCCCAAAAAAACGGCCGTTTTTTTAAACTTTTTTTTTGCATTGATACATGTCCCCTGGGGCAGAACCCGGGTCCCCAAACATTTTTTATGACAATAACTTGCATATAAAGCTTTAAAATTAGCACTTTTGATTTTTCATGTTCGTGTCCCATAGACTTAAACGGTGTTCGCGTGTTCGAACAAATATTTTGCTTGTTCGCGTGTTCTGATGCGAACCGAACCGGGGGTGTTCAACTCATCCCTAGTGTGCAGCCACTGCAACATTGGCAACGTTGAGTTCCACCTGGTGGGCATGTCACAAATGAGGCAGTTCTTGGGCAGGTTGCATTTCCTTTGAAGGGTCAGCCAGCCGAGCACTGCCATTATATGACTGGTGAAAATGACCTGTTAGGATTAAGTTCACCTGCTGGTGGCACTATCCTGTTCTGGGCTGTTTGCTGCAGTTACAGAATCCACCAGCAGGTGTCTCCCAGGAGCCAGCAGGCTGGTGTAATCAGGCAAATTAATGTTTAGCTGCCTGGGGGCTACTTAAGGCTTATCCTGATCCTTATCCTTATGCTTATCCTGATCTAGTCTGCGCCCCTGTGCCTTGCTCTACCCTCCCTCTGTTCTGTCCCCAGCCATGATCCCCCCTTCCTTGCAACCCTTGTACCCGTGTCCCTTGCTTGGTCAGAATATACTGATATATATATATATATATATATAATTTAGTTGGTCAGGTTCAACAGCTCTTGTTAGTGGGGTTTTTGGTTCTGTTTGGGGTAGTTAATGTTTACTGTGTGCCGTGTTTGCTGTGTTTATTGTTTGCTATTTCTCACTGTAAATAAATATAACTTTAATATATATATCCTTTGTTTGGTCTCAGTTCCCTTGTGTAGCTACGTGTCTGGTCTCCTTAGCCACTGACCCTGACATGACCACAGACTTTCCTGGCCTGCCTCAGGAGATCCTGTAAGCCCGGGTACCTGCTCAATAACCGCTGCACCACCAAATTCAGGAAGTGAGCCAAACAGGGACCATGGGTCAAGTGTCCCTGTCAGAGGGCGGAGAGGAGGTTGGTGCCATTGTCGCATACAACCATTCCTGGCTGAAGCTGGCGTGGCGTCAACCACCTCTGAGCCTGCCCCTGCAGAGCTGACAGAATCTCTGCCCCAGTGCTTGCGTAGCCCCTTGAACGCCTACGGAGCACCGCTGGTTCAGAGGATAAATCTGCAGAGGAATAGGCCATAGAGGAAGAAGAGGAGGGGGTGGAGGAGAGAGCTGTGGCAGAATCACCACTACTAGCATTTTGGAGGCATGGTGGCAGAACAAACTCCAACAATACTGAACCCTGTCCTGCATCCTTCCCAGCTGCCAACAGAGTTACCCAGTGCGCCGTGAAACAAAGGTAACGTCCCTGTCCATGCCTGCTGGACCATGAGTCAGCGGTAATATGCACCTTACTGCTGACCGCCCTGTCCAACGAGGCCAAGACATTGCCTTCCACATGCTGGTAGAGAGCCAGAATGGCCTTTCCGTAACAAGAAATGGCGTTTGGGAACCTGCCACTGAGGTACCGCACATTCTACAAATTCACGAATGGGGGCAGAGTCTACCAGCTGAAAAGGCAGCAGTTGCAGTGGTAGCAATTTGGCCAAGCTAGTATTCTGACACTTAGCATGTGGATGGCTGGGACCAAATTTCTTTCAACGGTTTAGCAACTGGGGTAGGAAAATTTGCCTGCTAAAATCAGATGTTGGTGTACCGCTAGCAGATTGTACCGCTAGCAGATTGGTCGCAAGTACTTGGGACACCTATTTCTATACCTTCATTCCTCTCAGTGCAGGGTTCTGAGAGGACTGGAGGTATAGTGGGGTTGGAGATCCCAGCTGATGAGGAGCAAGGAGAGGTCCACCTTGTTCTTTGATGTGTGTCTTTTAAGTGCTGTTGCCAACGGACTGCATGGGAGGTCCTCATATGTCTGGTCAAGCATTTGGTGCCCAAGCGGCTGCTGTTTTGGCCACGCTTGATACACTTCAGACATATGTTGCAAATAGCAACGATGTGGTCTGCTGCACATGTGTCAAAAAAGGCCCACACCAAAGAACTTTTCAAAATATGCAGGGAGTCAGCAGCGCCCTGCACCTGCTTAGCTCTGCGGTGTGATGCAATAGGGTGGCTGCCCTTAAGCTGCCCCCTGGAGGGCATTCTGCCTCATTGGAGATGTGCCTCCTCCTCCGCCTCCTCCTCCTCTCTTCTATCAGGCACCCAAGTAGAGTCAGTGACCTCATCATCCCCTCCCTCCTCATCACTGGAGCAAACTTGGCAGTATGCTGCAGCTGGGGGAACATGACTGACAGTTTCTCGTCCTTCTTGGGCACCCCCTCTCTCTAGGCTCACGTTACTCCCTTCCTCAACCTGGTTACCATCATCGAAGCCTTCAAATCGCTGCGCATCCTCCTGCAGCATATACCCGACACTGTGGTCGAATAGTTCGGGGGACTCCTCCGTGCATGATGGTGGGGCTAGAGAAGGAGTGACTGTTGACATGGAGCCGATGGAATTGGCCGCTTTGGCAGCTGCATTGGCAGGCAAACTACTCTGAGCCTGGGTGACAGAGGATGAGGAGGATGAGGACGGCTTTGTTATCCATTTCACCAACTCTTCTGCATGTTGTGGCTCAATAACACGGCCAGCTGCAGAAAAAAGGACAAGCGTGCCCCACGGCCACACGTGCTGAGGATGCACCGTGTCCACGACAAGCACTGTTGACTGTAGACACAGAGTCTGCTTGCCCTCTTTTAATGGCCTGTGAGCGTCTGCCTCTCCTTGGTGGCCTTCCGGACATGTTGTAAATTTTCTTTAGCAAAACCACACTACACTGTATTGTGTACTGTGTACACCACCAGAAAAGGTAGTAGCAACTGCACTATGGGTGCACGATACTGTGTACACCAACAGAAGTGTAATAACAACTATGGGTGCACTGTATTGTATACTGTGTACACCACCATAAAAGTAGTAGCAACTGCACTAGGGGTGCACGGTATTGTGTACACCACCAGAAGTCTAATAGCAACTATGGGTGCATTGTATTGTGTACTGTGTACACCACCAGAAAAGTAGTAGCAACTGCACTATGGGTGCACAGTACTGTTTACACCACCAGAAAAGTAGTAACTGCACTAGGGGTGCACAGTATTGTGTACACCACCAGAAGTCTAATAGCAACTATGGGTGCACGGTATTATGTACTGTGTACACCACCAGAAAAGTAGTAGCAACTGCACTATGGGCGCACAGTACTGTGTACACCACCAGAAGTGTAATAACAACTATGGGTGCATTGTATTGTGTACACCACCAGAAAAGTAGTAGCAACTGCACTATGGGTGCACAGTACTGTGTACACCACCATAAAAGTAGTAGCAACTGCACTAGGGGTGCACGGTATTGTGTACACCACCAGAAGTCTAATAGCCACTATGGGTGCATTGTATTGTGTACTGTGTACACCACCAGAAAAGTAGTAGAAACTGCACTATGGGTGCACGGTACTGTGAACACCACCAGAAGCGTAATAACAACTATGGATGCAATGTATTGTGTACTGTGTACACCACCAGAAAAGTAGTAGCAACTGCACTATGGGTGCACTGCATTGTGTAGTGTGTACACCGCCTGAAGTATATTAGAAAAAGTACACCAGGAATGGCCTGCAGTCAAATATAGGCTACACTGGAAGCAGTGCATATATATATATATATATACACAAGACTGACTGTATATATATATATATATATATATATATATATATATATATATATATATATATATTTAATACACTGCAGCTAACTGAATAACCTGCCTGCCTTAAGTATATAAGAAAAAGTACACCAGGAATGGCCTGCAGTCAGATATAGGCTTGGCTACACTGGATGCAGTGTTTATATAAATATACAAGACTGACTGTATATATATATTAAATACACTGCAGTTAACTAAATAACCTGCCTGCTCAATCTAAATCAAACTCTCTCTCCATCCACGCCAACAACACACTACACAGGGCCGATGTGCAGGCAGCCTTATATAGTGTGGGGCGTGGACTTAGTCTTCCTAAGCCATGATTGGCCAAAGGGACCCTGCCTTTGGCCAATTGTGGCTCTCTTAGCTGAGGGTGCTGGAATTGGCCAAAGCATGCAGGTCATGGTGCATGCTTTGGCCAATCATCATACAGCAATGCACTGCGATCTCGCAGTGCATTATGGGGTGTTACGCGGCGCTCGAATTTGCAGCAAACGCCCCATAATGTTAGTTTTTCAACGAACTGCCAAACACCCGATGTTCGAGTCAAACTCATGTTCGACCCGAACATAAAGCTCATCCCTATTGGGGGGTAATGTAAAGGGGAGGTTGATAATGCCTGGAATTCAACTTCAAAACATATGTGTGTACAGCGATATCAGTGTATGGCCACAAAAGGTGAACTAAATATTTTGGTTGTAACTAGGGATGAGCTTCGAGTTCGAGTCGAACCCACGTCTGTTCCGCCGAATTTCGAACATTATGGGCCGTTCGCGCCAAATTCGAGTGGCGCGTCACGGCCCATAATTCACTGCGGCATCACAGTGCATTGCTGGCTGATGATTGGCCAAGCATGCACTATGACCCGCATGCTTGGCCAATCACAGCGCCGTAAGTACAGAGAGCCGTAATTGGTCAAATACAGGGTGGCTTTGGCCAATCATGGCTCAGAGGAGTAGGTACATGCCCCACACTATATAAGGCTGTCGGCTTGGCGGCCTTGTGTAGTGTGTTGCGGCATTGGTTAAAGGAAAGAGACAGAGAGAGAGAGACAGTGTAATTTGATTTGAGTTAGATAGAGCAGGCAGGCGAGTCAGTTAGCTGTAGTTACAGTGTGCAGAGGATATATATGCATCCTAGGTGTTGTATATACAGGTCCTTCTCAAAAAATTAGCATATTGTGATAAAGTTCATTATTTTCTGTAATGTACTGATAAACATTAGACTTTCATATATTTTAGATTCATTACACACAACTGAAGTAGTTCAAGCCTTTTCTTGTTTTAATATTGATGATTTTGGCATACAGCTCATGAAAACCCAAAAATCCTATCTCAAAAAATTAGCATATCATGAAAAGGTTCTCTAAACGA
The DNA here is from genome assembly GCA_029206835.1 of Rana muscosa. Lineage (NCBI taxonomy): Eukaryota > Metazoa > Chordata > Amphibia > Anura > Ranidae > Rana > Rana muscosa. The sequence continues at coordinate 166,170,329 of CM055125.1, read as the reverse complement.
GCTATTAACCTAATCATCTGAATCAACTAATTAACTCTAAACACCTGCAAAAGATTCCTGAGGCTTTTAAAAACTCCCAGCCTGGTTCATTACTCAAAACCGCAATCATGGGTAAGACTGCCGACCTGACTGCTGTCCAGAAGGCCATCATTGACACCCTCAAGCAAGAGGGTAAGACACAGAAAGAAATTTCTGAACGAATAGGCTGTTCCCAGAGTGCTGTATCAAGGCACCTCAGTGGGAAGTCTGTGGGAAGGAAAAAGTGTGGCAGAAAACGCTGCACAACGAGAAGAGGTGACCGGACCCTGAAGAAGATTGTGGAGAAGGACCGATTCCAGACCTTGGAGGACCTGCGGAAGCAGTGGACTGAGTCTGGAGTAGAAACATCCAGAGCCACCGTGAACAGGCGTGTGCAGGAAATGGGCTACAGGTGCCGCATTCCCCAGGTCAAGCCACTTTTGAACCAGAAACAGCGGCAGAAGCGCCTGACCTGGGCTACAGAGAAGCAGCACTGGACTGTTGCTCAGTGGTCCAAAGTACTTTTTTCGGATGAAAGCAAATTTTGCATGTCATTCGGAAATCAAGGTGCCAGAGTCTGGAGGAAGACTGGGGAGAGGGAAATGCCAAAATGCCTGAAGTCCAGTGTCAAGTACCCACAGTCAGTGATGGTCTGGGGTGCCATGTCAGCTGCTGGTGTTGGTCCACTGTGTTTTATCAAGGGCAGGGTCAATGCAGCTAGCTATCAGGAGATTTTGGAGCACTTCATGCTTCCATCTGCTGAAAAGCTTTATGGAGATGAAGATTTCATTTTTCAGCACGACCTGGCACCTGCTCACAGTGCCAAAACCACTGGTAAATGGTTTACTGACCATGGTATTACTGTGCTCAATTGGCCTGCCAACTCTCCTGACCTGAACCCAATAGAGAATCTGTGGGATATTGGGAAGAGAAAGTTGAGAGACGCAAGACCCAACACTCTGGATGAGCTTAAGGCCGCTATCGAAGCATCCTGGGCCTCCATAACACCTCAGCAGTGCCACAGGCTGGTTGCCTCCATGCCACGCCGCATTGAAGCAGTCATTTCTGCAAAAGGATTCCCCACCAAGTATTGAGTGCATAACTGAACATAATTATTTGAAGGATGACTTTTTTTGTATTAAAAACACTTTTCTTTTATTGGTCGGATGAAATATGCTAATTTTTTGAGATAGGATTTTTGGGTTGTCATGAGCTGTATGCCAAAATCATCAATATTAAAACAAGAAAAGGCTTGAACTACTTCAGTTGTGTGTAATGAATCTAAAATATATGAAAGTCTAATGTTTATCAGTACATTACAGAAAATAATGAACTTTATCACAATATGCTAATTTTTTGAGAAGGACCTGTATATTTACACACTGTATTCAGTTTAGCTAGATCCGTTCCTGTTATTCTCTATACTGACAGGCAGGTGATTGTGCTAGCTGCAGTGTTTCACTTAGTGTACTGTGTTCTTTGCACAGTGTGCACTAAAAGCTTACCTGAATACAATTGCTGGTGTTCTGATACAAATACAGGCAGGGAGCTGCAGTATTTTGCTTTAGTGTCCTTTGCACTGTGCGTACCAAAAGCTTACCTGAATACAATTGCTGGTGTTCTGATACAAATACAGGCAGGGAGCTGCAGTATTTTGCTTTAGTGTCCTTTGCACAGTGTGTACCAAAAGCTTACCTCAATACAATTGCTGGTGTTCTGATACAAATACAGGCAGGGAGCTGCAGTATTTTGCTTTAGTGTCCTTTGCTCAGTGTGCACCTAAAGCTTACCTCACTACAATTGCTGGTGTTCTCATACAAATACCACAGGCAGGGAGCTGCAGTATTTTCAGTTAGTGTACTGTGTACTTTGCACAGTGTGCACCTAAAGCTACCTGAAGACAAATGGGCTGGGAGGGGGGGCTACCCATGCCGATTTTCTCAATGATTTTCATCCATATTGTCGGGACCACGCATTACATTAAAGCCGCAAGCAGTTTTAAATTACTTTTTTTCCTTTAGAATTTTGTGCAGGGACAGTTCTAAACACGGGAAACACATGCCACTCCACAGGCATACTATAGACACCCCCCAGGTACGATATTTAAAGGAATATTTCACTTTATTTTTCACTTTATGCATCATTAAAATCACTGCTCCCGAAAAAACTGCCTTTTTTAAAACGTATTTTTGCATTGATACATGTCCCCTGGGCAGGACCCGGGTCTCCAAATCCTTTTTAGGACAATAACTTTCATATTAGCCTTAAAAATTAGCACTTTTGATTTCGAACGTTCGAGTCCCATAGACTTTAATAGGGTTCTAAAGTTTGCGCAAACTTTCGGTCCGTTCGCAGGTTCTGGTGCGAACCGAACCGGGGGGTGTTCGGCTCGTCCCTAGTTGTAACATATATCATATATGAATGTATTATTCAGTGTGTGAATTGAGAAAAATGACCGGGAAGGTAAGCCACTATGGTAAATCTTATAATTTACAACAGAATGCAATATTGCACTGATAGATATATTCAGTAAATATATTTAGCAACATGTTACAGGGATAATGTTACAAGGATAATGAAAAATGCTCTGCTATTAGTTTATATGGATAACTGCACATACTCTTTGCATCAAGATACTAAATGTTAAAGTGAACCTGAACTCAAAAAGTGAAGATTTGCTATGTTATAGGGATCATCTGGAAATGTTGATTGCGTTTAAGCATCACCCTGAATTTTTATCTTATGTCTGGAGTTCCTGAGGAAAATTAGCAGCACACTTCCTATACTGTGAGGGTCCCTGAGCACTCCTGTGCCAACAACCTCATAGCTGTATAGCTGCAAAGCCCTGCCTCCACACAGGGGAACTCTACAGAACAATCTTTGTTTACATAACCTTTAATGTGACACTAATTAAGAAAAAAGTCAATTTAATTGTTTATTTTTAAAGTTATATTGTTCTTAGCCTCCTTTGAATATATACAAACACCTTCTTTTTTTTTTTCTTTTGCTGCTTTGATCCAATTTCCTGCTAAAGGGTGACTATGATTGTTTGCCATGATGCCATCTTGCACCTGAGATGGACTGGGAACAAGGACTATGGACTATGGGATTTGTAGTGTGCATAGAGCAGTGCACATGACCACAACTAACATGCATTGTGTGTTCCAAACAAATGTAAGTGAGGAAAAAGGGAGAGGTTCTGGAGCTTACAGAGGACCATAAAAGGAGACAAAAAAAAATCACAGTAAGAAAAATTTCATGAAATTTAATTTGCTCGTCAATGAGAAAAATCTGTTAAAACATGTGAATGGAAGCAGTACACTTCAGCTTAGAAGTACAGTCTATCAACATTTACTGGATTTCTGTACATACCTGTAAAATCAATTTCTTGGTGAACATCACGGGACACAGAGTAGGGTAAAGATAATGACTACCTGGGTTATGCCCCACCAATAGGTGACTAGATACTGGCAAACCAAACAGACAGGTAATCCTCTCCTATATAACCCCTTCCACTTAGAGAGCTCCTCAGTTTTGTAGCAAGCAATGAACCCCCAGAAAGAGGAGAGGGGCCTGTGATGTACAAGAAGTGGATTTTACAGGAAAGTACAAAAATCCAGTTTTCTTTATTGTACATCACATGATACAGAGCAGGGTATCAACCATGACTACTTTGAATGTCCCAAACTTATGCACATAAGGAAGGGGAGACGTAGAAGCCACCATCTGGCCCAAGGAAACTACTCTTTACATCCACCTGGTAAAAGTTTGTAACGGTATGTACCAATGACCAGGTTGCAGCCTTGCAGACCTGATTTACTGACACCTGACAATGGATAGCCCAAGAGGAGCCCACACTCCCAGTATAGTGAGCCTTTACCTGGAAAGATGTAGACCTTACCAGTGGCGTCACTAGGGTTGGTGTCACCTGGTGCGGCAAAACATGGTGTCACCCCCCTCCTGTCTATCCCACCCAGCGCCCTGCAGGCAGAGCACAGTCACGAGGCGCACCCCCAAATGACCCCTGTAAATTAAAGTATAGGGTGGTATTGGGCCGGCTGGAGCGATATAGGGCAGGTTGGGGTAATATAGGGCAGGTTGCGGTGGTATAGTGCAGTCTGGGGTGGCATAGGGCAGGTTGGGGTTGTATAGGGAAGGCTGGGGTGGTATAGAGCAGGTTGGGGTGGTATAGAGCAGTTTGGGGTGGTATATGGCAGGCTGGTGGCATTGGGCAGGTTGGGGTTATATAGGGCAGGGTGTGATGGCATAGAGCAGGTTGCGGTGGCATAGGGCAGGTTGGGGTGGTATATGGAAGGCTGGGGTGGCATAGGGCAGGGTGCGGTGGCATAGGGTAGGTTGGGGTGGTATAGAGCAGTTTGCGTGGCATACGACAGGTTGCAGTGGCATAGGGCAGGCTGGGGTGACATGGGGCAGGTTGTGGTGGTATAGGGAAGGCTGGGGTGGCATAGGGCAGGGTGCGGTGGCATAGGGCAGGTTGGGGTGGTATAGGGAAGGCTGGGGTGGCATAGGGCAGGGTGCGGTGGCATAGAACAGGGTGCAGTGGCATAGGGTAGGTTGGGGTGGTATAGAGCAGTTTGCGTGGCATACGACAGGTTGTGGTGGCATAGGGCAGGCTGGGGTGACATAGGGCAGGTTGCGGTGGTATAGGGAAGGCTGGGGTGGCATAGGGCAGGGTGCGGTGGTATAGGGCAGGCTGGGGTGGTATAGGGCAGGTTGCAATGGCATAGGGCAGGTTTCAGTGGCATAGAGGAGGTTGCGGTGGCATAAGGCAGGTTGCGGTAATACAGGTCAGGGTGCCAGACAGACTCCTATCACACTAGCTCTGCCTCTTACAATGGCAACCGCCCCCCCCCGCTCCCCCACTCCCATGCTCCCCACACACACCTCATCTTGTGCTCGGGAGTCGGGCCGGCGGTGGAAACCCCCCCGCACCTGTTCTGGAGTCTTGACTGGAGAGGAGAAGGGCTGGGCAGCGACCCTCACAGCGTGACGTCACATCATCACAGTGCAGTGTGATGATGTGACAGGCTGGCGCTCTGTAGGGTAGGGAGGGAGGAGGAAGAATAATAAGGAACCCGGAGGACACACACACCAGCCCCGGCCGCGGCGCTGGAAGTGTTGTTCCAGCCCAGCGGGGTGAAGTTGCTGAATGAAAGTGTCAGCTGTAAAAAAAAAAAAAAAGTAAAAAATAAATAAAAATTCTCACCATCGGGAGGGTGTCACCCCTCTAGCGGGTGTCACCCGGGTGCGGATCGCACCCCCCGCACCCCCCTAGCAACGCCTCTGGACCTTACCCTTTAAGCCATAGGATTGGGTAATAAACTGATGAATCAACCATGAAATGGTCAACTGTGAAGCTACCTGCTCTTTCCTAGGCCTATATAAATCATTGTGCACCACGCACATGGCATTACAGTGGGAGGGAGCGCCGTGTCAACATCGGAAAAGAAGAGAAGAGGGAAGAAGACGACGGAGAAGACCGGGCCAACGCTAGTAAAAGAGCTGGAAGAAGATAGCGGAGGAGCCCGGCAGAAGGTAGAAGGAACCGGAGAGCACGAAAAGAACCGGAGAACGGGAGAAGAGAGCGGAGAAGTCGGAAGAGACCCCCGAAGTTGGAAGAAGACCACCGGAGTCGGAAGAAGACCCCGAAGTCGAAAGAGACCCCCAAAGTCAGAAGAAGAACCCCGGAGCTGCCTAATAAATGACTTTAAAAACCTGTGTAGTGTGTTTTTTTTCCTTGACACTTTTTTCCTCCAGGTGAATGGGTAGGGGTACGATGTACCCCATACTCATTCACATAGGGTGGGGGGCCGGGATCTGGGGGCCCACTTATTAAAGGGGGCTCCTGGATTCTGATAAGCTCCCCGCCCGCAGACCCCGACAACCAATGGCCAGGGTTGTCGGGAAGAGGCCTGTGTCCTCATTAACATGGGGACAAGGTGCTTTGGGGTGGCGCCCCCCTGCCCCAAAGCATGCACCCCCCCCATGTTGAGGGCATGTGGCTCAGGAGGGGGGGCACTCGCTCGTCCCCACCCCCTTTCCTGACCGGCCTGGCTGTGTGCTCGAATAAGGGTCTGATATGGATTTTGGGGGGATCCCTATGCGGTTTTTCGGCATAGGGGGTTCCCCTTAAAGTCCATACAAGACCTAAGGGCCTAGTATGCTCCTGGAGGGGAACCCTTGCCGGTTTTTTATTTAAAATTTGGCGTGGAGTTACCCCTCACGATTCATACCAAACACAGTGCTGGTATTGGCGGGGATCCAAGTTGGATCCCCATTCATTGAAAGTCGGACGTATGTCGGCTTCAACACATTTTTCCTTTCCTGACGAGCCAGCTCGGTGCTGGCTCCCGCGACGGGGCTCGTAGGTGGTCAATCTTGCCAATAAAAGCAGCAAGATTGACACAATATCGCGGTCACCTACTGTAATACCACCTTGTCATGGTGGACAACCAAAAATGGCTCCTTACAGGAAAGAGCTCAATAGGACTAACAGAATCTGTTGAAATGATTCAAAAGGTGGTAGACATATCTAATCGTTTCACTCCGAATTCATTTTTTGTCAAAATTTGACAAATTTGTTAATTTGGAAATATTTGAATTAGCAAAAACCTGTTTAACTAATTTTCCTGAAAACAAAAATTTGAAAATTTGAAAGAACGAAAACCCAAAAAATTTTAAAATTCAGAAATTTGGAAATGGACAAATCCGAAAATAAGAACGAAAATCCCAAAAATTGGAAAACCCGAAAATGTGAAAATCTGAAATAACTAACTAACTGAAACTTCCTGTTCCATGCCAATAGAATATTCCTCTGTAATGGTCTGGAATTAAATGGTGCGTAAGGAACAACATCAATTATGGCAATCATTTTCCCCAGCTGACCTAATGAGGTCAGCTGATGAACTGCTTCCTGTGTCTTACTGGCTCTCACATCCCAAATATACATACAGAATGTCATGACGTTTTCTATAAACACAGCAGGGACTACAGTATATGGGGACCGTGTTTTTACCAATTTGAGCTGTTGACCTCCCGGTTGAGACGCCATCTTCAGATTGTTGGACGCTGTATGCCACATATCCCTGGCTGGGGAACAAGCCACAGGCGTTTTATGATCCCTTGTGATAAGGGATTAACGTTTTGCGGTAAGAGGCAGTATTTATATTGGTGAAGGCTGTCCTATACATCACTCGCTCTTGGTGCACATCCAGTTTGGACTTCATTGGTCACGGTGGAGGATTATTTTCAATGCATCTATATGAACTTTGATTTTGGATTTTTTGTTTCTCATGGACACATTCAATTTATATTGATTAAGTTCATCATTAGTGATCTCATATATGATCACAGTGCGCAGGTGTATGTGTTTATTATTGCAATATATGTCATTGTTTGGTGGTTTATTCACTGTATGAGCCGCCGTGCTCCTTTATCATATGCTATATTTATCACATCGTTTGACCACCTGCGTTAAACAAATTTTTTTGTTTTGTGTGTCACTTCATGTGTCACGTTCACATTTAGCGCAACTTTTTTCTTCTCTACCATTTGTTTTTGTGTTGTATAACACTTATTGTTGCAGCTTTATTTAGAGGTTCATTTAGCGCAGTTTTTTATTTTTCCATTTTCCCCAGCAGCCATATGCAAAGGTAGGAGGAAACCTTTGACTTCTTAGTGCTAGAACTTGATTTCTCAGAGAAAGGCTCTTCCCAGAGGCAAAAACACCCTATCCTGAACTGTATCCAGGATGAGACCCAGATACTAAAGGTCTTTGCTGACTCCAGTGCTTACTCATCCAGATTGGGAACCCAGCTCAGACCTTCCAGAATAGGAATCAGAAAGAGAGTTGTACTTCAGTGACCATCCCCTTCAAGACACTGGCAAACAAATGGAGGCGCTCCCTGAGTGGGAGTGGTTATATAGGGGAGGACTTCCTGTTTGTTTGGTCTGCCAGTGTCCATTCACCTATAGGTGTCATTTATACCCTGCTTTGTGACCCATGATGTAGGATAAAGCTAAATCTGTGACCCAAGGATCAGTCAATACTGTAGAAGGATAAGTGGAATGCCCTATCCTCAAGTAAAATACTTTATGTTTACAATGGTGGAGATTTACTGAAACTGATGCACACAGAATCTGGTGCAGCTGTGCATAGTAATCAATTAGCTTCTAGGTTTTAGCCCTTGTTCACACTGAAGGCGTGTTTGGGGCGATTTGAAAGACACCTGTGTGAGTTCATGCACAGATGTCTATTGAAATCCCCCCCCCCAAAGTTGCCAAAAGTAGTGCAGGAGCTACTTTTGGAAATCAGTGCGGCGCTGCAAAGATGGCATCACACCCTTTGGGACAGTGCTGCTGCCGGCAATAGGCTACGATTTGTCAAATCGCTCCGATGTGAATGGGGGCTAATTCTTAAAGCTTAATTGAACCAGCTGAAGTTAGAAGTTGATTGGTTACAATGCACAGCTGCACAAGATTCTGTGTGCACCAGTTTTAGTAACCCCCCTCCCCCTTCCCTCCAAGTGTACATTCATTCTTCATTCACAGCAGGTTCTTATGCTGTTCTCCAATATACAACACCTTTAACTAAACCCATGGAAAGTTTGGAAAGTTCAAATTAACACTCAGAAACAATTGTGCTTTCCAGAGAGGACATTTTTCTATGCTAAACAAAGCAAATAAAAAATAGGGAAGTGAAACCACCTTTCATAACAATTATTATTAATTTATAAACCAGACGGTTGTGGCGATTGGTAACTTTTTAATGGGACCTAGCTTTTGTACAGAGCTTCTGTCATTTTTTAATGCCAAGAGAATCATCATTGGCTGAATATAGCAATTTCTGGCTGTGTTAATGTGAAGAAAATATTCTTTGGAAAGAGACTGTATAAATTTCCATCCTATTTCAAGATTTCCCATTAACATCAAAGCTTAATAGGGCAAAGCTTGGCAACTAACAAAGAAAATGGAATGCATTATGTGTGCCTGTAGATTAAAGCAAAAATTTGTTCTAAATGCTTCTTATAACTTTGATATGGGTTTTTTTTTGCTTTTTTTTATTTCATTTTATCTAAGAAAGTAAACCTTCAATCTTTTTATAGCTCTCTTACTCAGTGGGCATCTTTTAAGTTTATTATTTTTTTTTTATAGAAATGTGCCAAGGCATTATCATTTCTTAATGAGCATAAGCTGAATAAGTAAATCAATCCAGCCATGGTTGAAATTCAAGCAAATTTCCAAAATTTGTACAAACATAAATATATTAATTTACACAAAAGCACATACAATAATTGGCACACTCAAGGATATTTGACAAGCTGGTGCAAAAAAGTGTTTACAGAAATCTATAGCCTAAATTTTTCATTTATTTTTCATCTCAAATCAGTAGAAAATTGTTATTTGGTTGCCAATGGGTTTTTAACTTTGCTGAGTGTTCTTTGGCTTGTTAAAATATGGCCTTATGAAGAATCTAATTATAGCCATAGCGGGGCGTGGCTTGGCGCATGGAGCTGTAAGACGCGACTCGCGGCAGCTCCCGGTCCTGATGGCTCCTTTGGGGCTCTACATCTCCCATTTCCTCCTGAAACAGCTCCTACACCACCCAGATGGGTAAGGGAAAGCCCAAGGTACAAAACAAGCCCAGCGGAGGTCATACCAGGCAATTTGGGCCGCTTTTTTACCCGATCCTCTGCTGCCTCTGGGTCCCAGGCCACATCCAAGAGGGCGCCGGCGCCCTCTTTCCCGGCCTGCTCTAAACCAATAACAGAAAATATGCAGGTGAGCTCAAGGGGCCGCTCCGCCTCCCCTGTGGACTCTGATTGCCCCACATGCCGCTCTCAGAGCCCCTCTCAAGCTTCCCTGTGCTCCGCAGATGGGTGAAACATGGAATATCAGATGAGATCCCTCCATTCCTATGTACGCTCCCTGCCTACTAAGGTGGACTCTAAACATTATGTCAAATGCTTAGAGAAAACCTACAGACAAGAGATCACTGAGCTCAAAAAAAGACCTGGGGGTCCGCATGGAGGATATTGAAAACACCTCTGATGGCTTGTGCAATGCATTACAGTCCCATGAGGAGGCACTGAATTCCCACACTGTTATTTTACAGCAGCTTATGTATAAACAGGATGATATTGAAAACAGGAACAGATGGAATAACATAAGGATTGGGGCATTCCTGAAACAGTGTAACATAAAGACCCGGCAGGGGCTGTAGCTGCCATCTTTAACCAATTTCTCCAACGGCCTAAAGAGTCCCCCATTGAACTGGACAGTATCCACAGGACCTCGGGTCTGAGGAACCCTGATTCATCCTTTATTCATGACACACTATGCAGGGTGCACTTCTATAATATTAAAGAAGAAATCATGCGGGCTGCCAGCACACAGGACTCCATATTGCTGAATGAGACCCCTGTTATGCTCTTGCCGGATCTTTCTTGCCAAACATTGGCTATGAGATGTTCTTTGAAACCACTGACATCGCTCCTGCAGGAGAGGCCCATCAAATATCAATGGCGGTTCAAATTCCTGTTCCGGGTCCATCATGAGTGCGATACGGCCCTATTCTGCACTATGGGGGATTTTCTGAATTTCCTGAGCACCCTGGAACTTCCTCAGGTCTCCCTGCCTATTGTCTACTTGATGTCCTGTGTGTGTGGCTCTTTCTATGTGGGAACGTCTATTAGGCCCTTTAGGAAAATAATCCACAATCATATTTTACTATGCATCAAGTGGAAAAATGATTACCCCAGTTAGTCGACATCTCGACTTATACCCTGGCTTCGATACCTCGTTGGTGACCTTTATAGCCCTGGAAAGGGTTCTAAAAGATCAGAGAAGAAGTGATTGGGACAAAAAGATTCTTCGGAGGGAAGCACTCTGGATTGAAAAACTCAACGCTACCCAACCCCCTGGTTTAAACTAAGTGTGTTAAAGGAGAAGTCCAGTCTGAGCTTTTTAGTCTGGGCTTCTCCTCTGGGTCACAGGAGTGCAATTCGTTTTGCACTCCTGTGACCCGTTTTCAGTGGAGAGCGGTCTGAAATCCGCTCTCCGCTGACGTCACTGCCATCAGTCAGGGCAGCGCATCATCATGACTTCCCAAGTTGGGATCCGCCAGCTGCCCTGATTGATGGCAGTCTCAGCGAGACAGCCTCTCCCCGCCCCTCCACGGCTCAGCGCTCCAATGAGCGTGGAGAAGCAGAGAGGAAAGAGGCTGACAGTCCGCCTCATTCCTCTCTGGGATCTGTGAGAACCGAGCCAGCGGTGATGTTCGCTGGCTTGGTTCTCAGTGCAGAGACGGCGGGGGACAGATGGAGCATCAGTCTGATCCTCCATCCACCGAGGTAAGTATGAATATGGGAAAAACTCAAATCCCATACTTCTCCTTTAATACAAACCTTATCTTTAATCATTCTTTGTCAGTCTTGTTCATTTTCAACTGTGGCATCCATTAGTATTACCACATCATATATCCCTAGGTTTGATTTCTAGTAGCAGTCCGATATTTTGGATGTCCATTACCTAATAGTGGATGTATATGGTATAGCACTATATTATAAAATAATTTTTCATGTTTTGCTGGTTAATGTACAAAATATTCTCTGTTAAAAAGCAGCACTTGGCAATTATTACTATTTTCCTGTTTGATAAGATCTTTTAGTTCCTCTCTTTTTAAGATAACTGCCAGTTCTGTTCCGTGGTCATCTGTATTTTTATGACTCTGTTCAAGGTCATGAATTTCTTTGTATAACTCCGCCTACTCTCCTTTTTTTTCACTGCTCCTATTGCAATCAAGATAACCCTAATATAGGCCTTATGGAGGGAGGCCTCCATAAGGCCTATATATGGGAGGCCCTACTATGGCTACTGATATATCGTCTGAACTTTTTGTTTTAAAATACAGCTTTAGCTCTTTTTTAATCCTGTCCGCGACCTCTACTTCCTATATCAGTTCTTCATTAAGTCTCCATACATTAGTCCTATTTTGTATCCCCTCTATTTTTAGTTTTAGTGATACTGGGGTGTGATCTGAGGTCACAATTTCTATGTTTGAACTTGTCACCGCGTTCAGCATCCTATGCTCTTCCAAAAATAAATCAATTCTCGAGTACGTCCCGTGTACAGAGGAGTGGAACGTATAGTCACATACTTTTGCATGTTGAATTCTCCATACGTCCATCAATTGATGTTGGTATGATTTCTTTTTAAGTGACTTCCACTGTGCAATCCCGGTCCACTGTGCATGGGACGTGCAGTCCACTTCAGGATCCAAACAGAAATCAAAGTCCCCAGCCATGATTGCTCCGCCTCTCTTAAACTCCATAAACTTCTCCACCACCCCTTTTAAAAACTTTATTGGGTTCCTATTGGGTCCATATATATTTGCTATGTAGTACTCCACATAATTTATTCTACCCCTTAAGAGCAAATAGCGCCCTTCCGGGTCCACCATTCTCTCTTCCGGGGTGATCTTACTCCTCTAGCAAATACTATAGCGACTCCCTTAGCTCGTTTTTTTTTTTTTTATAAATCTTTTTATTTAATTTCTTAAACAAACAAAACATAACATGACAACACATCATACACATTAAATCTAAAATATATTAGTAAAATAACACGATCCCATCAGCTTGCATAGCAAAAACAAGAAATAAAGAAAAATTATGATTGTCACTATTATTTTCAATCATATTCTAAACACAAATATCCCATATAGGGAGCATCCCTTCTATGAATTGTTACCTCCCTCTATGTTAGATGCCGTATATGGCTTATCCAGCCACTTTGCCCAAACCTTATCATACTTAATAGGGTGACCCCTATTCCTATAAGTATCTCTATACAATTGAAGATTATTATTAATCAATTGTTTCCAGTATATCAGCGGAGGAGGATGAGGTTTCTTCCAATATAATGCAATAGATTTTCTTGCGTAGAATAATGTTGTATTAATAAATATTCATTCAGTCTCTATAGGGGTAATATCCTCTACTAAGCCCAGCAAACAGACTGACATTGAAAACTGTAAAGGAGCAGAAGTGATAGAATTTAATAGATCCACCACCTCCATCCAAAATGTAACTATATATGGACAGGTCCATAAGATGTGTGTGAAATCCCCTTGAGCTGCTCCGCACCTCCAACACTTAGAGGAACAAGCAGGATTTATATTTTGAAGTCTATATGGTGTGATATATGCTCTGTGTATGAGTTTAAATTGGATAACACGATCCCTCAAGGAGACCAGAGATCTCAAAGGGAAATCCCACACACAGCTCCAGTCCTCCATACTCAAATCTGGTATATCTCAAATCCACCTAGATCAAAGACTCTCTAATGGCAGGATAGAAGTTAAATTAGGATGAGAATAGTGTCTTGAGGTAGGCTTATCCAGACACTCAGACCTAAGTACTAACTCCAAAGTAGATTGTATCATCGTTAAGCTATCCTGTGGAAACTGTGCATGAAAAGTATGTGAAAGCTGGTAGTATCTAAATAGATAAGAGCTAGGAAGAGTAAAAATTGAGGTTAGTGTAGAGAAGGTAGAGTCTCTGATCAGTAACCACTTGAGCAAGTAATTTAATATTGTATTTGGTCCATGCTATAGGGTCTGGTGTTTTAAAGAATTGAGAGAGGGTAGGGTTTAGCCATAGAGGGGCATTTGGAGAGATCACTCCCTTTGGATAACACTCACATCTAAGGCCGGCCTCCCAAGCTCAAATAGTATTAAGCATAGGAATAGTCACCTGATGAAGTGCCCTACGGCCCCTAAATAACAGTACCTTGAGAGCTTCTACGGAACCTACTACTGCTGCTTCCAGCCGGGTACAAGGGTTGTATAAATCTGGATTTAACCACCATGCGGCTGTAACCAACTAAAAAATATGTGTATAAGTCTGGAAAAGCTAATCCTCCCACTTCACAAGGGTGCATCAAGGTACTTAATTTATACCTAGGGTTTTTTATTCCCCATAAAAAAGATGAAAACAACTGATTTAGTCTTTTGAAAAAGGATACAGGGAGCCATTGAGGAGAATGTCTAAATAACTACATGAATTGAGGTATAATTTTCATTTTTAAAAGATTAATGCGTCCCAATATAGACAATGGTAGAGACTTCCATACTTTTAATTTAGACTTAGTATCTTCCAAAATTGGGGTCAAATTCAGAGACATAAATTCAGAAGACCGACGGGAAATTACCACTCCTAAATACTTAAAATTATCTACCCACTGCAGTGGAGTTTCCTTCATAGCCATACTACGAGCCTCCATATCTATTGGAAACCGCAATGACTTAGTCCAGTTTACCTTCAGCCCTGTAACCGTTGAAAAATAATCCAATATATCTAAAGCCCCTTGTAACAAGGGGCCAGCATCATTTAAGAATAATAAGAGGTCGTCTGCATACAGAGCTACCCTCTCCTCCAGCCAACCGATCCGCAATCCCCTAATATTGGGGGAAGTACGTAGAGCCTCTGCCACCGGCTCCATAGCAATCGCAAAAAGGGCTGGGGAGAGAGGGCAACCCTGGCGAGTTCCCCTAAATAGTGAAAAGGAAGCCGACAACCCTCCTCCCATCTTTACTGCAGCTTTGGGATTCCTATATAAGACCTGTAACCATTTTATAAATACCATTGGGAAGCCCATTCTGCGGAGTACTTCCCACAGGAAGGGCCACTCCAAGGTATCAAAGGCCTTCTCAATGTCCAGAGACAATAACCCTAGATCCTATTTTAAGATGTGATGCATAAATATTGGTATATAATCTCCTCAAGTTCACATCAGTGGATCTGCCTGGCATAAAACCCGTCTGATCTGAATCAATGATATTAGACATCAACGGTTGTAATCGTCGAGAGATTAACTTAGTCAAAATCTTGAAATCTACATTCAAAAGTGCAATAGGCCTGTATGAAGCACAGGAGGATGGATCTTTTGGATGCTTGTAAATTAGTACTATATGATCTTGGCTCATTGAATCCGGCATGGATCCCTCCTTCAGACACTCTGAGTAAAGAGAGGCCAGTACAGGAGATAAAAACTCTCCATGAGCCCTATAAAATTCAATAGGGAGACCATCCGGTCCTGGTGATTTTCCCAATGAAAAGGAGCCAATGACAGAAAGGACCTCCTCCGATGTTATAGGACGCACTAGCATCTCTCTCTCATTATCGGTTAGCCATGCCCACGCAGTTGGCTGAAAACTAGAGGGCAACTGAGATGTATATAATGTCTGATAGAATTGACGAAACGTCTCTAAGATTTTAGGCTGTGTGCGGACCGTATCTCCCGAAGAGGTATGTATTTCCGAGATCTGGATACTAGATTGTTCATGTTTAGCCATCATGGCCAAAAACCGTCCATTATGGTCCCCCTGCTCAAAAGATTTCTGTTTATTTTTATATAGATCTATCCTCGTAGCCTCAGTCATATGCAAATGTAAGGCCTGTTTACTCTGCAGTAAGGCATTAAAATTAGATTCTGAGGGATCTGCAGTATATTGAGCTGTTTGTTCCTCTACTATACATTTTAAAGCATAATTTTTTGCTTGTTGGGACTTATTAACTGCTTTGATAGCGGATATATATTGCCCTCTTGCATATGCCTTAAAAGCATCCCATAATATTGCAGAGGTGGATGATCCTGCATTAAACTCCCAATACTCTACTAGAAGGGGTGGGATTTTATCAACTATGTGTGAGTGTGAAATCCAATGCGTGCCCAGTCTCCACTGCGCTGCATCTTGAAGGTGATGCATGCAGAGTAGGGATGAGCTCGGTGTTCGAGTCGAACATACGTTCGGCTCGAACATCGGCTGTTCGATCGTTCGACGAAGATCGAACCATTTGGGCTGTTCGCGCCAAATTCGAGTGACGCGAACGGCCCACAATACACTGCGCCATCGCAGTGCAATCCCGGCGCTGTGATTGGCCAAGCATGCACTGTGACCCCGCGTGCTTGGCCAATCACAGCGCCAGCAGCTAGGAGAGCCATAATTGGCCACAGGCAGGTTGCCTGTGG
The DNA here is from genome assembly GCA_029206835.1 of Rana muscosa. Lineage (NCBI taxonomy): Eukaryota > Metazoa > Chordata > Amphibia > Anura > Ranidae > Rana > Rana muscosa. Next base: position 166,154,258 of record CM055125.1, on the reverse strand, counting down.
CCAATTATAGCTCAGGGGGTTTAGCACACGCCCCACACTATAAAAGGCCGCCAGCGCGGCGGCCTTGTGTAGTGTGTTCCGGTGCAGGGAAAGAGAAGGATAGGCAGGGACAGTGTCATTGTGCTATTCTTTGTGCTATTCTTGTGTGTAGGGAGAGAGAAGGATAGGCAGGGAGAGTGTCAGTGTCATATTCTTTGATAAACCTTGTGTGCAGGAAGAGAGAAGGATAGGCAGGGGACAGTGTCAGTGTCATTGTTGCTAAGCCTCCTGCACAGTATACACCTGAAGCTAGCCCGTATTGCTGTTTTTTCCTGGTGTGTTACACTAACAGGCATTTGCAGCACTTACAGCGGGCGGAGTGTGCTTCCTGCTAAATATACACCTGAAGCTAGCCCGTATTGCTGTGTTTTCCTGGTGTGTTACACTAACAGGCATTTGCAGCACTTACAGCGGGCAGAGTGTGCCTCCTGCACATTATACACCTGAAGCTAGCCCGTATTGCTGTGTTTTCCTGGTGTGTTACACTAACAGGCATTTGCAGCACTTACAGCGGGCGGAGTGTGCTTCCTGCTAAATATACACCTGAAGCTAGCCCGTATTGCTGTGTTTTCCTGGTGTGTTACACTAACAGGCATTTGCAGCACTTACAGTGGGCGGAGTGTGCCTCCTGCACATTATACACCTGAAGCTAGCCCGTATTGCTGTGTTTTCCTGGTGTGTTACACTAACAGGCATTTTCAGCACTTACAGCGGGCGGAGTGTGCTTCCTGCTAAATATACACCTGAAGCTAGCCCGTATTGCTGTGTTTTCCTGGTGTGTTACACTAACAGGCATTTGCAGCACTTACAGCGGGCGGAGTGTGCCTCCTGCACATTATACACCTGAAGCTAGCCCGTATTGCTGTGTTGAATTTTGGTGTAAATGTTTCCATCTTTTTACAATAAAGGCGACCGTCAAAGGTTTTTTGGAGTGCGGCTGTCCATATTTTTTATTTTTTCCTCTTCATATGCTACGTGCATTGCTGGCACCCACGGTAGTCCTGTCATTACGGATTGTTGGAGTGTATCCACCTGGAGCGGTAAAAATCTCTCTCTCTATACCTTCATTCCTCTCTGAAACCTGCACTGAGAGGAATGAAGGTGTAGAATTAGGTGTGTCACAGCCAAGTACTTGCGGGCACTCTGCTAGCAGTACACCGATGTCCGATTCTAGCAGGCAAATTTCCCTGCCCCAGCTGCTGGACCGTCGAAAGAAGTTCACTCCCAGCCATCCACATGAGCAGCGGTTGAATGCTAGCTTGGCTAAATTGCTAGCGCTTCAACTGCTGCCTTTTCAGTTTGTAGACACGGCCCCTTCCGTGAGTTTGTGCAATGTGCGGTTCCTCAGTGGCAGGTTCCCAAACGCCACTTTTTCTCACGGAAGGCGATTCCGGCTCTCTACCGGCATGTGGAAGGCAATGTCTTGGCCTCGCTGGACAGGGCAGTCAGCGGTAAGGTGCATATTACCGCTGACTCATGGTCCAGCAGGCATGGACAGGGACGTTACCTTTCTTTCACGGCCCATTGGGTCACTCTTTTGGCAGCTGGGAAGGATGCAGGACAAGGTGCAGTAGTGTTGGAGGTTGTTCCGCCGCCACGCCTCCAAAATGCTACTACTGGTTGTGACACACCTCTCTCCACCCCCTCCTCTTCTTCTTCCTCCAAGGCCTCTTCCTGTGCTTTGTCCTTAGAACCAGCGGTGCTCCGTAGGCGTTCAAGGGGCTACGCAAGTACGCAGGCAAAAAGATGCCATGCCGTGCTTGCGCTGGTGTGTTTGGGGGACAGGAGCCACACTGGGGCAGAGGTTCTGTCTGCTCTGCAGGGGCAGGCCGAGAGGTGGTTGACGCCACGCCAGCTTAAGCCAGGAATGGTGGTTTGTGACAATGGCACCAACCTCCTCTCCGCCCTCCGACAGGGACAACTGACCCATGTGCCCTGTGTGGCTCACATCCTTAACCTGGTGGTGCAGTGATTCTTGGGCAGGTACCCGGGCTTACAGGATGTCCTGAGGCAGGCCAGGAAAGTCTGTGTGCATTTCCGCAGATCTTATAATGCCAGTGCTCGCCTGACTGAGCTGCAAAAGGAGTTGAACCTGCCCAAGAACCGCCTTATATGTGACATGCCCACCAGGTGGAACTCAACGTTGGCCATGCTGCAGCGGCTGCACACGCAGCAGAGGGCCATCAATGAGTACCTGTGCGACTACGGCACCAGGACAGGGTCAGGGGAGCTCGGGTTTTTTTCACCACGCCAGTGGGGCATGATCAGGGATGCATGCACTGTCCTGGCACCATTTGAGGAGGCCACGAGGATGGTGAGCAGTGACAGTGCATGCATCAGTGACACTGTACCTCTTGTCCACCTGTTGGAACATACACTGTGTGGAATAATGGACAGGGCACTTGAGGCAGAACAGAGGCAGAAAGAGGAGGACTTCCTTGCCTCCCAAGGCCCCCTTTACCCAGACAGTGTTCCTTCTGTCCCACCCATCGCACAGGAAGAGGAGGAGGAGGAGGAGGATTGTGTCAGCATGGAGGTGGAGCCTGGCACTCAGCATCATCAGCAGCAGTCTTTTAGGGATGATTTACAGTCCCAAGAAACCCGTGGACTTGTACGTGGCTGGGAGGAGGTGGCTGCGGATCATGTCGTCCTTAGTGACCCAGAGGACTCCGGACCGAATGCCTCAGCTAACCTACGCTGCATGGCCTCCCTGATCCTGCAAAGTCTGCGGAAGGATCCTCGTATTCTTCGGATCAAGGAGAGGGACCATTACTGGCTGGCCACTCTCCTTGATTCACGGTACAAGGGTAAGGTTGCAGACCTTATCTTACCGTCGCAGAGGAAGCAGAGGATGAGACATCTCCGGGAGGCCTTGCAGAAAGGTCTGTGCAACGCGTTCCCAGAGACTGGGAGGTTACAAACTCCTGGTCCTGGACAACGAGTTGCTGAGGCTTCGGTCAGTCAAAGAAGGAGCGGTGGGGAAGGTGGCCGTCTGACCGATGCGTTCAGACAATTCTTTAGTCCGCAGCCCCAAGGTATGATCGGTTCCAGCAACCATCGCCAGCGTCTGATATACATGGTGCAGGAATACCTAGGGGCAAGGTCAGACTTGGACACCTTCCCCACCGAAAATCCTCTGGCTTACTGGGTCTTGAGGATGGATCACTGGCCAGAGCTTGCACAGTATGCAATTGAGCTACTGGCCTGTCCTGCATCCAGCGTTCTATCAGAACGCACATTCAGTGCTGCTGGAGGATTTGTCACGGATCACAGGGTGCGCCTGTCCACCGACTCGGTTGATCGACTGACCTTCATAAAGATGAACCAGTCTTGGATCACCACCAGCTACCAAACACCTGAAGCTGATATAACAGAATAATTTATTTTCAAATGTCACATCCCTTCAAGACTGATGCTGATGCTGAGTGACTGTCCTGTTATGTTGACTGACTATCCTCCTCCTCCTCAATGATCCGATTGATGATGATAGCTTGGAAGAACATTTTTGTTTCTGGGTGCTGCCACCAGTGGCTAAGGCCCAATTTTTCAGCCCCTGTTTAACAGGGGCATGTAATTACAATTTTTTTATGCAATGCTTTGCAGCAGGGCTCATTCCTGCACTCCAACTAGAGTATCTGGGAGAGGTTGCAGTGTCCTGGCACCAGCACCAGTGCCTAAGGCCCAATTTTCAGCCCCTGTTTAACAGGGGCATGTAATTACAATTTTTTATGCAATGCTTTGCAGCAGGGCTCATTCCTGCACTTCAACTAGAGTATCTGGGAGAGGTTGCAGTGTCGTGGCACCAGCACCAGTGCCTAAGGCCCAATTTTTTAGCCCCTGTTTAACAGGGGCGTGTAATTACAATTTTTGATGCAATACTTTGCAACAGGGCTCATTGCTGTGCTCCAAGTACAGTATCTGTGAGGGGTTGCAGTGTTGTGGCACCAGTGCCTAAGGCCCAATTTGTCTGCCCCTGTTTAACAGGGGCATGCAATTACAATTCTTGATCAAATAATTCACAGCAGGGCCCATTCATGCGCCCACCAAGAGTAACTGTGAGGGCTTACAGTGTTGTGGCAACACCAACATGTAAGGGGCAAATTTCAGCAGAGTATATACGGCAGGCCCCTACTTTCAAACATCCAACTTACAAACGACTCCTACTTGCAAACGAAAGGAGACAACAGGAAGTGAGAGGAAATCTACCCCTAGGAAGGGAAATTCTCTCCTGTATGAGTTAATATGGGAAAAATGTGTCTCCTCTCTACTGATGCTTTATCACCAATCCTTGTTTCAATAAAAACCCCACTTTTCAAAAACATTTGTCATTGGGACGGAAAGTGAGGTGAAATGTTCTGAACAGGGGCACAGACAGCAAAACAAATGTTACAGGGGTGATAACCCTTCCCTATGTTTTCCAAAAAGCTTAAAAATAGATTTTTTGGGCTGGAGCTACACTTAAACAATGTACCTGTTCAAAATTACAAACAGATTCTACATAAGAACAAACCTACAGTCCCTGTCTTGTATGCACCGCCTGTATACGGCTGTTCAGAGTATATAGGGCCTTTCTTATTTTGTGTGCGGGGTTCCCCTTAATATCCATACAAGACCCAAAGGGGCTGGTAATGGGCTGGGGTGGGGGGGGTGGTTGATGGGGTAGCTATGCCATTTTTCTCAAAGATTTTCATCCATATTACCGGGACCAGACATTACATTAAAGCCGCAAGCAGTTTTAAATGGCTTTTTTTTCCTTTAGAAATTTCATTTCTAAACACGGGAAACACGTGGCACTTCACAGGCATACTTTAGACACCCCCCGGTACAATATTTAAAGGAATATTTGACTTTTTTTTTTCACTTTATGCATCATTATAATGACTGCTCCCGAAAAACGGACGTTTTTAAAACTTCTTTTTGCATTGATACATGTCCCCTGGTGCAGAACCCGGGTTCCCAAACCCTTTTCAGGACAATAACATGCATATTAGTCGTTATAATTAGCACTTTAGATTTCGAACGTTCGCATCCATTGTATTTAATAGGGTTCTAACGTTCGTGCGAACTTTCAGTCCGTTCGCGGGTTCTGGTGCGAACCGAACCCGGGGGTGTTCGACTCATCCCTAATGCAGAGTGTAAGCATGAGCGGAGCATGATCGGACAACCCACTCTGCAAATATTTAGCATCTAATATATCTGCTAATATTGCTGAATTAACAACGGCTAACTCTATGCGTGAGGCAGTCTTATAAGAGGTTGAAAAACATGAGTATGATCTAGTTAGTTGATTTTTCCAACGCCAAACTTCTACCAAATCTACCATCTGGGCCCAATTAAGGAGCCCTGCAGAGAAATTTTTTGAAGGAGTTGGTCTATCCAAAACAGGATCAAGTATAGCATTAAAGTCGCCCATTATCAGTAACTTAGCTGGACCATACAGGAGGCGGTATATACACACTAACAATTATATATCTCTGACCCCATAGCAGAAACACAGCCAAAACATATTTACCCTGTGGGTCAGAGAATACATCTTCCACCATACAGGATAAAGATCTGCTAATAAGTATTGAAACCCCTCTAGAAAAAGTGGAATATGTAGCGTGGTAAGCCTTCTGTACCCAGGGCCGCTTCAGGGTCAGAAGCTTACTCCCCATAAGGTGAGTTTCTTGAAGTAACACTATATGTGGAAGGTAACTTTTCAAATACTTAAATAACAATGCTCTCTTAAATTTGAAATTTACACCACAAACATTCCATGACAAAATAGAAAAGGCCTCCTGGTTACGTGATACCATCTAAACAGAGAAAAAAATAATACTTAACTAATAATTTATATTTCAAGATGCCTTGCAGGGTGATGGACCTCAAAAACAACAAACATCTAAGTAAATATATTTCAGACAAAATACAATAATAGAAATGAGATCATGTGTATAAACATTTAACAAAAACCCCGCCCACCCCACCTTTCTCCAATGCCATCCCCAAAAAAAGAAAAGACCGGGAAGCGTGGAGAGGGCCTTATCCCAAAATTTATCAAAAATTAGGCAACTATACCCTAATTGTCCTATAAAGTTGGAAAAAAAGAGAGAAAAAACAAAAAAAAGGTGGGACCCAAAACAAAAAAAAAAAAACCCCAGGAAAAAAAAAATACAGGGAAAAAATAGGGGGGAAGCTCGTTTGCTTGGAGAATCCCCATAGTACCACGATGGATAGTCATGTGAGCAAATTTTAATATTCGAGTCCTGGGAAATGTGCGTCTCCTGTAGTAAAACTACATCAGCCTTGAGGTGCTTTAGTTCTCTCAAGATGTTAAACCTTTTAGTGGGGGTATTAAGCCCACGTACATTATAGGAAACAATTTTTAATGAGGTCATCTTGTATCCCGGCGTTCCCTTAACCCACTCCCGTCATTATCTAACCATCTCATTGTTAGGACCCTTATTTGTCTGTCATCCATAGTTTCTGTCTTTGACATTGGTATTTTAACTCTTCTAGTATCCCCTTTACTTTAAGTTGGAGAGAAACCCCACCCTGCCCCCCCCGACCATATCTCCCTCCCCCATCCCCCTTCCCCTGACCCTACGGGGGACTTTGGCCTTCCGGTGGTCCCAAGATCTGTGGCCCGCCCACTCCTTACTGCCCACCGGATCACCCCCTGGAGGTTGAGCTCCATCTATGGTCCCTACTACAGGCCACAGCCCCCCCCCTGAATGGGGTGCCCTTCCTCCTCACACCCCCCCCCGTTCTGTAACGCTCTCCCTCTTCCAGTTCCAGTCCTCCTCACAACCCTCTACCCCCCACATCCAGTCCCCTTTCTCCTTTTCATCCCCTCTCAGGTTTCTCCTTAGGTGGTTTCTGCTTTTATTCGATCAGGTGCCACTGTTGTTGTTCCATCGGATTAGATGTTTTCTCCTGTGCCTCCCACAAGCCTGGTATCTAGTGGAACTAGTAGAATGTCCAGTTTGTCGCAGAATTTTTCCATATCTTCTGAGAATCTTAGTGTTGCCGACCGGCCCTCTTACCTTCCTATTAGGCAGGCTGGGAAAACCCAGAAGTATTGTATGGTATTAGTCTTCAGCAATTCCAGCAGCGGCTTCAACAACTTTCTCCTTATAAGGGTTTCGGGTGCCAGATCAGGGAATATCTGTAATAGCGCCTCTTCATACTTAGCTGCTGTTGTTTTGAGTTTTATCCATATATGCTTTTTGTATTTGTAGTTATGGAATCTTGCAATCACATCCCTTGGAACTTCAACTAACATTTCTACTGGCTTTCTAATCCTGTGTATTCTTTCAAATTGAATCTTTTCTGTCTCTGCATTCCCCAGCAGCGGGCCAAATACTTTGTCCATTTTTTCTTGTAGATCCTCGCCTGGCAACTCCGGTATCCCTCTGATCCTTAAGTTTTTCCTCCTGCTGCGATTTTCCTTGTCTTCCATTTTGTATTGTATATATTTTTGTTTTCTCTGCATCTCCTCCATCTGTTCCTTAACCTCAGTTATAACACCGGCCTGAGATTCTAGTTTTTCTTCTGTTTCTTCTACTCTTTTAAAGTGGTTGTAAACCCACTATTTTTTTTTCCCAAACGACCTGTAAAAGAAAGGCATAATGAGCTAATATGACTAGCATAATAGCTCATTATGCATCACTTACCTTAGATCGGGGCCCCCGAAGCCGTCCTCATCTCCCTCTTCAGCCGCATCCATCGCTGCGGCGATAGCCGGAAGGTTACTTCCGGGTATCGCCGCTCCAGCCAATCACAGCGCCGCTCCGGCGCTGTGATTGGCCGGAGCGGCAAAGACGTCACTCCGCGCATGCGCGCGTGAGCCGTCGAATTCAGCTATGTCGTCGAATGTTGCGATCTAGCCGAATTTGTGAATGGGGTTAACCCCATGCGTGTGACGTCAGCGTCGCCGCATTTAAATGCAAATATCTCCTTAACCGTGTAGGTTAAGGAGATATTTCATGCACCTACAGGTAAGCCTTAATCTAGGCTTACCTGTAGGTCTTTGTTTATAAAGTGGGTTTACAACCACTTTAAGTACCTGATTCATGTCCTCGTGCATAGTCACCAATTTTCCTTTTATGAACTCTTCAAGTCGGGCAAACATCTTCACCATCTCATCTTTTGTTGGTAAATGCTTTTCCTGTCTTAGTTCAGGTTCACAATCTTCGACGGTCTCATCGATGGCCTGTGGTGAGATATTGGGCAGAGACCGGTAAAGATCTTCTCTGCCCAATTTTAGGCGTCACTTCTGTAGCTCTACTTTTGGCTCCAGATCGTTTGCCCGGACTGTCCTTACCCTTTTCCTGTGTCAGCTATTTCTTGATTGTGCTGGGACTAGCACTTACTTTGGGGGGTTAGTACCAGCCCCCTTTAACAACCTTCCCCTCATCCTGAATTTGAGCTAAGGATATACGTAAAAAAAAAATGCAATTTTTTCTGCGATTTCTGTTCTTTGCCCATCCAGGGAAACACTTTACTATAGGTGTCAGTTTTTTCCCTCAAATTTATAGTTATCGCTGGACCGCCCATCCCCCTTTTTTTTCCTTTTATATGACTCTGTAGGACTCTCTCCTCTTTACTCCTCCACCTTGCCGTGTAATTTTTGAGCAGTATTCCAAGGGTAAAACTATTTTTTTTAACACACAGGTCCGCTCAGCTCAGTACCGTTCATACTAATGACCTAGTGTACAAATATCCGGCCCCCAATCGCTCTAGAGTGCCCCTTTAAGAGAGTATATCCTCTCACAATGTCCTTTCCAATAGGTAGCCAGATATCTCAGTGTCCTTGTGTGCTTTTAGAGATACCATGCCAATTCTGTATGTTTTAACCAATTTTTAAGTCCTTTTATAGTTCAAGCATTTTCCAAAAAAAAAAGCCACTAGGGGGAGCATAAGTTCTGTACTAGTTGCAACCACAGTTCAAACAAAAATCATGTACAGTGACTCACCCCTCTGATGTTACCAGCATTGGCTCCATGCTCAGCTCGGCTCAGTCCTGGAAGGCTGGGTTGGAAAAGGGACAGTACGCTGCTCAGGTTGGAGGAGAAGAGAGAAGGAGAAGAGAGGAGAGGGGGGTCTTCACTTGATCTGCTGGTCCAGAGGTCGCTCTGTGTCGCTCTGTGGCACTCCCTTCCGGATCTCCACCGGGCTGTGCAGGCTGTAACAGCGGTAAGCCACTCAGATGTGATACGCTGGCTCTGCGGTTCTCACGGTAAGCCTTACTCTATCACGCTGCTCTACCTTCCCAGGGTGGCTCCAGCCGACCGTCGCTCATCTCCCCTTCCACCGGAGGGGGGGCCGGGAAAATAGCACTGCTGCGCTGCTCCTTAGAAGGCACATGACACAGGACACCCTGCGGGGGGGACTAGTGGGGGAAGCTGGAAGCTGATCGCAGATGAAGAAGGGTAATTTCTTCAGTGTTGCATCTCGAGGGGGGGTTTTGCGGGCCTCGAGCTTAGCAGCTGCACCTGCATGACGCCCACATCAGCCTCCTCCCTCCAGCTTGAGAACATTTAATCATTGTTTTTTGTACAGTAGTCTTTTGGAGTTGTAACTCCAACTGCTTAGCATTCTGTTATGTGCCTCGGTTACTTGTTGACAGTGTGATCCCCCATTACCATTGAAACAGAGGCATATGACAAGCATGCATGTTACAGCTTGTGGCTTGGTCCTGAGGCTGTAGGGAAAGCACAGCCAAATCTGAGAGCTGAAGAAGGAGAAAATTAGGGGGCTGATCACTCTAGATGTAACCGTCCACTCCACTGAAGTGGACCGTTACTTAGCCCCAACCAGGACTTGAAATAGGGACAAAGCAAGAATGCAGCAACAGAGGAAAGAAAAAAACAGCTGTCCTGTGGTAAGGGTAGTTAATACAATTTATTTGCACTATCCTATACTTCTTCTTTAACCACTTGAGCTCTGGAAGGTTTTACCCCTTCATGACTGGGCCATTTTTTGCTATTTAACCATGGAAGTATAGCATGTACTAACTATGGTATATATACTGGAATTTTTAGCTATTTATTTATTTCATACTACTAATGGCGGTGATCAGAGACTTATAATGGGACTGTGATCGTTCAGCCGGCAATCTGACACAAACTGACACTGAGTGGGAACTGACATCACCAGTGACACTAACACTGTGTTCGGTAATAATACTATGCACTGTCATTGTACTAATGACACTGGCTGGGAAGGGGTTAACATCTAGGGTGATCAAGGGCTTACCCGTGTGCCTAACAATATGTAATGTGTACTGATTTATACTAATAATTTTTGTATCTTATCTTATTGTAGTAAAGTTTTTTTTTTGGACTTGTATAATAAGGCTTACCTGTAGGTACATTTGAATATCTCCTAAACTTGGGTTTAGGAGATATTTCCAATGGATGCAGCTAGTGACGTCAGTGGCGCATGCGCTCTGAATGTCCAGCATACAGTGCTGGACCTTCAGAGCTCCATGCCACAAGCGACGGCACCCACGCACATGGGCAAGAGTGACTTTATCACTGCTCCAGCCACTCATACAGCCAGAGCCCGCAAACCCAGAAGGAAGATGGAAGCCCTGTCAGAGGTGACAGTGCACCCACCACTAGAGGGCTTTGTTCTGAGGTAAGTATTTCATAATATGCTAGTATGCAATACTTTTGCAGGGGAATATTTTTTTTTGACAGCCGTGGTTTACTACTGCTTTAAAATAAGAAAAAAACCTCTTTGTTTTCCAATATGCTTTTCAACAAAACAAAGGTAAACTGATATGTATTTTTAAGCAACATTGTTTATAATGAAACCTGATATTGCTGATGCCTGGAAATATTTTGCAGTGACATATCAAAAGGCTGAGAGAGAACTTGAACCAAGATAAGTAGCAGATTTTTATACAGCCTCAGGAACAGAATACAGAATACATGGTGTATACTTATAACGCTAAGTTGATGATATAACTTCTGAATACAAGATGGAAAATGTATACCTATATTATTAAAATTTACATTATATTTAAATATGAACAAGACCAAAGAAAATGCATATCTGTAACCTTGGCTCAAATGAACTGAAATAAACTGTACAGCTTTTTTAATCTGCTACTTACATGCTATTTATATCTCCCCATGTTTGTGTGGATATACTCCTCGTTTCTAGGGATGAGCCGAACACCCCCCCTGTTCGGTTCGCACCAGAACATGCGAAAAAATTTGTTCGAACACGCAAACACCGTTAAAGTCTATGGGACACGAGCATGAAAAATCAAAAGTGCTAATTTTAAAGGCTAATATACAAGTTATTGTCATAAAAAGTGTTTGGGGACCCGGGTCCTGCCCCAGGGGACATGTATCAATGCAAAATAAAGTTTTAAAAACTGACGTTTTTTCAGGAGCAGTAATTTTAATAATGCTTAAAGTGAAACAATAAAAGTGAAATATTCCTTTAAATTTCGTACCTGGGGTGTGTGTATAGTATGCCTGTAAAGTAGCGCATGTTTCCCGTGTTTACAACTGTCTCTGCACAAAATGTAATTTCTAAAGAAAAAAAAGTCATTTATAGGGATGAGCTTCGAGTTCGAGTCAAACTCATGTTGGACTCGAACATTGCCTGTTCGCCCGTTCGCCTAACAGCGAACAATTTGGGGTGTTCGCTGCAAATTCGAAAAGCCGCAGAACACTCTGTAAAAGTCTATGGGAGAAATCTAGAACTGTCCCTGCACAAAGTGTAATTTCTGAAGGAAAAAAAGTAATTTAAAAGCACTTGCGGCTATAATGACTTGTCGGCTCCCGGCAATACAGAGAAAAGTCATTGATAAAAATAAAAAAATGAGTGGGGATCCCCCCAAATTCAATTACCAGGCCCTTCAGGTCTGGTATGGATATTAAAGGGAACCCTGCGTCAAATAAAAAAAAAAATGACGTGGGGTTCCCCCCAAAAATCCATACCAGACCCTTTATCCGAGCATGCAACCTGGCAGGCCGCAGGAAAAGAGGGGGGGAATAGAAGCGTCCCCTCCTCCTGAACCATACCAGGCCACATGCCCTCAACATGGGGAGGATGCTTTGGGGGTCTGTGACCCCTCAAAGCACCATGTCCCCATGTTGATGGGGACAAGGGCCTCATCCCCACAACCCTTGCACGGTGGTTGTGGGGTTCTGCGGGCGGGGGGCTTATCGGAATCTGGAAGACCCCTTTAACAAAGGGGACCCCCAAATCCCGCCCCCCCATGTGAATTGGTAAGGCCTACCATTTCACAATGAAAGTGTAAAAAATTGTAAAAAAACACACACAGTTGGGAAAGTCCTTTATTAAAAATAAAAAATTCAAAAACCCATTCCAGCGATGTAATCCAGTGTCTCGCGGTGATCCGATGTCTAGCGCTGCAGTCTCCTCCAGTCTCCACTCCACACGAAACCCCCATGAGGTACGAGGGGGCGGGGTCACCCGTCACATCATAGGGTAAGCCCCAGCTTTCCCCGCTTGCCGGGGAATAGCCAATGACGTAGGCGGGATCCCGCCTACGGCATTGGCTATTCCCCTGCAAGTGGGGAAAGCCGGGGCTTACCCCTATGATCTGACGGATGACCCCGCCCCCTCGTACGTCAGACCCCACCTACGTCATTGGCAGAGCGAACCTGATTTGGAACTTCCTCCGCAGTGTAATAAATGAATAGATCCCGCCCCTTCTCACATTACCCATCAGGTCCGCTCAGCCTTACACCCAGTGAAGGTGACCCCGCCCCCTCCATCATTGGCTGAGCGGACCTGATGGGGGACGTGAAAAGGGGGGGGGGTCTAATTATTTATTACACTGCGGAGGAAGTTCCCCATCAAGTCCGCTCAGCCAATGACGTAGGCAGGGTCTGACGTATGAGGGGGCGGGGTCACTCGTCAAATCATAGGGGTAAGCCCCGACTTTCCCCGCTTGCAGGGAATAGCCAATGACGTAGGCGGGATCCCGCCCTTGTCCCCATCAACATTTTTTCCCCACAATTTTTTTTTTTTATTAGAGGAAGAAAATATGGTTGTACATACATTACATTGAACAAGCCATCTGCAAATGGGACTATAGCGTAATAATTCGACAAGAGTAGGATGAAAAAGTCAAACAACAGGGATTTGTATATTTTAATACAGGGCAAGGCCTATGTATTACAAATGATTGACCAGCACAGACTTCTGGCAGGGTCAGGTATCTGGGTGACAGTAAAGTACCCTGCTAATGAATGCATAGACCCCTATCAACCGGTCTAATCGCGACCAAGAAAGCTATCATATACCTGATATTGCTACGGGTGTGTATTTTACAAGGATCCCCATCAGGGCCCTCCCCTCGGCAGACATTAGGTCGGCTACGTCATTGTGATGGTATCAGGGGGTCATGGAAAGAGGGTAGGAGGTAAAGAAAAGAGGGAAGAAGGGGATGGGAAGTCAGGACAGAAAGGGGATAGGGGGAGGGCAGGGGGTCATGGGGGGGGACCACTCCATGTCACAATACTCCCAGTCCCCATCCGGGTCTCAGGGAGCGTGTAACGGGGAGGTTCAGCATCTCAATGTTGTGATGGAAAATGGGAATTATACTGGTCAGTAGACTGAAAATTTAACCAGCATGCCCAGATTAGTGTAAATTTCTGAATACGGTCCTGGGAGATATAGATTAATTCCTCCATCTCCTCTATTCTGGCTATTCTGCACAGCCATTCCCTAATGGAGGGGGTACTCATAGAACGCCAGTGAGTGGGAATGCAGAGTCTGGCTGCATTCACCATATGCATGGCCAGCGACTTATGGTAAGAGCGTTTTGATAGAGTAGTGTGATGTAAGAGATACTGTGCCGGACTAAAATCCAAGGCAAAAGTGGTAACCTGCTTTATTATGGAGTGTATCTCACTCCAAAAAGGACAGAGTAAGTCACACTCCCACCATATGTGGATCATGGATCCTTCGCCTTTGTTGCATCACCAACATACATTTGAAATTTGAGGTGAGAATTTATGTAAATGGGCTGGGGTTCTATACCATTTAGTAATAATTTTGTATCCATTTTCTTGGATCGTCACGTTCATCGACCCTGTGTGCGCCATAGTATAGATAGATTCCCACTCTTTATCTGTGAATGACATTTGCAAATCTGTATATATGATATAAGGTGCCGTTGCGGTGATTTGCGCGAGCATAGAGTTTTGAGTTCCCTGTGTAGGAATGTACTGGATTCTCCCGGAGGAAACTCGGGGTTACCCCATATTGTGGTCAGGGGGCCAGGTTGAGAGGAAATGTTGAAGAGGGCAACCGCCTTCCCAAAGGCCAACAGCGAGGGCATAACCAGCGGGTGCATCTTGATATCCTGGGGGTAGAGTCGCGGTGTCAGCCACGGAAGCGTGGAAGGCGGTGTTGGTGTATATGCATTTTCCAGTGCGACCCAAGCTTTCCCTAATTTGTGAATATTCCAGTCCACTACTCTAGTCAGGTGGCAGTACTTATGGAGGTCTGGGAAACCAATACCCCCCATAGCTTTGGAGCATGTCAGATGTGAATATTTGATTCGCGGGGCTGCATCCTTCCATATAAATGTTGTACAGGCTTTCTTATATGTCAAGAAGAAGGAGGGGGAAGGTGTATCAGGATCGTTTGCATTAGGTACAATAAACAGGGGAGAATGACCATCTTAATGAGGGCCGAGCGGCCAAACCAAGACACATTCAAACTAGCCCACTCTTTCAGATCCGATTGAATTCTGGAGAGTGAGCGAAGAAAGTTGAGACTGTACAGCTCTGACAGCTTTCTGGGGATCTGAATCCCTAAGTAAGTAATAGTGTCTTTCTTCCATATAAACGGAAAAGATTCTTGGCAGTGATCGACTTCCCGAGGGGATAGTGATACGTTCAGGGCGTGGGACTTAATGCCCCGTACACACGATCGTTTTTCATGCCGTTAAAAATGCCATTTTAAAAAATGGCCATTAAAAATGATCGTGTGTAGGCTCCAGAGCATTTTTAACGACGTGAAAAACGGCCATTAAAAATTCCGGACATGCTCTCTTTTTTCACGTCGTTTTTCATGTCGTTTTTTTTAACGACGTGAAAAACGATAGTGTGTATGCTTTCACGACGTGAAAAAAAACGCGCATGCTCAGAAGCAACTATGAGACGGGAGCGCTCGTTTTGGTAAAGCTAATGTTGGAAATGGAGATGGCACATTCGTCACGGTGGAATTAATAGCATCGTTTTAATGCTGCGCATTCCGTTCTTCTTTTGATAATGCTTTAAAATTACCCTCTTTTGATAATGACATTGAGAGTTTTATGCCAAACTTGTTTCTAAAGTAATTCCAAATTGCTCTAATGATTATAAAATATTATTTATAAGCCGCACCTCCCTCCTAAATAATACTAATAATAATAAAATAATGTAATTCTCCTTTTTTCTTTAAATTTTATATTATTTTTGTTTATTTTTTTTTACCTTTTTTTAAGTATTTTGGCTTAAATTATTCTTGTGTAAAGTTACCACAACAACCTTCCAAATGTGTCTCATTTGGCCTCAGGGAGGTTTGTGTCCCCTGATAATAACAATAATATAATTTGAGATGTCCCTGCCTGCTTCCTAGCAAGCTCTCTTTTGAAATACAAATCACATAGTCAAGTATTTAAAGGGCACTCAATTTTTTTTTATTTCAGAACATTAACAAATTAAAGTGGAAGGCAGCACTGGAGAGCCTGCTTGCATTTGTGCATCCCTTTCACCCCACAACAACCATACAAGATGTCCAAACCAAAATAGAGATTAGATCCCCCCAAAAAATGAGCCCAATCTTGTCTTGAGCTCCCAGAGGTCAGGAGCCACAGCAGATAAGTCCTATATGTCCCCAGTCTGTGGTACTACAGCAGGCATTATTTTCTCCTCTTCCTTGTAGCCTTCTCTCCAGCCTTCTCTGCAGCCTTGGTTGGTTTCTTCCTTGGAGGCTGGGGATCAGGAGGAGAGGTTGTGGCAGGAGGAGTAGTAGGAGGAGGAGGAGGAGGTGGAGGAGTAGGGACAACCTCCGTTATGTCCGTGTACCTAGTGAGTTCACCCAGCACGCCCTTATTGATGACTTTCAATAGCAGGGTCTCACTGAAAATTTTTTGCTGCAACTCCATTTGCCCTAGTTTGTGGGCGAGGACTGCGGCAAATCCCTCATCAACAGAGGGTGCCTCTCTGAGGGCCGCTGTTGCCTCTCTGAGGAAGGCCCTGGTTTCCTCCTCCACCTGCCTACCTCTCCTTGGCCCTCGTGGTTTAACTACCAGGGGAGGCATCTGGGCTCTTGTGCTGGGCCCAGCCTCCTCCTGGGTGCCACTGGGCCCAGCCTCCTCCTGGGTGCCACTGGGCCCTGCCTCCTCCTGATCCCCTACATCACCCTCTTCCTGGCTCTGCTCTGGCTGTAAAAAAAGAAAGGGACATTATTTATTTTTCCACATCATCATTCACAGACATTGTTCACCTCTAGACATTGTTGAAATCAATGCCAAAAGTTATGTCATTTTCATTGATTACGCATCCTGGTTTTGTTGTCTTGGACACATAAAATTAGGCCACTACTGTATCTTGCTCTTCACAAACTTTATTGGTAGAAGTGTACATACCTTTAACAATACTAACATCTATTTAAAATCTACAATTTTGTACGATAGAAATATAGATAGCAAAACTTTACCTGGCTCCATATCTCCAAATCTGCCTCCTCAAGGCCCTGATCTTGATCCTCAGAGGAAGCCAGAGCAGGGTTGAGAGGAAGGCTGGAGGACTGGCTGCAGGGAAGGCTGGAGGGTTGGGTACAAGGAAGGCTGGATTGACCTCTGGGGGGAAGGGTGGAGAGAGATTCCCGCACTTCCAGCTGGTCATCCAGAAAAGCAAGCTTACTGTAGTACCACAGACTGGGTTTATAAACCTTATCTGCTGGTGCACCTGACCTCTGGGACCTCAGGACCATAGTCCTCTGGGTCCTGTATGTCCCTCTGATGGTCCCAATTTTGTTTTTGACATCTTGGAGAGTTGTTGTGGGTATCTTTGTTTGCATAAATGCAAGCAGGCTCTCCAGTGCTGCTTTCCTGGCGTCTTTATTTTTATTACCGCCACTTTTTGTTTGCCATAATATAGGGAGCTCTTGCCATTTATCGATGAACTCCCCCATGAAGTCTGGGTTTTTAAAAGTATTCATGATATCTGTAAAAGCGAGAAACCAAAAAATATATATATTTCAGGCAACATTCCTCAACTGTGCATTGTCTACATATTTTGAGCACACAAATCTCCTCGTCTGATGAACCTCAAAAAGTAAAATTGTTAGGTACCTTGGTCACGACGTTCGTTGCTAACTCTCTCTCCCGAAAAATGAACGTATTTCCCAGACATGGATCTTCACTTTATATACACAGCGCATGCGTGAAACTCTGCACGCTTTCCCCGCCCCTGACGTTCGATATTGTACTTTCCCCGCCCCTTCTCGCTCGTAGTGCTGAACAAAACATGGCGGAGACACAGGTGGCTGAGATTACCTCTACAGAGGATGAAATTACAGAGGAGCCCAAATCAAGACCCAGGAGATATAAGGCATCCAACATGTCATTCGAGGAAATGGTGGAGATGGTCGCCATTTTAAAGAAGGAGGATTATGATGCCAAGAATGGTCCGTATAAAAGGCCTAATCTGGTCAAGTCCAGAATTATGGGCAAAGTGGTCAAAAGTCTCCACCAAAAATTCGGGGTGTGCAGAACGAAGGAACAGCTCAGAAAGCGATGGTCAGATCTGAAGTTGCGGGAGGCCGACCAATATAAAAGAATCAAGAAAGTTATATTAAAAAGTAAGTTGTTTTTTTTGAGTTTCCATGGTACATATTATTTTCTTGTATTCTGTCGTGTATTTTTAACTTTCATATAGTACACTGAAAGTTACCATCTTTTTTAGGTTCGTCCGCATAGTAAACGGACGTATTAAACCTCTTTCTCCGTACAGTTCCTCAAACGATGTTTTAGGATCATCCAGTGTGAACATCCATGTTTTTTGGTTTATTTGGGGGAGTACATTTGGGCCACACTTATTTTTGGTGTGCTATTCCAAAGGACATTTGTTCATTTGAAAAAACGATATGCATGGTAATGTTAAAGGGAGTGAATGCTCAGCAGCTGATGAAACATCTGAACGCAGTAGTACAAGTGTGGGCCTAAAGCCAAAAAGCTTGAGGGAGTCACACACAGGTGATCCAGTGTAGATACTTTGGGGTGTTACAATGTTTCAAATTTGTTTACAACATGTATATGCTCTGTTTTAGCCTATGTATCCAATCATTTGTCCCGGTTGGCACAGGGGGTAAAAATTAAAATGGAGCATGCTTCAAAAGAATGATTACAAAGTTTTTTTTCATGTTTCTTATTTTAGCAAAATTGAGTCGCTACTAATGAAACTATTCCTTTTATTTCAATCTCCCTAGGGATTCGAAAAGCTACCTCAGATGAGACGAGAATTGCAATACCTACAACAATACCCCCAGAACCCCAGGATGGAGAGGAATGTGATGTTGTGGAAGTGGAAAGTGGCACCACCACAGGTTAGAGTGAAACCAGACACATGCATGTTAAATAGATGTAGGCCTACATATTCTATCCTACATATTTCTTTTTACATTTAGGTGCAGTTCTGGCCGAAGACCCCAATAAGTTGACACATCACAGTGCCCAGATCCTGATCCAATACCTGATGGTCTGCTGTCGTGACCTCGAAAAAATTAAGGGAGATTTGCTAGAGATCAGGGCAAATACAAAGCGGGTGGAGGAAAGGCTCCAAAATATCATGGCTGTGCTTGGGCGTGTCTAATGTTTTTACACCAAATAACGTTTTACTTGCAGAGATTTCTAATTTTTTTTGGTTATTTTACCCTTTAATGACTAGCACATGTTTAGCTTTTTCAAAATTTGGAGAAATATAGTTTGTTTATGCATGGCTGGTCATGCGTTTTAATACACCTGAAATTAAGGGAACATCCACATTTCTAAGGAAGTTGCCCACCTAAACAAAAAAATAAAGGTATTTTTACATAACAAATCATTGTGGCTTCATTATGTAAATGTGGTGCTGAGTGAACTAATCAATGTTTGGTGTTTACACTGACAATGAAGGCTAATTAAAAGATTTTTTAATCCACATGGCAAAACAAGTGCACTAGGTAAACCTACCAGAAACATCAAACATTATACAATAAAAATGACAAACCAATCTTTACTTTTTGAAAAAGTTTTATTTTTTTGGTCTAAAATTATTAGAGATTGTCTGGCATTTCAATGGCCCCCCTACCCATAAAATAGTCCACATATTGGTTACGGACCTCACGTCCAGTT
The DNA here is from genome assembly GCA_029206835.1 of Rana muscosa. Classification (NCBI taxonomy): domain Eukaryota; kingdom Metazoa; phylum Chordata; class Amphibia; order Anura; family Ranidae; genus Rana; species Rana muscosa. The sequence continues at coordinate 166,134,853 of CM055125.1, read as the reverse complement.
GGGGGGGCCAAGCCAGGACGGCCAGGTTCCAGGGCCACCAAAGTTTCGGCATTGATTAAAGAGGCCTCAGGCCCACTCAAAGATATATAACTCGTTGAATGCACCCTTAGGAAATTATGCAGCACACAGCACGTCATAACCACATGGTTCCATTTGTATGGGGCAAGGTGGATGGAGGTAAGGAAGAGGCGAAATCGGCTGGCCATGATCCCAAACGCATTTTCCACCACCCTTCTGGCTCTGGCCAGCCGATAATTGAAAACCCTCCTCTCAGGGGTGAGGGTGCGTTGCGGGAATGGCCTCATCAAATGGGGTCCCAGGCCAAACGCCTCATCCGCCACAAACACAAAAGGTAGTCCCTCCACATTCTGCTCCGCTGGTGGCAAGGCCAGCAGATCCAAAAGGAGCCGTTCTCCAAACTCCGTCTGGGCAAAAACTCCTCCATCAGACATCCTGCCATTCTTGCCAACGTCCACATAGAGGAACTCGTAGGTGGCCGACACCACTGCCATCATCACGACGCTGTGGAACCCCTTATAATTAAAATAAAAGGATCCCGAATGGGGTGGTGGGACGACCCGAACATGTTTGCCGTCGATGGCTCCTCCACAGTTAGGAAAGTTCCATCGCTGGGCAAACTCGGAAGCCACATTCTGCCATTCATGTGGCGAAGAAGGGAACTGTGGAATTAAAGAAATAACAAATTAATACTTGGAGCCAGAAACATTGAAAGCTGATTTCATACACACATTCATGGCCAACATTGGTAGAAACTGTTCAAAACATAAAAAATTGGAAGCAAGAAAAAAAAAAATATGGGGGGGGGGTTAAGGGTTGAAGATGAGTTGGGAATATCACACATGAAGGCTGTAGCACTCTGTATTGAAGTTAACAAAAATGAAACATTCCTAGGCAAAATTTAGGGTGCGTTTTGGGTAAAGCACTACGATGGAACATATAATAAAAAACATGGAAATGACTAGGCAAGGTAGGTATGGCCCCAGGATAGCATGCTGGAGAGGTTAGGTAAGCCAAATTTACAGGTAGGCCTCAAACACCAAAGTTTAAATAATAAAACATGGGGAGAAAGGGGACATTCCCTGCAGCTAAGAATCATGTGAATTAGGGACTGCAAATAAAGCAAATTAAAAATATCCAAAAATAAAAACCATACAATGTGAATTTTTGAAAAAGAACACTTACCTTAATATAGTCCTCCTGCAAAACTTGAAGGATGGCAGAACAAGTCTCTGGTATAATGATCCCCAGAGCCTGGGGGGATATGCCTGTGGAGAACTTAAGGTCCTGCAGGCTTCTCCCAGTAGCCAGGTATCGCAACGTGGCGATGAGCCTCTGCTCAGCACTGATGGCTTCCCGCATAACGGTGTCCTGCCTGGTAATATAGGGGGACACCAAAGCCAACAGCTGCTGAAATACGGGGTCAGACATCCTGAGGAAATTCCTGAAATCATCAGGATTATTCTCCCTGATCTCCCGCAACAAAGGCATGTGACAGAATTGGTGCCGCTGGAGCAACCAATTCTTGGTCCATGAACTCCTCCTGACCGTGCTCATGGCATGGAGTCGGGATACAGCATGAACCCCTGCACCAACTACAGCACGAACTCTACGACGAGTACGTAGCCGCAACATGGCTAGATAACGGTCGGCTGAACAGAACAAACTAGAAGAACGCACGGAAGAACAGCAAGGCCTATGAAGAACAAGCTGAAAAACACGAACGTGCAGAGCAGGCCGCACTGAATAAACAGATACGAACTGACTACAAGCAGTGCTAAACAGATACGAACCCACAGGCGCAATCTGAACTCCCGAAAACGATCTTCAAAGCACGAAGACTGAAAAGCGCGAATCGTCTCTCACCAAACTTTTACTAACACGCGGAAACACGGAATTAGCAAAAGCGTCCCAAAGGAGGCGTCATTCGAACGGAACTTCCCCTTTATAGTGCCGTCGTACGTGTTGAACGTCACTGCGCTTTGCTTGATCGTTTTTTTTAATGATGGTGTGTACGCAGGGCAGGCTTGAGAGGAAACATGAAAAAAAACGAGGAGAAAAACGTTGGTTTAAAAAATGACATTAAAAACGATCGTGTGTACGGGGCATTAGAGTAACTTATTTTAAGGTACGACAGATCACCGAAGAATTTGATGTCGTTCAGCAGGTTAGGCAGGGACACCCAAGGCGATTGCAAGGAAAGCAAACGCTGCTACTTTGTATTCCCTGTGGTGTATGGAAATACCTTTGATGTTGTCGTTGGCACGCAATCTGTTCAAAAGCGGTTCAAGAGACAGGACAAAGATCAGTGGAGAGAGGGGGCACCCCTGGCGTATACCATTGCTTATTGAGAAGACGATCGGCAGGAGGCCATTGGCCTTTACCCTAGCTGCTGGATTGGTATAAAGGGCATTGATGTGCGCTAGCATTCGGGGCAGTAGGCCTATGCCCTTCAGTACCTCCTGCATATAATCCCATGCTACCCTGTCGAACACCTTCTCAGCATCAAGGGAGAGGAGAAATCCCCTAGTCTCTGAAGAGGAGAGCCAGTGATCTATATTCAGAGTGCGTATGGTGTTGTCCCTCGCCTCCCTACCCGGGATAAAGCCTACTTGATCAGATGTTATGAGACCTGGGATCAGGGGTACCAGTCTATTGGCTAACATTTTTGCATGAAGTTTAATATCCACATTGAGAAGGGATATCGGCCTGTAGTTAGATACTAATGAGGGATCGTTATCTGCTTTAGGGATAACAACTATGTGTGCTTCCAAGAGCCTGCCAAGGGAGGTGTGGGGGCTCGAAAATGAGTTAAAAGTTTGGAGCATCTTAGGTGCCAGCTCATCTTGAAAGCCTTTATAGTACACTAACGGGAGGCCGTCGGGACCCGGGCTTTTACCAACTTTCATTTGTTTAATCGCCAAACGGAGTTCAGCCAAGGCGAGAGGACTCTCCAGTGCTTCAGCCTGCTGAATAGTGACAGGTTTGGGGCACTATTTGGCTAAAAATGCTGCCATTTGGGAGGAACGGTAGGCCGATGCCATCGGTCCGCCCATCTCAGGCGAAAGATTATAAAGTTTCGTATAGAATTTTTCAAATTGTTTGGCCATGTCTTCATTTCTAGTGAAGAGTGTACCTTGGCTGTCTCTAATGTGGTGGATTATGGAAGAGGTCTTGGCTGCTTGTATCGTCCGTGCTAATAGTCTCCCGCTCTTGTTGCCAAGTTCACCCAAACACTTTTTATGACAATAACTTGCATATTACCCTTTAAAATTAGCACTTTTGATTTTTCCCATAGACTTTTAACGGTGTTCCGCGGCTTTTCGAATTTGCCGCGAACACCCCAAATTGTTCGCTGTTCGCCGAACGGGCGAACAGCTAATGTTCGAGTCGAACTCATGTTTGACTCTAACATAAAGCCCATCCCTACTCGTGTCCTTTATTTTATAATTTATTGTATTTATATATTTATTTATTTTTTTACACTGTACCTTTTCTTTTTTTTTTTTTTAGGATCATCTTTACTGCTGTTACGAAGAATTAGCAACGGCCCTTGTGATAGCATAACATCTTCTTTTCGGAGAGATCTGGGGAATTTAGGAGCCCATATATTTCCTCTGGCCTCCAAAGCATCTGATCAAACTGAGATCTGTTGATTAGATGCTGTACAAGCCGGTAACAACTTGCAAACAAACAAACCAAAACCATTGCTTCCAGTTTGTGACGTCAAAGAAGTGAGTGCGATTGGACCAGTTGCATTAGTCCCAGGCTCCCCGGCGAGCTGGGAGAGTCCGGGATAGGCAGTGGGTGGAGAGTGGGGGACCCTACCCCGCCTTCTGTAAAAGTGATCAAGCTACTGTATATTCACTCAGATAAATTTTACTAAAAAGGAACCTGCTGTAGGAAAATATAACCGGATTATGGTTGTAGCTGCAACCATGATCCTGGTATAACCACCTCAATACAAGGCCGTATATATATACGTACGGCTGTACTGAGGTGGTTATTGAACAGAATCAGAAGAACAGCGATTAACTATGGACTTCCCAAGCTCTACTGTCATCAGATGAGCCGGATGGATCCACCATGTAATGTGAAATAAAGGTGTTCTGTCAAGACCAAGTTGAATTTCAGATTGTCTCAGGAGAAACCCAACAGTATGCTGCGCATGAGGTTGCCATTGCTCTTGTTGAATGTGTTTATGTATGTGTCTTTCACGCTACTCAAGAGTAAAAGTGAATATAACTAAGGTTCAGTGTTCAATAGCTGCAAAAACTGTCAGTGTTCACCTTACACATGTAGCACACACACCCCTTGTTCCTTCACTTTGGCTCACTTGTAGGAAAATGGGCACACCATGCCACATGCCTGTACCCTCCCGTGTGAAGAGGTTGAGCGGTGTAATGTACCTGGGTCTCTATGGTCAGGTTCCCCAGAGGATGGCTCCCGTATTCACTGCAACAAAGACAAGTCTCTATTCCCCAATAACTCCAAGGTCCACACCAATTGCAACTCCAACGTAGAGTTTATTTTTCTCTTATGCATAATCATCGAACAGGAAAGGTTGGAGGAAGATCAGGACAGCAAGAGGTGTTGGAGTAGGTCCAGGCACAAACGAATACTTATTCACTACCCATATCTTCAGGTAGTCTCAGTTCATCCGGATAGTCTCCCATTAGAGTGGATCCTAGCAGCCGGAGTGATGCTCAAATTAGGTTACACACAATCCCTGCACAACTCTGCCATAGACCTGGTGAACGTTGGTTCTGGTATTAGGCCTCTAACGGGAAGATGACATCCCTCCAGAGATTTACCGGGCCCCTTCCTTCACTGTGATCTCTCACCAGTCCCTCGGAACGGTCCTCCCCCGGCCTCCTCTTCCAGATACGGGTCTCCTCGCAAGGCAGCACCCTGGGATTCCTCCTCCCTCCGTGGGCTCCACCCGAAGGTGCTGGACCCAAAGCCTTCAGTTGCAGCCCCAGGGCTAAAGGTGCCTGGGACTGATCCACCAGTGTACTGGACCAGGAACTTCACCCCAGGGCTAAATGTGCCTGGGGTGGCCACAAGCAGGACAACACACCCCCGGGGTCGGACCCCCAGGAACTCACCCCTACAGACAGGGTCTGCCCCTTTTATATCCCCTCCCAGGATGCACAACATGCCGACATGCCCACCATACCACCGCCGAGAGGGGACATCCAAGGCACAGCACTGTACCAGCAGTTCAACCCTGGCCTCCGATGGCAGCGCCATCAACAGGCCACAGGGAACTATACACCAGCATCCCACCTGCAGTAAAAGAATGGTTTACAGAACCCTATCAAATAGTGTGTTTGAGTACAACTACCACTCAAACATTTGCTTAGATTTTAAAGCCCCGCTACACACATATGGTTAAATAAAAAATAATAATAATAATCTCGAGCTAAAGATTAATACAAACAGTATACACCGTGATGCATATAAATACTTCCAAATAAAGTGCAAAAATTATATACAAGACTAAATAAAGTGCAATAGTGCTAAGTGCATCAAGGACTAACTGAGTCCATGAAAAAACAAAAATGACAATGAAGTGAATCACAGTGTCAGCAAGGATCAATAGTGCAAATAACGCAAAAAGTTCAATAGTGCAATTGATATGTAGAATAATGATATATAAATAGTTCTGGGGGTCCCAAACGGGTATCTCAAGTGAGGGCTCAACCCTTTAATGGATAGGATATCACAATGACAGTGCTGTTTCCATCCGTGATCTAGTTACAATTGAAATATTGAACCATTGTGGGAATCCTACACCGGTCTCACAGAACTCTGACCTCTGTACCGAATAATCTGGCATTTAGGGTATTCTCATCTCTCCTATATTCCTTCTCCACTGTGGATACTATTGACTAGTAGGGATGAGCCGAACATCCCCCCGTTCGGTTCGCACCAGAACCTTCGAACGGACAGAAAGTTTGCGCAAACTTTAGAACCCTATTAAATACAATGGACGCGAACGTTCAAAATCTAAAGTGCTAATTATAACGACTAATATGCATGTTATTGTCCTAAAAAGGGTTTGGGGACCCGGGTTCTGCCCCAGGGAACATGTATCAATGCAAAACGAAGTTTTAAAAACGGCAGTTTTTCGGGAGCAGTCATTTTAATGATGCATAAAGTGAAAAAAAAAAAGTCAAATATTCCTTTAAATATCGTACCTGGGGGGTGTCTAAAGTATGCCTGTGAAGTGGCATGTGTTTCCCGTGTTTAGAACTGTCCCTGCACAAAATGAAATTTCTAAAGGAAAAAAAGCCATTTAAAACTGCTTGCGGCTTTAATGTAATGTCTGGTCCCGGTAATATGGATGAAAATCTTTGAGAAAAATGCCGTAGAACAGGGGCTGAAAAATTGGGCGTTAGCCACTGGTGCCACAACACTGCAACCCCTCACAGATACTGTACTTGGAGCACAGTAATGAGCCCTGTTGCAAAGTATTGCATCAAAAATTGTAATTACACACCCCTGTTAAACAGGGGCAGAAAAATTGGGCCTTAGGCACTGGTGCCACAACACTGCAACCCCTCACAGATACTGTACTTGGAGCACAGTAATGAGCCCTGTTGCAAAGTATTGCATCAAAAATTTTAATTACATGTCCCTGTTAAACAGGGGCTGAGAAATTGGGCCTTAGCCACTGGTGGTGGCACCCAGAAACAAAAATGTTCTTCCAAGCTATCATCATGAATCGGATCATTGAGGAGGAGGAGGATAGTCAGTCAACATAAAAGGACAGTCACTCAGCATCAGCATCAGTCTTGAAGGGATGTGACATTTGAAAATAAATTATTCTGTTATATCAGCTTCAGGTGCTTGGTAGCTGGTGGTGATCCAAGACTGGTTCATCTTTATGAAGGTCAGTCGATCAACCGAGTTGGTGGACATGCGCACCCTGTGATCCGTGACAAAGCCTCCAGCAGCACTGAATGTGCGTTTCGAAAGAACGCTGGATGCAGGACAGGCCAGTAGCTCAATTGCATACTGTGCAAGCTCTGGCCAGTGATCCATCCTCAACACCCAGTAAGCCAGAGGATTTTCGGTGGGAAAGGTGTCCAAGTCTGACCTTGTCCCTAGGTATTCCTGCACCATGTATATCAGACACTGGCGATGGTTGCTGGAACCGATCATATCTTGGGGCTGCAGACTAAAAAATTGTCTGAACGCATCGGTCAGACGGCCACCTTCTCCACCAATACTTCTGCTACTGACCGAAGCCTCAGCAACTCGTTGTCCAGGACCAGGAGTTTGTAACCTCCCAGTCTCTGAGAACGCGTTGCACAGACCTTTCTGGAAGGCCTCCCGGAGATGTCTCATCCTCTGCTTCCTCTGCGATGGCAAGATAAGGTCCGCAACCTTACCCTTGTACCGTGGATCAAGGAGAGTGGCCAGCCAGTAATGGTCCCTCTCCTTGATCCGAAGAATACGAGGATCCTTCCGCAGACTTTGCAGGATCAGGGAGGCCATGCAGTGTAGGTTAGCTAAGGCGTTCGGTCCAGAGTCCTCTGGGTCACTAAGGACGACATGATCTGCAGCCACCTCCTCCCAGCTACGTACAAGTCCACGGGTTTGTTGGGACTGTAAATCATCCCTAAAAGACTGTTGATGCTGAGTGCCATGCTCCACCTCCATGCTGACACAATCCTCCTCCTCCTCTTCCTGTGTGATGGGTGGGACAGAAGGAACACTGTCTGGGTAAAGGGGGCCTTGAGAGGCAATGAAGTCCTCCTCTTCCTGCCTCTATTCTGCCTCAAGTGCCCTGTCCATTATTCCACGCAGCGTATGCTCCAACAGGTGGACAAGAGGTACAGTGTCACTGATGCATGCACTGTCACTGCTCACCATCCTCGTGGCCTCCTCAAATGGTGCCAGGACAGTGCATGCATCCCTGATAATGCCCCACTGGCGTGGTGAAAAAAACCCGAGCTCCCCTGACCCTGTCCTGGTGCCGTAGTCGCACAGATACTCATTGATGGCCCTCTGCTGCGTGTGCAGCCGCTGCAGCATGGCCAACGTTGAGTTCCACCTGGTGGGCATGTCACATATAAGGCGGTTCTTGGGCAGGTTCATCTCCTTTTGCAGCTCAGCCAGCCGAGCACTGGCATTATATGATCTGCAGAAATGCACACATACTTTCCTGGCCTGCCTCAAGACATCCTGTAAGCCCGGGTACCTGCCCAAGAACCGCTGCACCACCAGGTTAAGGACATGAGCCACACAGGGCACATGGGTCAGTTGTCCCTGTCGGAGGGCGGAGAGGAGGTTGGTACCATTGTCGCAAACCACCATTCCTGGCTTAAGCTGGCGTGGCGTCAACCACCTCTCGGCCTGCACCTGCAGAGCTGACAGAACCTCTGCCCCAGTGTGGCTCCTGTCCCCCAAACACACCAGCGCAAGCACGGCATGGCATCTTTTTGCCTGCGTAGTTGCGTAGCCCCTTGAACACCTACGGAGCACCGCTGATTCCGAGGACAAAGCACAGGAAGAGGCCATGGCGGAAGAAGAAGCGGAGGGGGTGGAGGAGAGAGGTGTGTCACAACCAGTAGTAGCATTTTGGAGGCGTGGCGGCGGAACAACCTCCAACACTACTGCACCTTGTCCTGCATCCTTCCCAGCTGCCAAAAGAGTGACCCAATGGGCCGTGAAAGAAAGGTAACATCCCTGTCCATGCCGGCTGGACCATGAGTCAGCGGTAATATGCACCTTACCACTGACCGCCCTGTCTAGCGAGGCATGTACATTGCCTTCCACATGGCGGTAGAGAGCCGGAATCGCCTTCCGTGAGAAAAAGTTGCGTTTGGGAACCTGCCACTGAGGAACCGCACATTGCACAAACTCACGGAAGGGGGCCGAGTCTACCAACTGAAAAGGCAGCAGTTGAAGTGCTAGCAATTTAGCCAAGCTAGCATTCAACTGCTGGGCATGTGGATGGCTGGGAGTGAACTTCTTTTGACGGTCCAGCAGCTGGGGCAGGGAAATTTGCCTGCTAGAATCGGATGTCGGTGTACTGCTAGCAGAGTGCCCGCAAGTACTTGGCTGTGATACACCTAATTCTACACCTTCATTCCTCTCAGTGCAGGTTTCAGAGAGGACTAAAGGTATAGTGGGGTTGGAGATCCCAGCTGATGCGGAGCAAGGAGAGGTCCGCTTTGTTCTTTGGTGTGGGTCTTTAAGGTAGGCTTGCCAACGAGCTGCATGGCAGGTCAACATATGTCTGGTCAAGCATGTGGTGCCCAAGCGGCTGATGTTTTGGCCACGTGAGATACGCTTGAGACATATGTTGCAAACAGCAGCGGTGCGATCTGATGCACTTGACTCAAAAAAGGCCCACACCAAAGAACTTTTGGAATAACGGGCAGAGGCAGCGCCCTGCACAGGCGGAGCTCTGCGGTGTGATTCAGTCGGTGTGCTGCCCTTACGCTGGCCCTCGGAGGGCATCCTGCCTCATTGGAGATGTGCCTCCTCCTCATCCTCCTCCTCCTCTCTCCTATCAGGCACCCACGTGGAGTCAGTGACCTCATCATCCCCTCCCTCCTCATCACTGGAACCAATCTGGCAGTATGCTGCAGCTGCTGGAACATGACTGCCAGATTGGTGTCCTTCTTGAGCATCCCCTCTCTCTGCTCTCACGCTACTGCCTTCCTCTAGCTGGGTATCATCTTCAGACCCTTCAAAACGCTTGGCATCCTCCTGGAGCATGTACCCAACACTGTGCTCAAACAGTTCGGGGGACTCCTCAGGAGGACACGGTGGGTCTAGGGAAGGAGTGACTGATAATGACATTGAGGACGCTTTGGCAGCTGCTTTGCCAGTACCCTGAGCCTGGGTGAGAGAGGATGAGGAGGATGAGGAGGGCTTAGTCATCCACTCTACCAAGTCTTCGGCATGATGCGGCTCAACACGTCCAGCTGCCGAAAATAAGGACAAGCTTGTCCCATGGCCACGTGCTGATGACGATGCACCGCGTCCACGACCAGCACTGTTGTCTCTAGACACAGAGCCTGCTTGCCCTCTTTTATTGGCTCCTGACTGTCTGTCTCTCCTTGTTTGCCTTCCAGACATTCTAAAGGCCTGCAGGGAGATGGGAAAACCAGCAATAAGGTAGCTTCAGGTGTATATTTAGCAAGAAGCACACTACGCCTGCTGTAAGTGCTGCATATGCCTGCCTGTGTTACACAACAGGAAAAAACAGCAATAAGGGCTAGCTTCTGGTGTATATTTTGCAAGAAGCACACTACGCCCACTGTAAGTGCTGCAGATGCCTGTTAGTGTAGCACAAAAGAAAAAAAACTACAAGCAATAAGGGGTAGCTTCAGGTGTATAATGTGCAGGAGACACACTACGCCCGCTGTAAGTGCTGCAGATACCTGCCTGTGTTACACAACAGGAAAACACAGAAATAAGGTCTAGCTTCAGGTGTATATTTTGCAGGAGGCACACTACGCCTGTTGTAAGTGCTGCAGATGCCTACCTGTGTTACACAACAGGAAAACACAGCAATAAGGCCTAGATTCAGGTGTAAATTTTGCAGGAGGCACACTACGCCTGCTGTAAGTTCTGCAGATGCCTGCCTGTGTTACACAACAGGAAAACACAGCAATAAGGCCTAGCTTCAGGTGTATATTTTGCAGGAGGCACACTACGCCTGCCGTAAGTGCTGCAGATACCTGCCTGTGTTACACAACAGGAAAAAACAGCAACAAGGGCTAGCTTCAGGTGTATATTTTGCAGGAAGCACACTACGCCTGCTATAACTGCTGCAGATACCTGCCTGTGTTACACAACAGGAAAAAACAGCAATAAGGTCTAGCTTCAGGTGTATATTTTGCAGGAAGCACACTACGCCTGCTATAACTGCTTCAGATGCCTGCCTGTGTTACACAACAGGAAAACACAGCAATAAGGCCTAGCTTCAGGTGTATATTTTGCAGGAAGCACACTACGCCTGCTGTAAGTGCTGCAGATGCCTGCCTGTGTTACACAACAGGAAAACACAGCAATAAGGCCTAGCTTCAGGTGTATATTTTGCAGGAGGCATACTACGCCTGCTGTAAGTGCTGCAGATGCCTGCCTGTGTTACACAACAGGAAAACACAGCAATAAGGGCTAGCTTCAGGTGTATATTTTGCAGGAAGCACACTACGCCTGCTATAACTGCTGCAGATGCCTGCCTGTAATACACAACAGGAAAAAACAGCATTAAGGGCTATCTTCTGGTGTATATTTTGCAAGAAGCACACTACGCCCGCTGTAAGTGCTACAGATGCCTGTTAGTGTAACACAAAAGAAAAAAAACTACGAGCAATAAGGGGTAGCTTCAGGTGTATAATGTGCAGGTGGCACACTACGCCCGCTGTAAGTGCTGCAGATGCCTGCCTGTGTTACACAACAGGTAAACACAGCAATAAGGCCTAGCTTCAGGTGTATATTTTGCAGGAAGCACACTACGCCTGCTATAACTGCTGCAGATGACTGCCTGTGTTACATAACAGGAAAACACAGCAATAAGGCCTAGCTTCAGGTGTATATTTTGCAGGAAGCACACTACGCCTGCTGTAAGTGCTGCAGATGCCTGCCTGTGTTACACAACAGGAAAACACAGCAATAAGGCCTAGCTTCAGGTGTATATTTTGCAGGAGGCACACTACGCCTGCCGTAAGTGCTGCAGATGCCTGCCTGTGTTACACAACAGGAAAAAACAGCAACAAGGGCTAGCTTCAGGTGTATATTTTGCAGGAAGCACACTACGCCTGCTATAACTGCTGCAGATGCCTGCCTGTGTTACACAACAGGAAAAAACAGCAATAAGGGCTAGCTCCAGGTGTATATTTTGCAGGAAGCACACTACGCCTGCTATAACTGCTTCAGATGCCTGCCTGTGTTACACAACAGGAAAACACAGCAATAAGGCCTAGCTTTAGGTGTATATTTTGCAGGAAGCACACTACGCCTGCTGTAAGTGCTGCAGATGCCTGCCTGTGTTACACAACAGGAAAACACAGCAATAAGGGCTAGCTTCAGGTGTATATTTTGCAGGAAGCACACTACGCCTGCTATAACTGCTGCAGATGCCTGCCTGTGTTACACAACAGGAAAACACAGCAATAAGGGCTAGCTTCAGGTGTATACTGTGCAGGAGGCTTAGCAAAAATATCACTGACACTGTCCCCTGTAGGGATGAGCCGAACACCCCCGGGTTCGGTTCGCACCAGAACCTTCGAACGGACCGAAAGTTCGCGCGAATTTTCGAACCCTATTCGTTATAATGGACGCGAACGTTCGAAATCAAACTTGCTAATTACAACGGCCAATATGCATGTTAATGTTATAAAACAGGTTTGGGGACCCGGGTCCTGCCCCAGGGGACATATATCAATGCAAAAAGAAATTTTAAAAACTAAAGTATTTTCGGGAGCAGTCATTTTAATGATGCATAAAGTGAAAAAAAAAAAGTGAAATTTTCCTTTAAATACGGTACCTGGGGGGTGTCTAAAGTATGCCTGTGAAGTGGCATGTGTTTCCCGTGTTTAGAACTGTCCTTGCACAAAATGACATTTGTAAAGGAAAAAAAGAAGCCATTTAAAACCACTTGCGGCTTTAATGTCATGTCTTGTCCTGGCCGCCATATGGCTGAAAATCCTTGAGAAAAATGGCATGGCTACCCCATCACCCCCCCCCCCCACCCCAGCCCCTTTGGGTCTTGTATGGATACTAAGGGGGACCCCGCACCCAAAATAAAACCCTATACCTACAACCCTATATACTCTGAACAGCAGTATATAGGTGGTGCAAACAAGACATGGACTGTAGGTTTGTTCTTAAGTAGAATCTGAACAGGTACATTATGAAGTGTAGCTACATCCCCAAAAAATCAATTTTTAAGCTTTTTGGAGAACATAGGGAGGGGTTATCACCCCTGTAACATTTGCTGTCTTTGCACATCTGTTCAGAACATGTCACCTCACTTTCCGTCCCAATGACAAATGTTTTTGGAAAAGTGGGGTTTTAATTGAAACAAGGATTGGTGATAAAGCATCAGTAGAGAGGAGATACCTTTTTCCCAAATTAAATCTAACAGGATAGAATTTTCCTTCCTAGGGGTAGATTTCCTCTCACTTCCTGTTTTCTCTTGCCGTTTGCAAGTAGGAGTCGTTTGTAAGTTGGATGTTTGAAAGTAGGGGCCTGCCGTATATACTCTGCAGAAATTTGCCCTATTAGATGTTGGTGTAGCCACAAGACTGGTGGGCACAGGAATGGGCCCTGCTGTGAGTTAATAGATCAAGATTTGTACTTGCATGCACCTGTTGAACCGGGCAGAAAAATTGGGCCTTTGGTGGTGGTGGTGGTGGTGGTGGACGGTGTTGCCACAAGACTGTAAGCCCTCACAGTTACTCTTGGTGGGTGCAGGAATGGGCCCTGCTGTGAGTTATTAGATCAAGATTTGTAATTGCATGCACCTGTTGAACAGGGCAGAAAAATTGGGCCTTTGGTGGTGGTGGTGGTGGTGGACGGTGTTGCCACAAGACTGTAGGCCCTCATAGTTACTCTTGGTGGGCGCAGGAATGGGCCCTGCTGTGAACTATTAGATCAAGATTTGTAATTACACGCCCCTGTTAAACAGGGGCTGAAAAATTGTGCCTTAGGCATTGGTGCTGGTGCCACAACACTGCAACCCCTCACAGATACTGTACTTGGAGCACAGCAGTCACACCTGTTGCGAAGCATCTTTTTAAAAAATTGTAATTACACGCCCCTGTTATACAGGGGCTGAAAAATTGTGCCTTAGGCACTGCTGCTGGTGCCACAACACTGCAACCCCTCACAGATACTGTACTCTGAGCACAGCAATGAGACCTGTTGCAAAGCATTGCCTAAAAATTGTAATTACACGCCCCAACAGGGGCTGAAAAATTGTGCCTTAGGCACTGGTGCTGGTGCCACAACACTGCAACCCCTCACAGATACTGTACTCTGAGCACAGCAGTCACACCTGTTGCGAAGCATCTTTTTAAAAAATTGTAATTACACGCCCCTGTTATACAGGGGCTGAAAAATTGTGCCTTAGGCACTGGTGTGGTGGCATGGATCATTGAGGAGGAGGAAGAGGATAGTCAGTGAACATAACAGGACAGTCACTCAGCATCAGCATAGGCAGTCTTGAAGGGATGTGACATTATAAATTATTCCGTTATATCCGCTTCAGGTGTCTGGTAGCTGGTGGTGATCCAAGACTGATTCATTTTTATGAAGGTCAGTCGATCAACCGAGTCGGTGGACAGGCGCACCCTATGATCGGTGACAAATCCTCCAGCAGCACTGAATGTGCGTTCGGAAAGAACGCTGGATGCAGGACAGGCCAGTAGCTCAATTGCATACTGTGCAAGCTCTGGCCAGTGATCCATCCTCAGGACCCAGTAAGCCAGAGGATTTTCGGTGGGAAAGGTGTCCAAGTCTGACCTTGCCCCTAGGTATTCCTGCACCATGTATATCAGACGCTGGCGATGGTTGCTGGAACCGATCATACCTTGGGGCTGCGGACTAAAAAATTGTCTGAACGCATCGGTCAGACGTCCACCTTCCCCACCGCTCCTTCTGCTACTGACCGAAGCCTCAGCAACTCGTCGTCCAGGACCAGGAGTTTGTAACCTCCCAGTTTCTGGGAACGCGTTGCACAGACCTTTCTGCAAGGCCTCCCTGAGATGTCTCATCCTCTGCTCCCTCTGCGACGGCAAGATAAGGTCCGCAACCTTACCCTTGTACCGTGGATCAAGGAGAGTGGCCAGCCAGTAATGGTCACTCTCCTTGATCCGAAGAACACGAGGATCCTTCCGCAGGCTTTGCAGGATCAGGGAGGCCATGCAGCGTAGGTTAGCTGAGGCATTCGGTCCGGAGTCTTCTGGGTCACTGAGGATGACATGATCGCCAGCCACCTCCTCCCAGCCACGTACAAGTCCACTGGTTTGTTGGGACTGTACATCATCCCTAAAAGACTGCTGCTGCTGATGCTGAGTGCCAGGCTCCACCTCCATGCTCACACAATCCTCCTCCTCCTCCTCCTCCTCTTCCTGTGTGATGGGTGGGACAGAAGGAACATTGTCTGGATAAAGGGGGCCTTGAGAGACAAGGAAGTCCTCCTCTTCCTGCCTCTGTTCTGCCTCAAGTGCCCTGTCCATTATCCCACGCAGCGTATGCTCCAACAGGTGGACAAGAGGTACAGTGTCACTGATGCATGCACTGTCACTGCTCACCATCCTCGTGGCCTCCTCAAATGGTGAGAGGACAGTGCATGCATCCCTGACCATGCTCCACTGGCGTGGGGAAAAAAAGCCAAGCTCCCCTGACCCTGTCCTGGTGCCGTAGTCGCAAAGGTACTCATTGATGGCCCTCTGCTGCGTGTGCAGTCGCTGCAGCATGGCCAACGTTGAGTTCCACCTGGTGGGCATGTCACATATTAGGCGGTTCTTGGGCAGGTTCAGCTCCTTTTGCAGCTCAGTCAGCCGAGCACTGGCATTATAAGATCGGCGGAAATGCACACAGACTTTCCTGGCCTGCCTCAGGACATCCTGTAAGCCTGGGAACCTGCCCAAGAACCGCTGCACCACCAGGTTGAGGACGTGAGCCATACAGGGCACATGGGTGAGCTGCCCCTGTCGCAGGGCGGAGAGGAGGTTGGTGCCATTATCAGAAACGACCATTCCTGGCTTAAGCTGGCGTGGCGTCAACCACCTCTCGGCCTGCCCCTGCAGAGCTGCCAGAACCTCTGGCCCAGTGTGGCTCCTGTCCCCAAACACACCAGTGCAAGCACGGCATGGCATCTTTTTGCCTGCGTACTCGCGTAGCCCCTTGTACGCCTACGGAGCACCACTGGTTCCGAGGACAGAGCACTCGAAGAGGACATGGAGGAAGAAGAAGAGGAGGGGGTGGAGGAGAGAGGTGTGTCACAACCAGTAGTAGCATTTTGGAGGCGTGGTGGCGGAACAACCTCCAACACTACTGCACCTTGTCCTGCATCCCTCCCAGCTGCCAATAGAGTGACCCAATGGGCCGTGAAAGAAAGATAACGTCCCTGTCCATGCCTGCTGGACCATGAGTCAGCGGTAATATGCACCTTACCGCTGACCGCCCTGTCCAGCGAGGCATGGACATTGCCTTCCACATGCCAGTAGAGAGACGGAATTGCCTTCCGTGAGAAAAAGTGGCGTTTGGGAACCTGCCACTGAGGAACCGCACATTGAACAAACTCACGGAAGGGGGCCGAGTCTATCAACTGAAAAGGCAGCAGTTGAAGTGCTAGCAATTTAGCCAAGCTAGCATTCAACCGCTGGGCATGTGGATGGCTGGGAGTATACTTCTTTCGACGGTCCAGCAGCTGGGGCAGGGAAATTTGCCTGCTACAATCGGACGTCGGTGTACTGCAAGTACTTGGTTGTGACACACCTAATTCTACACCTTCAGTCCTCTCAGAGCAGCTTTCAGAGAGGACTGAAGATATAGTGGGGATGGAGATCCCAGCTGATGAGGAGCAAGGAGAGGTCCGCTTTGTTCTTTGGTGTGGGTCTTTTATGTGTGCTTGCCAACGAGCTGCATGGCAGGTCGACATATGTCTGCTCATGCTTGTGGTGCCCAAGCGGCTGATGTTTTGGCCACGCGAGATACGCTTGAGACAAATATTGCAAATAGCAGTGGTGCGATCTGATGCACTCGTCTCAAAAAAGGCCCACACCAAAGAACTTTTGTGATAACGTGCAGAGGCAGCGCCCTGCACAGGCGGAGCTCTGCGGTGTGGTACAGTTGCTGTGCTGGCCTCTAGCTGGCCTCCAGGGGGCATCCTGCCTCGTTGGACATGTGACGCTGCATCCTCCTCCTCCTCCTCCTCTCTCCCTTCAGGCACCCACGTGGAGTCAGTGACCTCATCATCCCCTCCCTCTTCACCACTAGAGCAAACCTGGCAGTAAGCTGCAGCTGGTGGAACACTACTGCCAGATTGCTGTCCTTCAGCATCCCCTCTCTCTGCGCGCACACTACTGACTTCCTCAAGCTGGGTATCATCATCCGAGCCTTCGAATCGTTGGGCATCCTCCTGGAGCATGTACCCAACACTGTGCTCAAACAGTTCGGGGGACTCCTCAGGAGGACATGGTGGGTCTAGGGAAGGGGTGGCTGATGATGCCATTGAGTACGCGTTGGCAGCTGCTCTGCCAGTACCCTGAGCCTGGGTGAGAGAGGATGAGGAGGATGAGGAGGGCTTGGTCATCCATTCTACCAAGCCTTCGGCATGATACGGCTCCACATGTCCAGCTGCCGAAAACAAAGACAAGCGTGTCCCATGGCCACGTGCTGATGACGATGCACGACCACGTCCACGGCCAGCACTGTTGTCTCTAGAAACAGAGCCTGCCTGCCCTGTGTTCTTGCCTCGGCACGCTCTGCCTCTCCTTGGCGGTCTTCCAGCCATTGTAGTCGGTAGTGTATATAGTATAAAAAATAGAACTCCTATGTGTGCTCACAACACACTGTAGGTCCTATGGGTGCTGACACTAACACACTATAGGTACTATGTGTGCTGCTGACAAGAAAATATAGGAGCTCTGTTTGCTGCCACTAACACACTAGAAGTCCTATGGGTGCTGCTGAGAAGAAAATATAGGAGCTCTGTTTGCTGCCACTAACACACTAGAAGTCCTATGGGTGCTGCTGAGAAGAAAATATAGGAGCTCTGTGTGATGCCACTAACACACTAGAAGTCCTATGGGTGCTGCTGAGATGAAAATATAGGAACTCTGTGTGATGCCACTAACACATTAGAAGTCCTATGGGTGCTGCTGAGAAGAAAATATAGGAGCTCTGTTTGCTGCCACTAACACACTAGAAGTCCTATGGGTGCTGCTGAGAAGAAAATATAGGAGCTCTGTGTGATGCCACTAACACACTAGAAGTCCTATGGGTGCTGCTGAGAAGAAAATATAGGAGCTCTGTTTGCTGCCACTAACACACTAGAAGTCCTATGGGTGCTGCTGAGAAGAAAATATAGGAGCTCTGTGTGATGCCACTAACACACTAGAAGTCCTATGGGTGCTGCTGAGAAGAAAATATAGGAGCTCTGTTTGCTGCCACTAACACACTAGAAGTCCTATGGGTGCTGCTGAGAAGAAAATATAGGAGCTCTGTTTGCTGCCACTAACACACTAGAAGTCCTATGGGTGCTGCTGAGAAGAAAATATAGGAGCTCTGTTTGCTGCCACTAACACACTAGAAGTCCTATGGGTGCTGCTGAGAAGAAAATATAGGAGCTCTGTGTGATGCCACTAACACACTAGAAGTCCTATGGGTGCTGCTGAGAAGAAAATATAGGAGCTCTGTTTGCTGCCACTAACACACTAGAAGTCCTATGGGTGCTGCTGAGAAGAAAATATAGGAGCTCTGTTTGCTGCCACTAACACACTAGAAGTCCTATGGGTGCTGCTGAGAAGAAAATATAGGAGCTCTGTGTGATGCCACTAACACACTAGAAGTCCTATGGGTGCTGCTGAGAAGAAAATATAGGAGCTCTGTTTGCTGCCACTAACACACTAGAAGTCCTATGGGTGCTGCTGAGAAGAAAATATAGGAGCTCTGTTTGCTGCCACTAGTGATGAGCCGAACACCCCCGGGTTCGGTTCGCACCAGAACCCGCGAACGGACCGAAAGTTCGAACGAACATTAGAACCCTATTAAATACAATGGATGCGAACGTTCAAATTCTAAAGTGCTAATTATAACAACTATTATGCATGTTATTGTCATAAATAGGGTTTGGGAACCCGGGTTGTGCACCAGGGGACATGTATCAATGCAAAAAGAAGTTTTAAAAACGGTCGTTTTTCGGGAGCAGTCATTTTAATGATGCATAAAGTGAAAAAAAAAAAGTCAAATATTCCTTTAAATATCGTACCTGGGGGGTGTCTAAAGTATGCCTGTGAAGTGCCACGTGTTTCCCGTGTTTAGAACTGTCCCTGCACAAAATGACACTTCTAAAGGAAAAAAAAGCCATTTAAAACTGCTTGCGGCTTTAATGTAATGTCTGGTCCCGGTAATATGGATGAAATTCTTTAAGAAAAATGGCATAGCTACCCCATGACCCCCCCCCCCCCTACCCCAGCCCATTACCAGCCCCTTTGGGTCTTGTATGGATATTAAGGGGAACCCCGCACATAAAATAAAAAAGGCCCTATATACTCTGAACAGCCGTATACAGGCGGTGCATACAAGACAGGGACTGTAGGTTTGTTCTTATGTAGAATCTGTTTGTAATTTTGAACAGGTACATTGTTGAAGTGTAGCTCCAGCCCAAAAATCTATTTTTAAACTTTTTGGGAAACATAGGTAAGGGTTATCACCCCTGTAACATTTGTTTTGCTGTCTGTGCCCCTGTTCAGAACATTTCACCTCACTTTCCGTCCCAATGACAACTGTTTTTGAAATGTGGTGTTTTTCTTGAAACAAGGATTGCTGATAAAGCATCAGTACAGATGAGACCCCTTTCTCCCATATTTATTCTTACAGGAGAGAATTTTCCTTTCTAGGGGTAGATTTCCTCTCACTTCCTGTTGTCTTCTTTCGTTTGCAAGTAGGAGTCGTTTGTAAGTTGGATGTTTGAAAGTAGGGACCTGCCGTATATACTCTGCAGAAATAGGCCCCTTAGTTGTTGGTGTTGGCACAACACTGTAAGCACTCAGTTACTCTTGGTTGGTGCTGGAACGCCCTGCTGTCAACTATTATATCAGGAATTTTAATTACATATAATTGTTGAACAGTGGTAGTAAAAATTGGGGCTTTGATGGTGGTGCTGGTGCCACAACACTGTAAGCCCTGACAGTTACTCTTGGTGGGTGCAGCAATGGGCCCTGCTGTGAATTATTAGATCAAGAATTGTAATTACATGCCCCTTTTGAACAGGGGCTGAAAAATTGGGCCTTTCGTGGTGGTGGTGGTGGTGGCATTGCCACAAGACTGTAAGCCCTCAGAGTTACTCTTGGTGGGTGCAGCAATGGACCCTGCTGTGAATTATTAGATCAAGAATTGTAATTGCATGCCCCTGTTGAACAGGGGCTGAAAAATTGGCCTTAGGCACTGGTGGCACAACACTACAACCCCTCACAGATACTGTACTTGGAGCACAGCAATGAGCCCTGTTGCAAAGTATTGCTTCAAAAATTGTAATGACACACCCCTGTTAAACAGGGGCTGAAAAATTGGGCCTTAGGCACTGGTGCCACAACACTCCAACCCCTCACAGATACTGTACTTGGAGCACAGCAATGAGCCCTATGGCAAATTATTGCTAAAAAAATTGTAATTACACGCCCCTGTAAAACAGGGGCTGAAAAATTGGGCCTTAGCCACTGGTGGCGGCACCCATAAACAAAAATGATCTTCCAAGCTATCATCATCAATCGTATCATTGAGGACTCGGAGGAGGAGGATAGCCAGTCAACATAACAGCACAGGCACTCAGCATCAGCATCAGTCTTGAAGGGATGTGACATGTTAAAATCAATTAGTCTGTTATATCAGCATCAGGTGTGTGGTAGCTGGTGGTGATCCAAGACTGGTTCATCTTGATGAAAGTCAGTCGATCAACCGAGTCGGTGGACAGGCGCACCCTGTGATCCGTGACAAATCCTCCAGCAGCACTGAATGTGCGTTCCGAAAGAACGCTGGATGCAGGACAGGCCAGTAGCTCAATTGCATACTGTGCAAGCTCTGGCCAGTGATCCATCCTCAAGACCCAGTAAGCCAGAGGATTTTCGGTGGGGAAGGTGTCCAAGTCTGACCTTGCCCCTAGATATTCCTGCACCATGTTTATCAGACGCTGGCGATGGTTGCTGGAACCGATCATACTTTGGGGCTGCGGACTAAAGAATTGTCTGAACGCATCGGTCAGACGGCCACCTTCCCCACCGCTCCTTCTTTGACTGGCCGAAGCCTCAGCAACTCGTTGTCCAGGACCAGGAGTTTGTAACCTCCCAGTCTCTGGGAACGCGTTGCACAGACCTTTCTGCAAGGCCTCCCGGAGTTGTCTCATCCTCTGCTCCCTCTGCGACGGTAACATAAGGTCCGCAACCTTACCCTTGTACCGTGGATCAAGGAGAGTGGCCAGCCAGTAATGGTCCCTCTCCTTGATCCGAAGAATACGAGGATCCTTCCGCAGACTTTGCAGGATCAGGGAGGCCATGCAGCATAGGTTTGCTGAGGCATTCGCTCCGGAGTCCTCTGGGTCACTAAGGACGACATGATCCGCAGCCACCTCCTCCCAGCCACGTACAAGTCCACTGGTTTCTTGGGACTGTAAATCATCCCTAAAAGACTGCTGCTGATGATGCTGAGTGCCAGCCTCCACCTCCATGCTGACACAATCCTCCTCCTCCTCCTCCTCCTCCTCCTCTTCCTGTGCGATGGGTGGGACAGAAGGAACACTGTCTGGGTAAAGGGGGCCTTGAGAGGCAAGGAAGTCCTCCTCTTCCTGCCTCTGTTCTGCCTCAAGTGCCCTGTCCATTATTCCACGCAGCGTGTGCTCCAACAGGTGGACAAGAGGTACAGTGTCACTGATGCATGCACTGTCACTGCTCACCATCCTCGTGGCCTCCTCAAATGGTGCCAGGACAGTGCATGCATCCCTGATCATGCCCCACTAGCGTGGAGAAAAAAAACCAAGCTCCCCTGACCCTGTCCTGGTGCCGTAGTCGCACAGGTACTCATTGATGGCCCTCTGCTGCGTGTGCAGCCGCTGCAGCATGGCCAACGTTGAGTTCCACCTGGTGGGCATGTCACATATAAGGCGGTTCTTGGGCAGGTTCAACTCCTTTTGCAGCTCAGCCAGGCGAGCACTGGCATTATAAGATCTGCGGAAATGCACACAGACTTTCCTGGCCTGCCTCAGGACATCCTGTAAGCCCGGGTACCTGCCCAAGAACCGCTGCACCACCAGGTTAAGGACGTGAGCCACACAGGGCACATGGGTCAGTTGTCCCTGTCGGAGGGCGGAGAGGAGGTTGGTGCCATTGTCGCAAACCACCATTCCTGGCTTAAGCTGGCGTGGCGTCAACCACCTCTCGGCCTGGCCCTGCAGAGCAGACAGGACCTCTGCCCCAGTGTGGCTTCTGTCCCCCAAACACACCAGCGCAAGCACGGCATGGCATCTTTTTGCCTGCGTACTTGCGTAGCCCCGTGAACGGCTACGGAGCACCGCTGGTTCATAGGACAAACCACAGGAAGAGGCCATGGAGGAAGAAGAAGAGGAGGGGGTGGAGGAGAGAGGTGTGTCACAACCAGTAGTAGCATTTTGGAGGCGTGGCGGTGGGACAACCTCCAACACTACTGCACCTTGTCCTGCATCCTTCCCAGCTGCCAAAAGAGTGACCCAATGGGCCGTGAAAGAAAGGTAACGTCCCTGTCCATGCCTGCTGGACCATGAGTCAGCGGTAATATGCACCTTACCGCTGACCGCCCTGTCCAGCGAGGCCAAGACATTGCCTTCCACATGCCGGTAGAGAGCCGGAATAGCCTTCCGTGAGAAAAAGTGGCGTTTGGGAACCTGCCACTGAGGAACCGCACATTGCACAAACTCACGGAAGGGGGCCGAGTCTACCAACTGAAAAGGCAGCAGTTGAAGCGCTAGCAATTTAGCCAAGCTAGCATTCAACCGCTGGGCATGTGGATGGCTGGGAGTGAACTTCTTTCGACGGTCCAGCAGCTGGGGCAGGGAAATTTGCCTGCTAGAATCGGACGTCGGTGTACTGCTAGCAGAGTGGCCGCAAGTACTTGGCTGTGACACACCTAATTCTACACCTTCATTCCTCTCAGTGCATGTTTCAGAGAGGACTGAAGTTATAGTGGGGTTGGAGATCCCAGCTGATGCGGTGCAAGGAGAGGTCCGCTTTGTTCTTTGGTGTGGGTCTTTGAGGTAGGCTTGCCAACGAGCTGCATGGCAGGTCAACATATGTCTGGTCAGGCATGTGGTACCCAAGCGGCTGATGTTTTGGCCACGCGATATACGCTTGAGACATATGTTGCAAACAGCAGCTGTGCGATCTGATGCACTAGCCTCAAAAAAGGCCCACACCAAAGAACTTTTTGAATGACGGGCAGAGGCAGCGCCCTGCACAGGCGGAGCTCTGCGGTGTGATTCCGTCGGTGTACTGCCCTTACGCTGGCCACCAAAGGGCATCCTGCCTCGTTGGAGATGTGCCTCCTCCTCATCCTCCTCCTCCTCCTCTCTCCTATTAGGCACCCACGTGGAGTCAGTGACCTCATCATCACCTCCCTCCTCATCACTGGAGCCAATCTGGCAGTATGCTGCAGCTGCTGGAACATGACTGCCAGATTGGTGTCCTTCTTGAGCATCCCCTCTGTCTGCTCTCACGCTACTGCCTTCCTCTAGCTGGGTTTCATCACTAGACCCTTCGAAACGCTGGGCATCCTCCTGGAGCATGTACCCAACACTGTGCTGAAACAGTTCGGGGGACTCCTCAGGAGGAGGACATGGTGGGTCTAGGGAAGGAGTGACTGATGATGAGTCTGACATTGATACCAGGGAAGAGGACGCTTTGGCAGCTGCTTTTCCAGTACCCTGAGCCTGGGTGAGAGAGGATGAGGAGGAGGAGGAGGGCTTGGTCATCCACTCTACCAAGTCTTCGGCATGATGTGGCTCAACATGTCCAGCTGCCGAAAAGAAGGACAAGCGTGTCCCATGGCCATGTGCTGATGACAATGCACCGCGTCCACGACCAGCACTGTTGCCCCCAGACACAGAGCCTGCTTGCCCTCTTTTATTGCCTCCTGACTGTCTGCCTCTCCTTGTTTGCCTTCCAGACATTCTAATAGATGGCCTGCAGGGAGATGGGAAAAAAGCAATAAGGGCTACCTTCAGGTGTCCTTCTCTGTCCCTTGAAACAAGGACTTTGACAGTGAAAGAAACTGACACACTCTCCCTACCTACAGTTTTCTGTCCCTAGAATTTTTTTTTTTTTTAAGCACAATTTAGCACAAGGAGAATTCACTCACTGTCCTTCCAGGTCCCTGGAAACAAGGACTTTGACAGTGAAAGAAACTGACACACTCTCCCTACCTACAGTTTTCTGTCCCTAGAAAAAATGTTTTTTTTAAGCACAATTTAGCACAAGGAGAATTACCTCACTGTCCTTCCAGGTCCCTGGAAACAAGGACTTTGACAGTGAAAGAAACTGACACACTCTCCCTACCTACAGTTTTCTGTCCCTAGAAAAAATGTTTTTTTTAAGCACAATTTAGCACAAGGAGAATTACCTCACTGTCCTTCCAGGTCCCTGGAAACAAGGACTTTGACAGTGAAAGAAACTGACACACTCTCCCTACCTACAGTTTTCTGTCCCTAGAAAAAATGTTTTTTTTAAGCACAATTTAGCACAAGGAGAATTACCTCACTGTCCTTCCAGGTCCCTGGAAACAAGGACTTTGACAGTGAAAGAAACTGACACACTCTCCCTACCTACAGTTTTCTGTCCCTAGAAAAAATGTTTTTTTTAAGCACAATTTAGCACAAGGAGAATTACCTCACTGTCCTTCCAGGTCCCTGGAAACAAGGACTTTGACAGTGAAAGAAACTGACACACTCTCCCTACCTACAGTTTTCTGTCCCTAGAAAAAATGTTTTTTTTAAGCACAATTTAGCACAAGGAGAATTACCTCACTGTCCTTCCAGGTCCCTGGAAACAAGGACTTTGACAGTGAAAGAAACTGACACACTCTCCCTACCTACAGTTTTCTGTCCCTAGAAAAAATGTTTTTTTTAAGCACAATTTAGCACAAGGAGAATTACCTCACTGTCCTTCCAGGTCCCTGGAAACAAGGACTTTGACAGTGAAAGAAACTGACACACTCTCCCTACCTACAGTTTTCTGTCCCTAGAAAAAATGTTTTTTTTAAGCACAATATAGCACAAGCACAAAACACACTGACACTCTCCCTACCTATCCTTCTCTTTCCCTAAACTAAAGGAATCCAGGTTAAGAAAGAAAGAAATAAAAGTCACTGTCCCTGCCTATGCTGCTCTATCCCTGCTCCGGAACACACTACACTAGGCCGCCGTGCTGGCGGCCTTTTATAGTGTGGGGCGTGTACTAAACCCCCTCAGCAATAATTGGCCACAGGCATCCTGCCTGTGGCCAATCATTGCTCTCCTCGCTGCCGGCGCTGTGATTGGCCAAGCATGCGGGGTCACAGTGCATGCTTGGCCAATCACAGCGCCTGGATGACACTGCGATGGCGTAGTGCATTGTGGGCCGTTCGCGTCACTCGAATTTGGCGCGAACGGCCCAAATCGTTCGATCTTCGTCGAACGATCGAACAGCCGATGTTCGAGTCGAACGTATGTTCGACTCGAACACGAAGCTCATCCCTAGCTGCCACTAACACACTAGAAGTCCTATGGGTGCTGCTGAGAAGAAAATATAGGAGCTCTGTTTGCTGCCACTAACACACTAGAAGTCCTATGGGTGCTGCTGAGAAGAAAATATAGGAGCTCTGTGTGATGCCACTAACACACTAGAAGTCCTATGGGTGCTGCTGAGAAGAAAATATAGGAGCTCTGTTTGCTGCCACTAACACACTAGAAGTCCTATGGGTGCTGCTGAGAAGAAAATATAGGAGCTCTGTTTGCTGCCACTAACACACTAGAAGTCCTATGGGTGCTGCTGAGAAGAAAATATAGGAGCTCTGTGTGATGCCACTAACACACTAGAAGTCCTATGGGTGCTGCTGAGAAGAAAATATAGGAGCTCTGTGTGATGCCACTAACACACTAGAAGTCCTATGGGTGCTGCTGAGAAGAAAATATAGGAGCTCTGTTTGCTGCCACTAACACACTAGAAGTCCTATGGGTGCTGCTGAGAAGAAAATATAGGAGCTCTGTTTGCTGCCACTAACACACTAGAAGTCCTATGGGTGCTGCTGAGAAGAAAATATAGGAGCTCTGTGTGATGCCACTAACACACTAGAAGTCCTATGGGTGGTGCTGAGAAGAAAATATAGGAGCTCTGTTTGCTGCCACTAACACACTAGAAGTCCTATGGGTGCTGCTGAGAAGAAAATATAGGAGCTCTGTTTGCTGCCACTAACACACTAGAAGTCCTATGGGTGCTGTTGGGGTGCAATGCTGTGCTAACAGCACTGCGGTTGGTACTACTGCAATACTGTACTAACAGTAAGCACGCACCAGACTAATCCCCAGCAGCAGCTAATAACACACTAACTGTGCAATCAGCAGCAATGAACGATCAATGACTTAGGTAGCAATGGTTTAGCAAAGAAATAGCCAATGGTTTAGCAAAGAAGAGCAAATCTTTCAGTATCAAGCAAAGACAGAATCAGCAGACTAATCTCTCCTAAAGCCGGAACTCATGTGGCCGGGGCCGATGGCGTGGCGGCCTTTTAAATGGTGGGGCGTGTACTAAAGCCCCTGAGCTGTAATTGGCTACAGGCGTCCTGCCTGTAGCCAATTATTGCTCTCCGAGTTTCGGGCGCTGTGATTGGCCAAGCATGCGGGGTCACAGTGCATGCTTGGCCAATCATCAGCCAGCAATGCACCGCGCCGGCCGCAATGCATTGCGGGGCCGCTCGCATCACACGAATGTGATGCGAACGGCCCAAATAGTTCTGGGCTCGACGAGTGAGCGAACGCCCGATGCTCGATTCGAACATGGGTTCGAATCGAGCACCGGGCCCATCCCTAATGCCCATCAGTGCTGACAAGGTTGAAACCTGTACTTTAATTTCAATGATTTTTTATTACGTTTTGTCAAAGAACAAAAGGTGAACATTGTTTGCCATATAATGATGCATATTGAGTAGGATTCCATAGATGAATATAGGATAACAAAGTAACCGATATACGTAAACACTGGCAAAGGTTCCAAATGTTAAAATGCTATATATAGGGCAGAAGGTATCATCCCTCTCTCCAGACACCCCATTGGGTACAAACTGTGTCATCGTTGGAGGATCATGCCATTAACCCCATACCTCTGCAATTTCAGTTACAAAAAGAACAAATTAGTATATTACAAGCAGTTGGTATATCAAACTATTAAGTGTGAACTGTGGGGTAGTTGAGGGTCTGGGATGCTATCCCCAATGTGGATAGAGTTGAGGCCGGATAGAGGGAAGTGGATAGGAAATGTTAAGGCAAGTGTAAGAGGAATAGGGATTAGGAGGAATAACTAGATATCTGCAAATACCTTTAGGAACCATTTAGCAACACAAAACTGCACAGGAGACAGGTAGGTAATCACTTCTGGCTCTGTTTGGTCTAAATAGCAAAGGGAGACGTTTCCTATGGGCAAAATTAGTGGGTGTGTAGCGTTGCTCTGATTGTGTGAGTTTGATACTTCTAGGGTGTGCTAGCCATGGGGACCAATGCCTATGGAACTTATCTCCCGTTAGGTGAGTTTTGGAAAAGAGATATTCCATTGGCTTAAGCCAGCCATAGACTATCTGAATTTCAATCTGTCTACGGGCAGGCTGGTTGCACTGAAGTGGATCCATCAATTGACTTCAGTACAAACAGTCTGTCTGAGTTTTTTCACCCGATCATTGCCGGTGGTTATAGCAGCCAGTGATCACTGTATTCTGCAAGTAGGGAAGGCTTCCTGGACTCCCTGACAGCAGAACACAATAGAGCTGTGATGGGGGAATTGAGAAATTTTCTTTCCTTCAACCTGTGGTTGCATAATGTATGGCCTCCCTTACTGGACACAGGAGGTTGGCCACTCAGCACTGGAACCATTCAAAGAATGCTTTCTGAATAAATGCAAATCAGATAACTGATTGCATTCATTCAGAAAATGTAAAGCATTATCTAAATAACACCTGTGCTGAGCAGCCAACCTCCTGTATTCACAATGCTTTGGGCCGGTCACTCAGCATTGGATCCCAAAGCAAACAGAGATCGCTGTAGTAGTGGTGTCTACTTCAAAGATTTCCAGCTTCCAGGTGCATTGGCCAGGTATAATATATACATATTTGGTCCCAACTGGACAAAAGTAACTATGTGTAATATATGCCATACCTGGAATTCATCTTTAAACTCCATATACAGAAAGGCTTCTTCACAGTAAGTCCTTTGAAAATGTAGAATAGACTGCCTCAAGAACTAGTTCAGGCCAGTAGATTTTTTTTAGTTGGATGCATTCTTAAATTCACAAAATATACAGTAACTGTATATTAACATTTATAGGTAGTAACACAAGGGATTGGTAATCCATGGAATACCCAATTTCCTCCAGGGGATCAGGAAGATTTTTTTTTCCCCCACTGCATACTTTTGGATGTTTTTTGGGCCTTCCTCTGGATGAACTGTGGATAAAAATGTATGTATATGGAGGTTGTCTCTTTATATCATTCTGCTGGTTGAACTAGATGGCCTTATGTCTAAGATACCAGGTACCATGTAACTATGTAAGAACCATGAGTAACCATGTAACTATGTAAGAAGAAAGCTGCTGAGAAATGTAATTTAGCTGTAAATTATATACTTTTTTTTGTAAATCTCACTTTTGCATTAGTACATCCTACACATTTGCAACTTCACTGACAGGTTAAAAGCACCTCTAAACATGTTACCTAAAATATTTGTGCCTCACACCAATCCTTATTAAAAAAAGCTCCTCCTGAAAATTTAAATTTTTACATTTCTTTTTCACATTGGCAGTTCCCAGCTCTCCGTGCCTTTTGTTTGACAATTCATTGCTTATTCACTTTGAAAATTAAAAGAATAGATTTTCAAGACTCATTTCCTATTGACTTCAATGGGGTTCTCATTAGAATTGACAGTCTATTGATTTTTGGCCATGCTTGCTGGACTTTACCCATGAATCAAACCCAAGCAGATATGTCCATCACCATTTACACCCTGTATACAGTCTTTGTTCTGAATAAGTCATTTTATTTTGTAAGTGTAGCACACGGATCTTTTTCCCCCTCTTACCCTCTCAAGCAGGGGGATAAGACACACCATGCCACATGCCCGTGTCCTCTAGATTATAAAGGTCAGGCGGTGTTACATACTTGGGTCCTGCAGTTAGTAATTCCCTTCTTCTGGTTCTCCCCTCTATGTTTATAGAGGCAAGTCTTCATCTTTCCCAAATGAGGTCACTGTCCACACAACATATCAACTCCAACGTGAGTTTATTTTAATCTTGCTTTCAGGAACCAGAGAATTGAAGTGAGAGAAAGAGGTTAGCAGATAGAAATGGATTCAGGCACACTCTTGACTTCGTCGCCACTCGATCCCGAGTGGGTACAGCTCACCCGGATAGTCACTCAATAGAACTAGCAGCCGGCGTGATGCTGGAACAATGACTCAGTCCCCTTCAAGGACCAAATCAAGGAGATCCCTCCTGATCTTTCAACACTCCGCAGAGGCAGTCTGCGAAGCGAGGAGTCCTTCCCTCCGACAGGTCAGCAGGCCTTTCCCGAGTCAGCAATACTCTATTACTCACCCTCTTGTTATGGGATCGATCCTCCCCTGGTTTCCTCAGTGTCAGAGCGGTTACCCTCACGTGGGTTCCCTGGAACTCCTCTTCGGTTGTAGACCCAGTCAAAGGTACTGGGCCTACCTGGAATGCTGCAGTCTCAGGCTGAAGGTGCCTGAGACTCCCCGATCAAGATGGGACGCACCCCCCTCTGAAGGGCAGCTCTCTCTGGGCATGGGCCCCGGGAATTGGCTTCTCCGGGCATGGGCCCCGGGAATTGGTTTTTCGTATCATGGCGTCTGCCTCTTATATATCCTCTCCCGGCATGCACAGCAGGCCAGAACCGCCCACCAACGGTAGCCGAGAGACGACATCCAATACCCACTCCATCACCTGTGGTTCAACCCCAAGCACAGGTGACAACACCACCTATACGCCAAAAGGGGAACTGCACGCCAGGTGACACAGCAGTAAGGCAGAGTCCAAACAATCAAAAGACCCGAGCCAACTATTGCTCTGGTCACCCCTAAATTTAGGTATAGCGGGGTTAAATTTGGGGACCCCGCTACATAAGCTTAACAATCTCCTGGGTCACCATGCTGGAAGATGGAAGTCACTACTGCTAACCTTCTGAAAATGCTTTCTCACTTTTCATATTCCATAAGTTGTTGACCCAAAACAAGCATGCAGAATAAATATTTGACTCGTTGCAGAATGAAGGGCTGTTGTATATGTATGTTTTAGGTCAGTGAAATTATTAAAGCCAGGACATTTAGTTTGTGGTCATAAAGAATCAAACTGTATGACCTATAGAGAGAACATTTTTTTAAAAGGAACGGTTCTTCACTTTTAAAAATGTATGTATTTAAAATTATATCAGCGGGAACACATGTATTCCCAGGTTTTCAGGGGATTAACTGGTGTTTTCAAGTGTTCAGGGGATTAAGTAATAGTTAAAGAATTTAAAAACTAAAAAAAAAAAAAAGAATATATTAAGGCTTACCAGTCCAAAGACATAGTGGCTGCATTCATTTCCTACAGTGCATCAGGAAAGTATTCACAGCACTTCACTTTTTCCACATTTTGTTATGTTACAGCATTATTCCAAAATGTATTAAATTCATTATTTTCCTCAAAATTCGACAAACAATGCCCCATAATAACAATGTGAAAGAAGTTTGTTTGAAATCTTTGCAAATGTATTAGAAATAAAAAAACAAAAAAATCACATGGACATAAGAAGCCTTTACCATGACACTCAAAGTTGAGCTCAGTTCCATCCTGTTTCCACTGATCATCCTTGAGATGTTTCTACAGCTTGATTACAGTCCACCTGTGGTAAATTCAGTTGATTGGACATGATTTGGAAAGGCACACACCTGTCTATATAAGGTCCCACAGTGCATGTCAGAGTACAAACCAAGCCATGAAGTCCAAGGAATTGTCTGTGGATCTCTGAGACAGGATTGTATTGAGGCACAGATCTGGGGAAGGATACAGAAACATTTCTGCAGCATTGAAGATCCCAATGAGCACAGTGGCCTCCATCATCCATAAATGGAAGAAGTTTTGAACCACCAGGACTTTTCCTAGTGCGAGCCTCTTGGCCAAACTCAGCGATCAGGGGAGAAGGACTTTAGTTATGTAGGTGACCAAGAACCTTATGGTCCCTTTGACAGAGCTCCAGTGTCTCTGTGGAGAGAGGATAACATTTTAGAAAAATAGCCATCTCTGCAGCACTCCACCAGTCAGGCCTGTATGGTAGAGTGGCCAGACGGAAGTCACTACTCAGTAAAAGGTACATGACAGCCCACCTGGAGTTTACCAAAAGGCACCTGAAGGACTCTCAGTCCATGAGAAACATAAATTGAACTCTTTGGCCTGAATGGCAGAGTCATGTCTGGAAGAAACCAGGCCCCGTTCATCACCTGGCCAATACCATCACTACAGTGAAGCAGGCCAGTGGAAGAAGCTGTGAGCTCAGAGCGCCTAGCCTTTCATTCCACAGAGACAGTTCTGACCCCTTCCTCCCACCCCCTGCTGGTGACATAATTTCCTCTTCCGGTTCAAGCTGGACAGCATGGAGCTGACTACTTCCTGGTTTTCCTGAATGTACAGTGATTCAGCACAACATCACACCAGAACTTTTCCCAGCCACCCGGATCATGCAAGGAGCCTGTGAGATGCAGTAGAACTGCCAGGACTACATACTTATGATGAGCATGATTCCCACTTATATCATGTAAGTGTTTTTAATCATGTGCAATAAATGTTACTGTTTTAATACTACACTTAGAGAGGCACCTCCCCCCTTGTTTCTTTTATATGTTTTGCAGAGTTGCTGGACACACTTCGAGGATGGCTGCCTCTTTTTAAATCACCCCCTTACCGTGGTTCAACTTTGTTTTTACCTAAAGAGTGACTAATCAAATGTACATTATTATAAACTAAGGGCATTGCCTCCTGGAGCGCCAGATACCCAATTTACCTTCACTATAGTGAAGCAGGGTGGTGGCAGCATCATGCTGTGGGGATGTTTTTCAGCGGCAGGAACTGGGAGACTAATCAGGGGGAAAGATGAATGCAACAATGTACAGAGACATCCTTGATGAAAACCTGCTAAACAGCGCTCTGGACCTCAGACTGGGGCGAAGGTTCATCTTCCAACAGGGCAACAACCCTAAGCACACAGCCAAGATAACAAATGAGTGGCTACAGAACAACTCTGTGAATGTCCTTGAGTGGCCCAGCCAGAGCCCAGACTTGAACCCACTAAAGGTCCTGCAAAGAAGAATGGGAGAAACTGCCCCAAAAAAAGGTGTGCCAAGCTTGTAGCATCATACCCAAAAA
Organism: Rana muscosa; assembly: GCA_029206835.1. Classification (NCBI taxonomy): domain Eukaryota; kingdom Metazoa; phylum Chordata; class Amphibia; order Anura; family Ranidae; genus Rana; species Rana muscosa. The sequence continues at coordinate 166,102,460 of CM055125.1, read as the reverse complement.
GACTCAAGGCTGTAATTGGTGCTAAAGCTGCTTCAACAAAGTATTGAGCAACAATTTTTTTATTTGTAATAAATTTGCAAAGATTTCAAACAAACTTCTTTCATGCTGTCATTATGGGGTATTGTTTGTAGAATTTTAAAGAAAATAATGAGTTTAATCCATTTTGGAAAAGGCTGTGACATAACAAAATGTGCAAAAAGTGAAGTGCTTTAACCTCCCTAGCGGTAATCCCGAGCGTGACTCGGGGTTGTTTTTTTATGCTAGGATCGGTAACCCCGAGTCACGCTCGGGGTAGACATTGCAGAGCTCGCAGCGGAGTTTCCCTACCTTCTCCTGGCGATCCAGCGATGATGTCCTCTGCTGTGATCGCCAGCGAGATCTCCGGCGAGTGTCGGCACTTTCGTCCCCATCTGACTTCCTAGTTCCGTTCCCTGCGAGCCGCAGCGTCGCAAGGGAGCGGAACTGGGCGCCAAATTCAAAAAGTGAAACACATAGTATACATACAGTATACTGTAATCTTACAGATTACAGTACTGTATGTAATAATTACACACCCCCTTGGTCCCTAGTGGTCTGCCCAGTGTCCTGCATGCACTTTTATATAATAAAAATCGTTCTTTCTGCCTGGAAAATGGAGATTGTCCATAGCAACCAAAAAGTGTCCCTTTATGTCAAAAGTGGTTTTAGACCAACTAGAAAGCAGCGATAATAAATTAGAATCACTCGCAGAATTGAGCGATAGCGATTTGTGGGGAAATTCGTCATCAAACACTAAATCTAATGACAGCGACAATTCTGCAACTGAGCAAATTTCAGTGTTTTTGATTTGATTACATTATTGAATAATTTTTATTATAATTAGATTACTATTTTTTATAATTATTTATAGTTATTTATTATATTATAATTTATAATTTTGTGTTTCATATTTATCATACCCGGGATGTCTACTAGACTCTGGTTTGCTTAGGTTTAAGTAAGTAATTACTAAGAATCGCAGGCCTATAATACATAACACCAAATTTTCATGCAAAATAATTGTACCGCTTTTGGTACATAATTCCAGAAAGAATCATACCGCCAGGGAGGTTAAATACTTTCCGGATGCACTGTATGTCCTATGTTTTCATCGGGTAGTAGTACCAACAACACTCCTTTTGTCCTAGGGTGGTAACACTCACTCATTTCTCTGCATCTATGCTAGGCTGTTTGTTCTCTTGATTGCATCATAAACACCTCTAACATCCCTCATCTCCATAACATATGTGGGGGTGTCTACAGAAGATAGCTGAAAATAAAGATAACATTATTTTAGATTTCAGTTCACAGGATGTAACAAGGACATTGGATTTCTGGAAGGATCAACAGGTATGTTTCTCTACTTGCATAAAATGTGCTTTGCCCAAATAAAGAAAACTAATAGAACCACCACATCTAATGCCGTGTACACACGATCAATTTTTTCGACAGGGAAAACACAGTCGAGAAAATTGACGTGAAAAACTAGGAACAGCTTGTTCCCCTACACACGGCCGTTTTAAATGACATTTTTTTTCTTGGTCGAAAAAAACGACTGTGTGTAGGCTCCCCAGCAGTGTTACCCTATGGGAAAACTGCCGCGGAAAAAAATGACGGGAATCACGACGAGAAAAATTAGAGCATGTTCTAATTTCTTGTTCATACATCACGGGACACAGAGCAGCATAGTCATTACTATGTGGGTTATATAGAATTACCTTCAGGTGCTGGCAGTGGCAACTTCCAAAACAGGAAGTACCCTCCCCTATATAAGCCCCTCCCATCCGGGAGTACCTCAGTTTTTTGCCAGTGTCTAAGGTGTTGGCCAAGGTTAACATGTATTCATCTGGGCTTGTGTACAGGTTCTCTGGGCCTTAGCAAGCTATTCCGGATCCGACCAAAAAAGCTTCATAGCTAAACGGTCGGTACCCGGGCCTTGCAGAGAAGAGCAGGGTTTTGCCTGTAATGCCTCTCTTAGGAGGGCTGGACCCTGGGATCCAGAGCTCTGGTCATACCCAAAACCAAGAGGCTATCTGTGCAGGGTGCTATACAGGTCCAGGGGAGTGGAATCCTTGGGAACCCGGTCCCTGAAGGTCTAGTACAATGCCTGCCGTGAGAGGTGAAGTTTGGGCTTCTGTGGACCAAACAAAGTCCTGCGGCGGGGAAAAGGTAAGTGGGGGCCCCTCAGGAACTTGGTTCTATTGAGGGGACCCCCAAGCCTAATATGTCTTTCTGCCTGTTACCTAAAGGGTATTCCCGCTAATAGCTGTATATGCCTAAGAAATCCTAGAAATGTTTTTTCATAAGGGAAGTTTTAAAAAAACTGTAAACCTGGAAATGTTTTTTCATAAAGGAGGTTTTAAAAAAAAAAAAAAAAAAGACAAAGGTGCGGTACCTGTGTTTGTCCACTAGAGGCCGCTGTGGAACGTCTTTTTTCTTGGGACTATTCCTTCCATGGTGAAAGTCCAGGCAGATGAGTGAGCTCTCTATCAGGGAAGCTGCATTCCTCTGTCATGCTGCCAAGTAGTTTCCTTCCATCCCCAAGTCCTGGTGAAACAGGGACCCTGGCTCCTCTCCCTACATGGCGCCAAGAGCGCACACGTGCACGCGCGCGCACACATGCTTTCCTTTTATAAGGTTTAGCTTCAAAAAAGGGGGCGGAGCCTGGCGGATGACGCGCTCTGTGCGCCCAGCGCTTCTGCGCATGTGCGGGCGTCCCAGCAAGATAAAAGGACTCAGTCCACGCTGCTTGCTATGGACACAGAGCATGAAAAGGAGCTGGTAGCATGGTATAGGGGCTTACAGCGGGCGGTTGATACAGGCATCCCCAGAAAGACGCATTAGTAGACACCCACTGATGTACATAGCAGCAAATTGCATTAGACTATTTCAGTAAGGGGTGTATTGCGGCTGGAATACCTCAGCTTTGAACTAAGGAATATGCCGCCTAAAAAACTCCGAGATATACCTCTCAGGAAGTGTAGGGGGTCTCCATCGGGCTCTGAGGATCTGGAGCAGTCATCTGCACCCTCCTCCCCTGAGAAATCAGAGGTTAATACCCATAAGGAACCCCCGGGAGTGCCAGGTACTGCGGCTGTCCTCAGTCCACCTGCTCCTGCATATATAACAGAGGAGGTTTTTTCCTCAACTCTGGAGGGATTGGAGCAGAGATTGGCTGCATTGATCGCTTCTTCTCTACAGGAAAGAAAGCGCGCCAGATCTCCATCACCTCCATTAGAGTGCCTGTTGGCAGAGCAACAGTCCCAGGAAGGGACCGACCTACCTGAAGGGGATCAGGAGGAGGTTAGCTCTGTTTTTGAGGAATCGACAGTAGATGAACCATTTTCAGCATCACAGACTGAAAGATTGTGGGTCCAGACCCTAACTGACATGGTTCGATCTGCATTTAAAATGCCTCTTGTTGAACCATCAACTACTGCTGTCTCCTCATTGGGGTCGCTAAAAGCTCCCCAGGTTAATTGCTCCTTTCCAATACATCCATTATTGGAAGGACTTATATACCAGGACTGGGAACATCCTGATAAACTATTTGTTCCGCCTAAAAGGTTTCCGGTGATCTATCCCATGGAGGAAAAGTTCACCCAGAGATGGAATGTTCCTACGGTGGATGCAGCCATCTCTTCTGTGAACAAATCACTGACATGTCCAGTAGATAATGTTCAAATGTTCAAAGATCCAATGGATAAAAAATTGGAATCTTTATTAAAATCTGCTTTTTCCACAGCAGGGGCTGTTACACAGCCAGCAGTGGCAGCTATTGGGATCTGCCAAGCTTTAAAGGATCAAATGAAAATGGTCCTGAGGGATTTGCCAGACCAGCAGGCCCAGGCTCTGGCTGATCTGCCTAGAGCATTATGCTTTGCGGTTGACGCCATCAAGGATTCTATCCATCAGGCCTCCCGCCTCACGCTGTCTTTGGTACATATGCGTAGGCTTCTGTGGCTCAAAAACTGGTCTGCTGAAGCTCCCTGTAAGAAGCTCTTAGTTAGCTTCCCATTTCATGGGGAACGCCTTTTTGGCGAAGACCTGGATAAGTATATCCAGAAGATTTCCAGTGGTAAAAGTACTCTCTTACCGAGTAAAAAGAGGTCTAGGGGTCCATCTTTTAAGAGGACTACCTCTCCTATCCCTGCGACGTCTGCTACTAAGCAGTTCTGACGGCCTCCTCGGTCAAACTCAGGAGGTAAAAATCAGGGACAGCCACAGGGTAATAAAAAGCCCTGGATCCGAAGAGGTACTAAACCAGCCTCCAAGTCAAGCCTATGAAGGGCTGCCCCCACTCAAACGGGTGGGGGGAAGACTTCAGTTGTTCGCAGAGACCTGGCGGGAGACGATCAAAGACAGATGGGTGCTCTCCGCAGTAACTCTGGGATACAATTTGGAGTTAAAAGAGTCTCCTCCGTCCCATTTTATGTGGTCAGGCATGCCAAGAGACCCTCTGAAAAGAGGGTCTCTCCTATTGGCGTTAGAACAACTATTGCTCCAAGGAGTAATTATGGAGGTTCCTATGGAAGAGTGGGGGTTGGGTTTCTACTCAAACCTTTTCACAGTCCCGAAGCCAAACGGGGACATAAGACCCATATTGGACCTAAAGAGTCTAAACAAATTTCTAAACGTCCGGTCTTTCCGGATGGAGTCGATCCGATCGGTCACCGCTGCCCTACAAGGGGAGGAATGGTTAGCCTCGATCGACATCAAAGATGCTTACTTGCATGTTCCCATCTTTCCAGGTCATCAAAAATTCCTACGCTTTGCAGTAGAAGGGCACCATTTTCAGTTCAGAGCCTTACCATTCGGTCTGGCCACAGCACCACGAGTGTTCACAAAAATTCTGGCCCCACTGTTGGCAGATCTAAGAACACGGGGTGTAACGATAATGGCATACCTAGACGACCTGTTGTTGATGGACCACTCAGTTGCCAAGCTAGAAGTGGTAATTGTCGATACAATCAAGTATCTAGAGTCTCACGGTTGGGTCATCAACCTGGACAAGTCAGCCCTACAGCCAGTGAAAAACCTGGTATATCTAGGGCTACGGCTGGATTCAGACCAGAGGAAGATTTTCTTACCTCTAGACAAGGTATCCTCTTTGAGGGCCTTGGTCCGTCTGCTTTGTGCAAAAAGACAGCCGTCCATACGCCTGTGCATGAGGCTGCTAGGAAAGATGGTAGCATCATTCGAAGCTGTGCCATACGCCCAATTCCACTCAAGGAATTTACAAAGGGCCATATTGTCAGCCTGGAACGGAAAAGTTCAGGCTCTAGACTTCCCGATGGCTTTGTCCCCTTCCGTTCGGAAGAGTCTCTGCTGGTGGTTGATCCCCCAGAATCTCCAGAAGGGAAAACCCTTCAGCCCGATATCTTGGAAGGTGGTCACTACAGATGCCAGCCTTATAGGCTGGGGGGCAGTACTGGAGCAATGGTCTCTCCAGGGCAGATGGTCAAATGTAGTAAAAACCCTGCCCATCAATCTCTTAGAGATACGAGCAGCCCGGTACGCCCTAGTAGCCTGGACATCCAGACTCCAAGGGTCCCCTGTCAGAATTCAATCAGACAATGCCACAGCAGTGGCATATATCAATCATCAGGGAGGCACCAGGAGTCGTGCAGCCCAGAGGGAAGTAAGTCACATCCTGGAATGGGCAGAAAAGCATGTCCCATGTATATCAGCTGTCTTCATTCCAGGGGTGGAGAATTGGAAGGCGGACTTTCTGAGTCGCCAACAGTTATGCCCAGGGGAATGGTCCCTTCATCCCGAGGTCTTCCGAGCAATATGTCAGCGGTGGGGAACACCGGATGTAGATCTGCTAGCATCCAGATTCAACGCAAAGGTGGACAGATTTGTCTCCCGGACAAGGGATCCCCTCGCTTGCGGCTCGGATGCTCTGGTGTTCCCTTGGGATCAGTTCAGACTGATATATGCATTCCATCCGCTACAATTGTTGCCTCGACTCCTTCGCAGAGTCAGGTTGGAGAAGAAGCCGGTGATCCTGGTGGCTCCAGCGTGGCCCCGAAGGGCCTGGTACGCGGAGATCATCAAAATGTCTGTGGGGAGTCCTTGGACCCTTCCACGTCGTCCGGACCTGCTTTCGCAAGGACCGATATACCACCCTTCCTTACTAACTCTAAGTTTAACGGCCTGGCTATTGAATCCCACATCCTAAAGAAGAGAGGTCTCTCTAACTCTGTGGTATCAACTATAATCAATGCCAGGAAGCCTGTATCCAGGCAGATCTACTATAGAGTTTGGAAGGCGTACATCACTTGGTGCGAGGCCAGAAAATGGCATCCACGTAAGTACGTTATAGGCAGAATTCTGGACTTCCTGCAGTGGGCTGTAGACAGGAAGTTTGCCTTAAGTACTATCAAGGGCCAGGTTTCGGCCTTGTCAATACTATTTCAAAGGCCCCTGGCTATGCATTCACTTGTCAAATCCTTTATGCAAGGTGTGACTCGTATTATTCCACCGATTAAGGCTCCCATATGCCCATGGGATCTAAATTTGGTTCTGTCGGTTCTGCAGAAGCAGCCATTTGAACCTTTGCGGCACATTTCCTTGGTTCTACTCACCAGGAAATTGATATTTTTAGTAGCCATATGCTCGGCTAGAAGAGTGTCGGAATTAGCCGCCATGTCCTGTAAAGAGCCATATCTGGTTATCCATAAGGACAGAGTAGTATTACGTCCTCACCCAGCCTTTCTTCCTAAGGTGGTATCGAGGTTTCACTTGAACCAGGATGTGGTTCTTCCTTCTTTTTTCCCCAAACCAAGCTCGGTAGAGGAAAAGTTATTGCATTCTTTGGATGTAGTAAGAGCAGTTAAAGCTTATCTAAAAGCCACTGCTCAGATTCGTAGAACGGATTCTTTGTTTGTTCTGCCGGAAGGCCCCAGAAAGGGTCAGGCAGCATCAAAATCTACTTTAGCCAAGTGGATTCGACAGGTCATAATACAAGCCTATGGCTTGAGAAGTAGACCGCCTCCGTTCAAAGTTAGGGCGCACTCCACGAGAGCAGTTGGAACTTCATGGGCAGTGCATCACCAGGCCTCCCTGGCGCAAATTTGTAAGGCCGCAACATGGTCTTCAGTACACACGTTTACTAGGTTCTACCAGGTGGACGTTAGAAGTCAGGAGGATGTCGCCTTTGGGCGCAGTGTGTTGCAGGCCGCAAAAGATCCTCATGCCTGATGGCGCCCAGCTTATGTATGGTGTATCCCCCCCTCATGTGGCATTGCTTTGGGACGTCCCACATAGTAATGACTATGCTGCTCTGTGTCCCGTGATGTATGAACAAGAAAGTAGGATTTTTAAAACAGCTTACCTGTAAAATCCTTTTCTTGGAGTACATCACGGGACACAGAGCTCCCACCCCTCTTTTGGGGACACGTATTGCTTTGCTACAAAACTGAGGTACTCCCGGATGGGAGGGGCTTATATAGGGGAGGGTACTTCCTGTTTTGGAAGTTGCCAGTGCCAGCACCTGAAGGTAATTCTATATAACCCACATAGTAATGACTATGCTGCTCTGTGTCCCGTGATGTACTCCAAGAAAAGGATTTTACAGGTAAGCTGTTTTAAAAATCCTACTTCTTCTCGTCGTGATTAATGCCGTTTTTCCCGTTGGGAAAAATGACAAAAAGCCCACACACGGTCGTTTTTCTCGTCCAAAAGATTTTTTTTTATTTTTCCCGATGGGAAAAATGATCGTGTGTACATGGCATAAGGACTGGTAAGCTAGCATTAATTAAATTTTTGTTCTTGGAATAGATATACTTCAACTTTACTCTATTGGTTTCCCCACAATCCAGATCTTTGTTAGACCACCAGTAGCCATAATACAGCCTACTTCATTATTTTTAATTTAGGGATTTCTGTATACTGTAATATTAACTTTGTAATTTTATTTTTAATTGACAGAAAACCTTTATCTTGGCAGACTATTATGCAGAATCTGCTCAACTGGATTTATAAGATTAGTGCTAAAAAATTCCTATGTTTTAATTACAAAATGTTTATTAAATTTTGAAATTTTTAAAATGTTAAGATGATGGATTACTTTTACATTTATTCTTTGATAGTTTGAGTCAACGTTGCAATTACTTTTCTGAAAAGCATTTATCATGCACATTTTAAACACATTAGTAGCTTTATTAATATTATGTTATTGAAGGTCCACACCAAAAGTGAAACATCTTGTGTGATGGCTGTTAGAAAATGTGTAAATGGGTATACAGTACTCAATAACATTTTAGCAAGCTGGCCTTAAGAGCTCAGCAGTTATTGTGTGCATTTGTATCAGACATACTGTAGAGGCACCATTTGATTAAAAGTATAGCTATAAAGAAAACCAGCTATTTGTTGATCTATAAATGTCACCTTATAATAAATATTTTATAGCTAGATGAATTGGGTCAGGTGTGTAACTACAATTTATGGAACCCCATAGCAAAATTTTAATGTTGTCTCCCGGCGACCTCCCTACTGTCATTGATTTTACCATAAAATATGTCTAAATTAAGGACAGATAGCAGGACTGTTGTCAGTATAGTACATTACTATGGACCAGAGCTTTGCACAGAAGTGGTCAGGGAAGAACAGGGGCAACAGTGCAGGGAATTTACTTTTAACATAAAATTTCCAGATAACTACCCTGTCCTCCCTCAGTAGCTTACCAGAATTTTTCAGGATCTAAGATATCAGGGTCTCATTGTAAGTTCTCCAACCCCCTCCACAGTCACAACAAGAAATTGCTGAAAGAGGTGCTATTATGGAAAAAAAAGACAAGAGATGGGGCACCAATATCAATTCCTATAAGAAAATGTCATATTATGATATACTGTAAATGGTAGTACTTCTGCACACAGTTTCCTTATAACCCAAATACAAATGTCTTTATCCACCTCAATACAGGGTACTTTCAACCCCTTCCTGCCAAGGCCATTTTTCAGCATTCAGCGCTCTCACACTTTGAATGACAGCATGCTACACTGTAACCAAGTGAATTTTTTTTTCTTTTCTTCACATAATTAGAGTTTTTTTTTGGTAATATTTAATCACTGCTGGGTTTTTTTCTATTTTCTACTAAACAGTTTTTGTTAGTTTCTGTCAGCAAATTTTGTAAATAAGTAATTTTTCTCCTTCACTAATGTGCGCTGGTGAGGCTGAACTGATGGGCATTGATAGGCTGCACTGATGGGCACTGATGAGGTGGCACTTATGGGCACTGATGAGGTGGCACTCATGGGCACTGATAGGTGACACCGATGAGCACTGATAGGCAGCACTGTTGGGTGGCACTGATGGGCAGCACTGATAGGCAGCACTTAAAGCCAGCATTGACTGGCATCACTAATGGCCACTGATTGCTGCCACTGGTGGGCACTGATTGCTGGAACTGTTGGGCACTGGTGGGCCTATATTTCTGACACTGCTGGGCACTGATTGCTGGCACTTTATTGTAATCAGGGCACTGATGATCAGTGCCCTGATTACATCTCTTGCTGTCCCCTGCGAGAAGATGCCACTGATCGGCTCTCCTCACCACACACTCTGTCAGTGTGAGGTGACGAGAGCGAATTACCACCACTTCTGTGTTTACATGTGGACACAGTGGACACCGCCAATCACAGTCAATCACATGGTTAAAAAGCCGCGTTAGTGGGAGCGGGAGCGACCGTTCGGGTGCTCCGTCATATGACGTACACCCAGAACGAGAGCTGCACTGTCCCTCCGTCATTTGACGGTGGGCGGGTGGCAAGTTGTCAAACTGTGTGTATGGGGGGGGGGGGGGGGTTTGTTTTGTTTTTTTATGGAACTACAAACAACTGTCAGTTTTTTTTAGCTGAGGTGACAGTCTGGGATTTTTACAGCCTGTGAAAGGATGTGTTAGGCATACAGGAATCATTTCAGTGCTGACTAGGATTTAGGGATGAGCTCAAGGATCGGTTTGAATACAAATTCAGATGAAAGCTAGCTGTTCAGGCATTTGGACAAATGCCATAACATTTACGGTTTATCTAGAGCTGAACACTGTGTATTATAGTGGTATTATTATCACTTTTATACATGACAGCTTCCCGCTGTTAAAATGCATGCATGCAGACGACCCTTTGGGGGATATTTACTAAAACTTGTGCACACAGAATCTGGTGCAGCTGTGCATAGTAGCCAATCAGCTTCAAGGTTTTATTTTCAAAGCTTAATTGAACAAGCTGAAGTTAGAAGCTAATTAGGTAATATACACAGCTGCACCAGATTCTGTATGCATCAGTTTTATTAAAACCCCCCTTTCAATCTAGTATGGTTTTAAGGTGGAACCTCACACAAAAAAACAATGTGTGAGGTCCCCCAGAAAATGCATACCAGGCTTTTCAGGTTTACTGTAGTACAGATTTGAAGGAAGGCGCTACATAAAAAAAAAAATTAAAAGGTGTGAGGCCTTCCTAAAAATCCATACCAGACCCTTATCCGGTCTGATGGATAACATAGAAGTATGCCTGCATAATGGCAATTGGCTTTTAAATAACAAGAATCTTTGGTTATAATAAAAGTATTTTGAATAAACAAAAATAGTAGCGCTTCTGTGTATCACACCACAAATCTAAATACTATAGCAAATATATATATGTCCCGTGAAGAAATACATATATGTGAAAAACTGCAAAACATATACTCTAAAAATATATATGTGCACATACAATAAATTAATAAGTGTCCGTAACATTCAAATATTGTTTTCAAACCAGTTGTGAAAAAAACATTTAAAGAAAGTCCATCAGTGAGATAAGTGTTCCAATAATAGTGACTTCAACTAAAATTTGCATAAAAATCTTCCTGTGTTCTCTTGAATAAACCTTCACCACACCAGCGTGATTAGTGACTCCACTCCCTAAGGACTTGCACTCACCACTAGGATTTGCCTTGCACTCTCATGCTCGGCTTCACAGCTTAAACACCCCTCAGGGTATAAAAGATAGATCCAAATGATGTTGCTAGGTCAGTCAAGTTTTCCCACATGAAAAAGCAAAAAAGTCTCCAATAGTGAAGTACGTAAAAACTTTTATTAAACACAGCACAGGTAACCTTCAATAGTTTCACTCACATCTAGCAAATCAAAATTAGGCACTTCAGCAAAATCACTTCAAAACGCCAAACAGGCATACGACAGGTAGCCGCGATGTATTGCGGTCTCGGCGGACCAATCAATCATTTGTGTCTCACCCTCCTTCATATATGCCCGTCTCTCCACTCCAATCGAAAACACTGTGAACTTCCGTCCAAACACCGGACTGTAGATTCAATGAGTTGTCGAAAAAACCGAACACCATACACTATAAAAGAGCGCCGAGAAGCTACACGGCGCTCTTTTATAGTGTATGGTGTTCGGTTTTTTCAACCACTCATTGAATCTACAGTCCGGTGTTTGGACGGAAGTTCACGGTGTTTTCGATTGGAGTGGAGAGACGGGCATATATGAAGGAGGGTGAGACACAAATGATTGATTGGTCCGCCGAGACCGCAATACATCGCGGCTACCTGTCGTATGCCTGTCTGGCGTTTTGAAGTGATTTTGCTGAAGTGCCTAATTTTGATTTGCTAGATGTGAGTGAAACTATTGAAGGTTACCTGTGCTGTGTTTAATAAAAGTTTTTACGTACTTCACTATTGGAGACTTTTTTGCTTTTTCATGTGGGAAAACTTGACTGACCTAGCAACATCGTTTGGATCTATCTTTTATACCCTGAGGGGTGTTTAAGCTGTGAAGCCGAGCATGAGAGTGCAAGGCAAATCCTAGTGGTGAGTGCAAGTCCTTAGGGAGTGGAGTCACTAATCACGCTGGTGTGGTGAAGGTTTATTCAAGAGAACACAGGAAGATTTTTCTGCAAATTTTAGTTGAAGTCACTATTATTGGAACACTTATCTCACTGATGGACTTTCTTTAAATGTTTTTTTCACAACTGGTTTGAAAACAATATTTGAATGTTATGGACACTTATTAATTTTATTGTATGTGCACATATATATTTTTAGAGTATATGTTTTGCAGTTTTTCACATATATGTATTTCTTCACGGGACATATATATATTTGCTATAGTATTTAGATTTGTGGTGTGATACACAGAAACGCTACTATTTTTGTTTATTCAAAATACTTTTATTATTATATGTTTTTTGTAAAGTAGCAGCTAGTAAGGTTTTTTTTGGTCTGTATTCAGCAGACCTGCTCCCGAAGCGCAGTGCAGTGTATAAGGGAAGAAGAGGGCAGTTGATTTCTTTTTATACACTATTTTAGTCAATAATTTTTGGTTGCTGTAAATCTGTTAAAGGATAAGTATGACCAAAGCCATTTTGTGGATCACAGAAGTGCATTTAGTTCTGCTCTCCTGTGACTCAGAGTTAGCCCACAGCAGGCCAAAATCTGCTGCTGGTTGATGTCAAAGTGCCAGTCCAGGCTCTGCAGGATCCTGACATTATTGTCAACCCAGATGCCTGACCAGCAGGCATGCTGCTGAGAGCTTGAGCCAGCTACTCCCACCCCCTCCCCAGCCCAGCTCTTTAGTGAGCACTGGAGGGGCAGAACACAGAGCCGGTGACTGATAGACACGGCTCTGTGCTGAAAGAGGATTAAAGAACTGAGCAATCGGCAATCTTTGTTTGCTCAATTCTCAGTATAGAGCCATCAGAGTACAGCTGTAGCATCGGATCAATGCTGTTGTCATCTATGTGAGTATGTACTGTATACTTGCTTGTTTGTTTTTTTGTCATCCCAAAATTCTATTTTAAGGTATTTTATCCCGAAGTTGGTTTTTAAATGTTACAGGGAGGTGAAAATGTAGGGTTCATGTAAAAATTAGAAACTTTTATGGAAGATTAAGAATTTACACTTGCTATGGGTACTGAAAACTCAAAATGTATCAGTGCCTGTATCCCATCACAGTACTGTACTGTAGAACTATTTCCATTATCTACAAAAAAAAAGTATAAATAACATTTAAATTGAGTCAGCTATTTTCACAAGGTCCATCTATTTATCGAAAGGTCAAGGAAAAAACAGGTCAGTTGCTGAACATCTATTATAAAAAGCTGACATGGCTACAGCCTTATGGGGGAATCATAACCACATGATAAAAATGCATATAAGTATAGTGTAGACCAAATAAGGGCTATTACTTCCTGATGGATTGGCATAGTCATACACATTGCTACAAAATTATATAAAGGATCCATTATTTTATATAGCTCTCAGCAAGGGTGAGTGGGGGAATAAATATTGTTTCTTGTTTTATTTCTTGCACACAGTGAATTAGTGCTTCGGGGGCTTACAGTGGAATGTGTGTATGTAAAGTGTACAGTAAAAGCTTGGTGCATAGCATTTAGGTTAGATGCATGCAGTAACACAAGTTCTGAAACTTTGGGGGAAAAAATGGGTCCACATTGCTCACAACTATAACAAAATGTGTGCTACCTAAAAGTCTCCTCTGTTAGCAAGTTAGTTAATGTATCTGCGCTCGGGCAACTATAGTCTTACTTATTGTCACCGGTTTTAACCTAAAATTGTAAAAATATGTCTATTTTGCTGTCACATACCAAAAAAACAGCCTCTCAGACTCCTCTATAAGTGCATGGAGTGATTGGAATACTGTCTAGCATAGCTTTTTTATAGCTTATAAGTCTCTTTTGTAAGCAATTTGAAAATGTGAAAAAAAGAGTATTCCATTGACTAGTCTAAGATCCAGCTTATGAATGGCATTATAATTTTAATAAAACATATACAACTGGGAGCATTTAGAGCAGTACAATAGCAGTATTCCAATCTCCTAAGCTGTAAGTTTTTCAAACTTGAAATTAGTCACTTCTACCTTTGCCACCTCACATAGTTACATAGTGGGCGAGGTTGAAAAAAGACACAAGTCCATCAAGTCCAACCTATGTGTGTGATTATATGTCAGTATTACTTTGTATATCCCTGTATGTTGTGGTCGTTCAGGTGCTTATCTAATAGTTTCTTGAAACTATTGATGCCCCCTGCTGAGACCACCGCCTGTGGAAGGGAATTCCACAATCTTGCAGCTCTTACAGTAAAGAACACTCTACATAGTTTAAGGTTAAACCTCTTTTCTTCTATTTTTTATTGAGTGGCCACCTGTCTTGTTAAACTCCCTTCTGCAAAAAAGTTTTATCCCTATTGTGGGGTCACCAGTATAGTATTTGTAAATTGAAATCATATCCCCTCTCAAGCGTCTCTCCTCCAGAGATAATAAGTTCACAGAACTCACAGAACATGAAATGGCAGACTGCTACTTTGGGATATAATATACCTGTATGTATATATATATAGATATATAGATATATATCTATATATATACACACAGTATATAATTTATATCTACACGCATATATATACAGTATATGTTATACGGGAAAACTCCTATTCACTTTACTCCTTCTAACTGACTGCTGTAAGACACAGTGAAACTCTTTCCGGGGTTTGAGAAGAGGCTACGGTGATGGGGAGGCCTGCCAATGTCCCAGCAAAAACACAGCAGCAAAATTACATACATCAGAGTTTCACAGATCTCTTCTTTGGGGTTAATTTACTAATGGCAAACAGGTTCTTCACTTTGCAAGGGAAGATGCACTTTGCAAAGGAGTGTAACCCAGAGCTTAGTGAATGTAGTGGAGTTTACCTTTGCAAAGAATACCCAATCATGTTTAAGAAAAAAAAAAAAAAACAACAACAGTAGCACACGATTGGATGTTGGAAGACAGCAGAGCTTAATTTGCTAATTTAGGTAGAATCCAAACACCTATAATATTTTTTAAGGGGGGGGGGGGGAGGTGGTAGTGTTGTTGTGTCGTCATCACATCCTCCATTTTTCCCTCCTTGTTGGGTGCCAAATAAGGGTCACGTGAGAAGCCTACCCCAGGGTGGGTTCTTCTGGGCTACGCTATGAACATTGTACGGGGTCCCTACCATACACATGGGGTACCTTTACTTGAGCCATACTCAAGACCCAGTAGATGACAAGCATAAACAAACTCTTGAAAAATCTCTTGATGTCATGTAAACCAACACGGTCACTTGTGCATTTAGGAGGGACACACAAAGCCAATGCCCTTTCCACCTGTCCAGCATATCATGGCTACCTCACCCACACTAACGGTATGGGATCCCGCTGTGCACCTAGCGTGGACTACATGTCTGCACTTCACTTAACTCTTATTCCACCATACCTGTGTACAGTATAAAGGCCCCAGTGGAGCAGATCTGCTCCCATTGCTATGGGAGATGGATCGCGGTTGAAAGAGTGCCGACAACATCTCCCTCGCTGCAAGAGGCATTCTGCCACATGTACCCACTTAACGACAAGCAGCTAGAGAAACTTTTATTACCCTTGATCAGGCCCAGACTGGTACAAAAAATAGGCCCGGGCATTCTAAGCTGAGCAGCCCATTTAAAAAAAAAACAAATTACAAATAATGGCAACCGGTTTCTCGATGTATTTTAGTTATATTTTGCCTGCTTCAGTCACTGTAACTGACTGCGGATCTAATACAATCTAATACGATCTAATGCCCTCTGTTAAAGACGGCCCTGGGAGGGGGTATATATATATATATATATATATATATATATATATACCCAAAAGGTGTCCCGAAGTCAGACTGCATTGCCGGTTTGAAATCGTGCAAATTCAGTTGAACCCGCACGATTTTAAACTGGCAATGCAGTCCGACATCGGGGGGGCAATTTGACAGACATCTGTGCGGGTTCATGCACAGATGTCTATTCAAATCACCCCCGAAGTCGGCAAAAGTAGTACAGGAACTACTTTTAGGAATCAGTGCAGCGCCGCAAAGTCGGCGTCGCACTGATTCGGATGGTACTATTTCCGGCAATACCCGCCGATTTGGCATGCGATTTGACATGTCAAATTGCATGCCAAATCGGCCCAATTGAGCCCAGTGGGCTCAATGCAGGACACCTTTTGGGCACAAGAACTGTTCCTCTCTCACACAATGTCTGACTGATGCCATCACTTTCACCCCTTTCACACTGAGGTGCTTTTCAGGCATTTTAGCGCTAAAAATAGTGCTTGAAAAGTGCCTCTCAAGCCTCCCCAGTGTGAAAGCCCAAGTGCTTTCACACTGGGGCGATGCGCTTTCAGGACGGGAAAAAAAGTCCAGCTGGCAGCATTATTGGGGTGGTTTGGGAGTGTTGTATACACTACTCCCAAAAAGCCATGCCCATTGAAATGAATGGGCAGCTCTTACGAAGAGCCTGCAAAGCGATTCGGCAATGCTGCTTTTCGGGTGCTTTTAACCCCCTCTTTGGGTTTAAAAGCGCCCCGCTACCACCCGCAAAGTGTCGCTGCATTAACGCTACCACGGGGAGGTCTAGGTGTGAAAGGGGTCCTTCACATTGTGTAAGACCTCTTTCATACTGAGGCGCTTTACAGGCGTTTTTGCGCTAAAAATAGCGCCTGTAAACTGCCTCTTCTGTGTTTTCACACTGGAGTGGTGCACTTGCAGGATGGGAAAAAAATTCCTGCAAGCAGCATCTTTGGGGCGGTGCGTGAGCGGTGTATACACTGCTCCTCTACCGCCCCTGCCCATTAAAATGAAAGGGTATCGCTTTCAAAGCACCATAAAAGCACTTTGAAAGCAGCGCTAAGCAGACGCTTTTAACCCCTTCTGGGGGGTTAAAAGCACCTGCTAGTGGCGCCAAAGGGCTGATATAAGGCTACTTTTACACTGAGGCACTTTGCAGGCGCTATAGTGCTAAAAATAGCGCCTGCAAAGTGCCCTGAAAGAGCCGCTCCTTTCACTCCAAGGTGAAAGCCCGAGTACTTTCACACTGGAGCGGTGCGCTGGCAGCCAAGATACAGAAAAAAAAATGACAGGCAAGATATGCCCGTGGTGAGCGGTGCCGGCAAAAGGAGCAGCCCAGTTTGCTGCCTTCAGAGTAGTGAGTGGGACCCTGGCTGGCAGAAAGAAATGCAGCTGTCTGCCGCAGAATCGGCCGCGGGGCTGCTCGCGGATCCGACCGTGGAGCTGACCACGGAGCTTGCCGCAGCTGAGAGTGCACTGTGGGGGGAGACGTGACATGCTGCCCCGCCCTCAGCTACTTAAGAGCTGTCACTGGCTTCGGGTGTCTCCTCTCCGGTGAAGAGTGCTGCGGGGGACATCATTGTTGGAGCCTGGACCCCAGAGAGGAGAGATCATCCATCGCTGGACTCCGGAGAGGAGACCACCCAGGATACTGAGAGTGGATTACCACCGCTGGAATCTTTATTTTAATTTTTTTTTTTAATAAAGGACTTTTCCCAACTGTGTCTGTGTGTTTTCTTTACATTTTTTTTACACTTTCCTTGTGAAATGGTAGGGGTACAATGTACCCCTTACTAATTCACATAGGGGGGCCAGGATCTGGGGGTCCCCTTTGTTAAAGGGGTCTTCCAGATTCTGATAATCCCCCTGCCCGCAGACCCCCACAACCACCGGGCAAGGGTTGTGGGGATGAGGCCCTTGTCCCCATCAACATGGGGACATGGTGCTTTGAGGGGTCACAGACCCCCAAAGCATTCTCCCCATGTTGAGGACATGTGGCCTGGTATGGTTCAGGAGGGGGAGGGCGCTCTCTCGTCCCCCCTCTTTTCCTGCGGCCTGCCAGGTTGCGTGCTCAGATAAAGGGTCTAGTATGGATATTTGGAGGAAACCCCACGTCATTTTTTTTTAAATATGAGGCAGGGCTCCCCTTAATATCCATACCAGACCTGAAGGGTCTGGTAATTGAATTTGGGGGGACCCCCACGCATTTTTTATTTTTTTTTATCTATGACTTTTCTCTGTATTGCCGGGAGACGACAATTCATTATAGCCGCGAGTGCTTTTAAATTACTTTTTTTCCTTCAGAAATGACACTTTGTGCAGGGATAGTTCTAAGCACGGGAAACAAGCGCTGCTTTACAGGCATACTATACACACTCCCTAGGTACTAAATTTAAAGGAATATTTTTATTGTTTCACTTTAAGCATTATTAAAATCACTGCTTCCGAAAAAACAGCCGTATTTAAAACTTTTTTTTGCATTGATACATGTCCCCTGGGGCAGGACCCGGGCCCCCAAACACTTTTTATGACAATAACTTGCATATAAGCCTTTAAAATTAGCACTTTAGATCTCTCCCATAGACTTTTACAGGGTGTTCCGTGGCTTTTCGAATTAGCCGCGAACACCCAAAATTGTTCGCTGTTCGGCGAACGGGCGAACAGGCAATGTTCGACTCGAACTCGAAGCTCATCCCTACTTATTAACCGCTCGGTCTCTGCTACTTCTCTCTGTCAATCCCTCCACTGGCTTCCGCTCACCCAACAAATTAAATTCAAAATACTAACAACTACCTACAAAGCCATCCACAACTCTGCCCCCAGCTACATCACTGATCTAGTCTCTGAATACCAACCTAATCGTTCTCTTCGTTCTTCTCAAGACCTCCTGCTCTCTAGCTCTCTCATCACCTGCCCCCATGCTCGTCTCCAGGACTTTTCCAGAGCCTCTACAAGCCTATGGAACTATCCTACCCACACCTAACAACTGTATTTTCATTTTTGTCCGACTGATCATCCCCCACAGGTAGTACCCTTTGTTCCATGTGACCCTCCCCTCTAGAATGTAAGCGCTAACAAGCAGGGCCCTCTCATCCCTCCTGTATTGAATTGTATTGTGACTGTACTGTCTTCCCTGATGTAAAGCACTGTGCAAACTGTTGGCGCTATATAAATCCTGTAAAATAATATTAATAATAATAATAATAATAATAATAATCCACAATTAAAATGGCATTCCATACAACATATTAGCGCCCTGATCACCTCCATACACAATACCAGAATCCTGTTTACCACCACGTCATACCAGCGTCCTTATCACTGCCATACCCTATACCAGTGTCCTGATCACCGCCATACCCCATACCAATGTCCTGATCACCACCATAACCCATACCAGCTTCATAATCACCACCATACACGTGTCCTGATCATCATCATACCTCATATCAAAGTCCTGACAATTGCCATACCCCATACCAGTGTCCTGATCAACTCCATAAACCATACCAGTGCCCTGATCTTTGCCATACACCATACCAGCATCCTGATCACCGCCATACTCCATACCAACGTCCTGATCACTGCCATACCTCACACCAGAGTCCTGATTACAGTAATATGCCAATACCAGCATCCTCATCACCACCATAATCCATATCAGCATCCTGATCACTTCCATACCCCATACCAGCATCCTGATCACTGCCACATGCCATACCAATGTCTTGATCACCGCCATATACCATACTACCATTCAGATCACTGCCATACCCCATATCAGAGTCCTGATCACCGCCTACCCCATACCAGCATACTTATCGACGCCATAACCTATACCATGATTAGGACACTGGTATGACAACCATATTAGTACCATTAATAAAATAAATATCATATATAAAAACTTAAATACGTAAAGTCCATATGATAAAACAGCGCTAAATAAGGATAAATGTCCAAAAACATGTAAAAAGCACTTGAGTGATGACTTTGCAACAGTCAAACTAGTAGTGGTATATCTTCTCTGGATACGATATGTAGTGCACCCTACACCAATCCCAAATCTTCACCACAAGTGAGGCACGCTCCCCCTCTGGGGTACAAACTCACCACAAAGATGAAAAAGATAGGCCTTTTTTTTAGTCTGTAGGTAGTCTCACTCCAACATCCGTCATCACCACCAGGGTAGTATGGGTTAAAATCCTCAAGCAAACATATAAGGACATAAAGGCACTAATAGTGTAATATTGCTTTAATTAAGAAATCCCCAATACTAAAACCCTGTTTCAAATGCACGTACAATTAAATCACTTGTAAAACAGCACATAAAGTATAGAGTGTAATCACCGCTATCCTGTCCCAAGAGGGCGCCTGTGTTGCATTCGTAACGCGGCGGTCTTTTGTTCCGGATTTGCGACAGCTGCCGTGATATTCGCTCTGTACTTCCTAGTTACAGAGACGCTGCGGTATCTGGGCCCTGACCGGTTTCGTCACAGATTGACTTCAACTGAGGGCGTAGATAGTCCAGCGTCAACGTGCGTGGTATAACTTCCCCGTTCGTTGCCTATTGGTTGGAGTGCCGTAATTCGTCCGCCCTGATTGGTGCTTACCAGGGCGGAACTCGAATACACACGTCCTCAGACAAGAGCTATTGGGGAATGTTCCGACAGCACGTACTACTGCACAATATGTTATGTAACGAATGACACAACATGAAGTTACACTTAAATAAACTTAAGAGTTATTAATATAGTACAACAACAAAAAAAATATATAAATCACATCGTAGCAATTTTAAATATATTTTGAACGGAATTTAAATGTCTCAATCGCTGTTTACATAGAGCAAGAGAACCTACATTCTGATACTCGGTGAAAAAGGAAAATATTTTTGTTACAATTCGTAAAAGGAGAACCGTAGTTGTTCGGTGTTAGCTGCTCAATATAATTCGATAAGACCGATCTGGCAAAACAACGAATCCGTCTTTTACAGTTTGAAAATTACATCTAAACGTTATTTTTAGCCTGTTGTGGTTTTACAACCACTATGTATATGTGCAAATATAATGGCAGTCACATAAGTTCAAACAAGGGGGTTTAGAGAAATTGGGAATTTTAACCCATTAATCCAAACAATAAAATTAGAGAGTAGTAAATCAATATATAGTAATGCATATATTAAATGCATGTGTATGGGTATTTACAGTCCACACATCTGTAAAACCATAAATAACTAAATAAGGTAATTTTAATTAAAATTAGAATTAAATCTAAATTTTTTAATTTGAAATAAAATTGGACTACTTAGCGGATATAATCTATTTATATATGTATACTTCATTAGTTCCATATAAGTGAAGTTAAATAAATCAATATATAAATAGATAAGAAATATATATATATAAATATAAAAATATATATATATATAAAAGAAAACTGTATGTAATATATATATATATAAAAATATAAAAATATAATAAAAAAATGTAAATAAATAAATATAAGTATAGGAGCATCAGGATATAAGAATTTCTGAGGATTGGGCCGAGAAAGGTTGCCAGTAAGGGGTGGTATTCTAGTCAAATGTTAAAAATATAGATAAAATTGCTGGAACAGTTAATAAAAATTGGTTAATAAAAGTCAATCATAGAAACTAAATAAAAGCAATATATCAGTAATCACTAATAAAACAATTGATGTCTAGATCTATGTTTAACCCCTTCGGAGATAAAGTATCTACGGAATAAATCCATTGGGTCTCAAGCTTAGATAATTCTCTTACTAAGTTAGAGCCCCTCCAAGGTGGTTTTAGGTGGTCTACTCCCCAAAACTTGAGACCTGCTGGGTTTTGGTTGTGGAATAATTTAAAGTGTAAGGAAACGTTATGATCTTTATACCCGATTTTGATGTTTGCCACATGTTCTGCCACACGTATTTTGAGAGCTCTCTTAGTGCGGCCTATGTATAATAACTTACAGGGGCATTCTAAAACATACACTACATAGGTAGTGTTACAGGTAATAAAATCTTTAATGGTGAACTCTCTGTTATTAGAGGTAGATATAAATCTTTCAAGTGCTCTGAGAGGTTTATTCACCTCTCTACACGGGCGGCACTTTCTGCAGGCATAAAAGCCATCCTTATCCCAGAACGAAGGGGGTTTATGTGGGACATCTAAAATCTTCTTGACGACCCTGTCTCCATAGTTGGGAGCTTTCCTATAGATAAAAGTGGGTCTTGTTGGTATATAGGTTTTCAGGATCTTGTCAAGGAGAAGTATGTGCCAGTGAGAAAAGAAGATATGTTCCACTGCCTTATATTGTGAGTGGTATCCTGATATGAAACTCCATTCGTAATTGGTCTTATTCGAATTCTTTTGACCTCCGAGAGTGTTATTATTCAGGTAGTCGGTTCTTGGAGTAGCTGCGAGATCTTCAATAATTTTGGTTAGTTGTGTTTCTTTGTAGCCTTTTTCCATAAATTTATTTTTCAATATATCTGCTTGGAGAAGAAAGTCTGTATCCTCGGTGCAGTTCCGTCTGACCCGCATCAATTGGCCTTTAGGTATGTTTTTTAGCCATGCGGGGTGGTGGCCACTTTGTGTTGGGAGGAAACTGTTAGCATCTGTGGGCTTGAAATACACTTTAGTGCCCAATTTATTCCCATTCCTGTATATATGAACATCCAAAAAATGTATACTTTCTTTATTGTATTCACACGTAAGGTTAATGTTATTGGTGTTTTGGTTTAGTTCTTCAAGGAAGTTTTCTAATGATGTTGTTGATCCTGCCCATATAAGAAATAAATCGTCTATATATCGTCGGTACAGTATCAGTTCTTTGCGTTTCTTGTGGAATACTGTTTTATCCTCCCACTCTGCCATAAACAGATTTGCTATGCTTGGAGCAAATTTGGCTCCCATGGCTACTCCCCTTCTTTGGGAGTAGAAACTTCCATCAAACCAAAAATAATTGTGTCCTAAACAAAAATCCAAAGCATTCCGTAGGAACACTTTCTGTGAATGGGAAATATCATCTCTTTTAGATAATGCCCAATTAAGGGCTAGCAAGGCGTCGTCATGCTGTATTATTGTGTATAATGACGAGACGTCTGCGGTTACTAGGAACACTTCTTCTTTTCCAGCCAAATCTATTTCCTGTAATAGAGATAGGAGCTCCTTAGTATCTTTGAGGTAAGCATGTGTTGATGTCACACTGGTTTGGAGATAATAGTCGAGATACTGGCCCAGACGTGATGTAATCGATCCGATTCCATTAACGATGGGTCTTGCTGGTGGAAGGTTGAGGTTTTTATGAATCTTTGGGAGGGTGTATATAGTAGGTATCCTACTGCTACTCGGTACCAGATACTTGCTCTCCCGCAAAGATAAAGCTCTGGTTTGATAACCCATTTCCACCAGTTTCTGAAGATTGATTTCGTATTGTGGAGCGGGATCTTTTTCAAGCTTCGAATATGTTACCTCTTCAGATAGCATTTGTGTTAGCTGGTTATGGTAGAAGTCTTTGGTAAGAATAACCACTCCGCCTCCCTTGTCTGCTGGTCTTACTATTATCTCCTTTCTATTCTCTAGAAGTTCTTTACCTTCTTTGATATACCGTGGATTCACATTCCTTTTTGGTTTGATGTATTCTAAATCACGTAGTATAAGTCCTTTAAAGACATCCAAAGGCTGATTGGTCCCCAATAGGGGGTTAAACAGTGATTTATTTCGCAAACCACTATCAGTTGGTACTGAGGAACTACTTGTTACAGGGTTTGAATTCTTGTTTAAAAAATATTTCTTCATATTCAGTTTCCTCATATATTTATTAACATCTATAAACACATTAAATTTGTTGATTGGACGGTGTAAACCACATTTGAGCCCCAAATTTAAAATATTGGTCTCTTTATCTGTTAAAACCACATCAGTTAAGTTAAAAATCCCGCCTATTCGTACTCCTTCTCGTATTCCTTTCGACTTCTTTTCTTGAGTCCTTCGTCCGGCCCTACAGCCTCTGTTCCTTCTCTCCTTGGGCCTGGTTGTTGCATCCTTTCTCGTTCCCAATGTGGAGGGTCCCTCCATTGGGGATCTCTCTGTGTCGGTCCCTGTTGTGGTCCCCTGTATTCTATCACCTGTTGTGGATAGGATGGCATTCTTCCTCTCTGGTTGTTCGACCCTCTGCCCCTCTTCTGCCATCCCCTGCCTCTCCCTAAAAAAGAGGACCGGGGTGATTGATATTGTTGTCTGTTCCTATCATCCCATAAAGGATCATATTTATTATATATGGGTACCTGATAGTAATCTTGTGTGGGTGGAGGTCGATATTGAGGATTCGGTGGCCCAGGTCTTCTTGGTTTCCCTCTACCATAGTTATAATCATTTCTGATAGGTGTGGAATGGTTGATGGGGGTCTGTTGTGTACCCAAAATTCTTCTATCCAATATAGGTAATGGTTGACTAGTAGAGGGTAATTGGCTTCCAGTATTGATGTCTTGCTGGGTTTCCATATTCAAACCATCTGTGTCTCTTGCTTCAGTTGGGTTTGCTTGCTGCCATAGGTATATTGTGTTTAAACGGAAATCTCCTAGGTCTCTATGGAATTTTTTGGTTTTCTTTTTTTGTGTTTCCTTATCCACTTTTTCTAATTTTTTCTTTATACGGGTATTAAAATCAGTAACTTGTTGGCTATCCTTAATAGGATCTAGTTGCTTTTGTAACTCGTTTATCCTTGTTTCTAGTTTGAACATCTTTTTCTTTTTCCTTTTTAAAATAAGTTCTTGTAGTTTAAAACCTACCCCATTAAAAAATTCTAGCCATTCTGACATAGATTCGGGGTCATCTAAACCATCTTGGGGTACTACTTCCCATCTTAAGCTTCTAATAATGATACGCTCCTTTAGATATTGCTCCAAAGTGCATATGTCCCACCAGGTTCTCACTTGTTTTTCTAGTGAGTTCCCGAGGGCGGTCATTACCCCATTATAGTTTAATTGTGCAGTAGTGTGCTCATTGACAGTGAAAATGCTGTTAATATCTATATTCCTATTGCTCAGGAAAAGCAATGCATCCATGGCTGCCAAGAAAAGAAAGAATTTGTATAGAAAGAAAAGGTGCAAATAAACAGGCCCAAAATTTGCACTTCTCGGCGCCTATGTATTGGTATGCAATTCCTGTGGTTCAATAATTTGCCTATTTAGATGGGTAAATAATGGGAAAATAGACGATATACTCAGCTCGGAAATAAATATATCAGAGTAATTAAACTATGGTATAAATTATATAAAAGGAGCAGCTGTTTAAATTTATATAAAATGAGAACCTCATAAATATAAAACAGAATAAATAAAATAAATATCATATATAAAAACTTAAATACGTAAAGTCCATATGATAAAACAGCGCTAAATAAGGATAAATGTCCAAAAACATGTAAAAAGCACTTGAGTGATGACTTTGCAACAGTCAAACTAGTAGTGGTATATCTTCTCTGGATACGATATGTAGTGCACCCTACACCAATCCCAAATCTTCACCACAAGTGAGGCACGCTCCCCCTCTGGGGTACAAACTCAAAGATAGGCCTTTTTTTTAGTCTGTAGGTAGTCTCACTCCAACATCCGTCATCACCACCAGGGTAGTATGGGTTAAAATCCTCAAGCAAACATATAAGGACATAAAGGCACTAATAGTGTAATATTGCTTTAATTAAGAAATCCCCAATACTAAAACCCTGTTTCAAATGCACGTACAATTAAATACCACCCCTTACTGGCAACCTTTCTCGGCCCAATCCTCAGAAATTCTTATATCCTGATGCTCCTATACTTATATTTATTTATTTACATTTTTTTATTATATTTTTATATTTTTATATATATATATATTACATACAGTTTTCTTTTATATATATATATTTTTTTATATTTATATATATATTTCTTATCTATTTATATATTGATTTATTTAACTTCACTTATATGGAACTAATGAAGTATACATATATAAATAGATTATATCCGCTAAGTAGTCCAATTTTATTTCAAATTAAAAAATTTAGATTTAATTCTAATTTTAATTAAAATTACCTTATTTAGTTATTTATGGTTTTACAGATGTGTGGACTGTAAATACCCATACACATGCATTTAATATATGCATTACTATATATTGATTTACTACTCTCTAATTTTATTGTTTGGATTAATGGGTTAAAATTCCCAATTTCTCTAAACCCCCTTGTTTGAACTTATGTGACTGCCATTATATTTGCACATATACATAGTGGTTGTAAAACCACAACAGGCTAAAAATAACGTTTAGATGTAATTTTCAAACTGTAAAAGACGGATTCGTCTGTTTATTTGCACCTTTTCTTTCTATACAAATTCTTTCTTTTCTTGGCAGCCATGGATGCATTGCTTTTCCTGAGCAATAGGAATATAGATATTAACAGCATTTTCACTGTCAATGAGCACACTACTGCACAATTAAACTATAATGGGGTAATGACCGCCCTCGGGAACTCACTAGAAAAACAAGTGAGAACCTGGTGGGACATATGCACTTTGGAGCAATATCTAAAGGAGCGTATCATTATTAGAAGCTTAAGATGGGAAGTAGTACCCCAAGATGGTTTAGATGACCCCGAATCTATGTCAGAATGGCTAGAATTTTTTAATGGGGTAGGTTTTAAACTACAAGAACTTATTTTAAAAAGGAAAAAGAAAAAGATGTTCAAACTAGAAACAAGGATAAACGAGTTACAAAAGCAACTAGATCCTATTAAGGATAGCCAACAAGTTACTGATTTTAATACCCGTATAAAGAAAAAATTAGAAAAAGTGGATAAGGAAACACAAAAAAAGAAAACCAAAAAATTCCATAGAGACCTAGGAGATTTCCGTTTAAACACGATATACCTATGGCAGCAAGCAAACCCAACTGAAGCAAGAGACACAGATGGTTTGAATATGGAAACCCAGCAAGACATCAATACTGGAAGCCAATTACCCTCTACTAGTCAACCATTACCTATATTGGATAGAAGAATTTTGGGTACACAACAGACCCCCATCAACCATTCCACACCTATCAGAAATGATTATAACTATGGTAGAGGGAAACCAAGAAGACCTGGGCCACCGAATCCTCAATATCGACCTCCACCCACACAAGATTACTATCAGGTACCCATATATAATAAATATGATCCTTTATGGGATGATAGGAACAGACAACAATATCAATCACCCCGGTCCTCTTTTTTAGGGAGAGGCAGGGGATGGCAGAAGAGGGGCAGAGGGTCGAACAACCAGAGAGGAAGAATGCCATCCTATCCACAACAGGTGATAGAATACAGGGGACCACAACAGGGACCGACACAGAGAGATCCCCAATGGAGGGACCCTCCACATTGGGAACGAGAAAGGATGCAACAACCAGGCCCAAGGAGAGAAGGAACAGAGGCTGTAGGGCCGGACGAAGGACTCAAGAAAAGAAGTCAAAAGGAATACGAGAAGGAGTACGAATAGGCGGGATTTTTAACTTAACTGATGTGGTTTTAACAGATAAAGAGACCAATATTTTAAATTTGGGGCTCAAATGTGGTTTACACCGTCCAATCAACAAATTTAATGTGTTTATAGATGTTAATAAATATATGAGGAAACTGAATATGAAGAAATATTTTTTAAACAAGAATTCAAACCCTGTAACAAGTAGTTCCTCAGTACCAACTGATAGTGGTTTGCGAAATAAATCACTGTTTAACCCCCTATTGGGGACCAATCAGCCTTTGGATGTCTTTAAAGGACTTATACTACGTGATTTAGAATACATCAAACCAAAAAGGAATGTGAATCCACGGTATATCAAAGAAGGTATAGAACTTCTAGAGAATAGAAAGGAGATAATAGTAAGACCAGCTGACAAGGGAGGCGGAGTGGTTATTCTTACCAAAGACTTCTACCATAACCAGCTAACACAAATGCTATCTGAAGAGGTAACATATTCGAAGCTTGAAAAAGATCCCACTCCACAATACGAAATCAATCTTCAGAAACTGGTGGAAATGGGTTATCAAACCAGAGCTTTATCTTTGCGGGAGAGCAAGTATCTGGTACCGAGTAGCAGTAGGATACCTACTATATACACCCTCCCAAAGATTCATAAAAACCTCAACCTTCCACCAGCAAGACCCATCGTTAATGGAATCGGATCGATTACATCACGTCTGGGCCAGTATCTCGACTATTATCTCCAAACCAGTGTGACATCAACACATGCTTACCTCAAAGATACTAAGGAGCTCCTATCTCTATTACAGGAAATAGATTTGGCTGGAAAAGAAGAAGTGTTCCTAGTAACCGCAGACGTCTCGTCATTATACACAATAATACAGCATGACGACGCCTTGCTAGCCCTTAATTGGGCATTATCTAAAAGAGATGATATTTCCCATTCACAGAAAGTGTTCCTACGGAATGCTTTGGATTTTTGTTTAGGACACAATTATTTTTGGTTTGATGGAAGTTTCTACTCCCAAAGAAGGGGAGTAGCCATGGGAGCCAAATTTGCTCCAAGCATAGCAAATCTGTTTATGGCAGAGTGGGAGGATAAAACAGTATTCCACAAGAAACGCAAAGAACTGATACTGTACCGACGATATATAGACGATTTATTTCTTATATGGGCAGGATCAACAACATCATTAGAAAACTTCCTTGAAGAACTAAACCAAAACACCAATAACATTAACCTTACGTGTGAATACAATAAAGAAAGTATACATTTTTTGGATGTTCATATATACAGGAATGGGAATAAATTGGGCACTAAAGTGTATTTCAAGCCCACAGATGCTAACAGTTTCCTCCCAACACAAAGTGGCCACCACCCCGCATGGCTAAAAAACATACCTAAAGGCCAATTGATGCGGGTCAGACGGAACTGCACCGAGGATACAGACTTTCTTCTCCAAGCAGATATATTGAAAAATAAATTTATGGAAAAAGGCTACAAAGAAACACAACTAACCAAAATTATTGAAGATCTCGCAGCTACTCCAAGAACCGACTACCTGAATAATAACACTCTCGGAGGTCAAAAGAATTCGAATAAGACCAATTACGAATGGAGTTTCATATCAGGATACCACTCACAATATAAGGAAGTGGAACATATCTTCTTTTCTCACTGGCACATACTTCTCCTTGACAAGATCCTGAAAACCTATATACCAACAAGACCCACTTTTATCTATAGGAAAGCTCCCAACTATGGAGACAGGGTCGTCAAGAAGATTTTAGATGTCCCACATAAACCCCCTTCGTTCTGGGATAAGGATGGCTTTTATGCCTGCAGAAAGTGCCGCCCGTGTAGAGAGGTGAATAAACCTCTCAGAGCACTTGAAAGATTTATATCTACCTCTAATAACAGAGAGTTCACCATTAAAGATTTTATTACCTGTAACACTACCTATGTAGTGTATGTTTTAGAATGCCCCTGTAAGTTATTATACATAGGCCGCACTAAGAGAGCTCTCAAAATACGTGTGGCAGAACATGTGGCAAACATCAAAATCGGGTATAAAGATCATAACGTTTCCTTACACTTTAAATTATTCCACGACCAAAACCCAGCAGGTCTCAAGTTTTGGGGAGTAGACCACCTAAAACCACCTTGGAGGGGCTCTAACTTAGTAAGAGAATTATCTAAGCTTGAGACCCAATGGATTTATTCCGTAGATACTTTATCTCCGAAGGGGTTAAACATAGATCTAGACATCAATTGTTTTATTAGTGATTACTGATATATTGCTTTTATTTAGTTTCTATGATTGCCTTTTATTAACCAATTTTTATTAACTGTTCCAGCAATTTTATCTATATTTTTAACATTTGACTAGAATACCACCCCTTACTGGCAACCTTTCTCGGCCCAATCCTCAGAAATTCTTATATCCTGATGCTCCTATACTTATATTTATTTATTTACATTTTTTTATTATATTTTTATATTTTTATATATATATATATATTACATACAGTTTTCTTTTATATATATATATTTTTTTATATTTATATATATATATTTCTTATCTATTTATATATTGATTTATTTAACTTCACTCATATGGAACTAATGAAGTATACATATATAAATAGATTATATCCGCTAAGTAGTCCAATTTTATTTCAAATTAAAAAAATTAGATTTAATTCTAATTTTAATTAAAATTACCTTATTTAGTTATTTATGGTTTTACAGATGTGTGGACTGTAAATACCCATACACATGCATTTAATATATGCATTACTATATATTGATTTACTACTCTCTAATTTTATTGTTTGGATTAATGGGTTAAAATTCCCAATTTCTCTAAACCCCCTTGTTTGAACTTATGTGACTGCCATTATATTTGCACATATACATAGTGGTTGTAAAACCACAACAGGCTAAAAATAACGTTTAGATGTAATTTTCAAACTGTAAAAGACGGATTCGTTGTTTTGCCAGATCGGTCTTATCGAATTATATTGAGCAGCTAACACCGAGCAACTACGGTTCTCCTTTTACGAATCGTAACAAAAATATTTTCCTTTTTCACCGAGTATCAGAATGTAGGTTCTCTTGCTCTATGTAAACAGCGATTGAGACATTTAAATTCCGTTCAAAATATATTTAAAATTGCTACGATGTGATTTATATATTTTTTTTGTTGTTGTACTATATTAATAACTCTTAAGTTTATTTAAGTGTAACTTCATGTTGTGTCATTCGTTACATAACATATTGTGCAGTAGTACGTGCTGTCGGAACATTCCCCAATAGCTCTTGTCTGAGGACGTGTGTATTCGAGTTCCGCCCTGGTAAGCACCAATCAGGGCGGACGAATTACGGCACTCCAACCAATAGGCAACGAACGGGGAAGTTATACCACGCACGTTGACGCTGGACTATCTACGCCCTCAGTTGAAGTCAATCTGTGACGAAACCGGTCAGGGCCCAGATACCGCAGCGTCTCTGTAACTAGGAAGTACAGAGCGAATATCACGGCAGCTGTCGCAAATCCGGAACAAAAGACCGCCGCGTTACGAATGCAACACAGGCGCCCTCTTGGGACAGGATAGCGGTGATTACACTCTATACTTTATGTGCTGTTTTACAAGTGATTTAATTGTACGTGCATTTGAAACAGGGTTTTAGTATTGGGGATTTCTTAATTAAAGCAATATTACACTATTAGTGCCTTTATGTCCTTATATGTTTGCTTGAGGATTTTAACCCATACTACCCTGGTGGTGATGACGGATGTTGGAGTGAGACTACCTACAGACTAAAAAAAAGGCCTATCTTTTTCATCTTTGTGGTGAGTTTGTACCCCAGAGGGGGAGCGTGCCTCACTTGTGGTGAAGATTTGGGATTGGTGTAGGGTGCACTACATATCGTATCCAGAGAAGATATACCACTACTAGTTTGACTGTTGCAAAGTCATCACTCAAGTGCTTTTTACATGTTTTTGGACATTTATCCTTATTTAGCGCTGTTTTATCATATGGACTTTACGTATTTAAGTTTTTATATATGATATTTATTTTATTTATTCTGTTTTATATTTATGAGGTTCTCATTTTATATAAATTTAAACAGCTGCTCCTTTTATATAATTTATACCATAGTTTAATTACTCTGATATATTTATTTCCGAGCTGAGTATATCGTCTATTTTCCCATTATTTACCCATCTAAATAGGCAAATTATTGAACCACAGGAATTGCATACCAATACATAGGCGCCGAGAAGTGCAAATTTTGGGCCTGTTTATTTGCACCTTTTCTTTCTATATTAGTACCATTGTCAACAGAGACAGTGTTCTCAATTGTTTCCACTGTCCTGGTTCTCCAGGGCCTCTATAAATGTGATAGATAGTCAGGAAAGTAGATGTGTAATCTATGCCCCTAGAACACCATAACTGAATCCTGTCCAGCGGCGTACCTGTACTGGTGATTCCAAAGCCGGTAAAACTAAAAGCTAAACAGCCGCTCAGATTACTTTTACAGGCAGTGGAAAGGTCCCCCCTTTACGCTGATGTCTTTATTGGGCTCTCCTGAGCAATCAGGGAGCCAGATAAGGAAACTACTAGCAGCATCTGGCTCCAGGAACACAGTGAGAGTAACTGATTCTGTTCCTCCCACTGTGTGATTTCAGAAACTGGAAGCAATGAGGATTTAGTCACTTCTGGTTTCATTCCTTTGTTTACCTGGCTATTACCGGCCAGGGTAGCAGCCGATCAGACCAATCTGTGTCTGATAGGCTGCATTGGAGACCAGGTAAGAGGACTGGGGTCTGATAGACCCCATATTTCTCCATGAAGAGGACCTGTCACAGCCCATGTTGTCCAAAGGGTATTGTTCATCCCTTGTGAAGGCAATAAAGTTGATTAAAAATGAAAGCAACTGGTTCAAAATGTTTTACTTTTTTTTAAAATAAAATAAATAATATATATATATTTTTAAAGTGCCCTGTCTGTCTGTGCTCACACACAAATGAAAATGCGTGCGCTGGTCCTGCACGTATATATAAATGGCAATCGCACCATACATGTGAAATGTTGCAGCGAACATCAGAGTGAATGCAATAATTCTAGATACAGACCTCCAATGTAACCCTAAACTGGAACCTAAAAAGGAGAGAGGAAAGAAAAGTTCTGCACCCACATATGGTGTGAAACGCGTCAGTGTTTTTCCCTGCCTTGCTGAAACATGAAGTGACTGTACTGGAGTTTTTTTGTCATTCAAGATATTAATAAAGATGCCTTCAACGGTGTGCGGCCACCCAGGACTTTACTTTCCTCTCTCCTAATTTGTTGCAGAGCCAGCACCTGAAAATTTTCAATAGGGCTTGTGCTTCAGAGGTTTTGGGCTTGGAGCGGCAATCCTTCTTTACTGGTAACCAATAAAGGCTTTTAACCACTTAAGCCCTGGAAGGTTTACCCCCTCCATAACCAGGCCATTTTTTGTGATACGGCACTGCGCTATTTTGACTAACAATTTCACTGCCGTGCGATGCTATACCCAAATACAATTGATGTCCCTTTTCCCACACAAATAGAGCTTTCTTTTGGTAATATTTGATCACCTCTGCGGTTTTTATTTTGCGCTATAAAAAAAAAGAAGACAGACAATTTTGAAAAGAAAAACAATATTTTTTACTTTCTGCTTTAAAACACACCTAATAAATAAAAAAAAAACACATTTATTCATCAATTTAGGCCAATATGTATTCTGCTACATGTTGTTTGTTAAAAAAAATCTAAATAAGCGTATATTGATTGGTTTACGCAAAAGTTATAGCATCTACAAACTATGGGATAGATTTATTACTAGTAATGGCAGAGATCAGGGGGGCACTGCAGCAGACAAATTGGACACTAAGTGACACTTTTTGGGGACCAGTGACACTAATACAGTGATCAGTGCTAAAAAATGCGCTCTCACTGTACTAATGACACTGGCAGGGGTTAACATCAGGGGCGATCAAAGTGTGCTCCTAGGGCGTGCTTGCTAACTGTTTTGGGGATGGCTTAACTGGAGGAAAACAGAGATCCATGTTTCTGCTAAGCAGAAACACAATATCTCCATCTTCCTTTCTGACGGTACGGCGGTCTGCCTTGTTTACATAGGAACACCACCATTCTCCCTCTCCTGTCTATGATCATTGGGTCCCGGCGGATATCGTGTCCGCTGGACCTGCTGATTGGCTCCCATTGTGTCCAATCACAGCAGGTGCGGGTCGCCCCAGGCCCTATGCACAAAATCACATACAGGTATGCGATTTCGCGCAGGAGGGCCATCCTGCCGCAAAGTGTTGCCTATGAGGATTTGTAGGTACCGTAGTTTGGCGCCATTCCACGGGCGGCCAAATTTTAAAATGTGACATTTTTGGTATATATTTACTCGGCATAACATCATCTTTTATATTTTTACAAATTGTTAATATTATATTGTGCAGTTGTGCATCTAAATTTATTAAAGTGTGTATTTCCCCAAAAAATTGCGTTTGAAAAACCACTATGCAAATACTGTCTGAAATAAAAATACCCACCAATTTATTCTCTAGGGCCTTTGCTTAAAAGTATTTAACTTTTGAGGGTTCTAAGTAGTTTTCTAGCAAAAAATTATGTTTTATACATGTAGAAGAGGAATATCAGAATTGGTCCAAACTGGAAGTGGTTAAGGTACTTCTTGGATGTTCGAGCCTCTCTGTGTGGCTGGGTTGTGAAAAAGTTGCACACATGTGGTATGACCATGCTTGATAGGAGTCGCAGAATGTGTTTTGGGGTGTAATTGTCATGGAAACCCTGTCAGGAACAGACGCCCTGGACTTCCTGGTTCCCGCCCCCGCAGGTGACGCCCGAAGGGCTATTTAAACTCCTCACTTGCAGACAGTCCCTGCTGTCTGCTCTACAGCGTTTATCCCAAGTGACCTGATCTGCCTTGTTTACCTGTATCTGATCCGGCTTCCTGTGACCCTCCTGCTATCTGCCTGTACCTGACCATCGGCCTGTTTTCTGACTTCGGTATTGCCTGATCCTTTTGTGCCTCGCTGCCTGCCAGTTTACCCGACCCCGGCTTGTCTGATGATCCTGCCTGACCTTGGCTCTTGTTCACCTGCTGTTGCCTAGTGGTTCCAGTTTACCTGCTGTGCCTCCCGGTCCGGGTCATCTGCTGAGTTCCTGGTTCCTGTCTGCTCATCTGCTGGTTCCTGTCTGCTCATCTGCTGGTTCCTGTCTGCTCATCTGCTGGTTCCTGTTCACCTGCTGCTGCCCAGTGGTTCCAGTCTACCTGCTGTGCCTCCCGGTCCGGGTCATCTGCTGAGTTCCTGGTTCCTGTCTACTCCCCTGCTGCAGTTCCTGGTTCCTGTCTGCTCATCTGCTGGTTCCTGTCTGCTCATCTGCTGGTTCCTGTTCATCTGCTGCTGCCCAGTGGTTCCAGTCTACCTGCTGTGCCTCCCGGTCCGGGTCATCTTCTGAGTTCCTGGTTCCTGTCTACTCACCTGCTGTAGTTCCTGGTTCCTGTCCACTCACCTGCTGTAGTTCCTGGTTCCTGCCTCCTCACCTGCTGGTTCCTGATCACCTGCGGTAGTTCTTGATCCTGCCAGGCACTCGTACCCCTTCCACCTCCGTGCTTCCTGTTATACCACCAGGGGCCGCCGGTGGGAGCCGTAAGGGAGGCCTCCCTCTGCTAACCGGGCTCGTCACCGTCAGGTACGTGACAGTAGCAGACAGCCATGTCTGAGCCCGAGCAGGGAGCCTCACCTATGGAGGAACTATGCCGACATCTGGCGGGACTGACCGAGGCCGTTAAGAGCCTCCAGCAAGGCTACACTCACCTGGAAGGACAAGTGCGGGCCCTCACCAACCCCGATGGAGCTCAAGGGGGTCCACGTGCCTCCACTTCTTCCTCCGGGGCAGGAGCTGCGCCCACGGTGGTCATGCTTCCCCCTGAACCCAGGGTCCCTACACCCGAAAGATTCTCCGGGGACCGGAGCAAGTTCAGGGCTTTCCGGAACTCTTGTGAGTTGTACTTTGCCTTACAGCCCCGCACCTTTTCCTTAGAAGCTACCAAGGTGGGCTTTGTAATTTCGCTGCTTTCCGGAGACCCACAGAACTGGGCCCACCGCCTGCTAGAACGCAAAGATGCGTCCTTGGACAGCCTTACACTTTTTTTTGACGCCATTGCCCAATTGTACGAGGACCCTCAGCTCTCGGTCACTGCAGAGAACGCCCTGCGGACCCTTCAGCAGGGACGCAGAGCAGCGAAAGACTATGTAGCTGAATTCAGGCACTGGAGCGCAGACACCAGCTGGAATGACGCTGCCCTCCGTCACCAGTTTCGTATAGGCCTTTCTGACCCCCTGAAGGACGAACTGGCTAGGGTAGGAATACCAGAAAATTTGAACCTACTGATCGATCTGACAATTCAGATCGACCGACGCCTGAGGGAACGGAGGGTTGAGAGGGCCACAGGCTTCACCCGTCCGACCTGGATGCTTCCCCGGGTCCCCAGTCATCCGCACCCAGCTTCTGCAGCACCCTTGACCCCCTCGTACGATGCTCCTGAACCCATGCAGCTTGGGGTCATCCGCCCTTCCCTTACTCCGGAGGAACGCCAACGCCGACGCGCGCACAACCTGTGCCTGTACTGCGGGGAGCCCGGTCACTTCGTTAGGAACTGTCCCCTGAAGTTCCGTAAGGGCTTGTCAGTATTCCCTGCTGTGATCAACCCTCAGACTAAATCCTCCTCTCACTTCGCTCTTTCTATCTCCCTGCAGCTCCCAGGAAGGACCCTGCAAGTCGTCGCAATTATTGGCTCTGGGGCTTGTAGTTGCTTCATGGACTCAACTTTTGCCCGTACTCAACTTATTCCTCTACTTCCCAAGACCCATGGACTACGGGTTCACCTGGCTGATGGGTCCCTTATCAAGTCGGGGCCCGTGGTCGAAGAGACGGCTCCCCTACCTGTCACTGTCTTCTCCTCTACCGGGGTGCACCGAGAATATCTACGGCTGGATATTATCTCCTCTCCACTGTTCCCCATAATTCTCGGTATGCCCTGGCTACAAGCCCATAATCCTACCATTAACTGGGTCACGGGGGTGATCACGTTTCCTTCCTCCTACTGCCAACGGTCCTGTGGCTCACACAAACCCCCTGGGCCTGCCACCTTAATGTGTACCGACACTGAGGCCGGAATACGTCAGGCCATCCCTGACGCTTACCTGGACTTTCTCGATGTGTTTAGTAAACAGGGGGCAGAGACACTACCACCCCACCGAGCCTACGACTGCCCCATTGATCTACTTCCCGGAGCAGCTATTCCTTTCGGTAGGATTTTCCCTTTAACAGAGGTGGAACAGGGGGCCCTGAAGGACTACATCGATGAGAACCTTTTAAAGGGGTTCATTCGCCCCTCTACGTCGCCAGCAGGCGCAGGCATTTTCTTTGTAGAAAAGAAGGACCATACCCTCAGGCCATGTGTGGACTACCGTGAACTAAATAAGGTCACCATTAAAAATCGTTATCCTCTTCCTCTGGTACCAGAGTTGTTCCAAAGATTGGGAGCTGCCGTTATTTTTACTAAGCTTGACCTCCGGGGAGCCTATAACCTGGTCCGAATCAAGGAGGGCGATGAGTGGAAAACCGCCTTCCGCTCCCGGTTCGGACATTTCGAATATTTAGTGATGCCCTTCGGGCTGTGCAATGCCCCTGCCACCTTCCAGTATTTAATTAATGATGTTCTTCGGGACTTTTTAGATCTCTTTGTGATTGCTTATTTAGATGACATACTAATCTTCTCTTCCTCCCTTGACTCTCATCGCAGGCATGTCAGAAGTGTGTTAGACCGGCTTCGGCAGCATAAACTATATGCGAAGGCTGAGAAATGCGAGTTTGAGCGGGAGAGCATAGCATTTCTGGGATTAATCATCTCTGGCGAAGGCATCAGGATGGACCCACAGAAGATCACCGCAATCTTGGACTGGCCAGCGCCAGTGGATAAGAAGGGAATCCAACGGTTCGTTGGATTCGCCAACTTTTATCGTAAATTCATCCGGGGGTTCTCCGCCATCATTGCACCCATTACTCAGCTAACCAAGCAAGGTACCCGCTTCCACTGGTCCCCTGAGGCCCAAAAGGCCTTTGAGGATCTCAAAGGGCTCTTCACCTCTGCATCCATCTTAAAACACCCAGATTCCTCCCTACCATTTGTACTTGAGGTAGATGCTTCTGAGGTTGCAGTAGGGGCAATATTGTCACAGAGGCAAGGAACCAAGGCTTTGCTTCATCCGGTGGCTTTCTTTTCTCGCAAATTATCTGCGGCAGAAAAGAACTATGACGTGGGAGACCGGGAACTCTTGGCGATTAAGTCCGCCCTGGAAGAATGGAGGTACTTACTTGAAGGTGCTGCTCACCCGATCTTAGTATTCACCGACCATAAGAACTTAGAGTACCTGAAAACTGCAAAAAGACTAAAACCACGACAAGCCAGATGGGCCCTGTTTTTTTCCCGGTTCTCCTTCCATGTGACATACCGCCCCAGTGCCAAGAACACTAAACCTGACGCCTTGTCCCGAATGTTTCATGGATCCAAAGAACTCTCCTCACCCGATACAATCCTCGCTCCTGGGAATTTTCTCCTACTTCAGGAGGACCTACTCTCCCGGATCAGACAAGCCACCACTAGACAGGAACCCTCTCCTGAACTGGATCTGCAAACCAAGGATGGATTACTCTGGCACCAAGACAGGATATTCATACCAGAAGAACTAAAGATAACCGTGCTAGAGCTCTGCCACGATCATGCCCTTGCTGGGCACTTTGGCGTGGCTAAGACCACTGAGTTGGTACAACGTACCTTCTGGTGGCCTCGACTACGCGAGGATTGCAGGAGGTTCGTGGAGTCCTGTACTACATGTACCCAGAATAAAGGGTCCAGATCCAAAGCCTGGGGACTACTGAAGCCCTTACCCGTTCCAGAGAGACCGTGGAAAATGCTTTCTATCGACTTCATAGTTGAACTCCCCCCGGCTGAGAATCACACCACCATCTTTGTGATTGTGGACCGTCTGTCCAAGATGGCACATTTTGTTCCTATGAGAGGGACCCCCTCGGCCCCGGAAACTGCACAAATGTTCATTAAAGAAGTCGTCAGGCTCCACGGGGTACCTGCTAATATAGTCTCCGATCGGGGGGTACAATTTACCTCCAGGTTCTGGAGGTCCCTCTGCAAGACTCTGGGAATAGAGCTATCATTCTCTTCGGCTTACCACCCTCAAACCAACGGACAGACTGAGAGAACAAATCAGACCCTCGAGCAATATTTGCGTTGTTTCTCCTCCTTTGCTCAGAATGACTGGCTCTCCCTGCTTCCGCTAGCGGAGTTCTCCTACAATAACTCCATCCACTCCGCAACTAACCAGACCCCATTTTTTGCGAACTTCGGGTTTCACCCCACATTTCTGCCCAACTCTCCCCCTGAGTGCTCAGTGCCCGCAGTTCTGGAAAAAGTGAATTTCTTCTCCTCTAACAACCAGCTTCTACGCAAAGCCATGGCAAGAACTCAGGAGTATAACAAGACGGTCTACGACAGGAGGAGACGGGGTGAATTAGCGCTGGCACCGGGTGACCAAGTATGGCTTTCCACCATCAATCTAAGATTGGCTTGCCCGTCCAAGAAATTGGGCCCCAAGTTTCTAGGGCCTTTTCCTATAAAAGGAAAATCAACGAGGTGGCCTACGAGCTGGAGCTCCCCGACTCCCTGAGGGTCCACCCTGTTTTTCATGTTTCTCTATTGAAACCGTCAGTCTCCAACCCATTCCCAGGTCGGACCCTGACTCGCCCTGATCCCGTCATCATAGACGGGGAACAGGAATTCGAGGTTGAAGCTATTTTAGACGCACGAAGAAGAAATAGCCAGAGTCAATTTTTAATAAAATGGAAGGGTTACGGACCAGAGGAGAACTCCTGGGAACCCGAAGAGAACATTCACGCCAAAGACCTGATACAAGCCTTCAGGAGGTCTCACCCCGAGAAGTTTGCTCCTAGGGGCATCCGGAGGCTGTCCCTTGGGGGGGGGGCAATGTCATGGAAACCCTGTCAGGAACAGACGCCCTGGACTTCCTGGTTCCCGCCCCCGCAGGTGACGCCTGAAGGGCTATTTAAACTCCTCACTTGCAGACAGTCCCTGCTGTCTGCTCTACAGCGTTTATCCCAAGTGACCTGATCTGCCTTGTTTACCTGTATCTGATCCGGCTTCCTGTGACCCTCCTGCTATCTGCCTGTACCTGACCATCGGCCTGTTTTCTGACTTCGGTATTGCCTGATCCTTTTGTGCCTCGCTGCCTGCCAGTTTACCCGACCCCGGCTTGTCTGACGATCCTGCCTGACCTTGGCTCTTGTTCACCTGCTGCTGCCTAGTGGTTCCAGTTTACCTGCTGTGCCTCCCGGTCTGGGTCATCTGCTGAGTTCCTGGTTCCTGTCTGCTCATCTGCTGGTTCCTGTCTGCTCATCTGCTGGTTCCTGTTCACCTGCTGCTGCCCAGTGGTTCCAGTCTACCTGCTGTGCCTCCCAGTCCGGGTCATCTGCTGAGTTCCTGGTTCCTGTCTACTCCCCTGCTGCAGTTCCTGGTTCCTGTCTGCTCATCTGCTGGTTCCTGTCTGCTCATCTGCTGGTTCCTGTTCATCTGCTGCTGCCCAGTGGTTCCAGTCTACCTGCTGTGCCTCCCGGTCCGGGTCATCTTCTGAGTTCCTGGTTCCTGTCTACTCACCTGCTGTAGTTCCTGGTTCCTGTCCACTCACCTGCTGTAGTTCCTGGTTCCTGCCTCCTCACCTGCTGGTTCCTGATCACCTGCGGTAGTTCTTGATCCTGCCAGGCACTCGTACCCCTTCCACCTCCGTGCTTCCTGTTATACCACCAGGGGCCGCCGGTGGGAGCCATAAGGGAGGCCTCCCTCTGCTAACCGGGCTCGTCACCGTCAGGTACGTGACAGTAATCCTAAGTATGCCCATGCTATGTGTGAGCAATATCTTATTAAATTGACAATTTTGTGTAAAAAACATCAATATTACTTTCTTTCTTTGTTTTCCAAAATCTTGTGGCAAAAAAAAAAATAAGTCTTAAAAAGACTCCTCATGTCTCTTTAAAATACCTTGGTCATGGGGTCATTTGGTGGGTGTTTCTTCTGTCCTGGTGCTCCAGGGTCTCCACAAATGTGAGGGGTAGTCAGGAAATTAGATGCTTAAATTATGCCCCTAGAAAGCCTAAAGGTGCTCCTTGGATTTTGGGCCCCTCTGTGTATGTAAGCCGTGAAAAATTCTCACACATGTGGTATTGCCATACTCAGGAGGAGTAGCAGAATGTTTTTTGGGGTGTATTTACAAGTATGTGATACTTGTAAGTATTTACAAGTATGTTAATGTTGTTTGTTAGAAATATCTTATTAATTGACAACTTTGTGTAAAACAAAATAGATTTTCATTTTCTTTCCTACATTTTTTAAAAACCTGTAGCAAAAAATGTCATTTTTAGACAACTCGCTGGGGGTGATTTACTAAAGACCTGCGCCTGTGGTGCAGTGGAGAAATTGGAGCAATTGCACAAAAAACGGGACTCAAAACATTTATCAAAAATTATGGTGCACTTATATGCACCAAACCATATTTACATAGGAAGCGCTATTGCGCACTTACGCAATATTTCACACGTACCATTAGCAAGCGCAGCCAATGTAATCTTCAACATTTTTGCCTGAATACTGTAGATAACTTTACTAGTTTACCATCTTCTGTTACCAGACTAAAAAGTATGTATATAATATTGTTTAAATGCACAAATTCTGTCCAGAACATGTAGATCTGTCTTACAACTAATCAAGCCTTTTTACACCCTTCTTTCAGCTTACTCAACTGCACATGTGCAATGACAAAGGACACCATTTTATGCTCGCCTGACAGGGCGCACACGCTTTAGCTTGTTAAATATGTGTGTTGCACACGGGCGCATCTGCGTTCTCCAGAGTGCACAATTGCTTATACATTGAGCTTGTGCTCATTGTAATGCTGATCATGTTAATGAGCTTTTCCTTATCACATGGAGAATATTCCTTCCACTTTTATTCCTTTCATTCATTTCTTTTTGAAAC
Organism: Rana muscosa; assembly: GCA_029206835.1. Taxonomy (NCBI): domain Eukaryota; kingdom Metazoa; phylum Chordata; class Amphibia; order Anura; family Ranidae; genus Rana; species Rana muscosa. The sequence continues at coordinate 166,061,099 of CM055125.1, read as the reverse complement.
AACTCAATCATTCTAGAGACCTTCCTCCTATCAACAACTGTGCAGATGTTTACTGGACTTGTAATTGTGCATTTTATGGTGATAGTCTATAATCATTGGTGGAGCCAAAACTTCCATGAAAACATCTTCTCAACACATGTCTGTGTATTGTGCATTCTGGACAATTCTTTCCACATACACTGTGCAATCTGATTGGATGACATTTTTAATCAGCTATCTGAGCAGCAGTTTCCTAAATGGTTAGATAAAAAGGATGAATCTTTTTAGGGCGCGTGTGCGAATTAATAAGCAGCACCTGAGAACGTTCATTGCTCAGGTGCGCGTATTTGCGCCAAAACCCATCTCCTATGTTATATAAGGGGGCATGTGGTTTGTGTAAATTTGCCTAAAGTGAGGCCACCTTGTTGTGTGTATACTTTGTTAGCCAGACATCGATTTTATTATTGCTTAGAGTTTAGATTTGTTTTAGTAACTATTCTAAAAATCTGCGAATCACGGTTACTTCACTAATAATTGTTTACTAAAATGTTTTCAGCTGTTTTGACCTTAAATTTCTTACAAAGTGTAGCATGATACACACAAGACAGGGAGGTCTATGTATGTACTGTAGTACATGGATGTAGTTAGAGGGATGTGTGTAATGACTTGCCTTTTTTATTTAGATTTTTTACTCACTTAGCTGTATGAAAGTTTATGCAATTGTCTTGATTTTGTTATCTATGTGCTAAAGACTTGTCTGTCCTGAATGTTCGCTCTTTTCTATGTGGAATGTTTTGTTTGTTTTTCTGTGCATAGGCAACCTTCTCATGATTTTTCTAACCGCTCAGTAATTACTTTCACAGTGCTGTTTATTTGCCTTTATTTTATCTTTTTTTTTTTTTTTTGTGAACTTTTACTGTGTTTCTTAAATAAAGTTGTAAAATGCTTTGCAGTGCTTTTTCTGTGATTGGGTCTTTTTTCATGATAAAGGTGAACTCAGATATCAATCCCTATAGCATGTGTTCATTTATTTGCAAACAGATCAGATATTCCGTTTTAAAGTGGAGTTCCACCCAAAAATGGAACTTCCACTTTAAGGCCCTGTTCACACCTATGCGAATTGGTTGCGGGTTACACCGGATCCAATTCGCATAACATTATTAAATACATTGATTGTAATGAGGCTGGTTCCTTCACATATGTGCGATGCATTTTCACTGCACATTGCTCAAAAAACGTGTGCGTTTTCTAGGCATTGCAGTGCGGCTCAGGTGCAAATTCAGGCCCATTATCTTCTATGAGCAGCGCATCTGATTCGCAGATGTGTTCAGTTCTCATCAGGATTTTCTCCTTGCTCACTACACTTCTTCCCTCTCCCTCCCCCTCTCCCCTCTCCCCTCTCCCAGGTCAGCAAGTCCGCAGCTACACCAAACATGAAATGCTGAACAGCTCTGTTATCTCTTTGCAGAGATAACAGCTGGAATTTGCACAGCACAACTGTGAACCCAGCCTTAAGAAAGGTGACCCCCTGACATGCCATATTTGGCATGTCATTTTTTTTGGGGGGGGGGAGCAGAAACCCTTTTAGAGGGTTCCAGCTCCCACTTCCTCCCTAGGTTGCCTCTGCAACCAGAAGTAAGTCACCCTCCCTCTCCGCAATAATCTGGGACACGTCCCAGATGATTGCTTTGCCTATCACTGTGTGCAGCGCGGCTCGCGCATGCGCAGTGCGTGCCTGGCTGTGAAGCCACAGCCAGGCGCCCACAGTGACAATGCTGGTGCCACGAAGAGGAGGGGGAGACTAGCGGGGCTTCATTCCCCCGCATCGAGGGCTCCCTGGGACAGGTAAGTGTCCCATAATTAAAAGTCAGCAGCTGCAGTATTTGTAGCTGCTGACTTTTAATATTAGGGCACTTACCTGTCCAGGGTTCCAGAGATGTCCTCACCAGAGCCAAATATTAAATTCTTCTATTGGCTCTTGGGTGCTGGCTTCACCATCTTGGCTAAGGTAAACCAGCAGTGAAGCCTTTCAGCTTCACAGCCAGTTACCTACTGCGCATGCACAGAACACAGTGCACTTTGTGAATGGGCTGGTGGCAGGAGAAGGAGGAGGGGCGGAACATCCGAATGAGATTCTCGCAAGGTGGCAAATGTGGCATCAGAGGGGGGGGGGGAGGCAAACAAGCAGAGCTTCACCTTTCAACTTAAAGGGGTTTAAAGTAAAATTTTTCACCTTAATGCATCCTATGCATTAAGGTGAAAAAAAAAACTGGCAATGACGCCCCCCCCCCCCATTTACTTACCTGACCCCTCGAAAGTCCTAAGCCGTGAACGCGCAGGCTTCTCGGCTCATTCATTGGATGATTGATAGCAGCGCAGCCATTGTCTCGCGCTGCTGTCAATCACAGCCAATGACGCAGTGCGCCGGGGGCGGGGCCACGTGATACAGTGAGCGACTATAGCCGTCGGCTGTATCACGGGAGCGCACCCGCAAGAACTAACCACCTCAGGAGAGAGCTCGCATGAAAGTGGAAAGTTCTTGCGGGGAGAAGCAGAGACAGCCGCCGAGGGACCCCAGAAGACCAGGATCGGGGCCACTCTGTGCAAAACGAGATGCACAGTGGAGGTAAGTATAACATGTTTGTTATTTAAAAACAAAAATATCCTTTACAACCCCTTTAATCTTTTCTGTCCATTTAACAGGTGTAGTACTGTTTGTGGTTCCAGCTGGGAGAAACCCATCTTCAGGTCCTCCTCTTGGATGCATTTCTGGAAAGTGGATACGTTGTGGCACAAGGCAAGAACTGGCATCAAGGATCTGCATAAACACCCTGGAATGGCAGAGGTGGTGTGGAAGGAGCTTAACAACCTCACCATCCCTGTCCTCTATGAAGCATAGTCATTTCTCTCCATCAAGAGTCTGCCAAGGATATTGGAGTCCCCGTACTTTCTAAACATGTGCATTCCCTGTCTTCTCAATTCTGCTTTAATTAATAAATACAATTTAATTGTACTGATCAGTGAGGCGTGGTCACATCTTAATTATTTATTGTGGGCTGGAACATTGGTTCATCAGATTTTTTTATATATTTTTTAAATATTCTTCATTTATATTTCAAAGGAGATACAACTGATACATTACACATCTTCCATTCCATATCTATACATGGTACATTTCTCGTCCCATCACTTTCATTAATCCCATTTTTTTATACACATATCCCACCTCTACTCTTCAGTGTCAGTAGATTAGGCCCCTTTCACACTGAGGTGTTTTTACCGCGTTTTTGCGGTAAAAATGCCTGAAATAATCCTGCCCCATCATTCTCAATGTGAAAGCCCTGAGGGATTTCACATTGAGGTGTTTTGCTGGCTGTGCGTTGGAAAAAATCCTGCAAACAGCTTTTTTGGAGCATCTTTAGGGCGCTAAAAATCACGCTGTAAAAACGCCTATCTCCATTGAAATGAATGAGTAACGTGGTAAAAATGCGGTAAAACGCATATGCGTTTGCGCTATTTTTACAGTGAACGCGGTAAAAACGTGGTAAAATCATGGGAAAAAAACTCATAATTTTTTTGCGTTTTTTCAACGCCTCAGTGTGAAAGGGGCTTACATTCCATGTATTCCTGTGTATGTACTTCCAAAAGGACCCCTCTATCTGTTGAGTATCTCTGTCCTTCAAATCTCCCCCCCCCCCAAAGCAAAACCAAGAAACCAAAAATCTGGATTTCTGAACATTGTCGTAATGACAAAATTAATATTTACTGAGCTAAACTGTACTAAAGTAACACTGGCCATATGGTGTGGAACCTGGTCAGATTGCTGACTAGATTTAAATGTCATCCAATCAGATTGCACAGTGTATGGGGAAAGAATTGTCCAGAATGCACAACACACAGACATGTGTTGAGAAGATGTTTTCATGGAAGTTTTGGCTCCACCAATGATTATAGACTATCACCATAAAATGCACAATTACAAGTCCAGTAAACATCTGCACAGTTGTTGATAGGAGGAAGATCTCTAGAATGATTATTGAGTTGCTTCAAAAAGAAATGAATGAAAGGAATAAAAGTGGAAGCAATATTCTCCATGTGATGAGGAAAAGCTCATTAACATGCATTACTATGAGCACAATGTCTGTTCTCCCTATTCAGTGGTCATCAACCCTGTCAGGCCAGGTTTGCAAGATCACTGAAATACATCACAGGTGATATCATTTGCTGCTCAGTGATAGCAGTATTCTAGTCTGCATCTCCCCCAAAGGTAATACATAAAACCTGGCCTGTTAGTGGGCCCTGAGGACAGGATTGATAACCACTGATTTGCTCAATAGAAACACGCAACCATTAATTTCACGTATGTGTAGTGCGATAGCTGCAGACGTTATCCAATCAGATTAGTTGCTCAGAGAAATTAGTGGATTTAGATGTCATTCAATCAGATTGGACAGTGTATGTGGAAATTAATTGTTTAGAGAAATGAGTGGATTTAGATGTCATCCAATCAGATTGGACAGTGTATGTGGAAATTAATTGCTCAGAGAAATTAGTGGATTTAGATGTCATCCAATCAGATTGGACAGTGTATGTGGAAATTAATTGTTTAGAGAAATGGGTGGATTTAAATGTCATCCAATCAGATTGGTTTCTTTAGAGAAATTAGTGGATTTAGATGTCATCCAATCAGATTGAACAGTGTATGTGGAAATTAATTGTTTAGAGAAATGAGTGGATTTAGATGTCACCCAATCAGCTTGGTTGCTCAGAGAAATTGGTGGATTTGTGTGTCATCCAATCAGATTGCACAGTGTATGGGGACATGAATTGTTTAGAGAAATTAGTGTATTTAAATGTCATCCAATCAGATTGCACAGTGTATTGGGAAAGAATTGTCCAGAATGCACAATACACAGACATGTGTTGAGAAGATGTTTTCATGGAAGTTTTGGCTCCACCAATGATTATAGACTATCACCATAAAATACACAATTACAAGTCCCAGAAACATCTGCACAGTTGTTGAAGGAGGAAGATCTCTAGAATGATAATTGAGTTGTTTCAAAAAGAAATGAATGAAAGGAATAAAAGTGGAAGCAATATTCTCCATGTGATAAGGAAAAGCTCATTAACATGATCAGCATTACAATGAGCAAGTGCCGATGTCTGTTTCATATTTAAGAATGTGTCTGCGCCCGTGCGCGCAACGATTCCGCGAATCCGGCGCAAGTCGCCAGCATGCGCCATGTCGCAATAATTATTCCTGCCCGCGCAAATGCGCCAACATTTTCTTAAATCAGCCCCACTATGTCTTTCAGAAAATACCTTGGAGTGTTTGCTTTTAAAAATGGGGTTATTTTGTGGGTTGTTCCACTGTCCTGGTGCTTCAGGGCCTTCAAATATGTGATAGGTAGTCAGGAAATTAGATGCATAATTTACATGTAATTTATGCTCCTTGAAAGCCCAAAGGCGCTCCTTGGATTTTGGGCCCATCTATGCATCTAGGCTGTGGAAAAGTCTCACACATGTAGAATCCCCCTACTCCAGAAGCGTAGCAAATGTATTTTGGCGTGTAATTGCAGGTATGCCTATGCTGTTTGTGAGAAATACCTCATTAAAATTACAACTTTATGAAAACAAAAACACATTTTATTTTGTTTCTTAATTTTCCAAAAAACTGTGACACACAAAAAATCACAACTTCAAAAAGCTCACTATGCCTCTTATCAAATACCTTGGACTGTCTACTTTCCAAGAAAGTGGTCATTTGGGGGGTATTTCTGCTGTCCCTGCATTTAGGGTCTCAAGAAATTAACATTTTCAAATATCTATATCATAGTTTGTAGACTTTATAACTATGACACAGACTAAATAATACACACTGTTTTGGGTTGTCTTTACTAAAATAATGTAGCAGAATACATGTTGGCCTAATTTTATGAACAAATATTATTTAGTTGCAAAGTATTATAACGAAAACTAAAAAAAAAAAGTGTTTTTTTTTTTTCAAAATTTCTGGTAAGTCTTCATTCATATAGCAAAAAATAAAAAGCCCAGTGATGATTAAATACCACCAAAAGAAAGCTCATTTGCCTAGTACACACGACCGTTTTTTCCGTCAGAAAATAAACCAACGGTTTTCCCGACAGAATTCCTCTCAGCCTGCCTTGCATACGCATGCTCAGGCAAAAGTCCGCCCGTCCAAAGCGCGGTGACGTACAACACGTACAACGGCACTATAAAGGGGAAGTTCCATTCCAATGGCGCCACCCTTTGGGCTGTTTTTGCTGATCCTCGTATTAGTAAAAGTTTGGTGAGAGACGATTTGCCTCGTGCTTTTCAGTCCATTACAGCGTGATGAATGTGATATCTCCATTACGAACGCTAGTCTTACCAGAAAGAGCGTTCCAGTCTTATACTTGATTCTGAGCATGCTCGTTTTTTTGCCCGTCGGAAAAACCACACAGACGAATGGTTTTCCCGGAAGGATTTTTTCCTTACGGGAAATAGAGATCCCGCTCTCTTTGCTTTGTCCGGCAGTTTTCCCGTCTGAAAAACTGCGTGGAGCATACACATGGCCGGGATTCCCGACGAAAAGCTCTCATAGCAGTTTTCCCATCTGAAAAAAACGGTTGTGTGTACGAGGCATATCTGTCTCCAAAAAAAATTGAAAAATGTAATTGGGTACAGTGCTGCATGCATAATGGTACTCAAATGTGACAACGATGAAAACTAAAAACTGGCCTGGACTGGAAGGGGATGAAAGTGTCCAGACTTGAAGTGGTTAACCTAGGAAATGTGCATTTTTTTAAATTTGGCTCCTGTTTGGCTCCTGTTGCCTTTAATTGGGTGTGGATTCCACACCAGTGCTTCAACAATATTTGCTGAACCTGCCTCGAGCTGAAGCTAGGTAAGTTTGAAAATCTGATCATGACTTATGCCATTTTTAAACCAAGTTATATAATAAAATGTACACTTCCTTCTCACGCACATGAACTTTAATGGCATCCCAGTCTTAGTCCGTAGGGTTCAATATTGAGTTAGCCCACCCGTTGCAGCTATAACAGCTTCAACTCTTCCGGGAAGGCTGTGTAGCGGTACCCCCGTGAGGGCTGCTAGTAGACTCTATACCCTATTGGCTACCTCGACTACGCAAATCCTCTCTTACCTCTGACACCTTGGGTTCCATCCTGCAATGCTATGATGGTAAGGAGAAACTCACACAATTTTCACTCAACCACTCGGATATGTTTACTGAGATGAAATGAGCACAAATAATGGCATGAATAAACACAGCTTAGTTAACAGTTAGGGCTCTTTCACACGGGGCGGATCCGTGCAGATCCGCCCCGTGAAGCTCCGCTTGCTCAGCGGGGATCGCTCCGTTGATCCCCGCTGAGCCGACGGATGACTGGGCGGTCCCCGCACACTGTGCAGGGACCGCCCTGTCAGAGCGCCGCTCTCCCCTATGGGGAATCGGATGACGACGGACCGCTCCGCCGACGGAAGGAAAAATAGGGTTTTCCTCCGTCACACTTTGGCGGAGCGGAGCGGATGTCAGCGGACATGTCTCCGCTGACATCCGTGCCTCCATAGGGGTACATGGAGGATCCGTTTCAGGTCCGCCTAAAAAACTGACAGGCGGACCTGAACGGACCTCCGTGTGAAAGGGGCCTAAATAGGAAATACAAAGGTGCTTGCCATAAATCTCAACATCTATGTGGACAGGAAGACAGAGAAACAAATACCCAACACTGTAACACATATATTGGATACCTTCTCTCTGTGTCCTCAATAGACATGTGCATTCGTTTTCATCCGAATGCATTTTCGTCCGAATTTCAGGTATTTTCGTTATCGTTTTAACAAACGAAAACGAAAGCACAGAATACGAAAACCGAAAGATCCGACATAAACAAATGCTTTATTTTTGTTTTCGTTGTGACAACAGTTCGATATAGATAGGAGATTCGACGTGACGCTGAAAATAACAATCTGTGTCTATCGAACCTGTGGTCGAATGTGCCTAACCTTAACTCTATTAGTCCAAGATTATTCTACATAGAGAGAAAAGATTTGACATAGAGAGAAAAGATTCGACATAGAGAGAAAAGATTCGACATAGAGAGAAAAGATTCGACATTATATAGAGAAAAGATTCGACATAGAGAGAAAAGATCACTGCTGGAATTGGGTGCGGGAAGTAAAATAAAAATAATGATAATAATGAATGTTATTGGCTGATTGTAACCAAAGAGGAGGAGCAGTAAAATAGCTAGAATGACGAAGATTCGACAAAGCATCGAAAAACATACAAACGTCGAATCTGTCATTGAAGGCTTATGGTGTCTGTCGAAAGTTAGAAGATTCGACGGTGCAGCTAAACTGTACGACGCTGCAATCGTACATTTCTGGTCAAATGCATCTGCCCATAGGCTATAGAAGAATTCTAATGTTGGTTGACTAGTAGGGATGAGCTTCAAGTTCGAGTCGAACTCATGTTCGACTCGAACATTGCCTGTTCGCCCGTTCGCCGAACAGCGAACAAATTGGGGTGTTCGCGGCAAATTCGAAAAATCTATGGGAGAAATCTAAAGTGCTAATTATAAAGGCTTATATGCAAGTTATTGTCCTAAAAAGTGTTTGGGGACCCGGGTCCTGCCCCAGGGGACATGTATCAATGCAAAAAGAAGTTTTAAAAACGGCCGTTTTTTTGGGAGCAGTGATTTTAATAATGCTTAAAATGAAAAAATAAAAGTGAAATATTCCTTTAAATTTCGTACCTGGGGGGTGGGTATGATATGCATGTAAAGTGGCGCATGTTTCCCGTGCTTAGAACTGTCCCTGCAAAAAATGTCATTTTTGAAAGAAAAAAAGTCATTTAAAACTCACTCGCGGCTATTAATGAATTGTCGGCTCCCGGCAATACATACAAAAGTCATTGATAAAAAAAAAAAAAAAGCGTGGGGGTTCCCCAGAATTCAATTACCAGGCCCTTCAGGTCTGGAATGGATATTAAGGGGAACCCCACCGCAAATTTAAAAAAAAATTGACGTGGGGTTCCCCCAAATATCCATTCCAGGCCCTTCAGATCTGGCATGGATTTTAAGGGGAACTCCACCCCAAATAAAAAAAAAATGGCGTGGAGTCCCCCTGAAAATCCATACCAGACTCCTTATCCGAGCACGCAACCTGGCCGGCCGCAGGGGAAAAGGGGGGGACGAGAGAGCGGCGAGCGGCCCCCCTCCCTCCTGAACCGTACCAAGCCACATGCCCTCAACATGGGGAGGATGTCCCCATGTTGATGGGGACAAGGGCCTCATCCCCACAACCCTTGCCCGGTGGTTGTGGGGGTCTGCGGGCGGGGGGCTTATCGGAATCTGGAAGACCCCTTTAACAAAGGGGACCCCCAGATCCCGCCCCCCCTATGTGAATTGGTAAGGGGTACATTGTACCCCTACCATTTCACGAAGAAAGCGTAATTTTTTTAAAAAAAAAACACACAAACACCTTGAAAAAGTCCTTTATTTAAAAAAAAAACAAAAAAAAAAACATTCCAGCGGTGAAATCCAGTGTCCCGCGGCGATCCCGATGTCCAGCGCTGTCCTTCATTGGTTGTGCCTGAGTGGACCTGATGGGGAACTCCCTCTCAGTATTTTAAATGTATAGACCCGCCCCTTCTAAAGTTCCCCATCAAGTCCGCTCAGCGGACTAGATGCGGAACATGAGAAGGGGCGGGTCTATAGATGTATTACCAAAGTGAGAGCAGTTCCCCATCAGGTCCGCCCCCTCGGTATGTCGGACCCGCCTACGTCATTGGCTTGAGCGGGGAACTTCCTTCACTGTGTAATTTAAATTTGGATTTTTAGGGGGACTCCACGCAATTTTTTTTAAAATTTGGGGTGGAGTTCCCCTTAACCACTTAAGCCCCGGACCATTTGGTAGCTAGAGGACCAGAGGTGAATTCAGAATTTTGCACTGCGCTGCTTTAACTGTAAATTGTGCGGACATGCAATGTTGTACCCAAACGAAATTTGCGTCCTTTTCTTCCCACAAATAGAGCTTTCTTTTAATGGTATTTGATTGCCTCTGCGATTTTTATTTTTTGCGATATAAACGGAAAAATACCGAAAATTTTGAAAAAAAATGATATTTTCTACTTTTTGTTATAAGAAAAATCGAATAAACTCAATTTTAGTCATACATTTAGGCCAAAATGTATTCAGCCACATGTCTTTAGTAAAAAAAATGTCAATAAGCGTATATTTATCGGTTTGCGCAAAAGTTATAGCGTTTACAAACTAGGGTACATTTTCTGGAATTTACACAGCTTTTAATTTATGACTGCCTATCTCATTTCTTGAGGTGCTAAAATGACAGGGCAGTACAAAACCCCCCCAAATGACCCCATTTTAGAAATTAGACACCCCAAGGAAATTGCTGAGAGGCATGTTGAGCCCATTGAATATTTTTTTTTTGTCCCAAGTGATTGAATAATGACAAAAAAAATAAAAAAATTACAAAAAGTTGTCACTAAATGATATATTGCTCACACATGCCATGGTTATATGTGGAATTGCACCCCAAAATACATTCTTCTGCTTCTCCTGAGTACGGGGATACCACATGTGTGGGACTTTTTAGGAGCCTAGCCACGTACGGGACCCCGGAAACCAAGCACCGCCTTCAGGATTTCTAAGGGCGCAAATTTTTGATTTCACTCCTCACTACCTATCACAGTTTTGAAGGCCATAAAATGCCAAAATAGCACAAAACCCCCCCAAATGACCCCATTTTAGAAAGTAGACACCCCAAGGAAATTGCTGAGAGGCCTGTTGAGCCCATTGAATATTTTTTTTTTGTCCCAAGTGATTGAATAATGACAAAAAAAAAAATAATTACAAAAAGTTGTCACTAAATGATATATTGCTCACACATGCCATGGTTATATGTGGAATTGCACCCCAAAATACATTCTGCTGCTTCTCCTGAGTACGGGGATACCACATGTGTGGGACTTTTTAGGAGCCTAGCCACGTACGGGACCCCGGAAACCAAGCACCACCTCCAGGATTTCTAAGGGCGCAAATTTTTGATTTCACTCCTCACTACCTATCACAGTTTTGAAGGCCATAAAATGCCAAAATAGCACAAAACCCCCCCAAATGACCCCATTTTAGAAAGTAGACACCCCAAGCTGTTTGCTGAGAGGCATGGTGAGTATTTTACAGCTCTCATTTGTTTTTGAAAATGAAGAAAGAACTTTTTTTTTCTTTTTTTTTTCAATTTTCAAAACTTTGTGACAAAAAGCGAGATCTGAAAAATACTCACAATACCTCTCAGCAAATAGCTTGGGGTGTCTACTTTCCAAAATGGGGTCATTTGGGGGGGTTTTGTGCCATCTGGGCATTCCATGGCCTCCGAAACTGTGATAGGCAGTGAGAAGTGAAATCAAAAATTGACACCCTTAGAAAGCCTGAAGGCGGTGCTTGGTTTTTGGGGTCCCGTACGCGGCTAGGCTCCCAAAAAGTCTCACACATGTGGTATCCCCGTACTCAGGAGAAGCAACAGAATGTATTTTGGGGTGTAATTCCACATATGCCCATGGCATGTTTGAGCAATATATCATTTAGTGACAACTTTGTGCAAAAAAAAAAAAAAAAAAAAAAAATTTCCGCAACTTGTGTCAACATATAAAATATTCCATGGACTCGACATGCCTCTCAGTATATAGCTTGGGGTGTCTACTTTCCAAAATGGGGTCATTTGGGGGGGTTTTGAACTGTTCTGGCATTTTATACACAACATTAGGAAGCTTACATCCACTCTTCTAACCACTTGAAGACAAAGCCCTTTTTGACACTTTTTGTTTACATGAAAACATATTTTTTTTGCAAGAAAATTATGTTGAACCCCCAAACATTATATATATTTTTAAAGCAAAGGCCCTACAGAATAAAATGGTGGGTGTTGCATTTTTTTTTTCTACACAGTATTTGCGCAGCGATTTTTCAAACGCATTTTTTGGGGAAAAAATACACTTTTTTTAATTTTAATGCACTAAAACACACTATATTGCCCAAATGTTTGATGAAATAAAAAAGATGATCTTAGGCCGAGTACATAGATACCAAACACGACATGCTTTAAAATTTCGCACAAACGCGCATTGGCGACAAACTACATACATTTTTAAAAGCCTTTAAAAGCATTTACAGGTTACCCCGTTAGATTTACAGAGGAGGTCTACTGCTAAAATTACTGCCCTCGATCTGACCTTCGCGGTGATACATGCATGGTGCAATTGCTGTTTACATATGACGCCAGACCGACGCTTGCGTTCGCCATTGGGCAAGAGCAGGGCAGGACAGGGGTGCTTTTTTTTTTTTTTATTATTAATTTTGCTTTTTTATTTTATTTTTAAACTGTTGCTTCCATATTTATTTATTTTTATCACTTTTATTGTTATCTCAGGGAATGTAAATATCCCCTATGATAGCAATAGGTAATGACAGGTACTCTTTTTTGAAAAAACTGGGGTCTATTGGACCCTAGATCTTTCCTCTGCCCTCAAAGCATCTGACCACACCAAGATCGGTGTGATAAAATGCTTTCCCAATTTCCCAATGGCGCTTTTTATATCCGGGGGGGACATTCCCTCCCACTGCTTGTAAAAGCAGTCCAGAGGCTAATTAGCCACTAGGATTGCTTTTACATGAAAGCCGGCCGCTGGCTGAAAAGAATGATACCAAGATGATACCTAAACCCGCAGGCATCATTCTGGTATAAACATTCAAAGTCCAGCAACATACCAGTACGTTGCTGGTCCTTGTTGGACATGTATTGTAATCTTTTTTTTCATGCAGCCTGTTGGCTGAACGAAAAAAAAAGATTGATCGGTGGGTATGCCCACCATTAGAATACTGCCCTTCATCCACCCACTTCTAATGATGGGCATACATGCACCATTTATATATGCCGAAGCATGGGGGCATCTTCTCGCAAAAGTTATGCCGCGTACACATGGTCAGACTTTTCCACGGGCAAGCCTCCGTCGGAATTTCGACCGTATGTACGCGGCATTAGGAGCAAAATCGCTCCTCCGCTCCTGCTGCCCCAATGCTTCGGCATATATGCTTTTTTTTTTTAACTGTGGTGGTGAAATTACCTCCTACAGCACTGGAGTCGCAGGGATCAGGCCTGTCTCTGCGAACGCTGCAGTTATGTGTGTTGCGTTTTGCAAGTGACAGTGATCGATCGATACTGCACTTGGGTGGCCTGGGCTGGACGGAGGGGCAAAACGCAGGTGCTAGCAGGTATCTGGGCTGATCCCGCTAACACTGCGTTTTTGGGAACCCTAAACTGCTGGGGACGCTAGTATAGATCTGATCAGATCAGATATTGAGCTGATCAGATACTATACCACTAAGGGGGGTGTATGCTTCACGCGTGGGTGTTAGCGCTACTGGCACTAACCTGACGCTGCCTGGGGTGTGACGCAGACCCTCTCTGACGCTAAAACCTAACTGATATCACCCGCCGGGCGATCAGGGGGTTAAACCTTTATTGGGTTATATACGGCGGGTGCCCTGACACTATAAAAAGCAAACTAACTAACCAGCGTCACCCGTAACACTTATATGATGATCACTGGTGAAAGGGTTAACTAGGGGCAATTAGGGGGTTAAAACCTTTATTAGGGTAATATATGGGGGTACCTGACGCTATATAAAAACCTGACGGCGAACCTAAAAAAAAATTACTGGCTACCTATCGGCATCACCGACACTAAGACAACGATCATAAAAACGATTGCTTAGCGACAGTGGTGATAGGGGGTGAAAGGGTTACCTGGGGGGCGATCAGGGGGTTAAACCTTTATTAGATAATATATGGGGGTACCTGACGCTATAAAAACCTGCGGCGAACCTAAAAAAAATTACTGGCTACCGATCAGCATCACCGACGCTAAGACATCGATCAGAAAAATGATCGCATAGTGACGGCGGTGCTAGGGGGTGAAAGGGTTACCTGGGGGGTGATCAAGGGGGTTACACCTTTATTAGGTAATATATGGGGGTACCCGACGCTATAAAAACCTGCGGCGAACCTAAAAAAAATTACTGGCTACCGATCAGCATCGCCGACGCTAAGACATCGATCAGAAAAATTATCGCTTAGTGACAGTGGTGATAGGGGGTGAAAGGGTTACCTGGGGGGGCGATCAAGGGGGTTAAACCTTTATTAGGTAATATATGGGGGTACCCGACGCTATAAAAACCTGTGGCGAACCTAAAAAAAATTACTGCCTACCGATCAGCATCACCGATGCTAAGACATCGATCAGAAAAATGATCGCATAGCCACGGCGGTGCTAGGGGGTGAAAGGGTTACCTGGGGGGTGATCAAGGGGGTTAAACCTTTATTAGGTAATATATGGGGGTACCCGACGCTATAAAAACCTGCAGCGAACCTAAAAAAAATTACTGGCTACCGATCAGCATTGCCGACGCTAAGACATTGATCATAAAAATTATAACTTAGTGACAGTGGTGATAGGGGGTGAAAGGGTTACCTGGGGGGCGATCAAGGGGGTTAAACCTTTATTAGGTAATATATGGGGGTACCCGACGCTATAAAAACCTGCGGCGAACCTAAAAAAAATTACTGGCTACCGATCAGCATCACCGACGCTAAGACATCGATCAGAAAAATGATTGCTTAGTGACAGTGGTGATAGGGGGTGAAAGGGTTATCTGGGGGGTGATCAGGGGGTTAAACCTTTATTAGGGGGGGTTAGGGGGCTACACTGGACCTAAGACTAAACTTTGGTGACACTTTTACAGTCACAAATGTCACTGATTGCAGTGATCACTAAATAAATGGTCACTGCAATCAGTGACACTGTGACTGGGGGCTGGGGGGGCTGGGGGGTGATCTGGGGGTGTCTGGGGGGGCCTGGGGGGGGCGATTTATGTGCCTATGTGTCCTGGTGTCAGTGTAGTGTTGTGTGTACTAACCTGGCATCTTCTCCTGTACGGCGCTCGGTATATGTGAGCGCCCCAGGAGAGATGACATCACTTCCTCCTTCCTGGCAGGCAGGGGAAGCTCTCTCATTCGCCGGGAGCGATCGAGAGGGGGTGGCCGGAATCGAACGGCCGTCCCCTCATGCCGGATCGCTCCCGAAGGTAAAACGACCGCTCACTGTAAAGAAGGGGGGTCCGATCGGACCCCCCAACTATACAAAGGCAATCACGTATATATACGTGATTGTGCCTGTCGGTGCCATTCTGCTGACGTATATTTACAGTGGGCGGTCGTTAAGTGGTTAAAATCCATGCCAGATCTGAAGGGCCTGGAATGGATATTTGGGGGAACCCCACGTCAATTTTTTTTTAAATTTGCTGCAGGGTTCCCCTTAATATCCATTCCAGACCTGAAGGGCCTGGTAATTGAATTCTGGGGAACCCCCACGCTTTTTTTTTTTTTTTTATCAATGACTTTTTTTTGCATTGATACATGTCCCCTGGGGCAGGACCCAGGTCCCCAAACACTTTTTAGGACAATAACTTGCATATTAGCCTTTATAATTAACACTTTAGATTTCAAACGTTCGAGTCCATTGTATTTAATAGGGTTCTAAAGTTCACACAAACATTTTGTCTGTTCGCAGGTTCTGGTGCGAACCGAACAGGGGGGTGTTCGGCTCATCCCTGTTGACTAGTAATAGTAATTAATAAATATAATTATTACTAGTCATACAACATTAGAATTCTACTATAGCTTGTAGGCAAAACATTCGACCGGAAATTTATGATTGCAGCGTCGTACAGTTTCGATGCTCCGTCGAATCTTCTTTGAACATTCGACAGACACCATAAGCCTTCAATGACAGATTCGACCTTAATTAATTCAGATTTTCGGACGAATGCAATTTCTAACGAAAAACTAAATAAATAAAAACGAATTTCGGGAGTAACTAAATAAATTTATTTTTCGGACGAAAACGAAATTCCGAAACGAAATATTTCAGTGTGCACATGTCTAGTCCTCAACACACAGACCAGCAAACAGTGATGAATATATGCATATATTGAACACAATGTAAATTGAACAATATCTTATAAATTGGCTCCCCCTTTTTAGTTCAATGCATAGCCAAAGGAATGGAAAGAAGTTGTGCACAGCAAAGAAGAATGATAAGTGTTCCTTCAGTTCTGGTTATCTTCAGCTAGCCTGATGTTTATACTGCAGTATAATTTGTAATCCAGAGTAGAAAAAGGAGAACAAAGATGAATTAACCTGCACTTTATCTGAATGAATACGGTATTACCACATGTATGCTCCTCTTTATCTGTGTCAGGAAGAGGTTCACAGTACTGACTTTAAAGCATGATGTGGGAGAGGAATAGGCCCCAAGCGCCTGCTGTGTGAGGTCTGGGAAGAAGTAGATTCACATCCGTGGGACATCAAGTATCACCAGCCAGTCTGTAAAGAAATTACTCAGCAATACTGTTATCACTTATCACAAGGGGCTATGCCCGATCACCATTATGGACATCAGATGGATAGAGGGTTCCAGCCCGAATTCTCTGTGTCTCTGTCCTGTGGAATGGCGCCGCCACGCCATGCTGGAGCTGCCAGTAGACTGGATTGCAGGTGTCTCCAGATGGTCTGGAACACAGGCTGGTCTGCTGTCCTCTGAGATCCCTCTCAGGCTGGCAAACCGGCTCCCTGCTGTGTAGACCGCAGATTCTCACTCCCTATCACACAGACCTCCTGCTGGCAGGTTCAGAATGGTGTCCAGAGAGAGCGAAAACAGGCCACACCCGCTCTTTTATTTACTCTCCCAGCAGGCTGCTCTGTGCGCACAGCATTCTGTTACCTGTGGTCCAGATTGGTCCGGATAACAGTGTCACTTCCTCACCCCGGACTACATGTTCCATGATGCATTGCTCTGGTCATTCTCACGGGAGGAAAAAAACACACATAGAGTCCAGCATGCACTAGAGGGAGCCAAACTCATATATAAAAACAACAAACTGTCCCTTAATGATAAGCACAGTAGCAAACCTTGGCTACAGCTGTCCACAAGGTTTAGGAGTGTGTTTATGGGAATGTTTGACCATTCTTCCAGAAGCACATTTGTGAGGTCAGGCACTGATGTGGACGAGAAGGCCTGGCTTGCAGACTGTGCCTTAATTCATCCCAAAGGTGTTCTATCGGGTTGAGGGTAGGACTCTGTGCAGGTCAGTCAAGTTCCTCCACCCCAAACTCTCTCATGTCTTCATGGACCTTGCTTTGTGCACTGGTGTGCAGTCATGTTGGAACAGGAAGGGCCATCCTCAAACTGTTCCCACAAAGTTGGGAGCTAAAAATTTTTTAAAATGTCTTGGTATGCTGATGCCTTAAGAGTTCCCTTCACTGGAACTAAACAACCCCTGAAAAACAACCCCACACCATAATCCTCCCTCCACCAAATGAATTGGACCAATGCACAAAGCAAGATCCATAAAGACATGGTCGAGCGAGTTAGGGGTGGAGGAACTTTATGGCCTGCCTGACCTCAGCCCAATAGTACATCCTTGGATATAAATTAGAGTGGAGACTGCGAGCCAGGCCTTCTCTCCAACATCAGTGCCTGACCCCACAAATGCGCATCTGGAAGAATGATCAAACATTCCCATAGACACACTCCTAAACCTCCTGGACAGCCTTACCAGAGGAGTTAAAGCTGTTATAGCTGCAAAAGGGTGGGCAAACTCAATATTGAACCCTACAGACTAACACTGAGATGCCACTAAAGTTCATGTGCATGTACAATAGTGTATATTTAACCACTTCAGCCCCGGACCATTTCGCTGGTCAAAAACCAGGCCACTTTTTGCGATTCGGCACTGTGTCGCTTTAACTGACAATTGCGCGGTCGTGCGACGTGGCTCCCAAACAAATAGAGCTTTCATTTGGTGATATTTGATCACCTTTGCGGTTTTTATTTTTTGCGCTATAAACAAAAATAGAGCGACAATTTTGAAAAAAATTTGACCCAATGGCGGACACATCGGACACTTTTGACACCATTTTGGGACCATTGTCATTTTTACAGGGATCAGTGCTATAAAAATGCACTGATTACTGTAAAAATGACACTGGCAGTGAAGGGGTTAACCTGTAGGGGGCGCTGAAGGGGATAAGTGTGACCTAGGGAGTGCTTATTACTGTTAGGGGGCGTGGCTTGGCGTGACAGGTCACTGATCGCTGTTACCGATGACAGGGAACAGATGATCACTGACAGTATCACTAGGAAGAACAGGGAGATGTTTGTTTACACTTACCTCTCCCCGTTCTTCAGCTCTGTGACCCGATCGCGGGACACCGGCGGCGATCGGGTCCGCGGGTCCCGCGGGCGCGGTCACGGAGCTCCCGACCGGCTCGCGAGCACGCCGGCGGCACGCGCGCGACCCACAGCTCGCATCTTAAAGGGGACGTACCTGTGCGCCCATATGCCCAGCCGTGCCATTCTGTCAACGTATATCGTCAAGTGGTTAATCATTTTAAAATATAAGTTATTTGATTTTTTTTACTCTTAATTTACTTAAAAATTGTAAATGTTGGTGGTGAGTAATAGGAATAACATTATCTTATAGGTTTTTGATATAAGGCAAAGCAGTAACTTGGTATAAGGCAAAGTTAAGCATGCAAATCTAACCCATAGGAAATCTTGTAATCCCTACTCTTATGTCTTGTACAGATAAAATGTACAGGTTTGATAAATGCTGCCTGCCTGTGAGTAAATTAGGTGCTTTAGTATCCATGCTGACTTTGAATGAAATAGATGCCTTGTGCTTCCTCACATCCATTTATCAGGAGAATCTCTCTGCAATGACATAAGGTATAAACTGTCTCATGGAAGGCACAGCCAAAATGGAACATGGAAAATACTTTCTAGTAAAAGATTTAGCAGATGACAATGTCATATGAACTTTCCATACACTTTTCTACTACTTGCACTAGTATTTTATATCCAATTCCCACTAGTAACTAGACATGTGCACACTGAAATATTTCGTTTCGGAATTTCGTTTTCGTCCGAAAAATAAATTTATTTAGTTACTCCCGAAATTAGTTTTTATTTATTTTGTTTTTCGTTAGAAATTGCATTCGTCCGAAAATCTGAATTAATTAAGGTCGAATCTGTCATTGAAGGCTTATGGTGTCTGTCGAATGTTCAAAGAAGATTCGACGGAGCAGTGAAACTGTACGACGCTGCAATCATACATTTCCGGTCGAATGTTCCGCCCACAAGCTATAGAAGAATTCTAATGTTGTATGACTAGTAATAATTATATTTATTCATTACTATTACTAGTCAACCAACATTAGAATTCTTCTATAGCCTATGGGAGGATGCATTTGACCGGAAATGTACGATTGCAGCGTCGTACAGTTTTGCTGCACCGTCGAATCTTCTAACTTTCGATGCTTTGTCGAATCTTCGTCATTCTAGCTATTTTACTGCTCCTCCTCTTTGGTTACAATCAGCCAATAACATTCATCATCAACTTTATTTTTATTTTACTTCCCCCACCCAATTCCAGCAGTGATCTTTTCTCTCTATGTCGAATCTTTTCTCTCTATAATAACAAATCTTTTCTCTCCTATGTCGAATCTTTTCTCTCTATAATGTCAAATCTTTTCTCTCCTATGTAGAATAATCTTGGACTAATAGAGTTAAGGTTAGGCACATTCGACCACAGGTTTGATAGACACAGATTGTTATTGTCAGCGTCACGTCGAATCTCCTATCTATATCGAACTGTTGTAGCAACGAAAACGAAAATAAAGCATTTGTTTATGTCGGATCTTTCGGTTTTCGGATTCTGTGCTTTTGTTTTCGTTTGTTAAAACGATAACGAAAATAGCTGAAATTCGGACGAAAATGCATTCGGACGAAAACGAATGCACATGTCTACTAGTAACAGTATCTGCCCAGCATTTTGCGAAGCACCAAAATCAGAGGTCAGGACTCATTAACACAGAGAGATCAGGTGTCAAGATTATGTAATGCAGAGAGTTCAGGAATCAGGATTAATTAGTGCAGAGAAGTCAGAGGTTAGGCTTAATTAATGCAGAGATTTCAGGAATCAGAATTAAGCAATGCAGAGAGTACAGTAGACAAGATTAAGTAAAGCACAGAGATTAGGAATCTGGAGTAAGTAACACTAAGGCTGGTTTCACAGTGGGGCGGTGGTTGCGGTGGCGGTATAGCGCCGCTATTTTTAGCGGCGCTATACCATCGGAATTGCGGAGGTATTCGGCCGCTAGCGGTGCAGTTTTAGCCCCCGCTAGCGGCCGAAAAAGGGTAAATACCGCGGTTTCCCATTGCTTTCAATGGGAAGGAGCGGTGGAGGAGCGGTAAACACACCGCTCCTCTTACCGCTTCAAAGATGCAGCTAGCAGGACTTTTTTTACCATCCTGCTAGCGCACCGCTCCAGTGTGAAAGTCCTCGGGCTTTCACACTGGAGAAACAGCAGTTCTTAAACGCTCTTTAGGGACAGTTTAAATATTAGGCTTTCCTTCCACTTTAATCCTGACCTCTAAAGTCTTTGGCCGCTTTCACACTGGGGCAGTTTGCAGGCGCTATTTTGCTAAAAAACTGTCAGTGTAGCTGGAAGTTCACTGGGGTCTCAGCTCAGCTCACAGTCTACAATGAACACCATATCTTAACTTCACATGATTTTGCCTTGTAATGTGAGTGTAACGCATTACAAGCAGAGAACTCAACATGATCCAAGATTGTAGTGTGAGTGCAACGCATGACAAGCAGATAATGCCACATGATCCAACATTGTAGTGTGAGTGCATTGCATGACAAGCAGAGAAATTCACATGATCCAAGATTGTAGTGCGAGTGCAATGCATGACAAGCAGAGAACTCCACGTGATCAAGCATTGTAGTGTGAGTGCAACGCATGACAAGCAGAGAACTCCACATGATCCAACATTGTAGTGTGAGTATAATGTGTGGCAAGCAGAGAACTCCACATGATCCAACATTGTAGTGTGAGTATAATGTGTGGCAAGCAGAGAACTCCACATGATCCAACATTTTAGTGTGAGTGTAATGCATGTCAAGCAGAGAACTCCACATGATTTAGCCTTGTAGTGTGTAACACAAAGGCTGCAGTATAATTCACTGGATTCCTCCTTGTAGTGTGTGTGTGTGTCATGTGTTGGTGTAGACATTGCAGTGTGTGTGTGTCATGTGTTATTTCAAACACTGCAGTATGTGTGTCGTGTGTTGGTGTATACATTTCAGTTTGTGTGTCATGTGCTGGTGTATACATTGCAGTGTGTGTGTTATGTGTTGGTGTATACAATGCAGTGTGTGTGTGTGCAGGGCCATCTTTTCCATTGGGCACGCTGGGCAGTTGCCCAGGGGCCACACTTGCCTGGGGGGCCCCACCGGCTGCCCAGCAACTCCAGTAAAAAATGGTGGGAAGCGGCGGGTCAGAACTGTGCATGCGCAGTTTGCGGATATCGCGGAGAAGATCCGATCCTCCACGAGTGCTGCCTCTGTCTGTCCACCGATGATGATGTTGGCCACACCCGCCAGACTTAAAAAAAAAAAAGCAGGAGGAGCTGAGGGTGAATGGACAGAGTAGAGTGGTCAGAGCAAACAGCACAGCAGGCTTGAAGCAGAGTGTGGTGGAGTCGGACCCCTGTCGGCAGTGCCGGTTTTCGTGAGCCTGTAACCTGCCCAGCCACCAGCCAGTACAGATACGGAGTGCCCTGGTCGGTGTCGTACGGTGAGTGGCTGTCTGGCTGACTGTGCAGCTTGCACAAAGAGATCGGGGGGTGTTCTGTTGCTCTGATGTAAGTGGGAACTCTGATGTAAAGAGAAAGCAGAGGACTCTGATATAAGGTGGTCTCTGGTCACCACAGCCCCCCTTACATCAGAGTTCCCCCTTACATCATGATCTGCAGCATTCCCCTTTTACATAAGAGTTCCCTTTCACTGTAAGGGGGAATCCTGCAGACTCTGATGTAACAGGAAACTCTGTGCTGGCTGGGTTATAGTAACCTAACCTTCATGTCAATGAAGAAATGTTTTTTTTTTACTTTTGTTTAACTTAAACACATTGCTAATAGCACGATCTATATGTTTATAGTTTAAATACTGACATTTGCACTGTTTGGCACTGAAAACTGTAATTTTAGGTACCTTTTTGCAGTGTCAGTAAAAAATGTGGTTCTGCCAGTAAATGTCATGATTTTTGTCAGTAAAAAATTCTCGTGCGTGATTGTGTAGACAGGGCCCCAGTGCACCGTATTGCCCGGGGGCCTATAATGCTCTTAAGATGACACTGTGTGTGTGTCATGATTCATGTGTTGGTATATACTTTACAGTGTGTGTGTCATGTATAGAGTTGGGCAACTGGTTTGGGCCTTTCCGCAAACACCCAAATTTGCACACCCGCCAAATGCCCTACAATGCACTAGTATTGGTATGTATTTTAAGGGGAAACACATGCAAAAAAAAAAGAGTGGCCCCCCACCCAGAATCTATTTCAGACCCTTATCCAAGCATGCTGCCTGTGAGGCCAGGAAAGGGGGGGACCTTGCCCTTTAACAAGAGGGCCCCCAGATCCCGGCCCCCCACCCTATGTGAATGAGTATGGGGTACATTGATCCCCTACCCATTCACCAAAAAAGTGTCAACAAGTAATAAAAACACAAAGACAATTTTTTTAATTTACTTTATTAAAAAATAAAAAATAAAATGTCCTCCAATGTAGATCCATTGTCAATCATGGTGCACTGCCACCGCTGGCCAGAAAAAAATAAATAGATAAAAACGCTCCACCGGGCGAGATCATCTGTCAGCACTGCCCACCTTGTGATGTCACTGACCGGTGCATGCTGGGTCGGTGGCATCACAAGGGGGTGGTGCCCCCAATTAACGTCTCCAGGTAGTCCCACCCTTACCTATATAAGAACTGTCAAACAGTAAGCCAGGCATTTGGCGGTTTGCCTAGTTGACCACAGAGCGTTTTTTTATTTTATTTTTCAGGTACAGCAGTGGTTGTGATTGACACTGAGGGACACTGAGGGACACTGAGGGACAGTTTTTTTTATTTTTAATAAAGGAATTGTCAAAAACTGGCTCCTTTTTTAATTTATTTTTACACTTTTTTGAATACTCATTCACATAGGGGGTGGGATCTGGGGGCCCCCTATTAAAGGTAGCATCCAGATTCTGAGAAGCTCCCTTACCACAGACCCCCACAACCACGGCTCAAGGCTGTCAGGAAGAGGCTCTTGTCCCTATCAACATGGGGACAAGGGGATTTGAGGCAGGGGCGCCTTAGTATCATTCAGGAGGGGGGCACTTGCTCGTCCCCACTTTCCTGACCTGCCGGGCTGCATGAGTTAGGGGTCTGGTATGCATTTTGCGGGGGGGGGGGGGGGCACGCTGTTTTTTTTACATTTTGGTGTGGGATTCCCCTAAAATTCATACCATAGGTCTTTTTTCATTTAATTAGCAAAAAATTTAAAACCCAGTGGTGATTAAATGCTACCAAAAGAAAGCGCTATTTGTGTAAAAAAAATGATTACAATTGTGTTTGGGTACCACGCAATTGTCATTCAAAGTGTGACAGCGCTGAGGCTGGGTTCACACTGGTATGACAAACACTCCGACTTTGGGAGCTCATGTCCCATGACATGTGCAAATCAATGAGAGCCGTCTTAACTGGTCCAACTTTGAATGTGATCCCTGCACTACTTTGGTCGAATTTTGATGCTACTTCAGCCCACTGAATATCACTGAAGACTTTGGCAAAAAAAGGCGTAGGATCTCCCCCAAAATCCATAGCAGACCCTTATCCGATCACGCAGGCCAAAAGGTCAGCAAAGGGGGTGGGGACAAGTGGGGCCCACCTCCTGAACCATACAAGACACATGCCCTCAACATGGGGACAACATGGACATATTGCTTGCAATATCATATGATTGACCACGACAGTTGGCAATATCAAGATCATATGACTTAAGAGTGGTAAGGACCACTTCAGCCAGTTGTTCCGATTTATGTCCAGGATTTGGAATGAATTGTAAAAATCGTTCAATGGGTAAGCTATCTTCCTTGACATACCTTAAAACAAAGGCCAGCTGATCCATGTGGGCACAGGTGTTGAATTGACAACAATAGAATAATATTTCACTGTAGTTATAAAAGAAAAATTTGCGCTAGGTGCAAACTATTAGGCCTCATGCCCACTGACGTTTTTACAGCTGCGTTTTTTGCAGCTTAAAAACGCCTGTCGATGTTATTGAAAAAAAAACAAAAAACGTCGGAGCTAAAAACGCGACCGCGCGTTAGTGCGCGTTTTTGCGTGTTAGTGCGCGTTTTTGCGCGTTTTTTGACGCTCGCGTTTTTTTCTGCCTAATTCTGACGCTGAGGAACGCACTGGTCCTGGGTTTTTTTTACAGCTTAAAAACGTCTATGCTATTTGCAGCTCAAAAACGTCTAGGTGGGCATGAAGCTATAGACTTACATGAACAGGCGTTTTTAAGCTGTAAAAAACGCTCAAAAACGCGGCTGTAAAAACGTCCGTGGGCATGAGGCCTTAAAGTGCAATAAATGAATAAATCCCTAAAGGAAAACATGCTGCTAAACATCAAATAAACCTTGATATAAGGTACAACAAATATAAATATACAAAAAGGTGTAGCGCTGGATGAGCACAACTGTGTATAGCTATACAGTGAAAAAAATGGGAAAAAGTATCAAAAACATGAGTGAATACTACAAATAAACAATTTAGAGTTCATATGTGTCAGTGAAAAATATATATGAAATCTTCTCCTCTATTTAAAGATGATAAGAGTTCTACAGAGTGCACGTATCCGATGAAAATCATAGGAAAAATGCTCCAACACTTAGTAAAGATCCCGCCACCAAGGTGAAGAATGAAGGCTTACTAGACAGCCTGCGACCACCCTTCTCAGGGGGTCAAAACAGGCTCAGTAGAGTGATGTTATACTCCATGGAAGGCAGAATGCTTCTGCAGGAACGCTTCATTCACAGTGGGAGAGTCTCCAGAGACGTTGATTGAACACCTGGCCAGAACTGGGAGTAGACACACTCTTGGCAGATCAGAGTGGATGTTCCTGAGTAAGTAGGATAAAATCCAAAAGAGAAAGAAAAACTTTCCATAGTGTAGCGTTCATCCATAAAAAAGGGGGTTTATTTTCACAAAGTATGCAATACAGAACCTCAAAGAAACAAGTCCTGAGATATTAAGATGCTGGTTAAAAAACTCCTTGCAAGGAATAAAAAGCTCCGTATTCTGTAAATCAAACGACCGTTCGCGCGTGCGCAATGTGTGCATGTGTCGCCCTACGTCGTTTCGTCAAATCTGACGTCATCAGGGGCACGCCCACGCAAGCGCGCACACGCTATTTATAGCCAAAGGGCCCGCGAAGGGTTCTCTCATTGGTTAGGCCTCAGATTGACAGACGGAGCAGATAGAGTGGACCTGTGCATTGAATTCTCAATACAGAGGTCTATACATAGACAACAATCACATCCTGACACCCGGTGGAACCTCCGGATATTGCACCTATTTGAATCTGTTCCACACAACGCCATCTTGTGGGTCATGATGTAACTGTCCCAATTATAACAAATTAATATACATTACATATATATATATATATATATATATATATATATATATATATATATAATCAATAAAAAACTCTCTATTACATATACTAATTGATCAAAATTCAGAAATGTTATCCATAAACTAAAGCCCAGATCGAAAATACACAAAAGGTAAGAAAGTGAAAAATGGATAAAGATTATTGGAAGGGACATCAAAATAATAAATCACCCATTATTAATGAAGCAATTTATGTCCCATTCTACATTAAGGCCTCCCGGTGTGTGACAGCCTAATTTATGTATCCAGCTGGTTTCAGATCTGCATATGCTTCTTCTACCATTTCCACCTCTCCAATGGGGCACATATTTTTCCAGACCAATAAAGATAGTACCTTTTGGGTTTCTATTGTGTACAAGATCATAATGTTTTGACACATTATGTTTGTCAAAACCATTTTTTATGTTGGTAATGTGCTTCCCCAATCTTATACTGAGTTTCCTAATAGTCCGTCCGACATATTCCAACCCGCATGGGCACTGCAAGAGGTACACCACGCATTTAGTAGTGCAGGTTATAAGGGACCTAATGGGATATGTCACTCCTGTTCCAGATGAAGTGAAATCAGTAATTCTTCTACCCTGGAGAGCATTGACCCTACAAACTTTACATCTCAGGTTGGGATTTTCGGCAGGCCGGCAGGAACAGGAACAGGAACAAAAGAAATGGGGACGCAAGAGAGGGTGCAGAGGGGGGAGGAAACTTCACTCCAAAGAGAAGGAAATACTAGACTGTGCTGGGATTATTAATCTCAGCACAAAGGAACTATCCAAGGAGGAATTAATTACTTTGAATAAAGGGCTAAACTTTGCCCCTCCACGGAATCCCAACAAGTTCCAAACTTTCATAGATATACAAAAATTTATTAGAAAGTTAAATATTAAACGATACATCATGAGCAACCCCACTAGGCAACCAGTCAGGGAGGCCTCTGTTGTGTTGCATTCAGTGATGTCAAACATATCCCTCTTCAATCCCCCTATTCACCAGGCACCGAACTTGACTGTATTTAGAGATCTGGTGTTAGGGGATTTGAATAATCTAAATGTAAAACTGGTACGAATCCAACATGATCTCAAATTGGGTATGGAGTCCCTATGTAATAGGAGGGATGTGGTCGGGCGACCAGCTGATAAAGGGGGTGCCATTGTTGTTCTGGAATAGGACTCCTACTTTGAGGAGATGTCTAGGATAGTGATGGACCCTCTGACTTACTCAAGTTTACCCATGGATCCCACTATACAATATAAGAAGGAGTTGAGAGCTCTAGTTGATAAGGGACATGATATGGGTATTTTAAACCCAAAAGAAAGGGAACATTTGGTGCCCTTGGTGCCTAGATTGCCGGTGATGTACATATTGTCTAAAATCCACAAAACTTTGATCAATCCTCCGGGTAGGCCCATCATCAGTGGTATAGACTCTATTACTTCACGTATTGGCAAGTATATCGATTATTACTTGCAACCACTGGTGATGGGCACCCCATCCTTTCTCAAGGACACCAAGCATAATCTAGGTCATGAGGCGGTGCAACATTTTCTTTATCGCGACTCCGGCATTTCTGTCACGCAGTGCAACTTCGTGATGGAACTGCTGGACTTCGCGATGAAGCACAATCATTTCTGGCATAGTGGTACTCACTATCTCCAGATTAGGGGTGTGGCCATGGGGGCCAAGTTTGCCCCCAGTATGGCCAAACTCTTCATGGCAAAGTGGGAAGAGGACGTGGTACTTTGTGATAGGTCACCTAATCTTATTTTTTGGAAAAGATTTAGTGATGAGATCCTATTTGTCTGGGATGGTGACACTGAATCAGTCAATTCCTATCTGTCTTTCTTAAATAGTAATGACAAAGGAATTATTCTTAGTTATGAGATTAGTCCCATTCAGATTCATTTTCTGGATCTCAATATTTCAATAGAGAACAATAGGATTGTCACATCCACCTTTTTTAAACCGACGGACAGGAACGGTTACATACCACTGGACTCTTGTCATCATAGTTCCTGGCTGTCGGCGGTTCCAAAGGGTCAGTTTTTGCGCTTAAAGCGCAACTGTACCGATTTGGAGCAATATCATAAGGAGGCACAAATCCTTAGATCTAGATTCATAGTCAAAGGTTATGATATTGCTAAACTGGATTCTATCATTGCTGAGGTTGGTCTCAGAGATAGACAGACTCTTCTGTGTGACAGACCCCCAGAGGTGGAAAACAGGGAGGATTTTGGCCTAGCCTTTCTGACCACATATTCAAGCCAACACTGGGCCATTAAAAGAATCATTAAAAAACATTGGTCGGTGTTAAAGAATGACCGAGTGTTGGGGCCTCTGTTGTCCAACAGCCCAAGAGTGCTCTTCAGGGGTGCTTCCAACCTCAGACATTCAATAGCACCAAACATACCTGATCCCCCAACTCATCCAACTTTTTTTGGGGATCTGCAGTGATTCTATCCCTGTAGGAGATGTAAAGTTTGTAGGGTCAATGCTCTCCAGGGTAGAAGAATTACTGATTTCACTTCATCTGGAACAGGAGTGACATATCCCATTAGGTCCCTTATAACCTGCACTACTAAATGCGTGGTGTACCTCTTGCGGTGCCCATGCGGGTTGGAATATGTCGGACGGACTATTAGGAAACTCAGTATAAGATTGGGAGAGCACATTACCAACATAAAAAATGGTTTTGACAAACATAATGTGTCAAAACATTATGATCTTGTACACAATAGAAACCCAAAAGGTACTATCTTTATTGGTCTGGAAAAATATGTGCCCCATTGGAGAGGTGGAAATGGTAGAAGAAGCATATCCAGATCTGAAACCAGCTGGATACATAAATTAGGCTGTCACACACCGGGAGGCCTTAATGTGGAATGGGACATAAATTGCTTCATTAAGAATGGGTGATTTATTATTTTGATGTCCCTTCCAATAATCTTTATCCATTTTTCACTTTCTTACCTTTTGTGTACTTTCGATCTGGGCTTTAGTTTATGGATAATATTTCTGAATTTTGATCAATTAGTATATGTAATAGAGAGTTTTTTATTGATTTTATATATATATATATATATATATATATATGTAATGTATATTAATTTGTTATAATTGGGACATTACAAATCCCTATTTTTGTAAACAGTTACATCATGACCCAAAAGATGGCGTTGTGTGGAACAGATTCAAATAGGTGCAATATCCGGAGGTTCCACCGGGTGTCAGGATGTGATTGTTGTCTATGTATAGACCTCTGTATTGAGAATTCAATGCACAGGTCCACTCTATCTGCTCCGTCTGTCAATCTGAGGCCTAACCAATGAGAGAACCCTTTGCGGGTCCTTTGGCTATAAATAGCGTGTGCGCGCTTGCGTGGGCGTGCCCCTGATGACGTCAGATTTGACGAAACGACGTAGGGCGACACGTGCATGCATTGCGCACGCGCGAACGGTCGTTTGATTGACAGAATATGGAGCTTTTTATTCCTTGCAAGGAGTTTTTTAACCAGCATTTTAATATCTCAGGACTTGTTTCTTTGAGGTTCTGTATTGCATACTTTGTGAAAATAAACCCCCTTTTTTATGGAGGAACGCTACACTATGGAAAGTTTTTCTTTCTCTTTTGGATTTTATCCTACTTACTGAGGAACATCCACTCTGATCTGCCAAGAGTGTGTCTACTCCCAGTTCTGGCCAGGTGTTCAATCAACATCTCTGGAGACTCTCCCACTGTGGATGAAGCGTTCCTGCAGAAGCATTTTGCCTTCCATGGAGTATAACATCACTCTACTGAGCCTGTTTTGACCCCCCTGAGAAGGGTGGTCGCAGGCTGTCTGGTAAACCTTCATTCTTCACCTTGGTGGCGGGATCTTTACTAAGTGTTGGAGCATTTTGCCTATGATTTTCATCGGATACCTGCACTCTGTAGAACTCTTATCATCTTTAAATAGAGGAGAAGATTTCATATATTTTTCACTGACACATATGAACTTTAAATTGTTTATTTGTAGTATTCACTCATGTTTTTGATACTTTTTCCCATTTTTTTCACTGTATAGCTACAGTATACTCAGTTTGCTTATCCAGCGCTACACCTTTTTGTATATTTATATTAATAATATTTCACTGCCTTTGCCTCCTTAACTATCTGCTTTGTAACAGTATCAGACATAAGCTGAATGAAAGCCTCACAGGTAGCAAACGAGAGGTGAGATGTGACTCCTTTTCCTGTATTGCCATAACGGGCAATGTGTTTGGCTATAAACAGGTCAAATTCTGAAAGAAATTCAAACATCATCATGTAGTTTCCATTGTGTGTGGAACCAAAACTGTCACCTTTTCCTGTGAAAGCAAGTCCTCGAGTACCAAGAGCCTTAACAGCAGCAACAACTCTTTTGAACACATTTCTCCAATACTGGATTCTATCAAAATGCTGCTTTGTCAGACTTTCATCAATTCTCCCAAATGTTAAAGCTCTTGATTTTAAAGAGAGCACACAGGATTTGTGTTCAGCTGAATGCTTGTGTTCATTTAATCGAGCTGTGCCATTTTTCCAATCACTGAAGCTACTCGTTGCCAAATGGGATTTGCCACCAACAAATGGCACGGAGCACAAAACACTACTGCTTTGCTTTTGGAGTAAACCAAATAGCTTTGTTTCTCACAGGTGTTTCGTTAGCATCCTAGAGGTGATGGCATATAGCCTCCTAGTCCAGATTGTCCAGATTGTCATTTTGCATTATTCCAGGTTTAGCCATATGGTCTTGGGCATAGGCGTGCGCAGCCTATTGCATTAGGGTGTGCACCCCAAACAGAACCTCAAATACACATGTGTGTGTGTTGTACATATATATATATATATATATATATATATATCAATCATAGGCGTGCGCACAGGGTGTGCCGGGGCACACCCTAACCACCCCATGTACATTAGCATTATCCATGGGTGGCACCAGGTGGGTGGTTGGGGGTGCCTGTGGCCAGTGTAAATGCCCCTATTATAATAAAGGCTAGGTTCAAATTTAGGAACTCATTAAACCCGTATTTAGGGTGTAACGTAATAGGCTCCCAATCAACTGTCTCCTACCATCAGATCCTCCATCTCTGTGTAACAGCAGGTGGTGTTCATGTGTGTTTGAGCTTTGGGGTGCACACCCTAATGCAATAGGCTGCGCACACCTATGATATATATATACTGTATATATATATATATATATATATATATACATATATACACACACACACACACACACACATAACACACAGAGCATCGTGTCCAAAGGGACAGCGATCTGGCTCTTCTCCCTGAAAATCAGGGAGAGAAAATAGCCAGAATAGTAAGTAAAAGCAGCATACATTACACATTGTTAGGCGAACAGTTAGCCCGTTTCCAGTCAGTGTCATTAGTACAGTGTACAGTATTATCACCATTTACTGTATTGGTGTCACTAATGGCGTCAGTGTCAGTTCGCGACCCTCCCAGCCAGTGTCATCACCAAATTGCCTGCCACCCTATACCAGTCCCATTATAAGTCGCTGGTCACCGCCATTGCCAGTATAGTGTCATAGCTGCGAAAATTCCAGTATATATACCATAGTTTGTAGACACTATAACTTTCACACAAACCAATTCAAATATACTTATCAGGATTTTTTTTACCAAAGACATGTAGCAAAATACAGTTTGGTCTAATTATATGAAGAAATTTATGGGGGTTTTTTTTCAAACGTTTTGGTCTTTTTTCATATTTTATAAAATATTTCATATTTATTTTAAAAAAAAAACAGAGGTGATCAAATTCCACCAAAAGAAAAATCTATTTGTGTTGAAAAAATTATATAAATATAATTTGTGTACAGAGTTGCCTGACCGCGCAATTGTGTATGGGCAAAAAAAGGTTGAACTAAATCAGCAGGATTCGTTACACCATAAGCCCTGGTAGAGTCCCCCCTTACACCATAAGCCCTGGCAGAGTCCCCCTTTACACCATAAGCCCTGGCAGAGTCCCCCCTTAGACCATAAGCCCTGGCAGAGTCCCCCCTTACACCATAAGCCCTGGCGGAGTCCCCCCTTACACCATAAGCCCTGGCGGAGTCCCCCTTACACCATAAGCCCTGGCAGAGTCCCCCCTTACACCATAAGCCCTGGCAGAGTCCCCCTTACACCATAAGCCCTGGCGGAGTCCCCCCTTACACCATAAGCCCTGGCGGAGTCCCCCTTACACCATAAGCCCTGGCGGAGTCCCCCCTTACACCATAAGCCCTGGCGGAGTCCCCCCTTACACCATAAGCCCTGGTGGAGTCCCCCCTTACACCATAAGCCCTGGCGGAGTCCCCCCTTACACCATAAGCCCTGGCAGAGTCCCCCCTTACACCATAAGCCCTGGCAGAGCCCCCCCTTACACCAGAATCCCAGGCAGAGCCCCCCTTACACCAGAATCCCTGGCGGAGTCCCCCTTAAATCATAAGCCCTGGCAGAGTCCCCCCTTACACCAGAATCCCTGGCGGAGTCACCCTTACACCAGAATCCCTGGAAGAGTCCCCCTTATGCCAGAATCCCTGGAGGAGTCCCCCCTTACGCCAGAATCCCTGGCAGAGTCCCCCCTTACACCATAAGCCCTGGCAGAGTCCCCCTTACACCAGAATCCCTGGCGGAGTCCCCCCTACACCAGAAGCCGAATTTTCCCTAAGAGCTAGCTGGAGAAGAAATCGACTGGACAGCTCCTGGAAGGGGGATGGAAGGGGACAGATGAGGGAGAGGGGGAGGGAGATGGGGGACTGCTCACTCACCGGAGACGTATGTTGCAGCCACCATGGATCTTCCAGCTGCTGCACCTCAAATCTCCCCCCCCCCACACACATCCCTTTTCTCAGGTAACAGCTGCACACTAGGATTGCAGTGTGGGCGGGGTAGAAAAAGAGGATAGGGGTGGGAGGAGCTGGACCGGATCGAGCCCTCTCTCCTTTTCTGTTTGTGAAGAGGAGGAAGTGGGATTTTGATTGCTCGGCAGTCGGCATTGTGTTACAGTCACAGATGCATTAACACAGGTGCAGACAGCAGCTCTAGCTTCTTCAGATATGGATGGTTGAGAAACTCTGCTGGAGGGAGGTTGCCAGGGGGGGCACATGTGAAATCCACCCTCCGAGATTCGGCCATGCTCCCCGCTAGGTGCTGCTGACCTCGGCTCTGGTGAAAGCAGAAGAGGCACAGGATGGCAGGCGGTGTGCAGCTATATCACTCCGACGCCTACAGTAAGGGATCTGCTGCCGGAACTATAGAGGCAACAACGGAAAATGCGGCCGGCTGCCAGCTTACTCCGCTGCTGTAGTCCTTCGCATAGGTCAGTCTTGGAATGAGGTATAATTACCAAAATAGTCTCACTGGTAGCTCTGTCACTGCCAGTGAGTGTCCATTGGCAGAGCAGGGCAGAAAAGAGTTCTGGCTGGCAGGGGGTGATTAGGGTGTGCCCAGGCACACCCGGCACAGCCCGTGTTCACGCCTATGGTCTTGGGTATAATAATTTAAAACCCATTCTGCAGGGTCAGAGCTCACTCCTACTAGTACGGCTGGATCATGACATTCTCTTGAACTCAAAGGACCTCCACCAGATTCAGAAGTCTCAGTTTCACTAACAATACTACTAGTAGCTTCTGAAGTGTCATAACTGCATGTAGATGATGTAGCAACTACAACAGTTTTACAAATGTCAGCAGTTAAATCTTCAACCACCTCCCCACCCTCTTCAGTACTAGAAGAGGCCACAGGTTTGGTGAAAAACAGATACATTTTTCCTATCAGTTCAATTTTCCTAGTTTGTTTTTCTCACCTTATTTTGGCATTTTTTCTGTACCCTGCTCCGCTTAGCATTTTTCGCCCGTCACTCATGGTTGATAGTACCAGTGCAGTGATTAATAAAATTAGATTATGTTATCTGAGTTTTATGTAAAAGTACTTACATATTTGACTATTAACACTTACCTAAATTATAGACACGTTTGGTCAATACAAAGTTACTAAATACAAATACAAGTTGTGCTAATAAAGCAGAGCTCCAGTCCCCCCACCAAAAAATTAATGCAAATACTGTAGCTACTGACTTTTAATATTAGGACACTTACCTGTCTAGGGATCCCGCGGTATCGGCACCCCAGCCAATTTTTCGATAGGCTCTCGGGTGCTGTCGCCACCATTTCTTGTAAGGGAAACCGTCACTTAAGCCTTGCAGCTTTACAGCCAGTTCCATAGAGCGCTGCGCTTTGTGAATGGCCCGACGGAGGAAGAAAGAGGAGGGCGGGCTGAACTTCCAGGTGACTTTTCCGCAGTGAAGTCACCAGGAAGTGGAAGTGTAAGCGGGTACCTGTGAAAAACAGGTACCCGCTCCCCCCGAAAGGTGCCAAATGTGGGGTCTCTGCTGGGCTGTTTGGGGTCTCTGCTGGGCTGTTGGGGTCTCTGGTGGGCTGTTGGGGTCTCTGGTGGGCTGTTTTGGGTCTCTGGTGGGCTGCATGTGGTCTTTGGTGGGCTGCGTGATGTCTCTGGTGGGCTGCGTGAGGTCTCTGGTGGGCTGCGTGAGGTCTCTGCCGGGCTGAGTGGGGTCTCTGCCGGACTGAGTGGGGTCTCTGCCGGACTGAGTGGGGTCTCTGCTGGGCTGAGTGGGGGCTCTGGTAGGCTGAGTAGGGTCTCTGGTGGGCTGTGTGGGGTCTTTGGTGGGCTGCGCGGGGGTCTCTGGTAAGCTGTGTGGGGTCTCTGACGGGCTGTATGGGGTCTCTGGTGGGCTGCCTGGGATCTCTGGTGGACTGCGTGGGGTCTTTGGTGGGCTGCATGGGGTCCCTGGAGGTGGGGGCAGAGATCGAGCCAGCACTATCGCGACTCGGCTGTGGGCTGCGATGAATGACTAATCGGCGCAGCGGGCGTCACAGTCTAACTAGTGTCCCTTCATTCTGCGGGCGTGGGCGGGCGGATGGGTGGCGGCGGTGCCGCCCCCCTGTAGAATGCCGCCCGAGGCAAACGCCTTGTTTGCCTCGCCACAGATACGCCCCTGCATGTCACTAAAAGTAGGTGCGACATCTCTTAGAGCCTGGCATTTGAAATTAAATGATTCCCTTATTCAGGAAGGCCCCCTAAAGCTGAACTATCCAACAGACTTACTAGGGGGGGGGGGCAGTGAGACTTTATATGAAGCATACGAGGTAAATGGGTACAAATATGGCTGGCTAGTAAGTGGAAATATGCAAAACTACTATATAAAATAGAAATTGTAAACAAGGAATAATTTGAAAGATAAAAAAAAAATATTCCATACAGTAATATAGACACAAGTATAATAGCATAAAATAGTAGTGCATAGTATTGCCAGACTCTTTTGTTCCATATGAAAAACAAGAATGTAAAACATATACATAACGTCAGCATAGTGCAGAAGGATTGCAAATAATTCCTAGATGTAACAACGTGAGTAGCATCCAATTACTCGACACATTTAGTGGAATATCTGGGGGCGTGGCGTCGACGCACATCGGAGCACGGCCCAAATCCCTGCATCCAAAAAGGGGACGGAGGGGAAAAGGGAAGGCGCCCGGTGTGCCTTGCAGCTCCCCAAACTGTGAAGCAAACCAGCCAGAATCAACCATCCACAGAACTCACAGACCTTCATAACAAGACCACATGACACCCAGGGTGGGGCTAAATAGTAATACCATACTGTACTACACTCTTATAGACCTCTCTTAGAGCGACACATAGGAGAAAAAATATAAAAAATTAATAATATATACATCTGCACTATTGCAGTATAGGGAGATAAAACTAGTAAAAGACTATATATAGCCATACTTCCGTCCCTATTAATTTGATAAAGGATAAAAATATGTGGGACTTTATATGAGGCTATAACAAATTAAAGTTCATAGCCTCCATCCCTAAATTGCAAGACTAACTAGGGGGGAGAACAGAGGGACTTTATATGAAGCATACGAGGTAAATGAGTACAAATATGTCTGGCTAGCAACTGGTAATATGAAAACTGCTATATACAGTAATAGTAAGTTGTAAACAAGGAATAATTTTATATAAAGATAAAAAAAAAATATTCCATACAGTAATACATACAAGTATAATAGCATAAAATAGTAGTGCATAGTATTGCCAGACTCTTTTGTTCCATATGAATAACAAGAATTTAAAACATATACATAACGTCAGCATAGTGCAGAAGGATTGCAAATAATTCCTAGATGGTAACAATGTGAGTAGCATCCAATTACTCAACGCGTTTAGTGGAATATCTCCACTCACGCTGGGGACATGGCGTCGATGCACAGTGGAGCACGGCCCAAATCCCTGCATCCCAAAAGGGGGCGGAGGGGAAAAGGGAAGGCTTGATGCGTTTCATGGAATATCTCCACTCATCAGGAGCGGATGCGATGTGGGTATCTAAAGATGTAAATAGATAGTGTAAATTGTAGATAAACACTATGTCTCAGCATGGGAGAGGGGGATACAAAAAAGAGGGTAGTGGAAAAGAACCCAACCTGGCTAGGGATCAAGTAGGAGTCTAAAGGCAAAGCGGTGAGGACTGGAGGCCAACCAGAGTAATCATCAGTCACGGGAGCTGAGGTGGTAAATCCAGAGAACAAGGATGACAATCCAAACAGGGAATGGATATTCCCGAGGAGTGTGATATCCCATGAATAAAGGTGATATAAATGACATCACCACAACCTATGTAAAGTAAATAAATATGATAGTGATTGAACAAATCACAATGTAATATGCTTGATAGATATGTGGGGTGAACCATAGATGGTACCAGACAGTGATCAGATAGGACCTGAAGTGTGAATAGAAAATATTAACACATAGTGAGGGAGTCACAATAGTAGCCCAGAAAGGAACAGCCACAATAGAAATCCAAAGTGTGAAAAGCCAAGGAAGAGAAAGAAAGTACTGTTACCTTGATGTCTAAATCAGTGTGCTAAACTCAATAGTGCATAGTGTCCACACAGCTAACCCAACAGAGTGTCAGAACACAATGAGGGGAGTATATATACTCAGTGGACAGGCGCTGGTTAACCACCAACATCACGCAAGTACCCATAGAGTGGGGAGATGCCATCACCCGAGTAGACCAATCCGCCAAGAGCATGGCGCCAAAACTCCCAATAAGAGACTCTGATGGAAAATCTCAGCGCCGGCGCACTGACGTCAGCAAAGTCGACGTCATGCGCAGGATGCTGGGGGCATGGCATCGACGCACAGCGGAACACAGCCCAAATCCCTGCGTCCCAAAAGGGGGTGGAGGGGAAAAGGGTAAACGTCTGGTGTGCAAACCAGCTGGAATCAACCGTCCACAGCACTCACAGACCTCCATAACAAAACCACAAGACACCCAGGGTGGGGCTAAATAGTAATACAATACTACACTCTTATAGACCTCTCCCAAAGCGACACATTGGAGAAAAAAAAATGTGGTCTAACTATGTAACTATGTGGTATAAAATATAAATATACGTGAGTAACATCCAATTGCTCGATGTGTTTCGTGGAATATCTCCACTAATTAGGAGCGGATGTGATGTGAGTATCTAAAGATGTAAATAGATAGTGTAAATTGTAGATAAACACTTTGTCTCAGCATGGCAGAGGGTGATACAAAAATAGGGTAGTGGAAAAGAACTCAACCTGGCTAGGGATCAAGTAGGAGTCTAAATGTGAAGCGGTGAGGACTGGAGGCCAGCCAGGTGCTTCAATGTATACTGAACTCGATAGGTAACCGAATTTGTATGTACTGAGACATGCTAAATGTATAATCTAAATGTATTATGTTTGCTGTACATCATTTGCATATGGCAATAAAAAAAGTTATTATTGAATTTTTAAATACTACAATAATGGATGCTGCCATTGCTAGTCTCCCTAGGTTAGCTCTATGTGTGGCACATATCCCTTATTGTACAGCATTGGTGCCAAAGCATATAAAAAAAAAATCGAATTAAGCTTTTGCTAAAAAATAATCCAACAACATCAAAACCCGCTAATAAGTGCTATGGGCATCTTGCACCTCACGGGATAGACTCGGGTGATAGCCCATATGACAAGATATTGATCTATCACACTGTTCTCCATAGGATCCAGCTTTTGCTATACTGGTGAGCAAAAACCCAACATAAATTCACTGGCCAGCTACTACTTTTGCATGTGGCTAACATCTTCTCTTCATTTATTGCTTTGATTCTAGGTATATTATTCATGTTATCTTCATTTATACTGATTTAATCTGTATTTTTTAAATGTATGCCACCCTGCACATTATACAGCTATTAATCTTGTGCTTGAAAACTCATGGGTGCGCATGCAAAATATATTTATAAACTCAGGAACACTACTAAATTCCATTGGGAATCCAATGTTACAACACTGACCTGCTTTAGCGCTATTAAACCACTTCAGCCCCGGACCATTTTGCAGCTAAAGGACCAGGCCCCTCTTTGCGATTCGGCACTGCGTTGCTTTAACTGACAATTGCGCGGTCGTGCGACGTGGCTTCCAAACAAAATTGGCGTCCTTTTTTCCCCACAAATAGAGCTTTATTTTGGTGGTATTTGATCACCTCTGCTGTTTTTATTTTTTGCGCTATAAACAAAAATAGAGCGACAATTTAAAAAAAAAAAACAATATTTTTTTTTACTTTTTACTATAATAAATATCTCCAAAAAATATATATATATTTTTTCCTCAGTTTAGGCCGATACGTATTCTTCTACATATTTTTGGTAAAAAAAAATCGTAATAAGCGTTTATTGATTGGTTTGCGCAAAAGTTATAGCATCTACAAAATAGGGGATAGTTTTATGGCATTTTTATTAATATTTTTTTTTTTACTAGTAATGGCGGCGATCAGCGATTTTTATCGTGACTGCGACATTATGGCGGACACATCGGACACTTTTGCCACATTTTTGGGACCATTGTCATTTTTACAGCGATCAGTGCTATGAAAATGCACTGATTACTGTGAAAATGACACTGGCAGTGAAGGGGTTAACCACTAGGTGGCGCTGTAGGGGTTAAGTGTTCCCTATTGAGTGTTTCTTACTGTAGGAGGGATAGACTGTGTGTCACATGACACTGATCTTCGCTCTGAGTACACGGAGCGGAGATCCGTGTCATTGTCACTAGGCAGAGCGGGGAGATGCTTGTTTACACAAGCATCTCCCCGCTCTATACCTCCGTGAGACAATCGCAGGGATCCCCGCGGTGATCGAGTCCGCAGGACCCACGGTCCGACACACGGGGAAGGCGGCATGGTCACGAGCACGCCGCCGGAGGCGCACGCGACCACACATCAGGCATTTAAAGGGCAACGTACAGGTACGTGATTGTGCCTGTCCGTGCCATTCTGCCGACGTAAATGTACATGGGCCGGTCCTTAAGTGGTTAAGCGGTGCTTTTCGGCCGCTAGCGGGGTGCTTTTAAAACCAAAGAAGGGGTTAAAATCTCCCATGTTGCGGCACTTCCGAACTGCTTTTCATGCGCTTCAAAAACGCTGCCCATTCATTCCAATGGGTGGGGCATTTGGGGAGTGCTAAATACAGCGCTCCCAAACCGCCCCAAAGATGCTGCTTGCAGGACTTTTCGGAACATCCCAGAAGCGCACCAACCCAGTGTGAAGAGACACACTTAAATTAATGGGAGGCGGGTTTCAAGCACTTAGAAGAGGCTATTTCCAGCGCCAAAGCGCCTGAAAGCCGCCCAGTGTGAAAGGGGTCTTAAATATTAACTCCATTTACAAAAAAAAAAAAAAATAGCAAATAAAAATAATAATAGCATATACAATTGCTGCACAAGCTACATTGTAATTTAATATTATTAAAAATTGCCTCTCCATTGCATTTTTCACTTGTACAGAAAGCCTCCAAAAATGAAATTTCCTGCTTGTGTGAAGAACTCTGCACTAAGATGCAAGACAGTTTTTAGGAATTCTCTGCAACAAAAAAATTCAATTTTTAATTAGATATTTTGGTCAATTTTATTTCCTAAGGGTTGATTACTTCTGAAGGGATGCAGACCCCACAGCTTTTTTCATCAGAACACTGAAAGTGCTTCAGCTGATTATAATGAATCAATCTCTCCCATTCAGAATCTTCGAGGGATATAGGCATTGTTTTCAGGCACTCAGCATCCTATATGCAGTAGACATGGGAGCCGTCGAAAAATTTGTTTCGTTCCGTTCCATTTCGTATTAAAAAAAAATCGTAATTCGGATTCGTACGAAATACGAATTTTGTACGACGCGTATAACGAACGATTCGACCGGAACGAACGAATGATTCGACCGGAAATGTACTTCCCCCACCCAATTCCAGCAGCAATCTTCTCTCTATAACGTTGAATCTTTTCTCTCTATAATGTTGAATCTTTCCTCTCTATGTCAAATCTTTTCTTTCTATGTCAAATCTTTTCTCTCTATAATGTCAAATCTTTTCTCTCTATAATGTCGAATCTTTTCTCTCTATGTCAAATCTTTTCTCTCTATAATGTCGAATCTTTTCAATTTGGAGCCAAAATTCGTAAACGAAACTTCGGAAACGAAATTTCGTATTTCATACAGAATTCGTACCCGTAAAAATTTGTAATTCGGTTTCGTACAAATGTACGAATTTCGAAAAATTCGTACAAATTTTCGATTCGTACGAAACTAATCGCACATGTCTAATATGCAGATAGAAAGTTTAAATCAGTAGCGCTTAAGATAAAAAAAACACAGGGATGGATCAGCAACTCTATCCCATCTACAGAATTAAGAGAAATTGCATACATAAAAAGGTTAAAAGTATCTGAAAGACAATGGAAAAACAGTGACGCAGGAGGGCTCTCATAGTGTTATATGTAAAAATAATTTGTTAAAAAAAAGAACAATAAACACACAATAAGAGGTGCACTCAAATTTTTCCCAGCCACAGCTCTCAATCTTGACAGGAATG
Source organism: Rana muscosa (assembly GCA_029206835.1). NCBI lineage: Eukaryota > Metazoa > Chordata > Amphibia > Anura > Ranidae > Rana > Rana muscosa. The sequence goes on along the minus strand of CM055125.1, from coordinate 166,020,405 downwards.
CTGCAGGGAAACACTTCTCTCCTCCACCGTTGCAATGATCAGAACATGTTTCAAGGAGGACCTCCTCTTCCTCGGCTACCCCTATTCAGGATCACTCTGCACAAGACATGATCAAGCAAAGAGGTATTCCTTCAGAACAGAAACAGGTAGGAATCTGCAACAATGTTTATAAAAATCCTTGCAATCTACATTAATCACTCAGGGGGATTTTTTTTTTCTTAACAATAGAGAGGGTTTTTTTTCTCAACAAATGTGGAGTTACTGTTTAATACACAGTAGTGTTTTATTTGATTGCCTAGTGGTACAGAAGGCTGAGCAAAGAGATACAAAGGGGTATCTTTAGTGCTTGGAAGAGTCAGCTGTTGAATGGTGTTTCAGTAGGTGTGTACCCGGGAGTGAAATATGGCAGTAGGAGGAGGTCTGGGCTGGAAATTGTCAGTAGAGTAAAGCGCCGTACACACGGGCAGAATGTCGGGAGACAATGGCCGGTTCAAACAAAAATGGGTGACATTCGGCCCGTGTGTATGTCAGCCAGTCTTCCCAGCTTCTGACGGATGAGCATGCTGGAAAACCAGTGGCCAACCAGCTCCAGATCAGCGCTTTCAGCCAATGGTTGAGAGCACTGACTGAAATGTTCTGGCGGGGGGGCTGTCCCCCTGTCAGAACACAACAGCTTAGTGGGGGAGATTACTGTACTAATGTCGGATCATTAGTACTGTGGCTCCGACTAGAGCTGTCATTTTTTTTTCCGTTCAACTATTAGTGTGTACCAGGCTTTAGCCGGGAACAGGCAGAGGTCAGGGCAAGTGGCAGACAATCAGCATATTCCAGGGAAAGGCAGAGGTCAGAGCAAGCAGCATCCAGTAAACATTATCCAAAGACAGACAGAAGTCAGAGCAGGTGGCAGACAATATGCATATTACAAAGACAGGTAGCAAGGTCCGTACCAAGAGTCACAGGAACAGAGCGTAGCACCTGTGTAGAAAAAAATCTATTACAATCTCTGGACTTTTCAAGAGAGTGCCTGAGATGTCCAGACCAATCAGAGGAAACAGGCAGCACTGAACTGCCTGGCAGATTGCACATTTTCTGAGAATGTAACAGTGGCTAAGTTGAGTTGAGTTGAGGACCTGACCCTCATTGATGAGTGGTTTCAGTTCTTCAATGCCTGTGAACAGAAACGTATGCAGCTAATGATAAGGAGACACTGAGCTAAAAATGTTTTAATAGAGGCCAAGATTGCAGATCTCAAGGCGACTATGGAGCCAATTATGGGAATCAAGGAATATTTGAATAAAGCCCAGAGTCTCCAAACTCACCTTTTCAAATATGTCAGTGAGATCAAGCAAAAAAAACGTAAAAAATATCAGAGGGATGTCAAGGATTTTGAAGACAACAAGGTCTACAAATGGCAGGCAGAGTTCAATCCTATGAATTCTAAAGAATCATCAGTGGAGGGTGATATATAAGTTCATAATGTGGTTACCCAGCTAGCTAAGAACTTTAAAACTAATTCACACACCCCCAAAAAAACTAAGAAGCCACCTCCCCCTACCAAAGGCAAGGGGTCTCAGTATGGTGGAGGACCACCTCCTCCCCCCCATCATGCTGGGAACTATCCCCTGCCGAATGATTATCAGACATCCAATAATTCAGTACCGACCTCCAACAGGTATGCACCATTAGACAACAGACCCATGGTTTTTGGTTATCCATACTACAACCAGGGGCCTAACCATTATCCACCCAGACCACCTAGAGGTAACTTTAGGGGGAATTTTAGGGGTAGACCCATGCAACATCAAAATAGTTACCAACGGGGGGGAGAATGGAGAGGATGGAAAGAACCTTACAAAATTCCTACTACTACACCCCAATACCCCAGAGAAACCGTAGAAAAAGAGGCAGAAGAGGGGGCACCAGAAAGAAAAAGACCACGGGACAATTAAATGCAGGCATTTTTAATTTAACTGATGTAGTATTTTCTAAAGAAGAGTTAGAGGTGTTAGCCCAAGGGTTTGCACCCAACACAAACGTCAATAAATTTGATTTATTTATAGACGTAGAAAAATATGTCAGGAAACTGAATATTAAAAAATATTTTGCATCCCAAATGTCCTACTCGTCTTCAAAAACAGTAAGCGAATACCAGCACAGTGGATTGAGAAATAATTCTGTGTTCAACCCCAAAAAGGGTACACATCATCACATTGAAGTTTTTAAAAATATGGTGCAGGATGAAATTAGAGATTTACATGTAATTAAGGCCAGAACTAACCGTTCCCTTGTAGAAGGTATCAAAAAACTAGAACATAACAAACAAATAGTAGCACGTCCGGCAGACAAAGGAGGAGGAGTGGTGGTACTCACTAAGGAAAACTACTATACAGAGATCCAAAGAATTTTAGAAGACACCAGTACATACAAACCATTAGCCCAGGACCCCCTAGTAAAATTAAAAACTGAATTAACTGGTTGGGTTAATAATGGAGTAGCCCAACAGATATTGGATGCCAAAGAGGACCAATATCTTTTACCGCAGGCACCTCGTACTCCAGCACTATACATAGTGCCCAAAATCCATAAGAGTAAAGAACAGCCCCCTGGTCGACCCATTGTTAGTGGGATAGGACCCCTCTATTCTCGAGTGGGGGAGCCTCTGGTTGTCCATGGAAATTCTATTTGAAGGATAGTCAAGAGCTCATTAAATCTATATCCTCTATAGGAGTGACGGATGCCACTCTAATGGTCACTATTGACATCGAGTCATTGTATACCAATATCAAGCAAAATTTTGCAATTGTGGCAGTAAAATTAGCCCTAACAGATGACTCCAGTTTGAAACAGGCACAAATTGATTTTTTACTAGCAGGCCTTCAGCAGGCCATGAGCAATAATTATTTTTTGGCGCAGGATAGATTTTATAATCAAATAAAGGGGGTAGCAATGAGGGCCTGTTATGCCCCCAGTGTAGCAAATCTGGTATTAAATAAATGGGAAGGAGAGACCATGCATCAAGCTAATTTTCAAGCTCTATTGTATTATAAAAGATACATTGATGACGTGATTTTATTATGGGAGGGCTCCCAGACATCATTAAAGTTGTTTATAGCATCTATGAATGACAACCAATATGGACTTAAATTCACAGCAGAATGGAGCCTGAATACGGTCAATTATTTGGATCTCACTTTAGTTAAGAATGGTAACAAAATCTGCACCACCGATAGGAACGCCTTCGTGCCGATGAACAACTGCCACCACCCACATTGGTTGGGGTCAGTCCCCAAAAGTCAGTACATGCGTATCCGGCGCAATTGCGATAGCATGACAGACTTTAACACACAGGCGGCCATTCTTACAGACAGATTCAGTGAAAAGGGCTAATGCCCAATGATGCTTACCAAAGCCAGAGAGGAGGTGGCCACCATGGATAGGTAAAATCTTTTGGTAGCCAAGAAGAAAAACCCATTCCAGGGAGAACTAGCTTTCATCTCTGGTTTTCACAAGCAATATAAGAGTATAGAGAATGTTTTTAAAAAGTTCTGGCTGATCCTTTTGAAGGACAGGGATTTGGAAACTGTCCTACCTTCCAAACCGAAATTCATTTACAGGAGGGCCTTGGGACTGAGGAACATCATTGCACCCAATGTCCCAGACCCCCCAAAAAAGCCCCCTACATTTTTGGATGGAACGGGGTTTCATTACTGCACAGGATGCAAATCCTGTCTCACCACTTTAAGACATACTAAGAAAGTCACCAAATTTAAGTCACATGTAACCCAACAAGAATTTAATATCAAATCTCTAATCACCTGCTATTCCAAACATGTCACATATGTCCTGGAATGCCCTTGCTCTCTGCAGTACGTGGGTCGCACCACCCGCAAAATAAGGGTTAGGATAAATGAACATGTGACAAACATAAGGAAAGGTTTTCCTAATCACAGTGTCTCACAAAACTTTCTCCAGTTCCATGATAGGGACCCACACTATTTGACCTTCTATGGCATAGATAGAGTTAAATATCATTGGAGAGGCACAGACATGAAGAAGGTCATCTCTCAGAATGAGACTCAGTGACTGTATCGTTTGAGAATTATGCAGCCGCTGGGACTACATATAGATCTGGACCTCAATTGCTTTTTGACAAATGACTAATGTAATTCTCTGCATATTGGTTACAGGTCATCTTATAGGGTTTCCCGCACCTTTTTTATACCCTAATGGGGTTTTATAGCACTAATCTAGTATGTAAAGAAATATGCAAAAAATATTGGTTACATGTCATTTTATAGGGTTTCCCGCACCCCTTTTTTATACCTTAACGGGGCTTTTTATTATAAATTTTTAGTATGTCATAAATTAAAAAGAAAAATAAATTTTTTGACATATTTTTAAATAATTCGGTTTATAGCTGTCGATTTGATTTTGTTCAAAACTACATTGATATTTACCTATAGACCAATTAACAACAATATGGATTTCCATGGTGTATGGTACTGTACTGTACTTTATTTATTCCATGCAATTCTCAACTAGCTGGCTGTCAGTATTATTACGCTGTTCAGACTGGGACTGAGGCTGTGGAAATTCCCAAATAGTTTCACCTGCTGTTGGCCTAATTGACAGACACATTTAAACCAGTACATTCAGTAACTAGGCACGCTTCCTGAAGACGTGTCAAACGAAACGGACGTAGAGGCGTCACCTGGTCACGTACCGAGGTCACTTCCGGTTCCTTTTGGCTCACTGCGGTGCAGGGTGGAACGCACGCCAGCGCACACGAGTCGGGACCTTCTCCACCAATTTGATACTATGCCATCCAGCCTCAGTGCCGGGCCTTGGGTACTCCTAAAGTAAGCAGCCATTTGGCTTTTTTATTTGAACATTTTTAAGTATAATAAATGGGATTACACTATTTCGGACCTCATCTCCTTATTTGCATATGCCGTCCTGAGCCTCCATGGGCTAAGAGGTTGTTCCATTACCTGCTTATTCATCTGATAATAGCAAAGTCTAACTTGCTAAGAAGCGCATTTGACCACTTTTTTCATTAAAAAGGTCAACTACTTGTGGTAAGCTGCCATCTTTTGAGCACTTTTGTGGGTGTCCATATTAGAGTCGGTGAAGGTGGATCACTAACAGCTTTTACTACTGGATATCATTTCACTGGATGTTCGTTGCGATTGCTGTAGTCTTTTTAGCACACTACAGTTGCATGGACTTTTAGTAGCAGCACATGAACTTATTCAATTTATGTTATTGTGATTATGTATGGATTATTATCAATTTATATAGATATTTTTTTCACTAATGAACACTAATCATTAAGGTTTTAAAATAGGCACCTGTTACGTTGGTGTCTAGATGCCAAATTAGTTTTTTGTTTTTTTGTGTCATTTAGGTTTTATTAGGTAGGCTGGTGTATCACTTGCTATTTATTTATTTATTTTTATTCACATTCTATTATAGGCAATATTTGTATCTATTAATTACTAGCGCACTCATCCATTTTTGAATTCACTTTGCAGCAGTGGTTTCCACAGTTTTTTTTGAGGTGCAGCTTTTATTTAGTTTAATTCTCTATTTATTTGCACATTTGGCGCGAGATGCATTTTTTCTATTTACAACAGTGACTAAGCATAGAGATAGAGATGGGCAGCACAGGAGCATGCGTTCTGCTCCTAATAGGTATTTCACCTTTTTACACTACTGAAATTTGGAAAATATTGCTTTTAAGTGTTTTAAAATAAAAATAAATGAAATAGTAGATTGTGGTTCTTTAAAGTTGTATAGCTGCGCACTGAACGTCACTTTTACTACGTGACCCCAGAAGCACGGGCGAACGCTACGACTTTTTTATGCCGGCAATTTCAACAGTTTTTATGATTATTTGTACGATACTATGTACCTCAACGAATCGAATAAATTTCTATTGAGGTAATATACTATTTGAGTCCCTCCCTTCTTCCCTTTTTTTCTGTCGATATCTACATTGGAGGTCCGTTCGATCTTTCTGGAACGCTCAATCCTACTGGCCCCCAGCGGATGGAACAGTACAGTGAGAGGTAGAGGGAGCATCTTGAAATCGTGATATCCCCAGGAGCAACACTAATACCCCGCAGAGGGTGATTTCTGCAGGCCTATCCGACCTTGCCATAGTGGAGGTCCACCTTTTCTGGTAAAGTACCCATCTGGAATATATATTCACTGTGGTGGACGGAGCCTCCTCATGGAATTTTCTTGGGCACTATTCTTTTTTCAACATCTGCTATGGGTTCCTGTTCTTTTTTCCATCTGAAGTAATTTTTGGTGTATTGGAATTCTTTCCCCATTTTTGTAGGGAACTTTTGGATACATTGGACTTCCTAACTATTCACTTATTTATTAATATAAGAAGTTTCACACTAGTGTTATTTTTTCATTTGAGATTGACTTGTGTATTCATGTAGGTTTACTTATATAATGTAGGAGGATTTGGCCAATTTTTTCTCATAGGTTTTCACTCCATGCATAATATATAATTATTTTTTTTGTTTTTTTTGTTTATACACTTTGATGGTGGTTATTCTCTTTATCATTATTGTTCTATTTTTGATTGATTTGTACATATATCAGTGTATATTACACTGTGTAGGAGAATTGGACTAGTTTTCCTTCACATGCTCTTTCATTTTTTATGTATGCACGTTTATGGTGGTTATTCATTTATTATTCACCAAGTTTCATTAATTTATTAGAACTCTTTAATTGAGTTCTAGTCTTTATCTATTTTGTGCGCAACATATTTCCTTAATTAGTGCATTTTTGATATGGTATCACATATTTTTTTGTCGCAGCCTTAGGTGTTAGTAGCACAATATTTCTCAATTTTTTCACATCAGCGCAGTATTACTTTTTATTATTGACTATAGTAGAAGTTACTACTTGTTTTGCATTAAGGATAAGAAAAATATTATCTGGTGATCATGCAAGTTGTAGCTACTGTATGTGGCTTGTAATTCTTTTTTTCATGGTGACAACACTCATTAGTCTACCATCAATATTAAAAGATCATTGTCACCATTCTCAGCACTGCTGCACTAGGAGTGTGCAACTGTACATGCCAATACACATTATACTAGCACCGACACCATTAAAACCATAAAAATATCCATTTAGCAGTGCATTTAATGTCCTCTTCCCTGCACTGCTAAAAAGTCTGCCAGTTTATGTCTTTCACACCATCAGTCCAGCTTTGCATTGCTTGATTGACAGTCTAAAACTGTCTGATAGCATCAACAGTAGTGACAATCCAATAATGTTTTCATAGCCCTCATCAGAACAAAAGCAAGAGACAGTATGCAAGCTAAACACTGTGATGGCTTCCATAGAAGCTGCATATGCTTTAAAAGCTTATTATAGATGGAAAATTGTTTCTCCTCTATGTTTAAAATGATATTAAAGGCAGATTTATAATACAAAAATAATAACAAACATATTTACTTGCTATGTGCAGTGATTTTGCATAGAGCAGCTCCGATCCTCCTTGTAGTAATATGACTGAACAATAGTGACTCCATCTTGGGGGCCATAAATTCATATATCTTAACTTGTAGATTCAGGCTGATTAGTTAACTCATGTCTGCGCTTCCAGCTTAGTTTTCTGCAAGGCATACATTTAAGAAATATAGCTAACATAAGCAGTTTTATCCTGTACCTTCTAAATAAAGAATTGTGGCTCAGTATGTCTGGGCCACCTTCCTGTGTAATGAGACACGAAACAGGAAGCAGGACTCATGACTTGGTAGTCATGTAACAGATGGTGTTTTCTCGACAGTACCCCCATGTCAGCCATTGTTCCGGGAGGGTAAAGCATTTCAATGATAATGATATTAATGATATTCAATGTATCCCTTTACCAACCACTCCAACTCCCATATTTTAATTGGTTGTGATTTGGTAAGGTTGAACCTTATATAAACTGTATACCCGCCCAATAAAGTAGGCATTTCTCTTTGAACTTATTTCGTGTATCTTCTGTTCATTTGAAGGGCCTCACGGCCGGGGGTCTTCTGGTAAATTGCACTATTTATCCAGGGTGGTCCGTCAGGTACTTGAAGTACTTTTTGTAATCTCTTCACTCCCCTTCTTTGGTTCTCCACCGGTGCTCCTGGCCCCTCCCTCCTTCTGAGTGCCTCCAGAGCTAGCCGCTTGCTATGGGGTCACCCGAGCAGGCTCACTCCCAAGCCACTTCTCTGTGTGTCCTTTCATACATGGAGTGTGGCTCGGGCTCTATTTATTGGCTCACTGGCTGTGATTGACAGTAGCAGAATCCCGCTGCTGTCTCAGCCAATATGGAGGAAGAGACTGGGAGAACTGCTGCTCCTGTACACATTGCTGGATCAGGATTGGGCTCAGGTAAGTCTCAGTGGGGTCTGGGGGGACTTCCGCACACAGAAGGTTTTAACCTTGAGCCTTTACAACCACTTTAGTGCTTATGGTTTATCATTACTACTTCTCTTCCTCTACGTGATTAGCACTTCCACCCGGCAGCACTAGGTGTCAGGGAAATAGCCGAGTTATTGGCATTCCTGCCAGTGTCCATCATGGGCGCGCCAGACTAACCCCTATGCGCATGCACGCACGCAGATGCACCGCACGGACGGCGCGTACAGACGCACACAGACTGTGTGGGCGCACCCCCGGCCTATTTAAACCTGTCACTGGCACATACAAGTTGCTGGATTATCATCAGCTTCCTGTGTCCCCTGTGTTTTCTGTATCCTGTGTATCCTGTCTGGCTTGACCCTTGGCTTCCGTCTGGACCTGTGACTCTGCTTATCTCCCCGCATCTGACCCCGGCTTGGCTGACTACTCTATGATATTCCGCTCCTGTGTATGACCTGGCTTGTTCCTGTAAATTCCCTTGGACTGATTCCTGTGTATGACCCCTGGCCTGGCTTCAGACTCCGTTCTTGATTTACCCACGGTACCGCACCAGAACCCTTCCTTGCACGGCTACTGAGTCCACTCTCCCAGCACACCCGAGCTTCCTTCTGCCTGCATCTACCCATCAACAGGAGTACCGGCAATCCGTGCACCTTTGGGCCCCACACTCCCTGTCTCATCCCCAGGGATGCGGTCCACTTAGCCGCATGGGGCTCCCTCTCAGCAATCCGACCTCACACTAGAGACTTGACAGTGTAATCCAGCCATGACTGAGGTTGGCAGAGGTGCGTCCCCATTAGAGGCTCTGTGCCAACAAGCCACAACTTTGGCCCTTGAGGTCCAGAAACTGCAGGAAGCACATCTTCGGCTTGAAGGTCGTTTGCAACACGTGACAGAGCCACCTGCTTCTATGGAACCAGAGTCATCTTCTACCTACTCCTCAGCATCCATCCAAAGACAAGCTCCAGCGACCCTGACAATGGTGGCTCCTCCTCCAGAACCCTGAGTTCCAATTCCCGAACGATTTTCTGGAGATCGAAGAAAGTTTAGGTCCTTCAAAAATGCCTGTTTACTACACCTGGCTTTGCAACCCCGGACTTTTGCTCTAGAGACTGTTAAGGTCGGGTTTCTCATTTCTCTGTTGTCTGATGAACCCCAGACCTGGGCCCACAACCTATGGGAACAGAAAAGCCCGGGCACAGTGGACTCCTTCTTCTCAGCCATGTCACAGCTCTACGAGGACCCCCTGCGAGCGGCCACTTCTGAGGCAAAGCTGTACTCACTACAACAGGGGAAGCGGCCAGTGGAGGACTATACCGTGGACTTCCGTCGATGGTCTGCAGACACTGACTGGAATCAAGCGGCTTTAAAACACCAGTTCCTCCTGGGTCTTTCCAAGTCCCTCAAGGACGAATTAGCCAGAGTCGGTATCCCCACTACTCTCGAGGGCCTCATTCAATTGGTCACTCAGCTTGACCGACGCCTGCGGGAGCGACAGTCAGAATGGTCTCAGACCCCCGGATCTGAAGTTCCTATTCCATCTGCACCTGCGCAAGTAGGTCTGGTACGATCGGCACTGACCCCTGATGAGAGACGTCGCCGCCGCCAAGCCAACCTTTGCCTCTACTGTGGAGGAAACTGACATTTTCTATGTAACTGCCCCATAAGGCCCAAGAAGCCATCGCCATACACCGCAGTGTACTTTCAGGTCTCTGGAACTTCTCCTTCCCATATTGTTCTTCCCATTACATTGCAGTTAGAGAAAGAGGAAGTGCAGCTCCGGGCCATAATCGACTCTGGGGCATGTAGCTGCTTTGTGGACTTAAGCCTAGCAAAGAACCCTAGTTTGCCCCTTCTTCACAAGAAACAGGGACTGGAGGTTCGCCTAGCAGATGGCACAATGCCTAGTTCTGGTCCTGTTACCCTAGAGACTGCTACTCTTCTTATCACTCCTCCTTATGGCCATCTGGAATTTCTTCGCTTTGACACTTTGACGCTTTGAGTTCACCTATGTTTCCAGTCATCTTGGGGATCCCCTGGCTCCAAGCACACAATCCTCAGATCAATTGGAGCACCGAGGAAGTTTTGTTTACCTCGCCCTATTGCTGGCAGCACTGCTTGGTCCCTGAATCCGGAAATAGCACCAGCTGCCTGACAGTTCAGCCCACATCTGCCAATAACCAGAATATACCACCAGCCTACCAAGAGTTCCTGGACGTCTTTCATAAGAGAAAAGCGGATACCCTACCCCCACATCGGTCATATGACTGTCCTATAGAATTGCTCCCTGGGGCCGAAATTCCATTCGGACGCATCTTCCCTTTCTCTGAGACAGAGTTAGGAACTCTACGACAATACATAGACAAAAACTTGGCAGAGGGTTTCATCCACCCTTCCTCCTCTCCAGCCGGTGCTGGCATTTTCTTTGTAGAAAAAAAACGTGAGGGTGACGAATGGAAGATGGCTTTTCGAACGCGATTCGGACATTTTGAGTATCTTGTGATGCCTTTTGGTCTCAGAACCCTTCCTTGCACGGCTACTGAGTCCGCTCTCCCAGCGCACCCCAGCTTCCTTCTGCCTGCATCTACATATCAACAGCAGTACCGGCAATCCATGCACCTTTGGGCCCCGCACTCCCTGTCTCATCCCCAGGGGTGCGGTGCACTTAGCCGAAGGGGGCGCCTTCTCAGCAATCCGACCTCACCAGAGACTTGACACTAGGGTCATTGGCTCGAATCCAAATCACAACACTACCTGCATGGTGTTTGCATGTGCTCCCTGAGCTTGAGTGGGTTTCCTCCCACACTACACATACTGTACATGCTGGAATGTTGATTGGCTATTGTCAAATTGGCCCTAGTATGTGCATGTTTGGATGTGAGTTAGGGACCTTAGATTGTAAGCTTCTTGAGAGCAGGGACAGATGTGAGTGTACATTATATATGTAAAGCATTGCATAAATTGACAGTGCTATGTAAATTACAGTAAGTACCTGTAATAAATAAAATAGAAAAAAAAATACAATCAATGTACTAGTTTAAGGCTGGTGAAACGAAATGCCTTGGCACTCTTAAATATGCCTCACAAACAGATCACTTTTTCTGTGTAATTACCATAAATACAAACTGATTTAATTAGCAACTATTTAAAAAGATATTTTTACTGCTTCCATTTAACCCATTTTAACCTTTTGGCTTGTTGCTGATTTCAGTCCTCTCGAAAACAATATTTCTGCCAACTGTTAGTTCTGTCATCCCATCTTCCAGCTGAGAAAGAAGGAATGCAATAAGCAAGTACAGATTGAAGGATTGTTCGCAAGCCCCTTCAATCCATTCAGTTGCTTGAAAGATCAAGCCATGCCCTGAGGCTGTGTAAGACAACTTACTAAAATAATTGTTTCAGCCTCACTTAGTCTTTTGCACAATGCAGTGTCTGGCAAATCAGATAGTAAGCGCTATATGAAAAGACACCATGCTGCTTGTTTGCTGACTGAATCAGAGTAAAGTGATCTTTATGGATCCTCTTAAATCATCAGACAGGTTAAATAAAGAAAGCATTGGACATTGGATTTACCACAAGTAGAATGGTTACCTTGGTCACTGAATTGAAAAATATACTCCTATTTGGATTTAAAGGATATACATACAATAGGATTGTGGCAAACATATCACATTTTAAAGGAAAATTATAGTGGCCTTGGTTAACTTTATGTTAGCTTTTTGGGATTAAAATAGTACTGGGTCAGTAAAGCAAAGTTTGGATAAATCAGAAATATTACATTTATACCACATTTATTTATTGTATGTCCATGTGTTTTATATTCAAGTAGAGGTAAATCCTAACTACATGATATTTAGTTTGCTTAGGCTAGGTTTACACTGTAGCAGTTGTGAGAATGAGTGTAAATTGCATTTTTTCCTGCACCTGCAAGCACCTGCAGCCAAAAGGAGCTGCTCTTAGCAGTTGTGCATGGTGCCATTAATTCCTAATGGTACCCCCACGAATCAGAAAATCATGCACAGCATTTTTGGGTGTGTGAAACCACATTGTGCCAAAGCAACAAATAATTCCATGTGGCAATGTTTAAAAAAAAAAAGAGTCAGGGACGTTTCACCAGTGGGAAACACAGGCACAGTAATCCATTCAGAAAAAAGGGATTTTTATAACAGCTTACCTGTAAAATCCTTTTCTTGGAGTACATCACGGGACACAGAGCGACATAGTCATTACTATGTGGGTTATATAGATACCTTCAGGTGCTGGCACTGGCAACTTCCAAAACCGGAAGTACCCTCCCCTATATAAGCCCCTCCCATCCGGGAGTACCTCTGTTTTGTAGCAAAGCAATAAGTGTCCCCAAAAGAGGGGTGGGAGCTCTGTGTCCCGTGATGTACTCCAAGAAAAGGATTTTACAGGTAAGCTGTTATAAAAATCCTATTTTCTTTCTCGTACATCACGGGACACAGAGCGACATAGTCATTACTATGTGGGACGTCCCAAAGCAATGCCCAATGAGGGGGGGGGATACACCATACATAAGCTGAGCGCCATCAGACATGAGAATCTTTTGCGGCCTGCAACACACTGCGCCCAAAGGCGACATCCTCCTGACTTCTAACGTCCACCTGGTAGAACCTAGTAAACGTGTGTACTGAAGACCATGTTGCGGCCTTACAGATCTGAGCCAGGGAGACCTGGTGATGCACTGCCCATGAAGTTCCAACTGCTCTCGTGGAGTGCGCCCTAACTTTGAACGGAGGCGGTCTCCTTCTCAAGCCATAGGCTTGCATTATGACCTGTCGAATCCACATGGCTAAAGTAGATTTTGACGCTGCCTGACCCCTTCTGGGGCCTTCCGGCAGAATAAACAAAGTATCCGTTTTACGAATCTGAGCAGTGGCTTTTAGATAAGCTTTAACTGCTCTTACTACATCCAAAGAATGCAATAACTTTTCCTCTACCGAACTAGGTTTGGGGAAAAAGGAAGGAAGAACCACATCTTGGTTCAAATGAAACCTCGATACCACCTTAGGAAGAAAGGCTGGATGAGGACGTAACATTACTCTGTCCTTATGGATAACCAGATATGGCTCTTTACAGGACATAGCGGCTAATTCCGACACTCTTTTAGCCGAACAAATGGCTACTAGAAAAATCTATTTCCTGGTGAGAAGAACCAAGGAAATGTGCTGTAATGGTTCAAATGGTTGCTTCTGTAGAACCGACAGAACCAGGTTTAAGTCCCATGGACATATGGGAATATTAACCGGAGGGCTAATACGCATCACTCCTTGTATAAAAGCTTTGACTAGTGAATGCAAAGCCAAGGGCCTTTGAAAAAATATTGACAAGGCCGAAATCTGACCCTTGATAGTACTCAAGGCAAGCTTCCTATCTACAGCCCACTGTAGGAAGTCCAGAATCCTACCTATTACGTACTTACGTGGATGCCATGTCTTGGCCTCACACCAGGCGATGTACGCCTTCCAGATTCTATAGTAGATCTGCCTGGATACCGGCTTCCTGGCATTGATCATGGTAGCTACCACAGGATTAGAGAGACCTCTCTTTTTTAGAATGTGGGCTTCAATAGCCAGGCCGTCAAACCTAGGGCTGGTCAGGAAGGGTGGTATATCGGTCCTTGCGAAAGCAGGTCCGGACGATGTGGGAGAGTCCAAGGACTCCCCACTGACATTTTTACAATCTCCGCGTACCACGCTCTTCGGGGCCACGCTGGAGCCACCAGAATCACTGGTTTCTTTTCTACCCTGATTCTGCGGAGTAATCGAGGTAACAATTGTGGCGGTGGAAATGCATATATCAGCTTGAACTGATCCCAAGGGAACACTAGGGCATCCGAGCCGCAAGCTAGGGGATCCCTTGTCCGAGAGACAAACCTGTCCACCTTTGCGTTGAATCTGGATGCTAGGAGATCTACATCCGGTGTTCCCCACCGCTGACATATTGTCCGGAAAACCTCGGGGTGAAGGGACCATTCCCCAGGGCATAATTGCTGGCGACTTAGAAAGTCCGCCTTCCAATTCTCCACTCCTGGAATGAATACCGCGGATATGGCTGGGACATATCTTTCTGCCCATTTCAGGATGTAATTTACTTCCCTCTGGGCTGCACGACTCCTGGTGCCACCATGATGATTGATATATGCCACTGCTGTGGCATTGTCTGATTGAATTCTGACAGTGGACCCTTGGAGTTTGGATGTCCATGCTACTAGGGCATACCGGGTTGCTCGCATCTCTAAGAGATTGATGGGCAGGGCCTTTTCTGCATCCGACCATCTGCCCTGGAGAGACCATTGCTCCAGTACTGCTCCCCAGCCTATAAGGCTGGCATCTGTAGTGACCACCTTCCAAGAAATCGGACTGAAGGATTTCCCTTTTTCCAGATTCTGGAGAACCAACCACCAACGGAGGCTCTTGCGAACGGAAGGGGACAAGGACATTGGTAAGTCTAGGGCCTGAACTTTCTTGTTCCAGGCTGACAGTATGGCCCTTTGCAAATTCCTTGAATGGAATTGACCGTAGGGTACTGCTTCGAATGATGCCACCATTTTTCCCAGCAGCCTCATGCACAGGCGTATGGACGGCTGTCTTTTTATACCCACTAGGTGGATCAAATCTCTCAAAGACAACACCTTTTCTCGAGGCAAGAATATTTTTCTCTGGCCTGAATCCAGCCTTAGCCCCAAGTATTCCAGACTTTTGACTGGTTTTAGGGCTGACTTGTCTCAGTTGATAATCCAACCGTGAGATTCCAGATACTTGATTGTCTTGTGAACGACCACTTCTAGTTTTTTCACTGAGTGGTCTATCAGCAACAAGTCGTCTAGATATGCCATTATCGTTACACCTTGTGTTCTTAGATTGGCCAATAATGGGGCCAGAATTTTTGTGAACACTCGTGGTGCTGTGGCCAGACCGAAGGGTAAGGCTCTGAACTGAAAATGGCGCCCTTCTACTGCAAAGCGTAGAAATTTTTGGTGGACTGGAAAGATGGGAATGTGCAAATAAGCATCTTTGATGTCGATCAAGCCTAACCATTCCTCCCCTTGTAGGGCAGTGGCCACCGATCGGATCGACTCCATCCGGAAAGTCCTGATATGCAGGAATTTGTTTAGCCCTTTTAGATTTAATATGGGCCTCACGTCCCCGTTTGGCTTCGGGACTGTAAAGAGGTTTGAGTAAAACCCGAACCCCCATTCTTCCGGGGGAACCTCCATAATTACTCCTTGGAGCAATAGTTGTTCTAGTGCCAACAGGAGGGACTCTCTCTTCCGGGGATCCCTTGGCACGTTTGACCTCATAAAATGGGAAGGAGGAGAGTCTTTTAACTCCAATCTGTATCCCAGACTTACTGCAGAGAGCATCCATCTGTCTCTGATCGTGTCCCACCAGGTCTCTGCGAACAACTGGAGTCTTCCCCCCACCCAATTGAGTGGGGGCAACCCTTCATGAATTTGACTTTGGGGGAGGTTTTGTACCTCTCCTGACCCAGGGTTTCTTATTACCCTGCGATTGTCTCTGATTTTTACCCCCGGGATTTGACCGAGGAGGCCGTCGGAACTGTTTCACAGCCGATGCCCCAGGGACTGGAGAAGCAGGCCTCTTAAAAGAGGGACCTCTAACTCTGTTTTTAACCGGCAAGAGTGTACTTTTACCGCTGGAAATTTTCTGGATATATTTGTCCAGGTCTTCCCCGAATAAGCGTTCACCATGAAATGGGAAGCTAACCAGCAATTTTTTACAGGGAGCTTCAGCAGACCAGTTTTTGAGCCATAGAAGCCTGCGCATATGTACTACAGACAGCGTGAGGCGGGAGGCCTGATGGATTGAATCCTTTATGGCGTCAACTGCAAAGCATAAGGCTCTAGGTAGATCAGCTAGGGCAAGGGCCTGCAGATCTGGCAAGTCCCTTAAGACCTGTTTCAACTGATCCTTCACTGCTTGGCAGACCCCAATAGCTGCCACTGCTGGTTGTGTCACCAAGCTTGCTGTAGAAAAAGCAGATTTTAATAAGGACTCCAATTTTTTATCTATTGGGTCCTTGAACATTTGGACATTATCCACTGGACATGTCAGTGATTTATTCACACAAGAGATGGCTGCGTCCACTGTAGGGACCCTCCATTTTTTGATGAACTTATCCTCCATGGGATAGACCACCGGAAATCTCTTGGGGGGAGTAAATATTTTATCAGGATGTTCCCAATCCTGGTAAATGAGCCCTTCCAGTAAAGGGTGAAGTGGAAAGGAACAGACAGTCTGGGGAGCTTTTAGCGACCCCAGCGAGGGGACAGTAGTGGTTGATGGTTCGGCAAGGTGCATTTTAAATGCTGATCGGACCATGTTAGTCAGAGACTGAACCCATAATCTTTCAGCTTGAGATGCTGAGAAAGGTTCCTCCACTGTTGATTCCTCTATAACAGAATCAACCTCATCCTGATGCCCTTCAGGCAGGTCGATCCCTGTATGGGACTGTTGCTCCGCTAACAGGTACTCTGAAGGAGGAGACGGAGATCGGGCGTGCTTTCCCTGTGACAGGGAGGCAGCGATCAATCTCTCTTCTAATCCTCCCAGAGCTGAGGAAAAAACCTCCTCTGTTACATACACAGGAGCAGGTGAACTGAGGACAGCCACAGTACCAGGTACTCCTGCGGGGTCTCTACGGTCACTAACCTCTGAATTTTCAGGGGAGACTGGTGCAGCAGAAGCATGCCCAAGATCCTCAGAGCCCGATGGAGACCCCCTTCGCTTCCTGGAAGATTTAGTTCCGGAGCTTCTGGACGGCATATTCCTAAGCCCAAAGCTGAGGTATTCCAGCCGTAATACACCACTTTTACTGATAATAGT
Source organism: Rana muscosa (assembly GCA_029206835.1). Lineage (NCBI taxonomy): Eukaryota > Metazoa > Chordata > Amphibia > Anura > Ranidae > Rana > Rana muscosa. The sequence goes on along the minus strand of CM055125.1, from coordinate 166,003,102 downwards.
CTAGCACAATTGCTGCTATATAACAGTTGGTGTCTACTAAAGTGCCTTTCTAGGGGATGCCTGCATCAACCGCCTCTGTGTGCCTTATTTACTGTTGCTAGCTCTGTCTGTGCACTTCAATAGCCAGCTGTGATTGTGCCTTTAAACACGCTGGACGCCCGCACATGCGCAGTAGCGCCGCGGCGCACACCGAGCGTCATCCACCAGCTCCGCCCCTTTTTCCAGATCGCCTCTATATATAGAGGCGCATGCACGCGCGCGGGCACGTGCGCCTTCGGCGCTCTTTTAAAAAAAAATAAGGAGCTAGATGGGAGCCAGGGTCCCTGCCGCAGGGCCCGGGGATGGATGAGCGCAGCAACAGGGCAGAGGAGACAGCTTCCCAGCAGAGAACTTACCAACTGCCTGGATTTGACTTTGGAAGAAAAAAATCCACATTACAAGAAAAAAGAACCATAGCGGCCTCCAGTGTTTAACACAGGTACCGCGGTCTTACCATTTTATTTTTATTTTTTTTCTTGCCTACTATTAAATTTTTTTACATTTTCTTAGTAGTAACAGGCATGCACAGAATATTAGCGGGAATACCTTAGGTAACAGGCAGAAAGACAAATTAGGCTTGGGGGTCCCCCAATAGAACCAAGTTCCTGAGGGCCCCCACTTACCTTTTCCTCACCGCAGGACTCTGTTTGGTCCACAGAAGCCCAAACTTCACCTATCACGGCAGGCATTGTAATTAAACCTTCAGGGACCGGGTTCCCAAGGATTCCACTCCCCTGGACCTGTATAGCACCCTGCACAGAAAACATCTTGGTCGTGGGTATGACCAGAGCTCTGGATCCCAGGGTCCAGCCCTCCTAAGAGAGGCATTACAGGCAAAACCTTGCTCTTCTCTTGCAAGGCCCGGGTACCGACCGTTTAGCTATGAAGCTTTTTTGGTCGGATCCGGAATAGCTTACTGAGGCCCAAAAGAACCTGTACGCAAGCTCAGTGAAAAACACATGTTACTTCTTGGCCAACACCTTAGACACTGGCAAAAAAACTGAGGTACTCCCGGATGGGAGGGGCTTATATAGGGGAGGGTACTTCCGGTTTTGGAAGTTGCCAGTGCCAGCACCTGAAGGTATCTATATAACCCACATAGTAATGACTATGTCGCTCTGTGTCCCGTGATGTACGAGAAAGAAACATGTGATGCACCATCCACAACAGTATGTACCTAACTTAAGGCAGTATGGTTAAAAGCAATTGTCACTTTTTTTTAAAATAAATTTAATAAATGCAGTTTTTAGGTTTATTCATCATGGTTTTGTCTTAGACCACTCATCTTGCTGATGCGCACACTACAACCCTAGCTGCACATCATCTCTCTGGACCGGCTTAAAAAGTGTAAAAAGTGCCCTGCATGGTAACTAACTAAAGTCTGTGCATTGTAACTAACCAATGGCACCTGTAGCCTCTTGGAAGGGCATGTATGCCAGAGTGCCGATGCAGGAGTGCAATTGAGAGACAGTTGTCACCCAATAACAAGATTAGCCGTGCAAGGACCTTCATTGTTTGGTTGTTTTTACTGAAAGATGCATATTAAAAAACTTGAAAGCAGCTTTTTAAATCGTGTTGAAGCATATATGATATTTTAGTAATTTGGAATTGAGATATTTTAAGTTCCTGTTGCACACTTGGAAAAGTCCTCGCTCTCATACAGTGGTAGAGTGGATGTGTGTGTCAGGACAGCATCACCATCTCCAGGCTGATCAGAACCACAAGGGAAGCCCTCTAATCACTTCAGTCTCTAAGTAGGTTCATGACAATGACCCATGGAATAAATCAGACCATACACTTCCAACCCAGGGATCAAGTGAGATGTGAATCATGCTCTTGTTATTTTGCTTTACAATTCCTTAGCCCTCTGAATGCTCTTTTAAATTAACTGTGGATTATTGGATTCCTAGTATGTTTTGTATGGCAAAGAATGACACAGAGAAAGGTCTGCACTCTTTGTTTATTGTTTATGTTGTTGTACATTGTGTTGTACTTCTAAATCATTAATACAAATATCTTTTAAAAATACATTATTGGGGGCATGGCTTGGCGCATGGAGCAGTGAGACGTGTCTGTTCACAGCTCTCGGGTCCCTCGGCTCCACGGACCACATACTGCTTTGGAAACTCGCCTAAAACGCAACCTATGGGGAAGGACAAACAGCAGGCATGGAGGGGCACCTGTAGAAATAAAAAAGGAGGCGATTTGGAGGATCTTTTTGCGAGATCCAGGGCTCAGCGCTGTTTGGAATCCAAGATGGCGCAGACACTTCCTCGGGTAGGTCTCCTGTTTCTTTCTCTACTATGACACGCATCAAATCCCTTCTGCACTCATCTCATCTGGTGGATGTTTGGCGTGTCCACCATCCTGCAGAGAGAGATTACACTCATTACTCAGCGGCACACAACTCTTATAGCAGACTTAACCACTTTCTGATATCACAATCACTACTAGATACTCCCCTCCAGGCATCCCCTGGCCACTTATTTTGGTCTGACCATGCCCCGGTCTGTTTGACCCTAGTGTGCCCTCCAGCGTCCCATATTGGCACGCACTGGAGGCTCAATGACAATCTGCTGCGGGACTCCGTCTGTGTAGCGGACGTCTCCAAAACCATTCGGAATTTTATATCTGACCAAATCTCCGACACTACCTCCCCTCTCATTCAATGGAAAGCCCTGAAATGTGTGGTTCGAGGTATACTCATACAGCACGGATCCCGCCTCAAACAGATAAGAGCGGATGATATCCGCCGTCTCCTCTCCACCATAGCGGAACTCGAACACCTCCATAAACGGGACCTAGACCCTGCCGTGTTTGTCCAATTATCAAATGCCCGTAGAGACCTACTACAGCTGTTGGACTCCCATTCCCTGATAGTTTGAGACAGGGCGCGCAATCACCATTACTCCCTAGCCAACAAATGTGGCAAACACCTCGCACGGGTCCTCCATCCTAGACCACCCCGATACTCCATTCCTTTGATTACCCATCCCAATCAAAACAAGATTTTCAACACAAAGGGAATCTCCTCCGCCTTTAGAGATTATTACTCCCAACTATACAATCTTTGCCCAAACCACCTCTTTCAATGACAAAATGCGAGACTACATAACGGAAACGGCGTTGCCCACTGTCGACACATTAGACTCGCTGGAGCTAGACAAACCTTTGGTCGCGCCCGAATTTTTAGGTGCCATCAAAGCCCAGAAGACAGGAAAATGTCTGGGCCCAGAGGGATACACCCCTCGCTTCTACAAAACTTTTGCCCCTCAGATAGCACCACTTTTAACTAAGGCTTTTAACTTCATAGACGAGTCCCAGCCGCCCGCTAAAGGTTTATTATGCGCTAATATCTCCATAATACCCAAGCCCGGCAAAGACCCATGCCAATGTAGCAGCTATCGGCAAATATCTTTGCTCAACATAGACCTTAAGCTATTTGCAAAGGTATTGGCCAACCGCTTATGAATCACTCCTGGGAGGAGGGGAGATAATGACCAAGTGGGATTTGTCCTGGGTCGTGAGGCAAGGGACAACACCACCAAAACGATTCATCTCATCTCCTTTATTCAACGTAATAATTTTAAAACGTGCCTCCTATTCTTCAACGCTGAAAAGGCATTCGATAGGGTCAATTGGAGATTCCTCCGCCTCTCACTAGAACAACTGGGCTTAGGTACTACTTTTATTTCTAAGGTGATGTCCCTGTACTCCCAACCGTCTGCCTCGGTTTTGGTGAATGGCTCTGCCTCTGAGCCGTTTGACATTACTAATGGCACCCGGCAGGGTTGCCCCCTTTTCCCCTTTTTTTTGTCATCGTTATAGAACATCTAGCATGTGCCATCCGGCAGAACGCCTCCATCCAAGGTATCCAAACGTCCTTCTCTCATCATAAGCTGTCCCTTTATGCCGATGACCTCCTGGTTTATATACAACACCCCCATACCTCCCTACCGTCCCTTTTTCATTAATTCCGTCAGTTTGGCTCCTTTAGTAATTTCAAACTCAACATATCCAAGACTGAAGCCCTCAATATTTCCCTCCCCACCTCCACAATGTCCTCACTACGGTCAAATATTTATTTTCAATGGCAGACGAAGGGAATATCCTATCTAGTTGTCATCATCCCCTCTAACCTTTCCAACCTATTCTCCTTGAATTATGTTCCTCTGCTTTCCCGGATAAGGAAGGACCTAGAGGAGTGGGGTGAGACCCCCTTGCCGTGGTTTGGACGGATCAATACCCTTAAGATGGACACACTGCCTAAGCTTTTATAACTTTTCCAGACAATCCCCATTATGGTTCCTAAGTCCTTCTTTACACCCCTACGCTCCCTCGCTATCAGATTTCTATGGAACCGGGGATTGCCTAGGGTGAAATACAACTTGCTTACCCTTCCGAAGCTGCAGGGTGGGGCCGGCTTGCCTGATTACGAGACCTATTACAAAGCCGCTCATGGCACGCATCTTGGAGTCGTTCCCCCGTCCCTTCCTGAAGGCTTCTGTTTCCATAGAACAGGACTTGGAACCAGTAGACCTCCGAGCACTTCTCTGGGGGTATAAAACCGACCTTGCCCATCTGCCCTCTCCCTCACCGCTAACACTCGCCTTTGTTAGACTCTGGTATAATAGGGGTTTGTGCTCCACTTAGTCCTCTGATCCCTCCCCGCTGTCCTCCTTGTTTAACAACCCCGCTTTTCCCCAGGGCATAGGACCAACAACAATGGGGCCCTTTAAACGCTCCGACTGGCCCCAAGCGCACTCTTTTGTACACCCGCTGCAAGGGACACCAGTCACACCGACGGGTTCTCATGACTGGCTTACCAATCTCCACTTATCCACGTTCACAAGACATTTACATTCCTCCTCCCAAACCCACCGCTCTTATACTGAATTTGAACGGCTGTGCTCCCTCTCTGAAACACCCAGACACCTTCTCTCAACCATATACTGTCCCCTACAAGCTCTTACACAGGATGACTTGCCACCTTACACCAGGATGTGGTCTGCAGACTTGGGAGAGGACATCACCCGACCGGATTGGCAGACCTCATTTCATTTTACTCACAAATCAACAATTTCCTGCTACTCTCAGCAAAAGAACTACAAGATTCTGTCAAGATGGTATAGGGACCCATCCACATTACACAAAATTTTCCCAACTACTCCAGCCCATTGTTGGCGATGTATTTCCTCTACAGGGACCTATCTACATGTCTGGTGGGAATGCGAGAGGATCCGTCCCTTCTGGATTCAGATATTTGATTGTTATAATAAGATTTATGATGAAACACTGACACCTTCTCCTAAGATTGCCCTTCTTTCAATACTCCCTTGGTCTATCACTTTGCAGAAACAAAGTCTCCTCCGTTTTTTTTGTCCTCAGCGAGACAGCTCATCCCATTATTTTGGAAGTCAACCACCACTCCTCCCTTGTCACGATGGGTGATTATGAACGATACCATGAGAATGGAGGAGATGCTGGCCCTTGACAATGACACCTTTGATAAATACAAGGTACTGTGGTCCATCTGGCTCCGCTTCTCCGCATCTGATACTCTCGCCAACATGTTGTCGACCCCGATACGATCACCCTAACGTACACCCTGACAGTGGGGTGGGCGGGGCACATACCCGGGGTCCTCCTCCCTCGCTGCACTCTGGTAACTCCTTTCTACGTATTTCTCTACAGCAGCTCTTACGCTCTTCTTTGACTATCTTTCTTCTATTCCTCTCCTGTTCCTTCCTTCCTCTTTCCCTTTCTTTTTCAATCCACGCCCATCTTTGGGTCGCTCCCTCTTTTTCTTCCCTTTATTTTTTTTTATTTCTCAAATTTTTGGTATACAATTTTATTATGAACAACGGGGCTCTCCTAGCCGGAATTGCTCTTTCCTCCAAGTGACAGTCGTCGATGTTAATAATATCTTGTTTGACGATAGGAGTTAAGCTGTGGGCGATAGCCATTGGGCTGACTCATTGCACACGTTCACTTGCGATTGTCACCAGATTGTAACTACCAATTAAACGTTAAACTACCAATAAATATATTTTCAACCCTAAAAATACATTATTTCCCTTCATATCTATGCAGGTAACTCCTGACGGATACTGGATGATGGGAGCTAGGACACCACGCTCTCCTACTTGGACACAGTTTGATTCCTTTAGGGGTGTCGGGGGGGGGGGGGGGCAGGGGTCTTCTCTGTTATTCATCTGTAATTGGAGTTAGATTTTCCTGTGGCGTTTAATATGTGGATAAGTTATATAATTGTCAATAACAAAGCCATATATTTTCTTTTTTTGTCAACTGGACAGTTATGATCTTGTTAAAGTGCTACTATATATTTGAGTCTATTGTAATGGTCTCTGAATTCTACAGGAAGTTTATTGTAATAATTTCTGAATGTTTCCTATCCTGTAATGACTCTTTTTTGATGAAAATAAAATTTTTGAATGATAAAAAATACATGTATTAGTAAACAGAATAAGGTATACAACAAAGTAAACAGTACAAGAATAATAAATGATAGTTTTGTCCTATTACTAAGATATTACCAAAGTAGCTGATGGTAAAATCAAAGAATATAAAGTATTGAAGACACTGGTCTTAGCACTGTGCTTTACAGCCTACAAAAAACAATCTATCAATGTTCTAGAGCTAATAGTCCATAACATCAAGGGTCAAAGAAGCACACGAAGCATAAGGTTTGTGTGTTATGTAGACTTGTTATGCCATGGTTTCCCAGCAGCGTAGATATAGTCTTTCAATTAATTCCAATTGGTAGAGGTCTACCACAGTTCATTGTGTACTTTGCCTACAGCTTATTATTTGACTATGAAAAATATTAATGGCATTAAATACAAGGACAAAACAGACTAATTAAAAAGTAAAGCTTTATTCTATGCCCTTGTCATATAATTGCCAGTATGTATGTTGCTTATCACAAAGCATCATAGTTATTTACTTCTTAAAATGTAATCTATCTATCTATCTATTATTATTATTATTATTATACAGGATTTATATAGCCCCAACAGTTTGCGCAGCGCTTTACAACATCAGGGAAGATAGTACAGTTACAATACAATTGAATACAGGAGGGATCAGAGGGCCCTGCTCGTTAGAGCTTACAGTCTTAAGGGAAGAGAGAAAATTACCGCTCCAGGTGAGTGAGTTCTGTTAATCCTTCAACAATCAGGAAACCATGGGTGCTGGCAATGCACAAGGCAAACAGGAACAGCAGAAAGGAAGGGATGGACAGCCGCACTCCAAAAAAAAACCTTAAAGGTTGCTTTTATTGTAAAAAAGATAAAACACATGCACCACAGGTCACAGCAAGGCAGGGATCAGCTGACGCATTTCACACTACAAATGTTAGTGCTTACTCATAGCTCAAGTCTATAAGGGAGGGTTAAGTGGAACAAAGGGTAGTAGCTGTGGGGGGATGATTAGATGGACAAAATGAGAATACAGTTGTTTGGTGTGGGTAGGATAGGCTTCTCTGAAGAGGAGGGTTTTCAGGGATCCTCTAAAAGCTAATAGAGAAGGAAATAGACGGACAGATTGAGGTAAGGAGTTCCATAGGCTTGGAGAGGCTCTGGAAAAGTCCTGGAGACGAGTATGGGAGGAGGTGATGAGAGAGCTAGAGAGCAGGAGGTCTTGAGAAGAACGAAGAGAACAATTAGGTTGGTATTTAGAGACTAGGTCAGTGATGTAGCTGGGGGCAGAGTTGTGGGTGGCTTTGTAGGTAGTTGTTAGTATTTTTAATTTAATTTGTCGGGCGAGCGGAAGCCAGTGGAGGGATTGACAGAGAGTAGTAGCAGAGACAGAGCGGTTGGTAAGGTGGATGAGTCTGGCAGCAGCATTCATGATGGACTGAAGGGGGGATAGAGTATGCTGAGGTAAGCCAATGAGGAGGGAGTTGCAGTAATCGAGGCAAGAGATGACCAGTGATTGAATTAAGAGCTTTGTGGTGTCATTGGTTATAAAAGGGCGTATTTTGAAGATGTTGCAGAAGTTGAGGCGGCAAGATTTGGACAGTGATTGGACGTGGGGCTTAAAGGAGAGTTCAGAGTCCAGGACTACTCCTAGGACCATGGCATGTGGGGATGGGCTTATGGTTGTGCCATCAATTTTGACAGAGAGATCAGGGGAAGAGGCACGTGGGGGAGGAAAAATGATAAGTTCGGTTTTGGATAGATTGAGTTTGAGGAATTGGTGTGACATCTAAACTGATATATCTGATAGTAAATTAGTGATACGTTAGGAGAATGAAGGAGCGAGTTGAGGGGCATAGAAAGGGAAAATGGCTAATTGGGCCCAATTTGGATATTTTCATTTAGAGGTGTACTCACTTCTGTTGCAAGCGGTTTAGACATTAATGGCTGTGTGTGGAGTTATTTTGAGGGGGCAGCAAATTTACACTGTTATACAAGCTGTACACTCACTTCTTTACATTGTAGCAAAGTGTAATTTGCTTAGTGTTGTCACATGAAAAGTTATAATAAAATATTTACAAAAATGTGAGGGGTGTACTCACTTTTGTGAGATACTGTACATTCATTGTTTTATTTTTTCCTCAATAAACTTTATTGGTTTTAATCACTAGGCTGACACACGCAGGTACACGTACCGTATATACTCGCATATAAGCCGAGTTTTTCAGCACATTTTTTTGTGCTGAAAATGCCCCCTCGGCTTATACTCGAGTCACCTTTTTGCGCCTGATCTCCCGGACTTTGGGGACCCGGTGTGCAAAGTTTGTTGTCCGGGGGACCTACGCCCGGGGAGGACCGATTTTTCAAAGAAGGGCAACCCCTTCCATAGACTCCTATGTTAAACGGTAATTTCTCCGGTAACTTTGGGGACCCAGTACCGGCCGGTCATAGGTCCCCTGGACCCGAAAACTTGGCACACATGTACCCCAATTTCTCCTCTATAAGTGTGCAAAGTTTTTTGTCTGGGGGACCTACGGGCACCCCTTCCATAGACTCCTATGTTAAACGTCAGTCTAGTCATGGACACAGTGAGGCATGCACATGGACACAGTGAGGCACAGTGAGGCATGCAGATGGACACCCTAGGCTTATATTCGAGTCAATAAGTTTTCCCATTTTTTTTGTGGTAAAATTAGGTGCCTCGGCTTATATTCGGGTCGGCTTATACTTAAGTATATACGGTACATTTTTTTTATTTTTTATATGTGGATAAATACATTAGTCACCTTAAATGAATAACTCAACAATATTGTTTTGCATTTTTTTGCAGTATTGTTATTCAATCTTTTCTTCTTTTTATATATCTGCTGTATAGCAATCTGGATGTTTGTGACCAGCTTTGTTATTTGTGGCCATTTTTATCCACCTGATTGCTTACTTGAGCACTTGTGTGTCATCCATTTCTATTACATGACAGCCAATGATGCTCTTATAAACACCCCCTTATGCTCAGAACTCCCATCCCCATGATTAAGCTCCAAGGGACGGAGCGAAACACGTTGGGGAAGTGACCTGGCTGGAGACCGGGCTGCAGCCTGCCATTGATTTTACAGACTGCTGGCCACAGCTATACGCAAACATCTTTGATTTATGGACACAGAAATATGCTCCTTCTTGCCCTTCGTGGCCATGTGAATGAGGCCTAAAACACAACACAAATGTTTTTTGCTGTGCATTGTAAGACACTGGGGGTGGAGGGGGGGGGGGGGGGGTAACTGGTGCATACAGAATCTGGTGCAGCTGTGCCAAGTAACCATGCTACTAGGTGTTATTGTCAAAGCTTCATGGAACAAGCTTAAGCTGATTGGTTACTATGAACAACTCCACCAGATTCTGTGGGCTTCAGTTTTAGTAAAGCTCCCACATTGTGTTGCAATAAAATATGTTGCAATTAAATGTATGCTTTCATAATTTTATCACACTATACACCAATACAGTGCATATGCTGTTATGGGAACCTCCGTAGTGGTGAGTATAAAATGTTAAAAAAAGTTGCTACAGGCTCAGCAATGTACTGGTAGGTCACAAAGCACATGCACACTGATGTATATGTTGAGGCCCAGCCACATGTGATCGCTATGACCAATCATATTTCTTTCAGTACAGGGTCAATTTAAGTTATAAAATACTCTCCAATACCCTTTACATTTCTAAGCCAAATCACGATATTGAATTTTTTTTTTTTTTAGAAATCTGATATACGGTAATAATATTTTTTATTCTGTCTAACCATTAGATATGCACTAATGGGAAAAGAAAAACATTGGTTGCCATAAATACTTTTGATCCAAAGTACACAGTTTTATTTATTTTTTTAAACAAATTAGTATTTCAAACTAAGTGTGAATATTACCTCTGATTCCCCTAAGACCTGCTCAAAATCTCCCTGCACATACACATATTTTATAGTAGTTACACCAATTTTCAACAAACAAGGACAGTTGGGAAGTATGGTTTACAATGGTTTAAAAATTTAAGATTTTATACGGTTGTACAACGTTCTGAAACATTTGCATATTAATAATTTGGGTTGTTTGTGTATGTTTAACTGTTGCCAAATAGGGTCGTGTTTATCCAGCTTAATTGCTTGTTGCCACTATATAAACAAGATGTTTAGCTCACATCAGAGGCCTCTGTGAAATATTGTGATAGAACAAACTAGACCCGGTGTACTAAACTACTAATTTGTGCTTTTCTGGCACCACACTGTTCAGCAATTTAAGCAAGAAAAAGCATAGTGAATGTTTAGTATGAAATGCACTTATATCAGTGAATGGGAATGTGTTCACATTTATAGGCAACATGTTACTCTAATGAATCTCCTGTTAATATAAGGATGCCATATACTAAATATAAGATTTGTGAGACCTCCAAAGCTTAGGCTGAACAGCTCGTCTGCATCAAGACGATGGGGTAAATTCACTAATGTTTACCGCATGCGATAAGGGTATCATGGTACTCATGATACACGCTGACAGCTGATGAGTCATCAGTTCCTAAGGAAGCTGCGGTCGGCTTCCCAGTCGGGGGACCCCCAGGCTGTTTTTTAACAAATAGCTGGTTGCTAATCAGTGGGCCGGGAAGCTGCCCGCTGCGTCCTTATAAACCAATGACTCATCAGCTGTCAGCACTCTTCCCCACTGACATCTGATTGTAAAAAAAAAACTGTGTGGGCCCCCCAAAATCCATACCAGACCCTTACCCAGGCATGCAGCCTGGCAGGTCAGGAAAGGGGGGAATGAGCGAGCACCCCCCTCCTGAACCATACCAGGACACATGCCCTCAACATGGGGGGTTGATACTTTGGGGAGCGGGGTCTGCCCCCCAACCCCAAAGCCCCTTGTCCTGATGTTGATGGGGAAAAGGGCCTCATCTCCACAACCATGCCCAGTGGTTGTGAGGGCCTGCAGGCAGGGAACTAATCGGGATGTGGAAGCTCCCTTTAAGAAGGGGCCCCCAGATCCTCCCCCCTATATGAATGAGTATTGGGTACATGGTACCCCTAACCATTCACCAAAAAGGTGTTGCAAGATAATAAAAACACACAGACAGTTTTTGACAATTTTTTATTAAAAAATCTAAAAATAGTGTCTCACAATGCAAATCCTCCATCACGGTTGTGAGGATGAGACCCTTGTCCCCATCAACATGGCAACAGGGTGCTTTAGGTGGGGGGGCAAAGCCCCCGCCCCACAGAACTCACCTCCTGTTGTTGAGGGCATGTGGCCTGGCATGGTTCAGGAGGGGGGATGCTTGCTCGTCCCCCCCTTTCCTGGCTGTATACCCAGATAAGGGTCTGGTATGGATATTGGGGGGACCCCCATACCGTTTTTTTTTATTTTGGCATGGGGTTTCCCTTAAAATCCATACAAGACCCGAAGGGCCTGGTATAAACTGGGGGTGACCCCACACTTTTTCTTTTCATACTTTTTAATTGTTGGGAAGCCCGATGACAGCTGATGAGTCATCGATTGTTACGAACACAACAGGCGGCTTCCCGACCCGCTCCTTAGCAACCAGCTCAATGCAGTAAATTACCGCATTAACTAATGCAGTAATTAGAAGTAAATTGAACATGCAGTATTTAACCCACCGCCGGCCATCATATGACGCCCCTGACTTTGTGCGGGTTTATCTGAATGATGCCTGGCAGCTGCAGGCATCATTCGGATATTGTCTTTTTTAAACTTGTAATTTTTATTCATACAGTTTATCAGTACAACACTTTATCTTTCATAAAATACAGGCGATTTGGTATCAGAAGTAGAGTACAAACATGTACAGTGATATAGTTGTGGTAACTTTCATTGGGTAACAGGAGCATGAATAACATACAAACATTATGAGTAAAATGTAATACCTACATAATGTAGGATTACAAACCGTGTAAGAATAGCAGTAGTGCAGGTGATCCTTTTGGGTGCTGAGATTCTAAGATTAAGCCGAGTGTATTTGCAGATCAGGGCAGGAGTTAGCATTTGGGGTGTACGAGCCAAAGTGTTCCATTTTTTAAGGAATGCAGGTGGGCCTTGGCATACATAAATTCCATTAGACAATGGTTGTTTAACCACTTGCAGACCGCCGCACGCAGATGTACGTCGACACAATAGCACGGGCAGGCACATGGGCGTACCTGTACGTCCCTTTAAATTTAAGATCCAGCGGACGCACACACGCCCGCCGCGGTCCCGGGAACTCAATGTTCCCGGGAGGCCCGCGATTGGGGTCGGCAAAGGCAGAACAGGGGGATGCCTTTGTAAACAAGGCATTCCCCTATTCTGCCTAGTGACACTGTCACTGATGGCTGTTCCCAGTGATCGGGAACGGTCATCAGTGACGCGTCACGTGTAGCCACGCCCCCTAACAGGCTGGCAGGCTGCAGGAAAAGAGGGGAAATCGGATTGTGGTGGCGTGTTTTTCCGTATCCCGGGTCGAGAATGGATTACATCGCTGGAATTTTTTTTTCTTTTTTTAATAAAGGACTTGTCCCAAACTGTGTCTTGTGTTTTTTAACATTTTTTACACTTTTTGTGAAATGGCAGGGGTACAATGTACCCCGTTACCAATTCACATAGGGGAGGTGGGATCTGGGGGCCCCCTTTGTTAAAGGGGGCTTCCAGGTTCTGATAAGCCCCTGCCCGCAGACCCCCTCAACCACCGGACTAGGGTTTTCGGGATGAGGCCCTTGTCCCCATCAACATGAGGACATCCTCCCCATGTTTATGGCATGTGGCCTGGTATGGTTCAGGAGGGGGGGCGCTCTCTCGTCCCCCCTCTTTTCCTGCGGCCTGCCAGGTTGCGTGCTCGGATAAGGTATGGTCTGGTATGGATTTTTGGGGGGACCCCCACTCCATTTTTTTTTACATTTTGGCGTGGGGTTCCCCTTAAAATCCATACCAGACCTGAAGGGTCTGGTATGGATTTTGAGGGGGACCCCTACGCCATTTAAAAAAAAATTGGTGCAAGGTTCCCCTTAATATCTATACCAGACCTGAAGGGCCTGGTATGGAATTTGGGGGGACCCCCACGCAATTTTTTTTAAAATTTTGGTTCGGGGTTAATATTCATAATAATATTAATATTCATACCAGACCCAAAGGGCCTGGTAATGGACTGGGGGGAACCCATGCCGTTTTTTTCAATTACTTTTATCTGTATTGCCGGGACCCAACAATTCATTATAGCCGCGAGTAGTTTTACATGACTTTTTTTCCTTTAGAAATGTCATTTTGTGCAGGGACTGTTCTAAACACGGGAAAGATACGCCACTTTACAGGCAAACTATAGACACCCCCCAGGTACGAAATTTAAAGGAATATTTCACTTTTATTGTTTCACTTTAAGCATTATTAAAATCACTGCTCCTGAAAAAACTTCAGTTTTTAAACTTTTTTTTTCATTAATACATGTCCCCTGGGGCAGGTCCCCAAACAATTTTTATTACAATAACTTGCATATTCCCCTTTAAAATTAGCACTTTTGATTTTTCATGTTCGTGTCCCATAGATTTTAATGGTGTTCGCATGTTCGAACAAATTTTTTACCTGTTCTCATGTTGTGCTGCGAACCGAATGGGGGAGGGGTGTTTGGCTCATCCCTAGCTGTAAGCCCTTGCATTTACTCTTGGTGGCTGCAGGAATGGGCCCTGCTGTGAAATATTGTATCAAAAATTGTAATTACATGCCCCCGTTAAACAGGGGCAGAAAAATTGGGCCTTTGGTGATGGTGGTGCCACAACACTGTAAACCCCCACAGTTAATCTTGGTGGGCGCAGGAACGGGCCCTGCTGTGAATTATTACATTAAGAATTGTAATTACATGCCCATGTTAAACAGGGGCAGAAAAATTGGGCCTTTGATGGTGGTGGTGGTGCCACAACACTGTAAGCCCTCACAGTTACTCTTGGTGGGTGCAGGAACGGGCCCTGCTGTGAAATATTAGATAAAGAATTGTAATTACATGCCCCTGTTAAACAGGGGCAGAAAAATTGGGCCTTTGGTGGTGGTAGAGGTGGTGCCACAACACAGTAAACCCTCACAGTTACTCTTAGTGGGCACAGGAACGGGCCCTGCTGTGAAATATTAGATCAAGAATTGTAATTACATGCCCATGTTTAACAGGGGCATAAAAATTGGGCCTTTGGCGTGGTGGTGGTGGTGGTGGTGCCACAACACTGTAACCCCTCACAGATACTCTTGTTGGGGGCAGGAAAGGGCCCTGCTGCGAAATATTAGATCAAAAATTGTAATTACATGCCCCTGTTAAACAGGGACAGAAAAATTGGGCCTTAGGCAGTGGTGGTGGTGCGCTTAACCAAAAATATTCTTAGAATTTAGCATCATCAAGATTGAGGAGGAATAGGATAGTCACTCAGCATAGGCAGTCTTCAAGGGATCTCACATTCATAGAAAATTCAATCTGTTACATCAGCATTAGGTGCTTGATAGCTGCTGATTTAAGACTGATTATTTTTTATGAATCTGAGCCTATTCTACGGAGTCTGTGGACAGACGCACTCTATGATCGGTTACAAACCCTCCAGCAGCACTGAATGTGCGTTCAGAAAGAACGCTGGATGCAGAACAGGCCAGTAGCTCAATTGCGTATTGAGCAAGCTCTGGCTAGTGGTTCATCCTCAAGACCAGTGGCGGCCCGTCCAATGGGGGTGCCCGGGCGCAGCCCCCCCTCCTGTGGTCACCAAAAAAAGAAAAAAAAAAAAAAACGGGCCCTTTAAGAGTTTTTTCTTTTTTTTTTTTTAATGTCCTTTTCTTCGCACAATGAGTGGTGGTGCGTCCATAGTGGACGCAGAAGCGCCGGCGCCGCTCGCTTCTGCGCCCGGCCGTCACTCACAACAATACATAGGTTCATGCATTGCATGAACCTATGTATTGCTGCCGCCCACTATTCAGATGGCCGGCCCCTTGAGCGCCGGCCAACTGAATAACAGTGTCTGGTTGGCCTTTAGAAGTGCCTATCAGAGCCAGCGGCTCTGATAGGCTTCCCGACTACAGCCTGAGGGCTGTAATCAGCTTCTAAATATCTAATGAGAGGACGCACAGGGGTGCGTTCCCTGGCCAATCAGGTTCACCGGGTCTGGTTACCGGTAACCTGATTGGCTGAAGCGACATCGAGGGCGGGAGAAGACATCGAGGACGGAAGAAGGACGGCGCTGACTCGAGGAAGGTAAGTGCAGGGCTGGGGGGGACAAACTGGCTGTATTATGAGGACAAACTGGCTGTATTTGGGGAACAAACTTGCTGCATATTGGGGGGCAACTGGCTGCATATTGGGGGGCAACTGGCTGTATATTGGGGGACAAACTGGCTGTATATTGGGGGGAAACTGGCTGCATACGGGGGACAAACTGGCTGTTTATTGGGGGGCAACTGGCTGTATATTGGGGGCAACTGACTGTATATGGGGGACAAACTGGCTGCATATGTGGGACAAACTGGCTGCATTATGGGGGGCAACTGGCTGTATATTGGGGGACAAACTGGCTGTATATTGGGGGGGAAATTGGCTGCATACGGGGGACAAACTGGCTGTATATTGGGGGACAAACTGGCTGTGTATGGGGGACAAACTGGCTGTATTATGGGGGGCAACTGGCTGTATTATGGGGGGCAAACTGGCTGTATATGGGGGACAAACTGGCTGTATATGGGGGACAAACTGGCTGTATATGGGGGGAAACTGGCTGCATATGGGGGACAAACTGGCTATACAATAGGGGGAAACTGGCTGTATTATGGGGGACAAACTGGCTGTATTATTGGGGGGACAAACTGGCTGTATTATTGGGGGGACAAACTGGCTGTATTATTGGGGGACAAACTGGCTGTATTATTGGGGGGACAAACTGGCTGTATTTTGGGGACAAACTGGCTGTATTGTGGGGACAAACTGGCTGTATATGGGGGGAAACTAGTGGCGTTTGGGCACAGTGGCTGCGTTTAATGGGCACAGTGGCGGCAATTGATGTTTTTTATTTATTTTATTTTTTTTCAGTTTGTTTGCGCCCCCCCCAAAAAATTGGAGCACCAGCCGCCACTGCTCAAGACCCAGTAACCCAGTGGATGCTCTGTTGGAAAGGTCTCCAAGTCTGCTCTTGCCCCTAGATATTTCTGCACCATGTTGCTTGAACCGATCAGACCTTGGCGCTGAGGAACGAAATATTGTCTGAAGACATCGGTCAACCGGCCACCTTCTCCACCGCTCTTTCTCTGACTGAACAAAGCCTCATCAACATGTTTTCCAGCACCAGGAAATTGTAACCTCCCAGGGTCTGGAAATGCATTGCACAAACCTTTCTTCAAGGCCTCCTGAAGATGTTTCATCCTCTGCTCCCTCTGCAAAGGCAGGATGAGTTCTGCAAACTTACCGTTTAACTAGGGTTGAGCGAACCCGAACTGTCGTACCGGACTTTTGGGTTTTTTGGTACCCGGACCCGAACCCGAAAAATTTACTGTATGTTCGGGTTCGAGTTCGGTGTTCGGCAATGTAATGGTGCATTTTAAAAAGCTGCAGGGCAGCCAATCAACATTCGTTTAACTTATGTGCCCTTAGAAGCCATCACAGCCATGCCTACTAATGGCATGGCTGTGATTGGCCAGTGCAGCATATGACCCAGCCTCTATATAAGCTAGAGGCACATAGCACAACACGTCACTCTACTTTAGATAGTGTAGGGAAAGGTTGCTGCTGCTGCTTTGAGGGAGAGAATTGGACAGGAGTCCTGATTCAGAAATCAAATTGCACATTTTGTAGTGTGGGTGCAGTGCACAATCTTTTTACCCTGCCCTGAGCCCAGTGCCAGAGAAAAGATAACTTTTATCCGTCTGTTAGTTAGGTTGGCGTTGGTGGGCATTTTATGCAAGCTCAGTGCACCAGCACTGCATATGTTACTGTGAGATACACCCTTTAGATAATGTTGGTCTATTCTGCTATCCTAAAAACACCCATTTAGGGCAAAAAAAAGATATTTTGCTGCGTTTCCTGCATATCTGTATTTAGTGAAAAACACCCTTTAGATACTGTTGTTTTTTCTTTCTCGTACATCACGGGACACAGAGCGACATAGTCATTACTAATGGGTTATATAGATACCGTCAGGTGCTGGCACTGGCAACTTCCAAACCCGGAAGTACCCTCCCCTATATAAGCCCCTCCCATCCGGGAGCACCTCAGTTTTTTGCCAGTGTCTAAGGTGTTGGCCAAGAAGAAACATGTGTTTTTCACTGAGCTTGCGTACAGGTTCTTTTGGGCCTCAGTAAGCTATTCCGGATCCGACCAAAAAAGCTTCATAGCTAAACGGTCGGTACCCGGGCCTTGCAGAGAAGAGCAAGGTTTTGCCTGTAATGCTTCTCTTAGGAGAGCTGGACCCTGGGATCCAGAGCTCTGGTCATACCCACGACCAAGATGTTTTCTGTGCAGGGTGCTATACAGGTCCAGGGGAGTGGAATCCTTGGGAACCCGGTCCCTGAAGGTTTGATTACAATGCCTGCCGTGATAGGTGAAGTTTGGGCTTTTTGTGGACCAAACAAAGTCCTGCGGCGGGGAACAGGTAAGTGGGGGCCCCCAGGAACTTGGTTCTATTGGGGGACCCCCAAGCCTAATTTGTCTTTCTGTCTGTTACCTAATGGTATTCCCGCAAAATTCTGTGCATGCCTGTAACTACTAAAAAAAAATGTAATAATTTTTAATGGTGGTCAAGAAAAAAAAAAAAAAATTATATATATATATTTAATATATTAGACTGCGGTACCTGTGTTTGTCCACTAGAGGCCGCTGTGGAATGTTTTCTTGTCATGTGGACTAGCTTCTTCTCAGCAGAGCAAAGTCCAGGCAGATGGGGAGTTCTCTTATAGGAAACTGCTTCCTCTGCCATGTTGCAGTGCTCGTCCATCCCCCGGCCTGCGGCAAAGAGGGGCCCTGGCTCCTGTCCCTTGTTACCATATTTGAAATTAGCGCCGAAGGCGCACGTGGCCGCGCGCGTGCGCGTGCACGCGCCTCTATATATAGAGGTGAGCCGGGAAAGGGGGCGGAGCCTGGGGGATGACGCTCTGTGCGCGCCGCAGCGCTTCTGCGCATGTGCGGGCGTCCCAGCGGTTTTAAAAAAACCACAATATTGTAGTGAGCTGGCTATGAAGTACAGAGACAGAGCTGGCAACATTTAAAGGCATACAGCAAGCGGTTGATACAGGCATCCCCTAGAAAGGCACATTAGTAGACACCAACTGTGATATAGCAGCAATTGTGCTAGACTATTCTCAGTAAAAGTGGTGTATTACGGCTGGAATACCTCAGCTTTAGGCTTAGGAATATGCCGTCCAGAAGCTCCGGAACTGAATCTTCCAGGAAGCGAAGGGGGTCTCATCGGGCTCGGAGGATCTTGGGCATACTCCTGCTGCACCAGTCTCCCCTGAAGTTCAGAGGTAAGTGACCGTAGAGACCCCGCAGGGGTACTTGGTACTGTGGCTGTCCTCAGTTCACCTGCTCCTGTGTATGTAACAGAGGAGGTTTTTTCCTCAGCTCTGGGAGGATTAGAGAGAGATTGTCAACATTTATCGCTGCCTCCCTGTCAGGGAAAGCACGCCCGATCTCCGTCTCCTCCTTCAGAGTGCCTGTTAGCAGAGCAACAGTCCCATACAGGGATCGACCTGCCTGAAGGGGATCAGGATGAGGTTGATTCTGTTATAGAGGAATCAACAGTGGGGGAACCTTTTCTTTTTCGTACATCACGGGACACAGAGCGACTTAGTCATTACTAATGGGTTATATAGTTTACCTTCAGGTGTTGGCACTGGCCAATTCCAAACCGGAAGTACCCTCCCCTATATAAGCCCCTCCCACCCGGGAGCACCTCAGTTTTTTGCCAGTGTCTAAGGTGTTGGCCAAAGAGTAACATGTGTTTTCACTGGGCTTGCGTACAGGTTCTTTTGGGCCTTAGTAAGCTGTTCCGGATCCCACCAAAAAAGCTTCATAGCTAAACGGTCGGTACCCGGGCCTTGCAGCAGAAGAGCAAGGTTTTGCCTGTAATGCTTCTCTTAGGAGGGCTGGACCCTGGGATCCAGAGCTCTGGTCATACCCACGACCAAGACGCTGTCTGTGCAGGGTGCTATACAGGTCCAGGGGAGTGGAATCCTTGGGAACCCGGTCCCTGAAGGTTTAATTACAATGCCTGCCGTGATAGGTGAAGTTTGGACTTTTGTGGACCAAACAAAGTCCTGCGGCGGGGATCAGGTAAGTGGGGGCCCTCAGGAACTTGGTTCTATTGGGGGACCCCCAAGCCTAATTTGTCTTTCTGTCTGTTACCTAACGGTATTCCCGCTAAATATCTGTGTTTGCCTATAACTACTGAAAATGTAAAATTTTAATAGTAGTCAAGAAAAAAAAAAAAAAACAGGGACCGCGGTACCTGTGTTAAACCACTAGAGGCCGCTGTAGTCCATTTTTCTTGTAAATGTGGATCTTTGGTTTTCTCAACTCAAAAGATCCAGGCAGCTGGTAAGTTTCTCTGAGGGAATCCACTTCCTCTGCCCTGTTGCTGCGTTCATCCACCGCACAGGCCCTCCGGCAAAAAGGGCCCTGGCTCCTAGTCCTCTGTTGGTTTTCGAAAAGGGCGCCATTGGCGCACGGGCGCGCGCGCGGGCGCGTGCACGCGCCTCCTATGAAAAAAAAAGGGGCGGGGCGGGTGGATGACGCTCGATGCGCGCCGCGGCGCTTCTGCGCATGTGCGGGCATCCCAGCATGGTTAAAAGACACAGTACAAGTGTCAGCTGCATGCAAACAGAGCTAGCAACAAACAGTGGCACACAGAGGCGGTTGATGCAGGCATCCCCATAGAAAGGCACTTTAGTGGACACCAGCTGGTATATAGCAGCACCTGTGTTAGACTATTACCAGCAAAAATTGGTGTATGACGACGGGAATACCTCAGCTTTGTGCTTAAAGGATATGTCGTCCAGACGCTCCGGAAATAGATCTTCCAGGAAGCCAAAGGGGTCTCCATCGGGCTCTGAGGATATTGGGCATGCTTGCACTGCACCAATCTCCCCTGAGAATGCAGAGGTCAGTAGCCGTAGAAACCCCGCAGGAATGCCTGGTGCTGCGGCTGTCCCCAGTCCACCTGCTCCTGTATATATAACAGAGGAGGTTTTATCCTCAACTCTGGGAGGATTGGAAGAGAGATTAACAGCATTGATCGCTGCTTCCCTGTCACAGGAAAAGCGCGTCCGATCTCCGTCTCCTCCTTCAGAGTGCCTGTTAGTGGAGGAACAGCCCCACACAGAGATCGACCTACCTGAAGGGGATCAGGATGAGGTTGATTCACTTATAGAGGAATCAACAGTGGAAGAACCTTTCTCAGCTTCTCAGGCTGAAAGATTATGGGTTCAGTCTCTGACTAACATGGTCCGATCAGCATTTAAAATGCCTCTGGCGGAACCACCATCCACTACGGTTTCCTCGCTGGGGTCGCTAAAAGCTCCCCAGGCGGTCTGTTCCTTCCCAATCCACCCTTTATTAGAAGGGCTTATTTACCAGGATTGGGAGCATCCTGATAAAATATTTGCTCCCCCCAAGAGATTTCCGGTGATCTATCCCATGGAGGATAAGTTCATAAGAAAATGGAGGGTCCCTATAGTGGACGCAGCCATCTCTTCTGTTAACAAATCACTGACATGTCCAGTAGATAATGTTCCAATGTTCAAAGACCCAATAGATAAAAAATTGGAGTCTTTACTAAAATCTGCTTTCTCTACAGCAAGTATGGTGACACAACCTGCGGTAGCAGCGATTGGAGTCTGCCAAGCAGTGAAAGATCAGTTGAAACAAGTCTTAAGGGACTTACCAGATCAGCAGGCTCATGCCCTAGCTGACCTGCCTAGAGCCTTGTGTTTTGCGGTGGACGCCATAAAGGATACAATCCAACAGGCCTCCCGCTTTACGCTGTCTATAGTACATATGCGTAGGCTTCTGTGGCTCAAAAACTGGTCTGCTGAAGCTCCCTGTAAAAAACTGCTGGTTAGCTTCCCATTTCATGGAGAACGCTTATTTGGAGAAGATCTGGACAAATATATCCAGAAAATTTCTGCCGGTAAAAGTTCACTCTTACCGGTTAAGAACAAGGGTAGAAGTCCTTCTTTTAAGAGGCCTACCTCTCCAGTCCCGGGCACATCGGCTGTGAAGCAGTTCCGACGGCCTCCGCGGTCAAATTCAGGGGGCAGAAATCAGGGACAATCACAGGGTAACAAGAAGCCCTGGATCAAGAGAGGTACAAAACCTCCCCCTAAGGCATGAAGTATTGCCCCCGCTCAATCGGGTGGGGGGAAGACTTCAGTTGTTCACAGAGACCTGGCGGGACACCATCAGAGACAGATGGGTGCTCTCCGCAGTAAGTCTGGGATACAAGCTGGAGTTAAAAGGCACTCCTCCTGCCCAATTTATGAGGTCAAATGTGGCAAGAGATCCCCAAAAGAGAGGATCCCTCCTTCTGGCACTAGAACAACTATTGCTCCAAGGGGTAATCATGAAGGTTCCCCTGGAAGAAAGCGGATTCGGGTTTTACTCGAACCTTTTCACAGTCCCCAAACCAAATGGGGACGTGAGGCCCATATTAAATCTAAAAGGGCTAAACAAGTTCCTAAATATCAGGACTTTTCGGATGGAGTCGATCCGATCAGTGGCCACCGCCCTACAAGGGCAGGAATGGCTAGCCTCGATCGACATAAGGGATGCTTATCTGCATATTCCCATCTTTCCGGCCCATCAGAAATTTCTACGCTTTGCAGTAGAAGGGCGCCATTTTCAGTTCAGAGCCTTACCTTTCGGTCTGGCCACAGCACCACGAGTGTTCACAAAAATTCTGGCCCCATTATTGGCCAATCTAAGAACACAGGGTGTAACGATAATGGCATATCTAGACGACCTGCTACTAATAGACCACTCAGTGGAAAAGCTGGAAGTAGCTATTCACAAGACAATCGAGTATCTGGAATATCACGGTTGGATTATCAACCGGGACAAGTCAGCTCTAAGACCAGTCAAAAGTCTGGAATACTTAGGGCTAAGGCTGGATTCAAATCAGAGAAAGATTTTCTTACCTCCAGAGAAGGTGTCGTCTTTAAGAAATTTGACCCACTTAGTGGGTACAAAAAGAAAACCATCCATACGTCTCTGCATGAGGCTGCTGGGAAAGATGGTGGCTTCATTCGAAGCGGTACCCTACGGTCAATTCCATTCAAGGAATTTGCAAAGGGCCATACTGTCAGCCTGGAACAAAAAAGTTCAGGCTTTAGACTTACCAATGTCCCTGTCCCCTTCCGTTCGCAAGAGCCTCCATTGGTGGTTGGTGCCCCAGAATCTGGAAAGAGGGAAACCCTTCAGTCCGGTTTCTTGGAAGGTGGTCACTACAGATGCCAGCCTCATCGGCTGGGGGGCAGTGCTGGAGCAATGGTCTCTCCAGGGCAGGTGGTCAGAAGCAGAAAAGGCCCTGCCCATCAATCTCTTAGAGATACGAGCAGCCCGGTATGCCCTAGTAGCATGGACATCCAAACTCCAGGGGTCCCCTGTCAGAATTCAATCAGACAATGCCACGGCAGTGGCATATATCAATCATCAGGGTGGCACCAAAAGTCGTGCAGCCCAGAAGGAAGCAAATTGCATCCTGGAGTGGGCAGAAAGATATGTCCCAGCCATATCTGCGGTTTTCATCCCAGGAGTGGAAAATTGGAGAGCGGACTTTCTAAGTCGCCAACAATTATGCCCGGGGGAATGGTCTCTTCACCCCGAGGTTTTCCAGGCAATATGCCAGCGGTGGGGAACACCGGATGTAGATCTGCTAGCATCCAGATTCAACGCAAAGGTGGACAGGTTTGTGTCTCGCACAAGGGATCCCCTAGCTTGCGGCTCGGATGCCCTAGTGTTCCCTTGGGATCGGTTCAAGCTGATATATGCATTCCCACCGCCACAATTGTTACCGCGATTACTCCGCAGAATCAGGGTAGAAAAGAAACCAGTGATTCTGGTGGCTCCAGCGTGGCCCCGAAGGGCATGGTACGCGGAGATTGTAAAAATGTCAGTGAGGAGTCCTTGGACCCTCCCACTTCGTCCGGACCTGCTGTCGCAAGGACCGATATACCACCCTTCCTTACCAGCCCTAGGTTTGACGGCCTGGCTATTGAAGCCCACATTCTGAAAAAGAGAGGGCTCTCTAATTCTGTGGTATCTACCATGATCAATGCCAGGAAACCGGTATCCAGGCAGATCTATTATAGGATCTGGAAAGCGTACATTACGTGGTGTGAGACCAAGAAATGGCATCCACGTAAGTACATGATAGGGAGGATTCTGGACTTCCTACAGTGGGCTGTAGATAGGAAGCTGGCCTTGAGTACTATCAAGGGTCAGATTTCGGCCTTGTCAATATTTTTTCAAAGGCCCTTGGCTTCGCATTCACTAGTCAAAGCCTTTATACAAGGAGTGATGCGTATTAGCCCTCCGGTTAGTATTCCCATATGTCCTTGGGACTTAAACCTGGTTCTGTCGGTTCTACAGGAACAACCGTTTGAACCATTACAACACATTTCCTTGGTTCTTCTCACCAGGAAATTGGTTTTCTTAGTAGCCATTTGTTCGGCTAAAAGAGTGTCGGAATTAGCAGCTATGTCCTGTAAGGAGCCATATCTGGTTGTCCATAAGGACAGAGTAGTATTACGTCCTCATCCAGCCTTTCTTCCTAAGGTGGTATCGAGGTTTCATTTGAACCAAGATGTGGTTCTTCCTTCTTTTTTCCCCAAACCTAGCTCAGTAGAGGAAAAGTTATTACATTCTTTGGATGTGGTAAGAGCAGTTAAAGCTTATCTAAAAGCCACTGCTCAGATTCGCAGAACGGATTCTTTGTTTGTTCTGCCGGAAGGCCCCAGAAGGGGTCAGGCAGCATCAAAATCTACTTTAGCCAAGTGGATTCGACAGGTCATAATACAAGCCTATGGCTTGAGAAAGAGACCGCCTCCGTTCAAAGTTAGGGCGCACTCCACAAGAGCGGTTGGAACTTCATGGGCAGTGCATCACCAGGCCTCCCTGGCTCAAGTATGTAAGGCCGCAACATGGTCTTCGGTACACACGTTTACTAGATTCTATCAGGTAGACGTTAGAAGTCAGGAGGATGTCGCCTTTGGGCGCAGTGTGTTGCAGGCCGCAAAAGATCCTCATGCCTGATGGCGCCCAGCTTATGTACCCCCCCCCTCATTTGGCATTGCTTTGGGACGTCCCATTAGTAATGACTAAGTCGCTCTGTGTCCCGTGATGTACGAAAAAGAAAAAGGGATTTTTATAACAGCTTACCTGTAAAATCCTTTTCTTGGAGTACATCACGGGACACAGAGCTCCCACCCCTCTTTTTGGGACACTTATTGCTTGGCTACAAAACTGAGGTGCTCCCGGGTGGGAGGGGCTTATATAGGGGAGGGTACTTCCGGTTTGGAATTGGCCAGTGCCAACACCTGAAGGTAAACTATATAACCCATTAGTAATGACTAAGTCGCTCTGTGTCCCGTGATGTACTCCAAGAAAAGGATTTTACAGGTAAGCTGTTATAAAAATCCCTTTTTTCTCAGCATCTCAAGCTGAAAGATTATGGGTTCAGTCTCTGACTAACATGGTCCGATCAGCATTTAAAATGCACCTTGCCGAACCATCAACCACTACTGTATCCTCGTTGGGGTCGCTAGAAGCCCCCAGACTGTTTGTTCTTTTCCACTTCACCCTTTACTGAAAGGGCTCATTTACCAGGATTGGGAACGTCCTGAGAAAATATTTATTCCCCCAAGAGATTTCCGGTGGTCTATCCCATGGAGGATAAGTTCATCAAAAAAAAAAAAAAAAATGGAAGGTCCCTACAGTGGACGCAGCCATCTCTTGTATGTATAAATCACTGACATGTCCAGTGGATAATGTCCAAATGTTCAAGAACCCAATAGATAAAAGATTGGAGTCCTTATGAAAATCTGCTTGGTGATACAACCAGCAGTAGCAGCTATTGGGGTCTGCTAAGCAGTGAAGGATCAGTTGAAACAGGTCTTGAGGGACTTGACAGATCAGCAGGCTTTGCCCTAGCTGATCTACCTAGAGCCTTAGGCTTTGCGGTTGACGCCATAGAGGATTCAGTCCATCAGGCCTCCCGCCTTACGCTGTCTATAGTACATATGCGTAGGCTCCTATGGCTCAAAAACTGGTCTGCTGAAGCTCCCTGTAAAGAATGGCTGATTAGCGTCCCATTTCATGGTGAACGCTTATTCAGGGAAAACCTGGACAAATATATCCAGAAAATTTCCAGCGGTAAAAATACGCTCTTGCCGGTTAAAAGCAGAGTTAGAGGTCCCTCTTTAAGAGGCCTGCTTCTCCAGTCCCTGGGGCATCGGCTGTGTAACAGTTCCGACGGCCTCCTCGGTCAAATCCCGGGGGTAAAAAACAGGGACAGTAGCAGGGTAATGAGAAACCCTGGGTCAGGGGAGGTACAAAACCTCCCCCAAAGTTAAATTCATTGAAGCCCCCACTCAGTCGGGTGGGGGGAGGACTCCAGTTGTTCGCAAGAGACCTGGCGGGACACGATCAAGACAGATAGGTGCTCTCCGCAGTAGGTTTGGGATACAGTTTGGAGTTAAAAGACTCTCCTCCTTCCCATTTTGAGGTCAAACGTGCCAAGGGATCCCCGGAAGAGAGAGTCCCTCCTGTTGGCACTAGAACAACTATTGCTCCAAGGAGTAATTATGGAGGTTCCCCTGGAAGAATGAGGGTTCGGGTTTTACTCAAACCTCTTTACAGTCCCGAAGCAAACGCGGACGGGAGGCCCATATTAATTCTAAAAGGGCTATACAAATTCCTGTATATCAGGACTTTCCGATGGAGTCGATCCGATCGGTGGCCACTGCCCTACAAGGGGAGGATTGGTTAGCCACGATCGACATCAAAGATGCTTATTTGCACATTCCCATCTTTCCAGTCCACCAAAAATTTCTACGCTTTGCAGTAGAAGGGCGCCATTTTCAGTTCAGAGCCTTACCCTTCGGTTTGGCCACAGCACCACGAGTGTTTACAAAAATTCTGGCCCTTTATTGGCCAATCTAAGAACACAAGGTGTAATGATAATGGCATATCTGGATGACTTGTTGCTGATAGACCACTCAGTGAAAAAACTAGACGTGGTCGTTCACAAGACAATCAAGTATCTGGAATCTCACGGTTGGATTATCAACCGAGACAAGTCAGCCCTAAAAACCAGTCAAAAGTCTGGAATACTTGGGGCTAAGGTTGGATTCAGGCCAGAGAAAAATATTCTTGCCTCGAGGAAAGGTGCTGTCTTTGAAAGATTTGATCCACTTAGTGGGTACAAAAAAGACAGCCGTCCATACGCCTGTATATGAGGCTGCTGGGAAAAATGGTGGCATCATTCGAAGCAGTACCCTACGGTCAATTCCATTCAAGGAATTTGCAAGGGGCCATACTGTCAGCCTGGAACAAAAAAGTTCAGGCCCTAGACTTACAATGTCCTTGTCCCCTTCTGTTCGCAAGAGCCTCCGTTGGTGGTTGGTTCCCCAGAATCTGGAAAAAAGGAAATCCTTCAGTCCGATTTCTTGGAAGGTGGTCACTACAGATGCCAGCCTTATAGGCTGGGGAGCAGTACTGGAGCAATAGTCTCTCCAGGGCAGATGGTCGGATGCAGAAAAGGCCCTGCCCATCAATCTCTTAGAGATACGAGCAGCCCGGTATGCCCTAGTAGCATGGACATCCAAACTCCAAGGGTCCCCTGTCAGAATTCAATCAGACAATGCCACAGCAGTGGCATATATCAATCATCAGGGGGGCACCAGGAGTCGTGCAGCCCAGAGGGAAGTAAATTACATCCTGAAATGGGCAGAAAAATATGTCCCAGCCATATCTGCGGTATTCATTCCAGGAGTGGAGAATTGGAAGGCGGACTTTCTAAGTCGCCAGCAATTAGGCCCAGAGGAAGGGTCCCTTCACCCCGAGGTTTTCTGGACAATATGTCAGCGGTGGGGAACATCGGATGTAGATCTTCTAGCATCCAGATTCAACGCAAAGGGGGACAGGTTTGTCTCTCGGACAAGGGATCCCCTAGCTTGCGGCTCGGATGCCCTAGTGTTCCCTTGGGATCAGTTCAAGCTGATATATGCATTCACACCGCCACAATGGTTACCTTGATTACTCCGCAGAATCAGGGTAGAAAAGAAACCAGTGATTCCGGTGGCTCCAGCGTGGCCCCGAAGAGCGTGGTACGCGGAGATTGTAAAATTTCAGTGGGGAGTCCTTGGACTCTCCCACGTCGTCCGGCTTTCGCAAGGACCGATATACCACCCTTCTTTACCAGCCCTAGGTTTGACGGCCTGGCTATTGAAGCCCACATTCTAAAAAAGAGAGGGCTCTCTAATGCTGTGGTATCTACCATGATCAATGCCAGGAAGCCGGTATCCAGGCAGATCTACTGTAGAATCTGGAAGGCGTACATCGCGTGGTGTGAGGCCAAGAAATGGCATCCACATAAGTACGTAATAGGTAGGATTCTGGACTTCCTACAGTGGGCTGTAGATAGGAAGCTTGCCTTGAGTACTATCAAGGGTCAGATTTCGGCCTTGTCAATATTTTTTCAAAGGCCCTTGGCTTCGCATTCACTAGTCAAAGCCTTTATACAAGGAGTGAGGCGTATTAGTCCTCCGGTTAATATTCCCATATGTCCATGGGATCTAAACTTGGTTCTGTCGGTTCTACAGAAACAACCATTTGAACCATTACAGCATATTTCCTTGGTGCTTCTCACCAGGAAATTGATTTTTCTAGTAGCCATTTGTTCGGCTAAAAGAGTATCGGAATTAGCGCCTTGTCCTGTAAGGAGCCATATCTGGTTATCCATAAGGACAGAGTAGTGTTACGTCCTCATCCAGCCTTTCTTCCTAAGGTGGTATCGAGGTTTCATTTGAACCAAGATGTGGTTCTTCCTTCTTTTTTTCCCCAAACCTACTTCGGTAGAGGAAAAGTTATTGCATTCTTTGGATGTAGTAAGAGCAGTTAAAGCTTATCTAAAAGCCACTGCTCAGATTCGCAGAACGGATACTTTGTTTATTCTGCCGGAAGGCCCCAGAAAGGGTCAGGCAGCGTCAAAATCTACTTTAGCCAAGTAGATTCGACAGGTCATAATACAAGCCTATGGCCTGAGAAGTAGACCGCCTCCGTTCAAAGTTAGGGCGCACTCCACGAGAGCAGTTGGAACTTCATGGGCAGTGCATCACCAGGCCTCCCTGGCTCAAATCTGTAAGGCCGCAACATGGTCTTCGGTACACACGTTTACTAGGTTCTACCAGGTGGACGTTAGAAGTCAGGAGGATGTCGCCTTTGGGCGCAGTGTGTTGCAGGCCGCAAAAGATCCTCATGTCTGATAGCGCTCAGCTTATGTATGGTGTATCCCCCCCCCCTCATTGGGCATTGCTTTAGGACATCCCATTAGTAATGACTATGTCGCTCTGTGTCCCGTGATGTACGAGAAAGAAAATAGGATTTTTATAACAGCTTACCTGTAAAATCCTTTTCTTGGAGTACATCACGGGACACAGAGCTCCCGCCCCTCTTTTGGGGACACTTATTGCTTTGCTACAAAACTGAGGTGCTCCCGGATGGGAGGGGCTTATATAGGGGAGGGTACTTCCGGTTTTGGAAGTTGCCAGTGCCAGCACCTGACGGTATCTATATAACCCATTAGTAATGACTATGTCGCTCTGTGTCCCGTGATGTACTCCAAGAAAAGGATTTTACAGGTAAGCTGTTATAAAAATCCTATTATTCTGCTATTCAAAAAATAATAATTTAGGGCAAAAAAAAATTTGGGGGAAAAGTTTTCTGCATATCTGTACATGTGAGATACACACTTTAGATACTGTTCTTCTATTCTGCTATTCAAAAAAATAAAAATGTAGGTAAAAAAAATTTTTTTTAGTGCGTTTTCTGCATATCTGTACCTGTGAGATACACCCTTTAGATACTGTTGCTCTATTCTGCTATTGAAAAAAAAAAGATTTAGGGGAAAAATCTTAAATTGCAGCCTAGACTGTATCTGTACCTGTGAGGTACACCCTTTAGATACTGTTGCTCTATTCTGGTATTAAAAAAAAACACATTTAGGGCAAAAAATAAAAATTTGCAGCGTTTCCTGCATATCTGTACGTGTGAGATACACACGT
The DNA here is from genome assembly GCA_029206835.1 of Rana muscosa. Lineage (NCBI taxonomy): Eukaryota > Metazoa > Chordata > Amphibia > Anura > Ranidae > Rana > Rana muscosa. Next base: position 165,973,311 of record CM055125.1, on the reverse strand, counting down.
TAGATACTGTTGCTCTATTTTGCTATTCAAAAAAACACATTTAGGTGAAAAATCTTAAATTTCGGCCTAGTCTGTATCTGTACGTGTGAGATACACCCTTTAGATACTGTTGTTCTATTCTGCTATTCTAAAAACACCAATTTAGGGCAAAAAAATATTTTTTCAGCGTTTGCTGCATATATGTACATGTGAGATACACCCTTTAGATACTGTTGTTCTATTCTGCTATTCAAAAAACACCCATTTAGGGCAATATCCTAAATTTGAGAAATATGAGGAGAATGTCAAATAAGGGATGTGGCCCCAGTTGTGGTGCTGCTGGTGGAGCTCCTGTTGCAGGGAGAGGACGTGGTCGATCTGTGCCAGCTACACGCACAAGTGAAACACCTTCCTCAGGTGCGAGTAGGCGACAGAGCCTGCAGTGGTATTTGGTCGGGCCTAATGCGGCTCTACGAATACTGAGGCCAGGACAAGTACAGGCAATAGTAGATTGGTTTGCTGACAGTGCCTCCAGTTCCTTCACATTGTCTCCCACCCAGTCTCCTGCTGAAAGATCAGAGTTGGCACCTGCAGCCGATGTCCATCAGTCTTTCACCTCACCCCCTTGCAAATCAGCCAAGCAGTCTGAGCCCCAAGTCATGCAGCAGTCTCTTCTGCTTTTTGATGACTCTGTTAGCAGGGTTTCCTAGGGCCATCCACCTAGCCCTGCCCCAGAAGTGGAAGAGATTGAGTGCACCGATGCCCAACCACTTATGTTTCAAGATGAGTACATGGGAGGACCATCGCAGCACACCTCGGATGATGAAGAAACACAGGTGCCAACTGCTGCTGCTTTCACAATTGTGCAGACCGACAAGGAGGGCAGGGGTGAAGACTGGGTGGAAGATGATGTGGAGGATGATGAGGTCCTCGACCCCACATGGAATCAACGTGAAGCAGGTGACCTGTGTCGTTCGGAGGAAGAGGCGGTGGTAGCACAGAGCCACCAGCACAATAGAAGAGGGAGCAGGGTGCAAAAGTGGAGCGTCCGTCCCCTAGACAGTACGCCTGCTACTGCCCAAAGCAGCAAGGGACCAAGCACACCAAAGCCAGGTCCAAGGAGTTCCCTAGCGTGGCAGTTCTTCAGACAATGTGCTGATGACAAGACATGAGTGGTTTGCATGCTGTGCAATCAGAGCCTGAAGCGAGGCATAAACGTTCTCAACCTGAGCACAACCTGCATGACCAGGCATCTAAGTGCCAAGCACGAGCTGCAGTGGAGTAGACACCTCAAAAACCAAGAAAGGTCTCTGGCTCCTCCTTCTTCCTCTTCTTCTGCAGTCTCGGCCTCTTCATCCACCTCTGTAGTGACAGTGGCACCTGCCACCCCGCAAACAGAGGATCTGCCAGCAACACTACCACCTGGGTCACCAACCATCTCCACAATGTCCCATGGAAGCGTTCAGCTCTCTATCTCCCAAGCACTGGAGCGGAAGGGGAAGTACCCCCTACCCACCCGAGATCCCTGGCCCTAAATACCAGCATTTCAAAATTCCTGGCCTTCCGTCTGGTGGAGAAGCAGAGTTTTAAAAGCCTGATGGCATTGGCTGTCCCACAGTACGTCGTGCCCAGCCGCCACTACTTTTCCAGGCGAGCCATCCCTTCCCTGCACAACCAAGTGGGGGACAAAATCAGGTGTGCACTGCGCAACACCATCTGTGGCAAGGTCCACCTAACTACAGATACGTGGACCAGTAAGCACAGTCAGGGACGTTATATCTCCCTAACAGCACACTGGGTAAATGCAGTGGCGGCTGGGCCTGAGGTGGATAGCAGTTTGGCGCATGTCCTTCCACCACCGAGGATTGCAGGGCGCTTCAGTTTGCCTCCTGTTGCTAACTCCTCCTACTCCGCTTCCTCATCCTCTACCGCCTCCTCATCGGGTCAGTGTAACACCTTCACCACCAACTTCAGCACAGCCAGGGGTAAACGACAGCAGGCAATTTTAAAACTTTCCTGTTTGGGGGAAAAATCCCACACCGCGCAGGAGTTGTGGAGGGACATGGAACAACAGACCAATGAGTGGTTGGTGGCAGTGAGCCTCAAGCCCGGCCTGGTGGTGTGCGATAATGGGTGAAATATCGTAGCAGCTCTGGGCCTAGCCGGTTTGACGCACATCCCTTGCCTAGCGCATGTGCTGAATTTAGTGGTGCAGAGGTTCCTTAAAAACGACCCCGATATGCCAGAGCTGCTGCAGAAAGTGCGGGCTGTCTGTGCGCACTTTCGGCGTTCTCACCCTGCTGCTGCTCGCTTGTCAGCGCTGCAGCGTAACTTCCGCCCTCCCTCTGACCGCCTCATATGTGACGTGCCCACAAGGTGGAACTCCACCTTGCACATGCTGGCCAAACTGTGCGAGCAGCAGCAGGCAATAGTGGAGTTTCAGCTGCAGCACACACGCGTGAGTCGCTCTGCGGAACAGCACCACTTCACCACCAATAACTGGGCCTCCATGCGAGACCTGTGTGCCTTGTTGCGCTGTTTCGTGTACTCCACCAACATGGCCAGTGCCGATGACGCCGTTCTCAGCGTTACTATCCCAGTTCTATGACTCCTTGAAAAAACGCTTCGGGCGATCAGGGAAGAGGATGTGGCACAGGAGGAGGAGGAAGAGGGATAATTTCCAAGGCTTTCAGGGCAGTCATTCACAAGTGGCTCCGAGGGTGGGTTCCTGCACCAACAAACACCAGGTACACAATTGTCCAGCAAGGGCACAGTTCTGGAGGATGACGAGGTGGAGGATGAGGAGGAGGAGATTGAGGATATTGGAGGAGATTGAGGAGGAGGAACCATGTTCACAGCAGGGTGGCACCCAGACCAGCTCATGGCCATCACTGGTGCGTGGCTGGGGGGATACAGAGGACACAGACGATACACCTCCCACAGAGGACAGCTTTTCGTTGCTTCTGGGCAGCCTGGCACACATGAGCGATTACATGCTGCAGTGTCTCCGCAACGACCGCCGAGTTGCCCACATTCTAACAGGTGCTGATTACTGGGTGGCCACGCTGCTGGATCCCCGTTACAAGGACAACGTACCGTCCTTAATTCCCTCACTGGAGTGTGATCGTAAGATGCGCGAGTACAAGCGCACGCTGGTAGACGCGCTGCTGGTGGCATTCCCACCTGACAGCGGGGGCACAGTGGAAGCACAAGGCAAAGGCATAGGAGGAGGAAGAGTTCGCCAACGCAGCCGGGGCACCGCCAGCACCTCAGAAGGCAGGGTTAGCATGGCCGAAATGTGGACATGCTTTGTCAGCACGCCACAACAACCAGCACCACCAGCTGATATGGAACGTCTTAGCAGGAGGCAGCATTTCACCAACATGGTGGAGCAGTATGTGTGCACACGCCTACACGTACTGAATGACGGGTCTGCCCCCTTCAACTTCTAGGTCTCCAAATTGGGCACATGGCCTGAGCTTGCCCTTTACGCCTTGGAGGTGCTGGCCTGCCATGCAGCCAGTGTATTATCTGAACGTGAATTTAGCACGGCAGGGGGCGTTATCACAGACAAGCGCAGCCGGCTGTCCAGAGCCAATGTGGATAAGCTCACGTTCATTAAAATGAACCAGGCATGGATCCCACATGACTTGTCCGTACCTTGTGCAGAATAGACATGTATACCGGCCTTACCCAGCCATTGTTGTATTTTTGATCTCTCTCACTTTTTTTGGGGTGTACCCGAATTTAAAAAAATAAATAAATTTAAAACAAAAACCAGTGTTGGCTACCTCGTCCTCCTCTATTATTTTTTATTTTTATATATTTTATGTTATTTTAAGTTATTTCCCTATCCACATTTGTTTGCAGAGCACTTGCCATGCTCTTAACAACATTTTGCTGCCATTTGCAGCCCTCTAGCCCTTTCCATTACCTTTTTAGAGCCATTTTAGTCCTCAAAAGTTCGGGTCCCCATTGACTTCAATGGGGTTCGGGTTCGGGGTCAAGTTCGGGTCCCGAACATTAAGGTGTCCGCTCAACCCTACTTATAGTTCCTCCAATTTACTTGAGCAGCAGATGCAGAATGTTCATTCTTAGTGGTATATCACTCCTGGTAGTTTATCAGAATCTTCCTCCTGGGCAATTCTTGTTTTTGTCCTGCAGGCTGTCTCCTGGCTATTGAGATACAGATACATAGATACATAAAGTTTACATAAATACTTTACTAATTGCATATAGACTGTGCAAGTAAATCAGTCTAATAGAGACCCACAGTGCAGTGCTATGTTTCAATATACAAATCAATTTTCAAAGAAATTATAGATAACACTAAGCTAAAAAACGAATATATGAATGCAAGTATGATATCATTATATGGACACAAGTGATTTATGAATATCAGGTGACACAATATAACCATCCACACACCAGAACAATAGTCCACCAAAGGATAAAGTCCACCGTGAATACTCTGTGTGCAAAAATGTTTTCTTCAAACAAAATACAATTGGTGCTCAGAGTCTTCATCGCTCTCCAAACAGACACTCACCAAAAGGACATGCCTCTCTCTAACTAAAGATCAACATGTTAGATTTGAGATTAATGGTTAATTACTCCTGGAAATTCACTTCCATAAGACAAAGATCTCTCCTCCACTCTCTTCCGTGAATCCACCTATCATGATGTTTGTTCTTGTGCTTAGTGACGCCAACCCAGAGCTTAATAAATGAGGGGAACCTCTGCTAAATTCCATCATCCAATCATGTGCAAGAAAAAATGCTGGGTTTTTTTGTTTACATTTTCCTTGCATGTTATTGGGTATTCTTTGCCGAAGCTTCTGGTGTATGTTTAATAAACCATGATAAGCGGAGATCATGATGATCACCGCTTATCACAGAGCATTGCCGTTTTAATATACTGAGATGAGTACTGGAGAACTATTCTCCTCCTCTCATCTCAGTACACAGAACGGCTGCATTCACTGCAACAGAAACGGCCTGTTTAATATCCAGTGATGCCACTTATCACTGTGCTTCTCTTTAAAGTTCTCCTTTCTTGCTTCTCCAGCCCAGAGGTGGAGATAGCAGGAAGAAAGAGGAGATCTCGGCCAGTGAATAGCTTCTTCCTTGTCCATCTGCCTGGTGGTCAAAAGTGAAAGTAAAAAATTTCTCTACTGCAGTTAAAAATACATCAAAAGCAGGTTAGAATTACATTAACTATACAATTACACACACAGATATATATATATCTGTGTGTGTATTTATTTATATCTGTTGTGTGTGTGTATATATATATATACATATATATATATATATATATATATATATATATATATATATATATATATACACACAGATATACATATATAAAAAAATACACACATATATATATATATATATATATATATATATATATTTTTTTATATATATATATATATGTATATCTGATCTGTGTGTGTGTGTGTGTATATATATATATATATATATATATATATATATATATATATATATCATAGTTGCCAACATTGGAAAAAAAACATCTGGGACACTTTTTTTGTATTGAGGCGGAGCCTTGCTATAATTAGGGGGCGGGGCTTTCGTTTGTAGGCGTGTCATGCTGAAATGAAAAATGCGGTGCGCAAAGCGCGCCGCGCCGAAAAGTGGGCGTGGTTTACACACGATAGTGGGTGTGGCTTAAATGGGCGTGGTTCAAAGGGGTGTGGCTACAGTCCGAGGTGAGAGAAAGAGAGAGAAAGAAATAGAAAGAAAGAAGCCAGATCCTACACCACAATAGAAATGTGTAACAAAATTGGCAGATAAGTATACTCCAAAACACCTGTTGGCGCTTCAATCATCCCGACACCATGTTTGTTATGGTGTCAGGATGATTGAAGCGCATTATTTCTATTATTACATTGTAATATAAAATTAAATCATTCAACTCACCATAATGCCGAATCACTGTAAGCCCCAAGTGTGTCACCTGCCACGTCGCCTGCCACCAGATGCCATCAGGTGCCCCCAATGGAGTCCGTCCTTACATCAGCTTTACCCAGCGGAGTCCTTCCTTACATCAGGCGTACCCAGCGGAGTCCCCCCTTACATCAGGTGTCCCCAGCGGAGTCCCCCTTTACATCAGGTGTCCCCAGCGGAGTCCCCCCTTACATCAGGCGTCCCCAGCGGAGTCCCCCCTTACATCAGGCATCCCCAGTGGAGTCCCCCCTTACATCAGGCATCCCCAGTGGAGTCCCCCCTTACATCAGGCGTCCCCAGTGGAGTCCCCCTTTACATCAGGTGTCCCCAGCGGAGTCCCCCCTTACATCAGGCGTCCCCAGCGGAGTCCCCCCTTACATCAGGCATCCCCAGCGGAGTCCCCCCTTACATCAGGCGTCCCCAGCGGAGTCCCCCCTTACATCAGGCGTCCCCAGTGGAGTCCCCCCTTACATCAGGCGTCCCCAGTGGAGTCCCCCCTTACATCAGGCGTCCCCAGCGGAGTCCCCCCTTACATCAGGCATCCCCAGTGGAGTCCCCCCTTACATCAGGCGTCCCCAGTGGAGTCCCCCCTTACATCAGGCGTCCCCAGTGGAGTCCCCCCTTACATCAGGCGTCCCCAGTGGAGTCCCCCCTTACATCAGGCGTCCCCAGCGGAGTCCCCCCTTACATCAGGCGTCCCCAGTGGCGTCCCCCTTACGTCAGGCGTCCCCAGCGGAGTCCTTCCTTACATCAGGTGTCCTCAGCGGAGTCCCCCCTTACAACAGGCGTCCCCAGCGGAGTCCCCCCTTACATCAGGCGTCCCCAGCGGAGTCCCCCCTTAACCAGGTGTCTCCTGTCTCGACCGCCATTACTGTTTCCCCTTCCCCGAGGGGGAACAAAATAGAGGCGGAGCCGACCGCGTGGCTGCACAAAAAATTAAGCTGTGGCGCCGCCCACCCCCGCCCCTTTCCATTACAGACAGACCTGCAGCGGGGCGGGCGGGGGGGTGGCCGGCTGGCCAGCCAAAACACGGATGTAGTACAATAGAAGATAAAGCTGCTGCGGCGCCGCCCACCCACGGGGAGACGCGGGGTATGGGCGGCGCCGCAGCAGCTTTATTTTCTATTGTACTACATCCTGGTTTTGGTCTTCTTTAAAATGGCGGCCGGCGGAGACATTGTCTCCGCCGGCCGTGGACCTCTAGCGGCGTCGGCCCGCGGCGGCCAAAGTCGTGGAAACCGGGAAAAAACGGATTGGCCGGGACATTGGCCGGGACAAAATAAATCCGGGAAAAGGGTTTGAATCCCGGGAATGTCCCGGCCAATCCGTGACTGTTGGCAACTATGATATATATATATATATATACACACACATCTCCTTCGAGTCCTTCACATTTGTGTATTACATTGTACAACCGTGCAAAGGCAGTGTTGTGGCTACAAAAGTACAACCGATGCTGTGATTTTGACTGCTGCGCAGATGATGCATCGCTGATAACGCAAGGTGATGTGTACATGCATGGCTGTAAAATTAAGAGCATCAGATGAGTCCAGTAAACACTGCGTTTGCATAAGTGTATATGTTAGTACGCCTGTGTGAAAAACGCCATATATACTGTACACACACACATACATACATATATAAAGATCTCTAAAAACATAACACGATAACATTGGGGACATACACCACAGCCTGGACTGGGCTTATGTCAGGGCTGTGGCAGGGAGAGAGCAAGCAGGACTGGAATAGGGCAGCCATGAGGTGGGTGGTGTGCTCTGCTTTTCCTAACATTCACCTGGCATGGATTAATGGCCATCACTCCTCAGGACTCTCTGCAGGGGGCACTCTGGAGGTACTATCTGTGTGCCTCCAGAGTGCTCCTTTACTTCCGCCCCTTACTTTCTCCAGAGTGCCCCTTTACTTTCTCCAGAGTGCCCCTTTGTACAGTAGTACTAAGGGGGCACTCTGGAGGGGGATGTAAGGGGGCACTCTGGGGGGGATGTAAGGGGGCACTCTGGAGGGAGATGTAAGGGGGGCACTCTGGAGGGGGGTGTAAGGGAGCACTCTGGAGGGGGATGTAAGGGGGCACTCTGGAAGGGGATGTAAGGGGGCACTCTGGAAGGGGATGTAAGGGGGCACTCTGGAAGGGGATGTAAGGGGGCACTCTGGAGGAGGATGTAAGGGGGCACTCTGGAGGAGGATGTAAGGGGGCACTCTGGAGGACCAGAGTGCCCTGTTACATCAGCCCTTACAACCTCCAGGGTGCCCCTTAGTGCCTCCAGAGTGCCCCTTTACTTCCTCCAGAGTGCCCCCTTACATCCTTCGGAGTGCCCCACCACCAAGGTGATATAGCAGTGGCTGACAGACTATCAGGAGGTGGTATTGCACTCCTCTTCCTCCTCTCTCCACTAATTACCCCCGCCATACACTCCACGCTCCTCTCCTGTACATATTACCCACCTCCATACACTCCACACTCCTCTCCTGTACATATTACCCCCCGCTATACACTCCGCACTCCTCTCTCTGTACATATTACCCCCCGCCATACACTTCACACTCCTCTCCTGTACATACTACCCAATGCCATACACTCCACACTCCTCTCCTGTACATTTTACCCCCCGCCATACACTCTGCACTCCTCTCCTTTACATATTACTCACCACCATACACTCTGCACTCCCTATTTAACATTACCACATTCTGCACTATACAAGTCATCTAAGACTCTCTTTAACAACACCCCCTTTAAGCCAATATTTAGCGCAATTTAAGACATGTCCACTGTTCACCACGACGCTCTGCGCGCCATATTTTGCGTGTAAGAAAATTTTGTGTGTAAGAAAATTTTGCAAATCTCTTCTGCATCTTTCTTCCTATCTTATACCCTCAAATGCTTAATAGTTTAACTTAACTTTTACAGGATTGTACCCAGTGGCGGCTGGGGCTCAAAATTTTTGGGGGGCGCAAACAAACGAACAAAAAAAAAAACATCAATTGCAGCCTCACTGTGTCCAAACGCAGCCACTGTGCCCATCAATTGTCCTCACTGTGCCCATTAATTGTGGCCACTGTACCCATAAATTGCTGCTAGTTTTCCCCCTCAAAAACCGCCAGATTGCTTCCTCCAGCACTTACCTCTCTCTGGTCAGCAATCCTCCCTCGATGTCTTCTCCCAAGTCCCGCCCGCAATGTCGCATCAGCCAATCAGGTTACCGGTAACCAGATCCGGTGAACCTGATTGGCTGAGATGCGTGTCAGTGATGACCAAGGAACGCACCCCCCGTGCATCCCTTGGTCAGCTATTTGGAAGCCTGAGGGCTGTAATCGGAAAGCCTATCAGAGCTGCTGGCTCTGATAGACACTTCCAAAACACACCCACCGCCGGCCACCGCTCTAATTCAGATGGCCGGCGCTCGCCAGGGGGCCGGCCATCTGAATAGTGGGCGGCAGCGGCGACAATACATAGGTTCATGCAATGCATGAACCTATGTATTTTTTTAAATAATTTTAATTTTTATTAGTTCAAAAAGTATAAGAATGTTACAGTACGTATTCAACATATACATCTCAAGGCATTTATCTGAGAGATAATGGCACATTTTAAAAGGCAGTTGGTACATATAAATATTCACTCATGGAATTATCAAAACCATACCAATACAATTTGCAAATATGTCATCAACAAAAGTTTCAAAGGGCAATATGAACGGATACAGGTTATATAAACAGTGCAAGTCAGCTCACAACGAAGGGATCTGCACAGGAATAATAAAGAGAATATAGACTAATCTTAAATCTCTTGTTCTCCATAACTCGAGGAGTCCCAGAGTTCCCACACCCTGTCAAATTGAGTCACTGTGTCATGAACTATAGCTGTAAGAGATTCCATTCTCCTAACCTCCGCAATTAGGAAGTTGTAGGAACTGCAGATGGGAGGGGGGGTGGTGGACAGCCAGCACAGCGGTATAGCCCTCTTAGCAGCCAAAAGTATATATGAGGTCAATCGTTTAACAGACTTTGGGACACCCGGAAATGGGAGACCAAGTAAATAGTTGATAGGATCTAGAGGGAGAGGTAGGCTTGTTATAGTCTTAAGGGTTTGCATAACCTCCGTCCAGAATGGCCGTATAAGTGAACAGGTCCAAAAGATATGAAAGTGCGAGCCTATCTCAGTTTTGCATCTCCAACATGTAGGAGAGAGGGCAGGGTTTACTCGATGGAGTCTATCAGGGGTTTTATACCAAAACACTTAAATCTTCACTGCCGTTTCCCTCTGAGCTACACATTTAGAGGACTTAAAAGTTGAGGACCATATAGTAGTCCACAATTGCAAAGGAATAGGGCGCTCCAGTAGCAGACTCCATTTTCGCATGTAGAGGTGTGTTTCAGCCGATAAATCTTTAGATTCATGTAGAATGTGATATATGGATGATATGAGATGCAATTGATGAGGACCTTCCGCACAAACACGTTCAAATGGAGTAGGTCTTTCTAGGGTGAGAGTAGGGGACAGGGATTGAAAAAAATGTCTAACCTGAAGATAAAAATAAAATAACTTATGAGGAATAGAATATTTTTTTTGGAGAGTTGCAAAATCAAGAAATTTGCGAGTGACCGGGTTGACCAGGTTTTGCAATTGGAACAGTGGAGACTGCATCCATGGTAACAGACGACCATAGACCAAACTATCAGGTAATAGTGGATTTAATAGCACGTTAGTAAGAGGAGGACACAATGATGCGAGCGGAAATTTTGATCTACATTTATTCCATATGGATTTGGTGAATAGCATAGATGCAAGACACATGCTCTTCAGTATGAGGTCACTATGTAGGGATCTAGACCACACTAAAGAGCACGGATTTAACGGATATATAGCTCCCTTTTCTATCTCCGACCACCTATTAGGGCTACTCTGACATGACCAGGAAACCACCGCCCTCAAATGAGCGGCAAAGTAATATCTAATGATGTCAGGTGCTCCCATACCCCCCTGTGACCTTAAGGAAAATACCACCGAGCTGGCTATCCGAAGTGTATTATTATTCCATATGAACTTCAAAAACCCTCTTTGAAGGGCTTTAAGCTGGCTGGTAGGAATGGCTACAGGGAGTGTATCAAAGAGATAGAGAAGTCTAGGCAGCACAGACATTTTCAGCACATTGATTCTGCCCAACATGGTAATAGGGTAGGTAGCCCACTGGTGGAGATTTTTATAAATGTCCTGGAACAGAGGGGGAAATTTGCAGCGTATAAAGTATTGTATGAGGAGGTAATCTTTACGCCCAGATATGTCAGAGCTTGTGAACACCACTTATAAGGGTATGTGCTTTGTAATTATAACAACAAGTCTGGCGGGACATGTACGGGGAGTACTTCAGTTTTAGTTGTATTAATTTTATAGCCCGATATAGATCCAAAAGTCTGAAGAAGTGCATGCAGGGAAGGGAGTGACGTAATGGGACTCGTTATTGTAAGGAGGATGTCATCCGCAAAAAGGGATAGTTTATATTCTCTATGTCTCATCAAGACCCCCTTAATATCAGGGTGACATCTAATAGCCTCTGCTAGGGGCTCTAAACAAAGGATAAAGAGAAGGGGGGATAACGGGCATCCCTGTTTGGTACCATTGGACATGGGAAGAGATGGGGACAAAAAAGAGGCGATTTGTACCTGAGCAGACGTGCCTGTGTACAGGGCCTGTATAGCTTTAAAGAAAGGTCCGTCAAACCCAAACCTCTGCAGTACAGAAAACATATAAGGCCAGCTTAAGCGGTCAAACGCCTTTTGGGCATCTAAGCTCAAAATAAGTGTTGGGCGTGGGAATTTGTTTATCAGATCGATCAAGTCCATGGTACGTCTTGTGTTATCTCCAGCATGTCGGGAGGGAACAAAACCTATTGATCTTTGTTTATTAATTTGGGTATGAGTTGGGACAGTCTAGATGAGAGAAGTTTTGTGAAAATTTTATAGTCCGAGTTTAATAGGGCTATAGGCCTATAGTTATCCGGTAAGGAATGATCTTTCCCTGGCTTTGGAATTACTGAGATATATGAATGCGTAAACTGGCTATGTGGAATCTCTCCCTGTAATAGTGATGTATACAAGTTTGTCATATGTGGCAGTAGGGTGGGCAAAAAAGTATTGTAATATAAGTAGGTGAGGCCGTCAGGTCCCGGGGATTTATGCGTGGGTAAGTCTTGAACAGTTTTCGTAAGCTCCTCAGGGGAGATGGGGGCATTAAGCTTTTCCAGATCCGAGGAATTCAACTTTGGCAGGGGAAGGGTCTGGATCAAACCTATCCTGTGTAAAATGAAAATTGTTTTCGGGGGTAAGACAGTTATATAATTCTTTATAAAAGTTACCAAAAACTTTAGTCATGGTCTGGGGACAATGAATGGGGGGGCCGTCTTTTTGGATCAACAATTCAGGGAAGGAGTGGAATGGACGCGGTCTAAGTTTGTTTACTAGTATTCTATGTGGCTTGTTGGAAAACTCATACAATTTTTGTTTCACCCACATATGAGATTTTGTTGCCTTACTATATGCTAGCGATTTCAGTTGATTGCGTAGAGCTACAACCCTACGGAGAGCTTCAACCATTGGGGAACCCAGAAGACCCTGCTCCGCCCGCTTTAAGTCAGCTATTAAAGAAATCCGACGACTCTCGCTATCTCTCTTCAGGCAAGAGCCCTCGGCAATACATGTACCACGGAAACAGGCCTTGTGAGCCTCCCAAAGGGTAGAAACCTTTTGTACTGAACCCACATTTAGTTCAAAATATTCATTCAGGCTTCTGGTCAGTCTATCCCTGATAGGGGGTGAACTAAGTAGCTGTTCATTAAGTCTCCAATGGCAAGTCCTAGTGGGTGAGTTGTGCAGCAGAAGCTCCAATGAAATAGGGGCATGGTCCGACCACGTTATAGGAGAAATGTTGGAGTCTACTATGAGGGGGAGTAATGGGAATGTAATAAAAAAATGATCTAGTCTTGAGTACATCTTATGTTCCATGGAATAAAAGGTATACTGTCTTTGGGTCGGATGTTTGATTCTCCATGAATCAAGCAGGCGATGCGATCTGACCAGTTTCCTAAAGGAAGCAGATTGAGACATCACTCGTTGGGAAGGAGTGTCCCCAAAGAGCGTGTGATGGTCAAATTAAAATCTCCCTCTAGTATCATGAATGGCTGAGAATATCGCTGCAGCTTACCAAAAAAATCATCTAGAAAGACCATTTGGCTTGAGTTGGGTACATAAACATTAGCCAACATAAAAGTAGACGACATGTAATCACAAATCAGGATGGCAAACCTCCCGTAGGGATCGATGTACAGTAGGTGCCGCCGATATTGTGTCAATCTCGCTGCTTCCAGCAGCGAGATTGACACCCTATGAGCTCCGTCGCAAGAGCCAGCGCCGAGCTGTCTCGTCATCGGGAAAGGAAAAATGTTCCTTTCACGATGAGAGACACGCATTGCCGATAGACGGGGATCCGACGTGGATTCCCGCCAATACCAGGCACTGCGTTTGGTATGAATCCTGAGCGGGAACTCCACGCCAATTTTTAAATAAAAAACCGGCATGGGTTCCCCCTCCAGGAGCATACCAGGCCCTTGGGTCTGGTCTGGATTTGAAGAGGAACCCTACGCCGAAAAAACGGTGTGGGGGTCCCCCTCAAAATCCAAACCAGACCCTTATCCGAGCACACAACCTGGCAGGCCGCAGGGGAAGAGGGGGGACGAGAGAGTGCCTCCCCCCTCCCTCCTGAACCGTACCAGGCCGCATGCCCTCAACATGGGGGGTTTGGTGCTCTGGGGCAAGGGGGCGACCTGCGGCCCCCCCACCCCAGAGCACCCTGCCCCCATGTTGATGAGGACAGGGCCTCTTCCCGACAACCCTGGCCGTTGGTTGTCGGGGTCTTCGGGCGGGGGGCTTATCGGAATCCGGGAGCCCCCTTTAATAAAGGGGCCCCCGGATCCCGGCCCCCCCACCCTATGTGAATGAGTATGGGTACTCACATGTTCCCATGACGTCACAGTCACATGCTCCGGGGCCACCCGGAGCATGTGACTGTGACGTCATGAGAAGCCTATATTAATCTCTGCGGACGGAAGATTTAGCATTACTGCGAGAGGAAGCGACGAGTCAACATCGAGGAGGAGAAGAGGGAAGAAGACGCCGACGGCGATGACAGGAAGACCGGCCCCTGCACTAGCAAAAGAGCTACAAGAAGTTAGTGGAGGGGCAGGCAGAAGGACAGCGGAGAGCCGGACGAGACGACGGAGAAGACCGGGCCTCCGCTAGCAAAAGAGCTAAAAGAAGTTAGCGGAGGCCCGGCGGAAGAAAGAAAGAACCGGAGGGGAGAAGGCGACGGAGAAGACCGGGCCTCCGCTAGCAAAAGAGCTAAAAGAAGTTAGCGGAGGCCCGGCGGAAGAAAGAAAGAACCGAAGAGGAGAAGGCGACGGAGAAGACCGGGCCCCGCTAGCAAAAGAGCTGGAAGAAGATAACGGTGGCCCGGCAGAAGAAAGAACCGGAGAGCGCGGAGACGACACCGGAGACCCCCGAAGTCGGAAGAAGACCCCCGGAGCTGTGCAAGAAAATACTTTAAAAAACTGTGTTGTGTTTTTATTGCCATTTTTTTCCACCAGGTGAATGGGTAGGGATACAATGTACCCCATACTCATTCACATAGGGTGGGGGGGCCGGGATCCGGGGGCCCCCTTATTAAAGGGGGCTCCCAGATTCCGATAAGCCCCCCGCCCTCAGACCCCGACAACCAACGGCCAGGGTTGTCGGGAAGAGGCCCTGTCCTCATCAACATGGGGGCAGGGTGCTCTGGGGTGGGGGGGCCGCAGGTCGCCCCCCTGCCCCAGAGCACCAAACCCCCCATGTTGAGGGCATGCGGCCTGGTACGGTTCAGGAGAGAGGGGGGGCTGCTCTCTCGTCCCCCCCTCTTCCCCTGCGGCCTGCCAGGTTGCGTGCTCGGATAAGGGTCTGGTTTGGACCTCGAGGGGGACCCCCACGCCATTTTTTTGGCGTAGGGTTCCCCTTCAAAGCCAGACCATACCCAAGGGCCTGGTATGCTCCTGGAGGGGGAACCCACGCCGTTTTTTTTCTTTAAAAATTGGCGTGGAGTTCCCGCTCAGGATTCATACCAAACGCAGTGCCTGGTATTGGCGGGAATCCACGTCGGATCCCGTTCAATACAGTGTCGCGTCTCCCTCTCGCTATTGCAGCGAGCGCGGGATGTCGGCACTCCTGTCGCCAAGAATCTCGACGATGGGAGCGCGATAGATATACAATATCGACGGCACCTACTGTACTTTTCTCTGACCTTTACCGGGCATGATTTTTTAATCAAAATAGCCACTCCAGCTTTGCCAGAAGGAGCAGACGCCACATAGGAAGTGGGAAAAAATTTAGATACAAATTTCATTGAACCCCCAGCACGGAAGTGAGTCTCCTGCACTAGTATTATATCCGCCCCTGACCGTCTAAAGTCTTTAAGAGCAATCCAACATTTTAAAATTGAAATTAGGCCCTTGACGTTGTGAGATACTATCCTCAAAGCCATATTAAGTCAATAAAACAACCGCATTGGAGACTTTGAAACCATATCACCTGTATGACTCTTAAGCACAAAGTTGCCCTGTACCATAACAGACAATTAGCACTGGTGTGTAATAGTTGAGATGCAGTGAAAGAAAGCAAAAGAAAAACATCAATGATTGAACCCAGGGAGGGTCCAAAACAAAAAACCATGAGAATCAAAGATATTACACCTGAGTAGTAAAAATCACTCAGGAGTCCCATACCGAAGCCTGGGATCATTTGGGGCCACTTGGCAACTCCCATCACATGGAAACGTGAAGAGGGGGATCCCCCCGCTCTCCAGCAAAAGGGAGCTTCTTATGAAAGTAAGACTATTAGGTCTGTCAGAAACACTAGTGTCATTTTAATAAAAACAGAAGGAAAAAAAAAAACTTTCAAAACTTTCAAAAACTTTACCCCATGGGTGAGCAAGGTTTGATCTCCAGATGTTGGGTAAATTGTCCACTGGTTGTACAGAGTAGTGACTGCAACAAACGAAAAAAAAAAAAAAAACAGCAAGAAAAACACAGTTCAATTGTCTGACACCAGGGTACAGGCTTTCCAGCCAAAAAGAATAAAGCCAGCCTTGACTTCTCGACCTTTCAGCCTTTCAAGGGGGGCGTCTGGAGTTACGGTTAGGAGTGGAGAAAGATTACATCTGCTTTCTGCGGACTGGGGTCCATTCTCTGGAAGGTGTGAATGGAGCAATGCGATTTTGCTGGGTTGCAGGTATTGGCATGAAATCATCAGGCATGGGAGGTAAGCCCAGACTTTTAATGAATGCTTCACCTTCATGTATGTCACGGAGACAATGTTGATTTCCATCACGAGGCACAATCAAGCGAAAAGGAAAACCCCAGAAGTATGGGATGCGCAGGCTTTGCAAGTGGGATGTGATCGGGCGCAGGTTCCTGCGTTTTGCCAGAGTTGCTGGAGACAGGTCATTGTAAATCTGTATTTTAGCCCCGTTATATTCAATAGCTGATTTGTTACGCGTAGCCAGGGTCAATGCTTCCTTGCTATCATAATAATGAAAACGTACTATGACATCCCTTGGCCTGGTACCAGAGGTGCTTACCCCCGTGGCGATCGTTGCTGTGTAGAAGCTGTACGGGGGTCCGGAGTGCGGGCGGGATCCGGAGCTCAGCCTCTACACGTCCGCCATGTCCAAGAGCCGCGCATGCGCCCCGCATGAACCTATGTATTGTTTTTCAGTGGCGGTGCAGGAGCGAGAGGGGGCGGCACCCCGGCGCCCTCTATGAACGCACTGCCACTGATTGTACCATTATTAACATTTTATGGGAGTTTTCTAACACAACATATATATTTGTAAAATGCCTTTTTTTATCAATTCAATTTGATGAGTATTAAAAATAACATAAAACCACTTCCTTTCAACTGGTATTATTTAAATTAAATGTTCTATATTTTATTTTATTTTTTATTTATTTTATTTTAACCTAACATTTGGTTCAGCTCATTGACTATTCTAATTTTATTATACAGGGGTTTCTCTTTATTTAAAATGATTTATTTTAATTTAATTTAAATATATACCGGTGTATATATATATATATATATATATATATATATATATATATATTTATTTAATATTTAATTATTAATTTAATATTTTTATTGATATGCTTTTTTTATATTATTTTGAACTATTTAATATATATATTTATTGTTTTTATATGAATGGTGCATAGCTGCATGACAAATACAGTACAATCATTTCAGAATACACCATTCACATAAATATGCACATGTGTTATGCTTATGTATTAATCATTATAATGTTTTGCAGTTATGGGGTGTCTGTTTATTGGGTAGGGGGATTATAACTTTATTATTAAGTTAATATGTGCAGTGTATGTGGAGTGCTTCGTGTTTCACTTTGGGGTTTTGATACTGAAATCTCCCGAGGTATCACGAGATTACGGCAACAGAAGCCGTTCGGGATTCTCAAAGCATTTGTAGATCACTTCTATTCACAGTGGGAGAAGTGATCTACACTGTATATTAAACTGCCACAAGGGGGAGAACAGATTTCTCAGAGAAGAACCGTGAACTCAGCAGCAGTGAAATATCACGGTATATTAAACGTACACCAGTCAGAAGATGAGGAGAAGTGTAAATATTTCATTGTTACAGCTCTGACAGCTCTGTGTAGACATTCCGCCTATGGCAGCAAGTATTTTGTTTGCTGGAATATAGATACAGTCTGACAGTTTATGTTTAAAGGAGCAGAAGTTTGCATGATTGTGTACTAGAAATTGCAGAAGTAGAAAGTGAAAAAAGAACTTGTACATTCTTCTGTCTATGAGTATATATTTTATACTTACCGTAGTCATCTTGGTTCAGATATTCTTCTGTCTATAATTTATTTAGGAACCCAATAAAAAATAATCTATGAATTGCTTGATTATAAATTGTATATACAGTATGTTTAGGAGAATAAGTAGCATTGCCAATCCTCTGGGTTTTTAAATCAAATCCCTCACTATTGGTCTGAACCAAAAAAGAATGTTCCAGTAATACTTTTCTAGCTTTTCTTCCTCTACACTGTTTAGAAATGTGGTGAAGTAGTTACAAATAAATACTTAATCAGATTTAAACTAAATAAAATAGAAATGTTTCTGGAACCTGTCTGGCATTATGAGGTGCAGAAGGCATACCAATTTCAAATGCCACTTCTACAAAATGAAACACCAAGTGCTCAAATTTTGCTTGCTCAAATTTTGCACCCTTACTTTGCAAGGATAATTTAAAGTTGTAACTCATTTTATTTAGTCATTAGCCGACTCGTTATGTTTACAGTATCCTACTTTTTAAGTTTAATTTAGACAGCTTCTTTAACCACTTCTCTACTGTGCACGAAAACCCCCTTCCTGCCCAAGCCATTTTTCAGCTTTCAGCGCTGTCACACTTTGAATGACAATTGCGCGGTCGTGCGACGTGGTATTTGATCACCTCTGCGGTTCTTATTTTTTGTGCTATAAACAAAAGAAGAGCGTCCAGTTTGGAAAAAAAACACTATTTTTTACTTTTTGCTATAATAAATACCCATTTTTTTTTTTTTTTATAAAATTTTCCTCAGTTTAGGCCGATACGTATTCTTCTACATATTTTTGGTAAAAAAAAAAAAAAATCGCAATAAGCGCGTATTGATTGGTTTGCGCAAAAGTTATAGCGTCTACAAAATAGGGGATAGATTTATAGCATTTTTATTTTTTATTTTTTATTAGTAATGGCGGCGATCTGCGATTTTTTATTGTGACTGCGATATTGCGGCGGACACATCGGACACTTTTGACACATTTTTGAGACCATTCACATTTATACAGCGATCCCTGCTATAAAAATGCATTGATTACTGTATAAATGTGATTGGCAGGGAAGGGGTTAACCACTAGGGGGCGGGAAGGGGTTAAATATGTTCCCTCAAAGTGTTCTTACTGTGGGGGGAGGGGACTGACTGGGGGAGGTGACCGATGGTTGTCCCTATGTACAAGGGACACACCATCGGTCCCCTCTCCCTTACAGGACGTGGATCTCTGTGTTTACACACAGAGATCCACTTTCCTGCTCATTTCCCGGGCAATCGCGGGTGCCTGGCGGCAATCGCGGCCGCCGGGCACGCGCACCGGGGCCTTGTGAACGCGGCGGCCCCCGCGCGCCTCCTAGCTCGTTTTAAAGGGAGGACGTCATATGACGTCCTCCCAGAACGAGAGTATCCTCCGCCCGCCGTCTATTGACAGTGGGCAGGGGACAAGTGGTTAACTACTTGCCGACCAGCCACCGCAGTTATACTGCAGCAGAATGGCTCGGCTGTACAAATCGGCGTACTGTTACGGTGGTTCCTTTAATGGCTTTAGCAGGTGTGCACACGTCGCGTTGCCTTGGCCGTGATGTTCACCAGCCACCCGTGATCACTCCACAGAGAGCCAGAATGGGGATCTGTCAATGTAAACAAACAGATCCCCATTCTGCCTGGAAATAGAGAGAGATTGTCTGTTCTTAGCGATCAGGAACAGCCATCTCTCTCTACTCCCAGTCAGTCCACTCCCCCCACAGTTAGAAACACCCCCCTAGGGAATACTTAACTCCTTGATTACTCCCTAGTGTTAACCAACCCCATCCCTGCCAATGACATTTATACAGTGATCAGTTGCTATTTTAGCTCTGGTCACTGTAATAATGTCACTGGTCCCAAGAAGTGTCAAAAGTGTCCGATCTGTCTGCTCCTATGTTGCAGTCCTGCAAAAAATCGCTGATCACCGCCATTACTAGAAAAAAATATTATAATAAAAATACTATAAATGTATCCCCTATTTTGTAGATGCTATAACTTTTGCGCAAACCAATCAATATACGCCTATTGCGATTTTTTTACCAAAAAATATGTAGAAGAATACATATTGGCCTAAACTGATGAAGAAATTCGTTTTTTTGGGGGGGATATTTATTATAGCAAAAAGGTAAAAAATATATATATTTTTTTTTCAAAATTGTCAGTATTTTTTTGTTTATAGTGCAAAGAATAGAAACCTCAGAGGTGATCAAATACCACCAAAAGAAAGGTATATTTGTGGGGAAAAAAGGACCTAAATTGTGTTTGAGTACAGCGTTGCACGACCGTGCAATTGTCAGTGCCGTATCGCAAAAAATGGCCTGGTCATTATGGGGCTAAATCCTTCTGGGGCTGAAGTGGTTAAATAAAAGCTAAAAAGGTAAAAAAAAAAAAAAATGACATTTCGCTATTTTTTTTTCCAGATTTTTATTGCTTAAAAATGAATGTACCACAAGACAGACTTTCAATGAGTATGTCTGTTGCTGGAATTAATCATTATCGTTTTGGAGCCACATTACGTATTTATAAGTAGTATGCTGATGCAGTTCTATTCTGCTCTGTGATGCATGAAAAATTACTGCAGACGCTTTACTGCTCATGGGAAATTTATTGTAATGTGATATCTCACATAATGATGTAATAAATGCACTATTGATATGATATAATAACATCTTGATTTTTTTCCACATGCCATGGACAGAATGAGCAAATTATGTTAACAAAACCCATTTCTTTTAGCCTGTGAGATATTCTGTTTTATTTCATCTTTATCGAGATATGTTACACTTGGACAATCAAGGTAAATTCAGTTCTTATTGAGCGATCATGGTAAATTATGCTTTTTAAAATTTGCAGGTGTGGTGAAGTTAAAAAGTTTCTTAAAAAAAAACAAACCTAGATGTGTTTGCCTAAAACACAAACTTAACATATTTCACTAAAGCAGAAGCTTGTTTTGTTGCTAAGCAATTGCCTTGGTACAAGGACAGTAATTGTTAAAGAAAAAAATAAGCTTTTAGCAAACATTAATGCATTCCAGCGACTGCAATATGTACTTTTGTCCCTTTGAATTTGCATGCGTTGTTAGATTTGTGGATGTTTTGCTGTTAAAAGGTTGTTGTTGCTAGTCAGTTCTTACTGATGTTTTTGTGTTTATGTTGCACTTTAATTAGGCAACCAAAACATTTTTAATTATAGATTCTAATTTTAGACATTTCCAGCACTATCTAAGAAACCACAACAATTAAGAATATCTGTCATGGCCACTTTCCTATGGGTTACTATGTAGTTGCTAATATAGGCAGTGGCACCCAATTTTAAATGAAACGTCTTATCGCCATGTAAGTATAAACAATAAAAAATCTCATAACTGGGAGATATCATAGTCAACAATCACGGGCAATAGAAAATATAGTGGTGTTCACGAAAAGTATGCTGTCACTTTAATTAGGCACTGAATGTTTCTGTAACCATATTTTACAATTCTTCTTCTTGCATGATGACTATTGTATGTCTCCAGGCATAGAAACAAAATAAATCTTTATTTATCTATACACGTTTGGATGACCATACCAAGTTCAAAATTTTTGTAAACCATATACTCCCCGCCTAATTTATGCTTTGCACAGTGAAGATTACATAGGTGTGTACCTTCATTTGAAATATTATGAATGCACTTTCCCTTTTCTTAAATCAACTATTTGGATAATAATGGGTGTGAGATAGACATCCCCACCCTAGGAATTTTTGGAATATTAATTCCAATTCGCTATATCCTTTTCTTTCTCGTACATCACGGGACACAGAGCGGCATAGTCATTACTATGTGGGTTATATAGATACCTTCAGGTGCTGGCACTGGCAACTTCCAAAACCGGAAGTACCCTCCCCTATATAAGCCCCTCCCATCCGGGAGCACCTCAGTTTTTTGCCAGTGTCTAAGGTGTTGGCCAAGAAGTAACATGTGTTTTTCACTGAGCTTGCGTACAGGTTCTTTTGGGCCTCAGTAAGCTATTCCGGATCCGACCAAAAAAGCTTCATAGCTAAACGGTCGGTACCCGGGCCTTGCAGAGAAGAGCAAGGTTTTGCCTGTAATGCTTCTCTTAGGAGAGCTGGACCCTGGGATCCAGAGCTCTGGTCATACCCACGACCAAGATGTTTTCTGTGCAGGGTGCTATACAGGTCCAGGGGAGTGGAATCCTTGGGAACCCGGTCCCTGAAGGTTTAATTACAATGCCTGCCGTGATAGGTGAAGTTTGGGCTTCTGTGGACCAAACAGAGTCCTGCGGCGGGGAAAAGGTAAGTGGGGGCCCCTCAGGAACTTGGTTCTATTGAGGGGACCCCCAAGCCTAATATGTCTTTCTGCCTGTTACCTAACGGTATTCCCGCTAAATATTTTTGCATGCCTGTAACTACTAAAAAATGTAATATTTTTAATAGTGGTCAAGAAAAAAAAAAAATATATAGACTGCGGTACCTGTGTTAATCCACTAGAGGCCGCTGTGGAACGTTTCTTGTCATGTGGACTAGTTTCTTTTCATCAGAGCAAATCCAGGCAGATGGTGAGTTCTCTTGTGGGAAACTGCTTCCTCTGCCATGTTGCAATGCTCGTCCATCCCCCGGCCTGCGGCAAAAGGGGCCCTGGCTCTTGTCCCTAGTTTCCCTTTTCAAAAAAGAGCGCCGAAAGCGCACGTGCCCGCGCGCGTGCGCGTGCACGCGCCTCTATATATAGAGGTGAGCTGGGAAAGGGGGCGGAGCTTGGGGGATGACGCTCTGTGCGCGCCGCAGCGCTTCTGCGCATGTGCGGGCGTCCCAGCATGTTAAAAAACACAATTATGTGTTGTGAGCCGGCTATGGAGTGCAGAGACAGAGCTGGCAACATTTTTTTTAAAAAGGCATACAGCAAGCGGTTGATGCAGGCATCCCCATAGAAAGGCACATTAGTAGACACCAACTGTTTTTATAGCAGCATTTGTGCTAGACTATTGTCAGTAAGTGGTGTATTTCGGCTGGAATACCTCAGCTTTGGGCTTAGGAATATGCCGTCTAAAAACTCCGGGACTAAAAATCCCAGGAAGCATAGGGGGTCTCCATCGGGCTCTGAGGATCTTGGGCATGCTTCGGCTGCACCAATCTCCCCTGAAGAATCAGAGGTTAGTGACCGTAGAGCACCCTCAGGAGTACCTGGTACTGTGGCTGTCCTTAGTTCACCTGCTCCTGTGTATGTAACAGAGGAGGTTTTTTCCTCAGCTCTGGGAGGGCTGGAAGAGAGATTGTCAGCATTGATCGCTGCTTCCCTGTCACAGGGAAAAAGCGCTCGATCTCCGTCTCCTCCCTCAGAGTGCCTGTTAGCGGAGCAACAGTCCCATACAGGGATCGACCTACCTGAGGGGGATCAGGATGAGGTAGATTCTGTTGTAGAGGAATCAACAGTGGAAGAGCCATTCTCAGCATCACATGCTGAAAGATTATGGGTTCAGTCCCTGACTAACATGGTCCGATCAGCATTTAAAATGCCCCTTGCGGAGCCATCATCCACTTCTGTCTCCTCGTTGGGGTCGCTAAAAGCTCCCCAGACTGTTTGTTCCTTTCCGATCCATCCTTTACTGGAAGGGCTCATTTACCAGGATTGGGAGCATCCTGATAAAATATTTACTCCTCCCAAGAGATTTCAGGTGATCTATCCCATGGAGGATAAGTTTGTCAAAAAATGGAGGGTCCCTACAGTGGACGCAGCCATCTCTTGTGTGAATAAATCACTGACATGTCCAGTGGATAATGTCCAAATGTTCAAGGACCCAATAGATAAAAAATTAGAGTCCTTATTAAAATCTGCTTTTGCTACAGCAGGCTTGGTGACACAACCAGCAGTGGCAGCTATTGGGGTCTGCCAAGCAGTGAAGGATCAGTTGAAACAGGTCTTAAGGGACTTGCCAGATCAGCAGGCTCTTGTCCTAGCTGATCTACCTAGAGCCTTATGCTTTGCGGTGGACGCTATAAAGGATTCAATCCATCAGGCCTCCCGCCTTACGCTGTCTGTAGTACATATGCGCAGGCTTCTATGGCTCAAAAACTGGTCTGCTGAAGCTCCCTTTAAAAAATTGCTGGTCAGCTTCCCATTTCATGGTGAACGCTTATTCGGGGAAGACCTGGACAAATATATCCAGAAAATTTCCAGCGGTAAAAGTACACTTTTGCCGGTTAAAAACAGAGTTAGAGGCCCCTCTTTTAAGAGGGCTGCTTCTCCAGTCCCTAGGACATCGGCTGTGAAACAGTTCCGACGGCCTCCTCGGTCAAATCCCGGAGGTAAAAATCAGGGACAATTGCAGGGTAACAAGAAGCCCTGGAGCAGGAGAGGTACAAAACCTCCCCCAAAGTCAAATGCATGAAGGGTTGCCCCCACTCAATCGGGTGGGGGGAAGACTTCAGTTGTTCACAGAGACCTGGCGGGACACGATCAGAGACAGATGGGTGCTCTCCGCAGTAAGTCTGGGATACAAATTGGAGTTAAAAGACTCCCCTCCTTCCCACTTTATAAGGTCAAACGTGCCAAGGGATCCCCAGAAGAGAGGATCCCTCCTGTTGGCACTAGAACAATTATTGCTCCAAGCAGTAATTATAGAGGTTCCCCTGGAAGAATGGGGGTTCGGGTTTTACTCAAACCTCTTTACAGTCCCGAAGCCAAACGGGGACGTGAGGCCCATATTAAATCTAAAAGGGCTAAACAAATTCCTACATATCAGGACTTTCCGGATGGAGTCGATCCGATCGGTGGCCACTGCCCTACAAGGGGAGGAATGGTTAGCCTCGATCGACATCAAAGATGCTTATTTGCACATTCCTATCTTTCCAGCCCACCAAAAATTTCTACGCTTTGCGGTAGAAGGGCGCCATTTTCAGTTCAGAGCCTTACCCTTCGGTCTGGCCACAGCACCACGAGTGTTCACAAAAATTCTGGCCCCATTATTGGCCAATCTAAGAACACAAGGTGTAATGATAATGGCATATCTAGACGACTTGTTGCTGATAGACCACTCAGTGGAAAAACTAGAAGTGGTTGTTCACGAGACAATCGAGTATCTGGAATATCACGGTTGGATTATCAACCGAGACAAGTCAGCCCTAAAACCAGTCAAAAGTCTGGAATACTTGGGGCTAAGGCTGGATTCAGACCAGAGAAAAATTTTCTTGCCTCAAGAAAAGGGGTCGTCTTTGAGAGATTTGATCCACCTAGTGGGTACAAAAAGACAGCCATCCATACGCCTGTGCATGAGGCTGCTGGGAAAAATGGTGGCATCATTCGAAGCAGTACCCTACGGTCAATTCCATTCAAGGAATTTGCAAAGGGCCATACTGTCAGCCTGGAACAAAAAAGTTCAGGCCCTAGACTTACCAATGTCCTTGTCCCCTTCCGTTCGCAAGAGCCTCCGTTGGTGGTTGGTTCCCCAGAATCTGGAAAGAGGGAAATCCTTCAGTCCGATTTCTTGGAAGGTGGTCACTACAGATGCCAGCCTTATAGGCTGGGGAGCAGTACTGGAGCAATGGTCTCTCCAGGGCAGATGGTCGGATGCAGAAAAGGCCCTGCCCATCAATCTCTTAGAGATACGAGCAGCCCGGTATGCCCTAGTAGCATGGACATCCAAACTCCAAGGGTCCCCTGTCAGAATTCAATCGGACAATGCCACGGCAGTGGCATATATCAATCATCAGGGTGGCACCAGGAGTCGTGCAGCCCAGAGGGAAGTAAATTGCATCCTGAAATGGGCAGAAAGATATGTCCCAGCCATATCTGCGGTATTCATTCCAGGAGTGGAGAATTGGAAGGCGGACTTTCTAAGTCGCCAACAATTATGCCCAGGGGAATGGTCCCTTCATCCCGAGGTTTTCCGGACAATATGTCAGCGGTGGGGAACACCGGATGTAGATCTGCTAGCATCCAGATTCAACGCAAAAGTGGACAGGTTTGTCTCTTGGACAAGAGATCCCCTAGCTTGCGGCTCGGATGCCCTAGTGTTCCCTTGGGATCAGTTCAAGCTGATATATGCATTCCCACCGCCACAATTGTTACCTCGATTACTCCGCAGAATCAGGGTAGAAAAGAAACCAGTGATTCTGGTGGCTCCAGCGTGGCCCCGAAGAGCATGGTACGCGGAGATTGTAAAGATGTCTGTGCGGAGTCCTTGGACCCTCCCACATCGTCCGGACCTGCTTTCGCAAGGACCGATATACCACCCTTCCTTACCAGCCCTAGGTTTGACGGCCTGGCTATTGAAGCCCACATTCTAAAAAAGAGAGGGCTCTCTAATTCTGTGGTATCTACCATGATCAATGCCAGGAAGCCGGTATCCAGGCAGATCTACTATAGAATCTGGAAGGCGTACATCACCTGGTGTGAAGCCAAGAAATGGCATCCACGTAAGTACGTAATAGGTAGGATTCTGGACTTCCTACAATGGGCTGTAGATAGGAAGCTTGCCTTGAGTACTATCAAGGGTCAGATTTCGGCCTTGTCAATATTTTTTCAAAGGCCCTTGGCTTCGCATTCACTAGTCAAAGCCTTTATACAAGGAGTGATGCGTATTAGCCCTCCGGTTAATATTCCCATATGTCCATGGGACTTAAACCTGGTTCTGTCGGTTCTACAGAAACAACCATTTGAACCATTACAGCATATTTCCCTGGTTCTTCTCACCAGGAAATTGATTTTTCTAGTAGCCATTTGTTCGGCTAAAAGAGTGTCGGAATTAGCCGCTATGTCCTGTAGGGAGCCATATCTGGTTATCCATAAGGACAGAATAGTGTTACGTCCTCATCCAGCCTTTCTTCCTAAGGTGGTATCGAGGTTTCATTTGAACCAAGATGTGGTTCTTCCTTCTTTTTTCCCCAAACCTAGTTCGGTAGAGGAAAAGTTATTGCATTCTTTGGATGTAGTAAGAGCAGTTAAAGCTTATCTAAAAGCCACCGCTCAGATTCGCAGAACGGATACTTTGTTTATTCTGCCGGAAGGCCCCAGAAGGGGTCAGGCAGCGTCAAAATCTACTTTAGCCAAGTGGATTCGACAGGTCATAATGCAAGCCTATGGCTTGAGAAGGAGACCGCCTCCGTTCAAAGTTAGGGCGCACTCCACGAGAGCAGTTGGAACTTCATGGGCAGTGCATCACCAGGCCTCCCTGGCTCAGATCTGTAAGGCCGCAACATGGTCTTCAGTACACACGTTTACTAGGTTCTACCAGGTGGACGTTAGAAGTCAGGAGGATGTCGCCTTTGGGCGCAGTGTGTTGCAGGCCGCAAAAGATCCTCATGTCTGATAGCGCTCAGCTTATGTATGGTGTATCCCCCCCCCCTCATTGGGCATTGCTTTAGGACATCCCACATAGTAATGACTATGCCGCTCTGTGTCCCGTGATGTACGAGAAAGAAAATAGGATTTTTATAACAGCTTACCTGTAAAATCCTTTTCTTGGAGTACATCACGGGACACAGAGCTCCCACCCCTCTTTGGGGACACTTATTGCTTTGCTACAAAACTGAGGTGCTCCCGGATGGGAGGGGCTTATATAGGGGAGGGTACTTCCGGTTTTGGAAGTTGCCAGTGCCAGCACCTGAAGGTATCTATATAACCCACATAGTAATGACTATGCCGCTCTGTGTCCCGTGATGTACTCCAAGAAAAGGATTTTACAGGTAAGCTGTTATAAAAATCCTATTATCTAAACATATGTTTTTTTCCTTATGAAACAGTTTTTCTATGCTACTTCACTCTTCCTGGTTCCCACACTCGCCCGGGAGATTGCCTATTTTGGCCTTGAGACGCCCAGGTTTCTGGTGCCGGCTATGTGGGTGAGTTTTTTCCGCTTCTAAATGGATTATTCTACTTGGGTCTAAATCCGTAAATATTGAGGTATGTACCGAGGGGTTATACTATATCTTACCTTCATTTATATAGATACATCACAGTACACCATGAAGGTTGGTTATTAGTTATGTATGTTCTTTGATGCTAATATTGTATATCTGATTCATATGCTTTTTTGTAGATCATTTTCTGACCTAATATACTCCTGAAGAAGGGGATAACCCTGAAACATGTAGAGTGTGCAACTGGAAGAATAGTTTT
This sequence comes from Rana muscosa, assembly GCA_029206835.1. NCBI lineage: Eukaryota > Metazoa > Chordata > Amphibia > Anura > Ranidae > Rana > Rana muscosa. Next base: position 165,945,293 of record CM055125.1, on the reverse strand, counting down.
CGTGTATAACAGTGCGGAACCATCATGTACATATAATTTCTTCAATTTGTGTCAGAAAGGTGGATGCTCCACCTATAGCAGGATCCAGTGTCTAGTATCTACTCATGTAAGGATTTTTATTATGTATATTTTTGTATAATAAATTAATATTTTTTGTAAACTGACTTCTGTAAGTTCATATTGTACCATGAGAGTCCATGCCGCCTCCACAATATTCCAATTTCTTATAATTTTTGTAAACCAGATAAGTGGGTACTTGTACTAGGTTTATGTTATAAAACACTGAAATTATTATAACCCATTGTATGTTTTCTCTTTGGCTCTTGAAGTGGTAGAAAATACTAAACTAAACAAAAATTGTTAGTGCCACTCATAAGGTGCATATTTTAACCACTTAAGGACCAAGCCTCTTTTTGAGATTTGGTGTTTACAAGTTAAAAACTTTTTTTTTTTGCCAAATGACTTAGAACCCCCAAACATTATATATATATATATATATATATATATATATATATATATATATATATAATAAGACAACAGTAAAGTTAGCCCAATTTTTTTATATTGTGAAAGATAATGTTATGCCGAGTAAATTGATACCCAACATGTCACGCTTCAAAGGTGTGTCAAGCTTCTGGAATGGCGACAAACTTTTACCCTTAAAAATCTCCATGGGCGACGTTTCAATTTTTTTACAGGTTGCATGTTTTGAGTTACAGAGGAGGTATAGGGCTAGAATTATTGCTCTCGCTCTAACGATCGCGGCAATACCTCACATACGTGGTTTGAACACCGTTTTCATATGCGAGCGCTGCTCACGTATGCATTCACTTCTGCGCACGAGCTCGTCTGGATTTTTTTTTTTTCTTATTTCTTTTTCTTAATTTTTTTTATTTTGACACTGTTTTTAAAAAGAAAACAAATTTGGTCACTTTTATTCCTATTACAAGGAATGTAAACATCCCTTGTAATAGAAAAAAGCATGACAGGTCCTCTTAAATATGAGATCTTGTTTCAAAAGGATCTCAGATCTCATATTTAGACTAAAATGCAATGACGTTGCTTCCGCCCTGCAGTGATATGGAGATGGGTGGGAGCCATCTTTCCCTCACTCCGCTGCCGACAGCTCCGGAAAGTAGCGGAGGGCACCAGAGAGCGGAGGGAGGGGGGCCCTCTCCCGCAGCCCATAAAAGTGATCTTGCGGCGTACCCGCCACAGAGATGACTTTTATCTGAAAGAGGACCGCCCGCTGAAGAAGAGGATACCAGGGTTATGGTAGCTAGCTGCTACCATAACAACGGTAGTCCTCTTTAAAGTACCGACGTATAACAACGGCGGGCAGTCCGTAAGTGGTTAAATGATCTATTGCATTTCCCTGAGCCTTACTAAAGGGTTTTGGTACATCAAGTAGCAGTGTAGTTTTATACTCAAATCTAGTGATACTAAAAACTTAACTTTAAAGTGTTACTAAACCCAGGACCCTGCATTCACTATATCTGGTCTCCCACAGTACACAGAACATGGAAATGCAATTATTATTTAGAACAATGAAATGAAATTATTTTAGTAAATATAAATTGCTAAATACCTTTTCTCATCAGCAGTATATAGTAGTTTTATGACTTTTATCAGTGTCTGGTTAAAGCTTCTAGGAGGTGTTTTCATTCTACTCTGACTGTCCTATGAGGCTGTAGGACCCCTGACCCTCTGTCTGGACAGTGCTGATTGGCCCTGTGCCAACCACATGCACCCTCCCAAAAAAAAAAAAAAAACTCTCTAGCAATACACACCAAATGCAGCATGTGCCCCCAAGGCTCTGTACTGTCAGGAGATGGATTGGGGACTATGGAAGAAGGTTAGGATCAGAGAAGACAGAATCAAACATCCTTTTTATACTGTTAGGTTCAACAGTGAGTATAACAAACATGCTTTACTGAATATACAGACTGATTTTACTGTTGTGGGCTTAGTAACACTTTGATATTCTTTCTAGAAATTAAAGCTTTTGCTGAGGCAATTCACAAAAATATATGTATACAACATATGTTACCTTCTTAATACCATCTGTGGGGGGTATTTACTTAAGATGGAGAGTGCAAAATCTGGTGTAACTGCATAGAAATCAGCTTCCAGTTTTTATTGCCAAAGCTTAATTGAACAAGCTGAAGTTAGAAGCTGATTGGCTACCATGCACAACTGCACCAGGATTCTGAGTGCTCCAGTTTTAGTAAATCTACCCATATGTGTTTTATAATACATGTTATCAATATTGTTCATAATATGTGTAGCGACCTCACCTCTCACTCCCTCCTTCTCTTCTCAAACAATGGCTCTCGTCTAGGGGACCAGGGAGAAGAGTGTGGCGCACCACCAGCTCGTATCCTCTTATGTGCAGAGGTGTGAGCTATAACCTTTTACCTTCGGGCCTGTGCCCCTGTCCAGAGCCAAAACTTCCCTTGAGAATGACACTTTAACTCCCAGAAAGTCAAGTTCCACACCACTGAAAGTCCAACACTTATTTATTCTTCAGAGCAATAAATAGTCCTTTAAGAGCGACTGGTCAGACATAGAACAGAAAACAGTGAAGAGGAGGTCCAGGCACAAACTTGAACTTGGGTTTTCTCCTGTTCCGTTATAGCGTGAACAGGCTTGGCGCACAGTCGCTGCCACCGACCGTGAGGGGGTCTCTGCCACAGACCAGATGAATAAGGCCTCTGCCACAGACCTGGTTGTTGGGTCTCTGCCACCGACCTGATTCACGATGGGTCCCTGCCACAGACAATGAGAACTTGGACTACCTTCTATAGGAAATGGCCCCGGTCAGAGAGAGAACAACTATCCTGACAGTTACCAGAGGCCCCGCCGTCACCAGCAAATGCTGCACTGGGTCTTCGGAAGGGTCACCTCCCTGGCCTCCTCGTCCCAGATTCGGGTGTCCAACACCGGAGGACACCCTAGGAGCCCTCGATCTCTTACGGGACCCAGTCGAAGGTACTGGGCCCCAGGCCTCCAGGAAGTACCTCACCCCAGACTAAAGGTGTCTGGGGTGGAACCGCAACTCTGTCCCTGGGCCTAGGGCACCCGGAGACTCCACGTATATGCACCCAGGCTGAAGGTGCCTGGGCGCGGACCTCGTGCGGAAGATGTCTGCCCCTTTTATACCCTCTCCCAGCATGCACAGTGGGTTCCCTGCCCCGCTGTACTACTGCCGCGAGAGGACACAAAGGGCACAGCCCTCCAATGATGGTTCAACCCCAGCCTATGGCAACAGTGACACCTATAGGCCGCAGGGAACTAGACACCATTGATATCCTCCACTGACATAAATTGGTCCAGGAATCCTAACAATTGTTGCATCTGAGCCTGATACCACTCAGATGCCTCCCCTAAATATGACCACCCGCTACATATGTAACTGCACTCATGCTATATGTATGAACAATAAAAGTGTAGTGCAACCCTCAAACGTATAATATCATATACAATAATCAAATTCCAGGATATGTGCTAATATTAAAATATAATAACAAAGTCCATTCAATATCTTCTCTAAATAAAGTCCAAAAAGCCACCACAGGTGTATATAAGAAGTGTATCTTGATGTTCAAAATAAACTAAAAGTGCCACACGTGCCACCACCAGAGAAAGAAATGGCTGCTCACCTCCCGGCTTTGACCACTGAATAAACAGTAAGGTCATAGTAAGCTTGTCCCCCACTGGGCTAAATCCCACGTTGATATCTGGATAATCTCCCTTCACTCCAAAGACTATGATTTCCTGGATTGACCTCACCCAGAGTCTCCAAAAGTAAAGGTATATGCATACAGAAACAAAAAGGAAAAAACATCTAGATGTTCAATAACATGAATTAAAAAAACACTTACAACAATATCACTATGCCAGTGCTAGCACTCTGACAGATCGGCATTAGCCGTTTACACGATGACCGCTTGATGATGTCACATGCTGGTGGTCGTGCTTTGTGGATGTTTCATTTACTTCTCATTGTAAGTTTTTAAATATACTGCATGAGGCTTCTCCTTCTTTTGGTTTTAAATGGTATTTGATCTGGAGTACTTGTCAGTGGATCTTGCGAGTTGCCTATGTGATTCCTGTGTGATGCAAATGTGTTTGGAATTCAGATAGTGGAGGCATCCATTTCCTTCATTGAGAGGTCTTTCATTTAAGATCATATCCATCCTGTATGAGGCTAGGTTATAGGCAAGCACTTTTGGCACATCTTTGCCTTTATTGGTCACTAACCACTATAAAGCACTTGGAATCATTTATGTGAAGTTGGACTTTCTGTTTGAATATTTTATTATGTTTTCATAAGGCATAGCAAAGGTCAAAAGAATAGTACCATTCAAACAGTATTAGTAAAATACAATGTGGAGAAGTGCCGTATAGATACAATTAGAATTACCAATGTGTCACGGTCTGGATTCAGGCTCAGAGGCCAGTAGCTATAGCAGCAGAGCAGGTATTCACACAGGTCACCCTGGCTGATGACACGGGTTCACCTGAGGTGCGGAGTCTAAGCACTGACCGGTATTCACCAGGGCTCCTAATGGTGGAGATGGGCTTCGCTGTGTGTCAGTGCCAGGTCGCGGTCCTCAGGTTAGCCCCACCAGGAGGTGAGCAAGCCGGGGTTCCGGAAGCAGATAATACAGGTAGGGATCAAGCAGAAGCATAGTCGGGGACGAGCCAAAAGTCGGTAACAGATAGTTGCAGGTTGGGATTCAGCAGAAGCGTAGTCGGGGACGAGCCAAAAGTCGGTAGTGAGTGGTAGCAAAGATGCTGTCGGCAGCAGGAGACAGGAGCAAGATATTGGCTGGTGAAGACACAATATTCTAGCAACCAGGAAGTGCATGGACATGGCTTAAATCAGGAAGTTCATGGGAGGAGCAAGGGGTTCAAGGTTCAAGGCAAACAAGATTCAGGACAAGATCATTCAAGGAATTGTCCAATGAGCTGGCCAGCATTCCAGGTGGCTCAGCAAGTAGAGACACCACCAAACACACATGAGGTCCCAGGTTCAAGCCCAGGTCCTAACAGTACTCCCCTCCTCCCAGGATGTCCCCTGGACCTCTTAGGGCCAGGTTTCTAAGGAAACCTCTGGTGGAATTCCCTTGTTAATCTAGGGACTTGAACATTCTTTTCAGGCTCCCAAGAATTCTCTTCTGGCCAATATCCTTCCCATTGAACCAAATATTGCAATTTGTTCCTAAAGATCCTGGAGTCAAGAATTTTTTCCACCACAAATTCTTCTTCACCCTGTACCTCAACAGGTGGAGGAGGATGATGAATTCTTCCAGAAAAGGTATTTTCATGAAACGGTTTGAGTAGCAATACATGAAAAACAGGGTGAATCTTCATATTGTCGGGAAGTTTTAGACGAAAGGTGACCGGGTTGATTTGAGCAGAAATCTCAAAAGGTCCCATAAACTTTTGACCCAACTTAGCAAATGGAACCTGAACCATTACATTTTTGGTAGATAACCTGTCACCTACCTGAAAGGTGGGAATAGACCTACGGTGTCTGTCAGCGGCCTTCTTGTAATATTCCTGCACCTTCTTCAATGTATCAGTCAATTTCTCCTGGACCTCATGTAATGAAGTTAGTCTGTTGGTAACAGCAGGAATTGAAGTTGAGATAGGGAGATCAGGAATAAAAACTGGATGATACCCAGTGTTTAAGAAAAAAGGGCTTTGGGAAGTGGAGCTATGTTTAGAGTTATTATAAGCAAACTCTGCCGTAGGAAGGTAGTCCACCCAGTCATCCTGGAGATAACTCACAAAACATCAAAGGAATTGCTCCAGAGTTTGATTGGTCCTCTTGGTCTGACCATTAGACTGCGGATGAAAAGCTGAGGACAGATTCATTGTTACACCCAAAACTGAGCAAAAACTTCTCCAAAATTTTGAGGTAAACTGTACCCCTCTGTCAGACACCACATCATCAGGAATTCCATGAAGTTTAAAAACTTCTCTAACCATTACCTCAGCAGTATGTTCGGCGGACGGTACCCCCTTAACTGGAATAAAATGAGCCATCTTAGTGAGACGGTCAATGACTACCAGAATGGTGGTCATCCCTTTTGAAAGAGGAAGATCGACCACAAAGTCCATATAAATTTACCAACATGGCCTAGATGGAACAGGCAGTGGTAGAAGTAACCCCAGAGGAGAAGATCGGGGTGTCTTATTGCGAGCACAGGTTAGACATGAAGCCACATATCTCTTTGCATCTTTCTTGTACCCAGGCCACCAAAAGGAACGTGATAAGAGTTCTTCTGTCTTGGAAACCCCAAAGTGACCAGCAAGTTTAGAGTCGTGTACCAACCTGAGGGCTTCTACCCAAACTGATTCAGGTACATAGAGGCAATGCACTTGAGTCCAAAAACCATTGTTGTACTTGAGGTTTATGTCTTTAGGAGGATTATTAAGAAGTGGGTCATTCTCATACCCTTCCTTGAGGAGATTAACAAATGTCTTCGAACTCGTGGCCCCTAGAAAGTTCCTTTGAGGCAGGATTGTACATTCAGAGTTGCTTTCCTGGAGAGGCCCAGGCAACATCCGTGATAGGGCATCAGCCTTGCCATTCCTTGACCCAGGGCGGTATGAGATAACAAAATTGAACCTGGAGAAGAAAAGAGTCCAACGTGCTTGTCTAGATGACCCTCAATAGAAGAACGATACCCGATCAATACACTACCCCAATAAATTCTAAATTTCTATGATCTGTGAGAACGGTTACAGGGTGCTTAGCACCTTCCAGCAGATGCCTCCATTCAGAAAATGCTTCCTTAATTGCCAGCAGCTCCTTGTTTCCAATGTCATAATTCTTCTCGGCTGAAGACATCAGTTCGAGAGAAATAAGCGCAAGGATGAAGCTGCATCTTTTCTCCAATTCGCTGAGAAAGGATAGCTCCCACAGCAGAATTGGAAACATCAACCTCTACAATGAAAGGTAGTTCTGGATCTGGATGTACCAGTATTGGTGCAGAAGTAAAAAGAGTTTTCAGTCTTCTAAAAGCAGCCTGTGCCTCAGGTGACCACAAGAAGGGCATCCCTTTTTTTGTCAGCTGTGTAATTGGAGCAATTACCTTGGAGAAATTCCTTATAAATCTTCTGTAAAAGTTGGCAAATCCAACAAATCGCTGTATCTCCTTAACATTCCTAGGGACAGGCCAATCCACCACTGCTTTGATCTTATCAGGATCCATGCTTATCCCTTCAGAAGAAATTATGTATCCCAAGAACTGGATCTGAGTCTGTTCAAACTCGCATTTCTCTAGTTTGATGTAAAGTTGATTCCGCCTTAGTCTCTCGAAAACAATACAGACATGCTTGCGGTGTTCTTCCAAAGTATCAGAGAAAATGAGAATGTCATCCAAATATGCTATTACAAACTGATCAAGCAAATCTCGAAAAGGTGCCGTTTGGTGCGCATAGCCCCAAAAGACGGCGGATGCACAGCAAAGATTCTTGCGTGCTCCGCCAGAAGGGCAATGCAAGGCAACCAAACAAATGCTGATTATCTCCCCCCGCGGGGCCACATATCAACCGGGCGGTCACATGAGCCCGGATCTCACTGAAAACTAGAAGCACCCCCTGTCACTGAGAACCATGGCGCCATGCCCATAGTCTTCATGCAAAAGACACAGAACCTAGGGGAGCCCTCTAGTGGGAAACATTCATAGAGTACTCACATTGTGTCTCCATTGAAAAGTTTCACCAGAAATGGAGGATTCTCCATGAAAGGATGTAGCTGTCAAAATTATATGACAAACATTTATTATTTGAATAGTATAGGTATATAGAAAATTGTTTATCTTTTAAATCAATAGTATGTCTATTCTATACACGCTCACCACAAAATTTCTCATGAGATCACATAATCCTATTTACATGGTATCTGACACACCACAGGATAGCTAAATCCTCCCCACAAAGTCATAATACCTGTTGAAGGAAATGTAGTGCTGTGGGAACATTGTACCATATACTCTGGTCTTGCCCTAATATAAACTCCTTCTGGAAGGGAGTGTATGGTACAATTGCACAAGTACTGAATATTAAATTATGCATGTCACCAGGAAATGCACTTTTATCCTTGGACATACCTGTAGATTTAGTTCCACCAGAAGCCAGAACTATAGCCATACACATTATTCTGAGGGCAAGACTGACAATAATGCACCATTGGAGGGATCACCTGACCCCGTCACTTCAAGAAGTAATAACTACAACTAAAACTCATGCAGCATACGAGATGTCATATGCCTCAACCCAAAACAATCATTGTAAAGCCAATAAAATATGGTACACAATCAAACATAAGAGCTAAATGAATCACTAACATGCCATATTGTATTACCCAAAGAGAAATGACAATCTGACTGTGTTTTTTTTCCCCGTAATTTTCGGTTATTTTATTTTATCCTTTTATATTCTTTGAATATTAATCTACTCTTAGTACTTAGACTTAAGCCCTGTACACACGATCGGATTTCCTATGGATTTTAAACTGATGGATTTTTCCATCGGAAATCCGATGAAGCTGACTTCCATCAGTCTTGCCTACACACCATCAGTCAAAAAAACGATCGTCCCAAACGAATTAAGTTCAATGCTTCTGAGCATGCGTCGACTTGATTCTGAGCATGCGTGGGTTTTTTATCAGATGGATTTCCACACAGACGATCGGATTTTGCTATCGTTTTTTTTCCCATCGGATAAATTTAAAACATGTTCTATTTTGTAACACCGATGGAAAAAAGACAGATGGGGCCCATACACAATCGGTTTGTCCGATGAAAAAAGTCCATCGGACTGATTTCATCTGTAAAACCGATCGTGTGTACAGGGCTTAACACTAGATATCATCTAATAATGATTATGAACAGATAGCGATACAACCCCACATTAATGTCTAATACGGACAAGTTTTGATATTTGGTTAAAAGAGGTGCAATAACCCTCAAGGGGGGATTGGGAGATGCCGCTCTCCTCCTGGGCGCAGCTTGTTCCTGATTGGGGTGTCCGAGTAGGGGAGCTGTGTTCCTCGCCCTTTGTTCAACAAGTTATATATTTAATGTCATAATTATTACCTTAGTTTATCTATTATGTATAGCTTTTGTTATTGAATAATCCTGATGTCTGTGTCACATATTGAGGAAATTCATGTCTAAGTGACGTTCTCTTTTTCTAATTATATGTTAGTTACGTATGTAAAATTTTCAATAAAAATACATTAAAATTAAATATACTAGAGAGTACAATTAGGATCGAACAACGCTATCATAACAATATTATTATAAGTGTTTGAGAGAAGTTACCTATAAGAGCCGGTTCACACAGGGGTGCCCTGGGATCCGACTTGAAGTCGTCCCAAGTCACACTGTTGAGAAAAGCAATGTAAGTGAATGGAGCTGTCTTAATGTACACTACTGAAGTCGCTCCGACTTCAGAAAAGGTTCATGTACTACTTTAATCTGACTTCTAGGCGACTTGTACCCATTGATTTCAATGGAAGTCGCCTCCAAGTCGGATCCCTGTTCATAGTGAGGCAACTTTACAGGAAGTCGCACCTGTGTGAACAGGCTCTAAGGCAAACCCCTCCCCCCCACAGAGCTGGTATTTGGTATAAATCATGAGGGGAAAATCCACGCCAAATTTTAAATAAAAAACCAGCATGGGTACCCCTCCAAGAGCATACCAGGTCCTTAGGTCTGGTATGGATTTCAAGGGGAAAGAAGAAGGGAAAAAGCAACGCCTTCTAAGCGTAGCAGTGAAAATGTTTTATTTAAAAGTTACATAAAAATAGGAAATGCACTCACAAACGAGCAATAATATAGGGTTTATCTGATACATTCATCATCCGCTCATTCCCGGAGGCTGCTGGTGCCCTGATGTTGGAGAACGGGATCTCTGTATGTCCTCTCCAATGTCGGCAGCGGTGGTGGAATCCAGCGCTCACGGCAAGCAGGGATGGAAAACAGTATTCCCTGGAACACAGCCGCAGATGTCGTCACTTCCGGGTGTAGGGTCAGCGGGGACCCTACACCTGGAAGTGACGACATCTGGATAAGGGTCTGTTATGGATTTTGGGGGGACCATCACGCCGTTTTTTCGGCATAGGGGGTTCCCCTTGAAATCCATACCAGACCTAAGGGGTTGGTATGCTCTTGGAGGGGAACCCATGCCGGTTTTTTATTTAAAATTTGACGGAAAAGTCTGACGGAATTTTTTCCGTAGGAGTTTAGAAATAGAACATGTTTTATTTTTTTCCTATGGAATAAAATCCTATAGGAAATTCTGATCGTCTGTGTGGAACTCCGACGAAGAAAAAACCATGCATGCTCAGAATCAAGTCGACGCATTATCGGAAGCATTGAACTTAATTTTTCTCGGCTCGTCGTAGTGTTTTACTACACCGCATTTTGGACGGTCGGAATTTGGTCTGACAGTTTGTATGCAAGACAGCTTGAATAGAATTCCTACGGAAAATTCCATCAGATTTTATCCCATAGGAAATTCTGATTGTGTGTACAAGGCATAAGTCTTCAATTTCTTCAGGAATACCACGTACCGTATTTATCGGCGTATAACACGCACTTTTTTCCCCTTAAAATCAGGGGAAAATCGTGGGTGCGTGTTATACGCCGATACCCACTGATCCCGGCGATCTCCGCTGACTGAGCGGAGCGCAGCGATCGCCGCCGAGATACACATAGCCGAGTGTACTCGGCTATACTCGGCTTTTCTCGGCTCTGCTCACAGTCACGCCCAGTCCCGCCATTGGACCTGTGATATGTCCATCATAGGGCGGGACTTGGGGTGACTGTGAGCGGAGCCGAGAAAAGCCGAGTATAGCCGAGTACACTCGGCTATGTGTATCTCGGCGGCGGCTCCGCCCAGTCCCTGCGTCTCTGCGTCCCTGCGTTCTCGGCGGCGTTCGCCCCGCTCCGCCTAGTCTCTGCGGCGATCTCGGCGGCGCCAATTTTGAAAACTGGGGCAAGGCTGCACTTAGCAAAGGCTGCACTGGACACTGGGCAAAGCTACACTGGGCAAAGGCTGCACTGGACAAAGCTGCACTGGACACTGGGCAAAGGCTGCACTGGGCAAAGGCTGCACTGGACACTGGGCAAAGCTGCACTGGACACTGGGCAAAGGCTGCACTGGACAAAGCTGCACTGGACACTGAGCAAAGCTGCACTGGACACTGGGCAAAGGCTGCAATGGACACTGCTGACAAGGCTGCAACGGACACTGCTGACAAGGCTGCATTTAAATGTAAGTTTTTTTTTTTTCCTTAAACTTCCCTCCTAAAAGTTTTTTTCACTAAAATTCCCTCCTAAACTTGGGGTGCGTGTTATACGCCGATAAATACGGTATTCATAAATTCGATCGTCTAGCCCTATTTTTAAAATCTTTCGGTCGGTTTTGCAGAATAAAATAATCATCTTTAAGGGTTTCCAATTCTTCTGTATGTGTTGATATAGTAATGTCAATTTCATCCACCCTCTGCTCCAAAATAGACATGCGTCTGCCTACCTCACGAATCTCACGAGTAAGTTTGTCAGTAATGGCATCTGAGGTAATCTGCAGTGCCTTATGTAATACCCTTTCAAACTGGGTAAGCAAGTCAGGGCCAATTGCAGAGTGTTGCAGGGATATAGAGGTCATACCTGTATCTATAACAGGTTCCCTGTTTTGTTTTGAGGAGGGAAACTTGTGCTGCTTCTGTGTGCCCAGCTGTGAGGTTAGGTGAGGCTGTGCTGCCGCCATTTTAGATGCTGCTTTTGTCAGTGATACCTGAGGCTTTATCACTTCAATTTTCGTGTGATATGCATGCCCTCAAAATATGTTCCTCTACTTCAGGGATAATGTAGACGCTGTGTGGATAATTTTTACCCGGTATGGGTCGTTACATCAGGCTGTCATTTCCCGGTCGGTGCGGAGCTCTAGGTAAACATGTCTTACCTAGACGGCTTTGCGCATGCCCCTCCGTGAAGTGGAACTTTCACACTTGCTCATTGCCTTTAATTTTTCAGAAAAAAAAATTGCACATTTGTGAAAAAGCATATGTCATAAGGTTGTTTATTTGTCATTGAGCACTTATAGGTATTTGGAAACAATTAACATTTTGTTTATATATTTAAAAATTAGAATATATGATGTGTTTCTAGGATTTATGCTCACTTGATACACATTTTTTTTATTCACATTTATTAAAAAAAAAATAGTTTTGAGCATTTAAAGGGACATACACACTTTTTCTTTGTGTATTTTATTTTAGTCCGGTATTCAGGATCTGTTAGGCGCAGCAGTCTGGGTGTATTTTAAACTAAACGCAATGTCTTTTTTTATTTTATTTTGGACTTCGAACATGTCTGCCTTTATTCATATCCATTACATGGAAGGGGATAAAATTTGTAGATTACACAAGAATGAAAACTTTGTGTTTTTCTTTCAGTTCATCTCATAGGAAGTATTAGGGGCACTGCATTTCTGGCAAGATCAACAGGTATTTTCTGTTTTTCCCAAAAAAATTGTCAGCCTGAAAAAATCAGCTAATGCAGCCACAACGTCTAAGGACTGGTAATCTACAGTATATTTATTGTTTGGGCTTAGTTATTCTTTAAAGGAGTTGTAAAGGTACATTTTTTATTTTCTAAATAGGTTCCTTTAAGCTAGTGCATTGTTGCTTCACTTACCTTTTCCTTTGATTTACCTTCTAAAGGTTTGTTTTCTTTGTCAGAATTTCTCACTTCCTGTTTCTCCTCACTGAACTCCACACCATCATCCGAGTGGTGTGGAGTCATCCAGAACAGCTTACTGAACAGCTTACTGAGGATAAACAGGAAGTGAGAAATTCAGACAAAGAAAACAAAGAAAAAAAATATTTAGAAGGGAAATCTAAGGAAAAGGTAAGTGAAGCAACAATGCACTAGCTTAAAGGAACCTATTTAGAAAATAAAAAATGTACCTTTACAACTCCTTTAACTCTTCTTTAACCACTTGCTGACCAGCTTCCATCATTATACTGTGGCAGGTCGGCTTATTCCTACAAATCGCCGTAGAGCGACAGCGACGCCCGCTGCATGGCGGGGGACCTAATGCGCATGGCCGGGAAGCCAGGATGTCCGACGGCCCCTCGTGATTGCAGGAACGAGAGCTAGAACGGGGATCTGTCAATGTAAACAGACAGATCCCCATTCTGACAGGGGAGGAGAGACAGATCTGCTGTTCCTAGTAATTAGGAACAACGATCTCTCTCCTCCTCCAGTCAGTCCCATCCCCCCACAGTTAAACACCTCCCAGGGAACACATTTAACCCCTTGATCTCCCCCTAGTGTTAACCCTTTCCCTGCCGGTGACATTTACACAGTATTCAGTGCATTTTTATAGCACTGATTGCTGTATAGGTGTCAATGGTCCCAAAAAAGTGTCAAAGGTGTCTGATCTGTCCGCCGTAATGTCGCAGTCCCACTAAAAATCGCAGATCACCGCCGTTACTAGTAAGAAATAATAATAATAAAAATGCTATAAATCTATTCCCTATTTTGTAGATGCTATAACTCTTGCACAACCCAATTAATATAGGCTTATTGTGATTTTTTACCAAAAACATGTAGAAGAATAAATAGCGGCTTAAACTGATGAAGATTTTTTTTGGGGGGATATTTATTATAGCAAAAATAAAACAATATATATATATTTTTTTTAATTGAAGCTCTTTTTTTTGTTTATAGCACAAAAAATAACCTCAGAGGTGATCAAATACCACCAAAAGAAAGCACTATTTGTGAGAAAAAAAGGACAGCGCAATTGTCAGTTAAAACGACGCAGTGCCGTATCGCATAAAATGGCCTGGTCATTAAGGGGGAAAATCGGTCTGTAAGTGGTTAAGCACCTATGGACAGGAGTTTCTTAAGCCATAATATCATAAGCATATCGATTTCACTTATTCAGCCTGTGGACTGAACAAAATATATCAAATAGAATTCTCTATCCACGCCTACATATGGATAAATATCCTGCAGTAGGCTACTGTATTCTGACAGCCAGAACAGTGGACTGTCAGAAAGTCCAAACTGACTGGGTGCATGCAGGGTACGGTCAACAATTTTCCATCCTTCTCCTTTCACAAATGTTGGTTGAAAATTTGATTCAGATGGGGCCACCCACAATACTGAATCAGCCAAAATTTGACCTGTGTATGGCCAGCTTTAGATGTAGTTTTATACTGACTTTATGTAAGTAATAAACAAATTAATACCTAATTCCAGACACAATAGGGACTCATTTACACTTGCTTCAACTTTAACACACATTAAATCACCTATTGCTTCAACATGCTTTATTTCATGTGTTTTTTATGCTTTGGTGATGCTTCTGTAATGCTCCTGTGATGCTTTTTTGAATCTTTAATGAAGTTTGGCCAATGTCCTGAGTCTGTGTTGGTTTTCTTTTTTGTTTTAAAGGAGCCCAGTAGAATCCCACTCAGCAGATCCCCAGCTTATTAGTACCCCTGTTCACCAGATCCCCATCTTATTTAAACCTTCATTCAGCAGATCCCTTGCTCAGTAGCACCCCCAGCTCTGCTCAGTGGTACTCCCAGCTTTGTTGATCACGCAGTCAGTAGTAAACCCCAGCTCTGTTGATCCCCTGCTCAGTAGCAACCCCCAGCTCTGATGATCCTCCACTCAGTAATAACCCTTAGCTCTGCTGATCCCTCACTCAGTAATAACCCCCAGCTCTGCTGATCCCCCACCCAGTAGTAACCCCCAGCTCTGCTGATTCTCTGGTTTGCTGTTCCTCCACTCTCTCTGGTCCCTGGTTACTTCCCGCTATATTGCTCCAACTCTTCACAACATGTGTGAAATTTGCTAATTTCTCCTACTCTAGTCCCGCAGCTCTGCAGACCCTCTGCCGCTCACTCCTCTCTCTCTGGTCCCCACTTACCTTCTGGTATAGCACTCCCATGTTGTACACCACATGTATCATCTGCTGGTTTCACCACTCATGTCTGGACCCTGCTCACATTCCTGCTGCTCCACGCTGCACACCAGATGCAATGTCTGCACCAGACACTTCCAGGATTAGACATGTGCTGAATGAAAAAAATTGGTTTTATTTTGGATAGATTCATTATGTTACTAATTTAGTTTTGTTGATTCATTTCAGAATTTGTTTAGTTTTGTTTTGTTTAAATTCATACATTTTCTAACAAATTCCAAATCTTTTGAACCATTCAAATTGGTCTAACAATTATCAACCGATTCTAATTCTGTGTGAGCTTTGATGGCTGATGATTCTTGTACAATATTCACTGACCACATTACTATGTGGGTACGATACATCGATGATGTTTTCTTGATCTGGGATGGACCAATGGAGATGCTATCAGCGTTTCTCAATAGGTTGAACAAAAATCAATTCAATCTAGCATTTACGATGATGCATGATGCTGATGAGATAACTTTCCTCGATGTTACTGTTTTCCGGGGGAAGGAAGGGGCAATACAGACACGTCTCTTTCGGAAAGCTACGACGGGCAACTCCTTGCTGCACGCATCTAGCTTCCATCCCAACCCACTTATGGCGTCGATACCATTTAGCCAATATCTTCGCATAAGACGAAATTGTTCAGATATGGACATTTTTCGAACAGAGGCAAAAAAACTACAAATGCGTCTCTTGGAGAGAGGCTATTCTAAGACCTGCCTCAAAAAGGCATACAAAAAATCTCTGATAAAGACACGATGCGAACTTCTATATTCACGGAAACCTGAAAAAGAACGTCCTAGCAATAGTGAAACCAGATTGATAATATCATTCTCTAATCAGCATAATAAGATCCGCAATGTCATTGAAAAATATTGGCACCTTCTGTCTATGGACTCTAATCTGGGCAGATTTGTGACCACCAAACCATCCATCACTTTTAGGCGGGCAACTTCCATTCGTGATCGAGTGGTTCACAGTGAATTCACGGGTGAAAACCGGGGGGATCCATGTAAAATCAAGGGAACCTACACCTGTGGAGGCTGTAGTTTTTGTCGCTATATACATGTGGGACCTACGTGTATACTGCCTAGTGGAAGGACTTTTAAATCTGCTCACTATGCCAACTGCAACACCAAGGGGGTAGTATACCTCCTGCTCTGTGAATGTGGCTCTTTCTATGTTGGGAAGACCAAAGTAGAGCTACGAACAAGAATGACCAAACATATATGGAGCATGAAGGGATGCAATCCTGACTTCCCTTTGGGAAGACACACCATTGCTCTTCATAATGGGACTTTCCCCAAGGTCAAATTCATAGTACTTGACAGAGTGCATCCAAATGCACGAGGAGGTGACTGGAACAAGCTACTGTTACAGAGAGAGTTGAGATGGATCTTTCTCCTCCATGCCACCACCTTCCCCGGCCTCAATGAGGCTGTCAATTACAGGCCCTTCTTGGAGGGTTTTGTATCGGGAGGCATGGAGAAATAAGATCTGTCCAACAATCAGTTGGGATTTTGTGTTGCACATGTTGGAATACTTATTTCATTGTATGTTATAATTTGATTTAATCCTATGGAGTTTCTTGCAATCAAAACAATTTCTGTGTTTGCAAACAATGCCTATTTCTGTTAATCAGGATTTGGAGGTATGTCCCATGTGTTCTCACAGGGATGCCCGCTTCATATTTTATGTATGTAGTAATCAATTTTTTTGTATTCTCAGATTTATATGTTTGTTTTTATTTTTAATTTTATGCAATTTATGATTTGGTGATATTTACTCACTTCTGCAGCTGCCTATTTATCTCTATTCCGTTTGGATACATTTTGTGGCTATTGGCCCTTAATACAAATACTTTTCAGTAGTTTATGAAATCTGTATTGGCCTGTTCAAGATTGAACAGCAGTGGTGGCAATTATGGGGCCTTTTGCTGCGCACGTTTCCCTGTCTGGATTCGATCCCGGCACACGTAGGCCTCTCCGGCTGCTGGCCGGATCTCTTATGGATGCTGCCATCTGTATGAGCCGGCTTTTTGCGTCGGTTTGGCCTATTTTTTGCGGCACTGCCACTCATGCAACCTGGGACCATCTGACGTCTGACGGCCTCTCCGTTTCCATTCGTCCACTGGGATCATGTGTGAATCCCTTGTGCCGCACTCATGTGTCGGTGGGGGCGTGGCGCATGACGTGGCTCTCACTCACTGGCTATCTCGCCTTTGGGGGGAGGACTTGGTGGTGCGCCGCGCGCCCGGGGGACCGCAGCATTCTAATGACAGGGCACACGTGGTGTTTGACACCCACGTGTATCGCTGAGGAAGCCAATCACTGTGCCTTGATGCTCTTTAAAAGCGACAAAGTCAGTCCTTCAATAGTGCTGTGGCTGATGGGGAGAGAGCACGTGGGGCAGGACAATAACCAGGTGAGATGTGATTTTTTGATCTTCAACTCGTGGCGGTGACTTTTTGGCAATATTAGCAGATGACTATCATCCCCCACTCTGGGTCCATTTGAGACCACAAATGTAGGGTGATACTACAAATGCATCAAGTAATGATGCAATCTTGTGTCTTTTCTTTTGTCTCTCCTCTCATATAGACTCCATAGGCAATTTTGCTTGATGAGTGGACTTGCAATACAAGATAGGGAGTTGGTCTCCCTTTCCTCCGTTTTCCGTGTATGCTGGATCTGTGAGGATCTGTGAGGACTCCACCTGTATCTTGTTTTTTCCTTCTTGTGGGAGCTGTGCATACTACACCTAAAGTTCTCCATATTGTCTATCTGCATGCCCCTTCCCTCATCTCCCCATTTCCCATAATTATACAGTATTTTGGGAAGAGGTAAGAAAAATCTATCCAATATCCATGTGAATTCCACTTGATTTCCATCTTGTGTCAACAATATATTTATATTTTTTATACTATTAACCCTTGAATCCCTCCCCTTGGGGAAAAGGGTATAAATTTTGGGACAATACCATATAGTGTACAATATGCTTCTTTGACGCATTTATGTGCATTAATCCATAATTAATTTGAGAATTTTTCTTTTTACCTCAGGTATATTGATTTTTCTATGCTTCCCTTTGGAGACGTTTGCGGTCCCGGGTCGCTGTCTGGACATCGCATGTGCGCAGTTTCCACCCATTTCCCCATATAGGGGATTTTTTCACCACTTGTTTTCAAACCATAACCCTTGTGTTTTCTGGGTGTTGTGGTTCTATGATGACTGATATATAAGCTTGATATATGGCTGCAGAGGTGAGTACTCTGCCAATTGGGTGTTTTCCATGCTCACCCTCATTTGCATATTTATTGTTTATGTTTTGTTTTGTGTTTTATGTTTAATGAATGCCATCATATGAGACAACTGTATTCTTCTCTGTTTTAGATTTCAATTCTGAATTATATGTCGGATTATCCCTGAAGAAGGAGTTATCTCCGTAACGCGTAGGATCTGACCTATATAATTACTATTCCAATTTTCATATAATTGTGCACTAGCATTGCAGTCTAGGGTATAATCCTTTCCCCTGGGCATGCGATGCATTGGGCATAATTCAACATCTATTATATTGATTCATTGATTGTATTTTCTGCATATATCAAGTCTTTTTTATTGGCCTACAATTTTATGTAATCATACTTTCTACTTTTGTAATAAATTATTTTTATACTCTACCCTAGTGGTTATGTAAATTCATGCCTATAAAGTCCCGCCCTGTGAGGGGAAACTTTTGTATTGTAATTCTGTGTGAAGAATAGCTGGTTGTTAACCACTTAACGACCGCTCACTGTATATATACATCGGCACAATGGCACCGACAGGCAAAATCACGTACAGTGTACGTGATTGCCTTTGTACAGTTGGGGGGTCCAATCGGACCCCCCTTCTGTACAGTGAGCGGTCGGAATTCGTTCGATTCCGGCCACCCCCCCGCGATCGCTCCTGGTGAATGAGAATGCCCCCTCTGCCTGTGTAATGTAAACACAGGCAGAGGAAGCAGGAGGAAGTGATGTCATCTCTTGTGCGGCGCTAACATATACCGAGCGCCGTACAAGAGAAGACATCAAGGTTAGTGCACAAACACTACACTAACACCAGCACACATAGGCACATAAATCGCCCCCCCCAGGCCCCCCCAGATCACCCCCCAGCCCCCAGTCACAGTGTCACTGATTGCAGTGACCATTTAT
Organism: Rana muscosa; assembly: GCA_029206835.1. Lineage (NCBI taxonomy): Eukaryota > Metazoa > Chordata > Amphibia > Anura > Ranidae > Rana > Rana muscosa. The sequence goes on along the minus strand of CM055125.1, from coordinate 165,926,077 downwards.
TTACTGATCACTGCAATCAGTGACATTTGTGACTGTAAAAGTGTCACTACAGTTTAGTTTTAGGTCCAGTGTAGCCCCCTACCCCCCCCCTAATAAAGGTTTAACCCCTTGATCACCCCCCAGATAACTCTTTCATCCCCTAGCACCGCCGTCGCTAAGCGATCATTTTTCTGATCGCTGTCTTAGCGTCGGTGATGCAGATCGGTAGCCAGTAATTTTCTTTAGGTTCGCCGCAGGTTTTTATAGCGTCGGGTACCCCCATAAATTATCTAATAAAGGTTTAACACCCTTGATCGCCCCCCAGGTAACCCTTTCACCCCCTATCACCACTGTCGCTAAGCGATCATTTTTCTGATCGCTGTCTTAGCGTCGGTGATGCAGATTAGTAGCCAGTATTTTTTTTTTAGGTTCGCCGCAGGTTTTTATAGCGTCAGGTACCCCCATAAATTATCTAATAAAGGTTTAACCCCCTTGATCGCCCCCCAGGTAACCCTTTCACCCCCTATCACCACTGTCGCTAAGCGATCATTTTTCTGATCGCTGTCTTAGCGTCGGTGATGCAGATCGGTAGCCAGTATTTTTTTTTTAGGTTCGCCGCAGGTTTTTATAGCGTCAGGTACCCCCATAAATTATCTAATAAAGGTTTAACCCCCTTGATCGCCCCCCAGGTAACCCTTTCACCCCCTATCACCACTGTCGCTAAGCGATCATTTTTCTGATCACTGTCTTAGCGTCGGTGATGCAGATCGGTAGCCAGTAATTTTTTTTAGGTTCGCCGCAGGTTTTTATAGTGTCAGGTACCCCCATAAATTATCTAATAAAGGTTTAACCCCCTTGATCGCCCCCCAGGTAACCCTTTTACCCCCTATCACCACTGTCGCTAAGCGATCATTTTTCTGATCGCTGTCTTAGCGACGATGATGCAGATCGGTAGCCAGTAATTTTTTTTAGGTTCGCCGCAGGTTTTTATAGCGTCAGGTACCCCCATATATTATCTAATAAAGGTTTTAACCCCCTAATTGCCCCTAGTTAACCCTTTCACCAGTGATCATCATATAAGTGTTACGGGTGACGCTGGTTAATTAGTTTGCTTTTCATAGTGTCAGGGCACCCGCCGTATATAACCCAATAAAGGTTTAACCCCCTGATCGCCCGGCGGGTGATATCAATTAGGTTTTAGCGTCAGAGAGGGTCTGCGTCACACCCCAGGCAGTGTCAGGTTAGTGCCAGTAACGCTAACACCCACGCGTGAAGCATACACCCTCCTTAGTGGTATAGTATCTGAACAGATCAATATCTGATCTGATCAGATCTATACTAGCGTCCCCAGCAGTTTAGGGTTCCCAAAAACGCAGTGTTAGCGGGATCAGCCCAGATACCTGCTAGCACCTGCGTTTTGCCCCTCCGTCCAGCCCAGGCCACCCAAGTGCAGTATCGATCGATCACTGTCACTTGCAAAACACAACAAACATAACTGCAGCGTTCGCAGAGACAGGCCTGATCCCTGCGACTCCAGTGCTGTAGGAGGTGATTTCACCACCACAGTTAAAAAAAAAAAGCAAATATGCCGAAGCATTGGGGCAGCAGGGGCGGAGGAGCGATTTTGCTCCTAATGCCGCGTACATACGGTCGAAATTCTGACAGAGGCTTGCCCGTGGAAAAGTCCGACCATGTGTGTGCGGCATAACTTTTTTGCGGGAGGATGCCCCCATGCTTCGGCATATATAAATGGTGCATGTATGCCCATCATTAGAAGTGGGTGGATGAAGGGCGGTATTCTAATGGTGGGCATACCCACCCGATCAATCTCTTTTTTCATTCAGCCAACTGGCTGCATGAAAAAAAAAGATTACAATACATGTCCAACAAGGACCAGCAACGTACTGGTATGTTGCTGGACTTTGAATGGTTATACCAGATTGATGCCTGCGGGTTTAGGTATCATCTTGGTATCATTCTTTTCAGCCAGCGGCCGGCTTTCATGTAAAAGCAATCCTAGTGGCTAATTAGCCTCTGGACTGCTTTTACAAGCAGTGGGAGGGAATGTCCCACCCCGGATATAAAAAGCGCCATTGGGAAATTGGGAAAGCATTTTATCACACCGATCTTGGTGTGGTCAGATGCTTTGAGGGCAGAGGAAAGATCTAGGGTCTAGACCCCAGTTTTTTCAAAAAAAGAGTACCTGTAAAATAGGTAGGGTAAATATCCCCTACCTATTGCTATCATAGGGGATATTTAAATTCCCTGAGATAACAATAAAAATGATAAAAAATAAAAAACTATGGAAGGAACAATTTAAAAATAAAATAAAAAAGCAAAATTAATAATAAAAAAAAAAAAAAAAAAAGCACCCCTGTCCTGCCCTGCTCTTGCCCAATGGCGAACGCAAGCGTCGGTCTGGCGTCATATGTAAACAGCAATTGCACCATGCATGTGAGGTATCACCGCGAAGGTCAGATCGAGAGCAGTAATTTTAGCAGTAGACCTTCTCTGTAAATCTAACGGGGTAACCTATAAAGGCTTTTAAAGGCTTTTAAAAATGTATGTAGTTTGTCGCCAATGCGCGTTTGTGCGAAATTTTAAAGCATGTCGTGTTTGGTATCTATGTACTCGGCCTAAGATCATCTTTTTTATTTCATCAAACATTTGGGCAATATAGTGTGTTTTAGTGCATTAAAATTAAAAAAAGTGTATTTTTTCCCCAAAAAATGCGTTTGAAAAATCGCTGCGCAAATACTGTGTAGGAAAAAAAAAATGCAACACCCACCATTTTATTCTGTAGGGCCTTTGCTTTAAAAATATATATAATGTTTGGGAGTTCAACATAATTTTCTTGCAAAAAAAAATATGTTTTCATGTAAACAAAAAGTGTCAAAAAGGGCTTTGTCTTCAAGTGGTTAGAAGAGTGGATGTAAGCTTCCTAATGTTGTGTATAAAATGCCAGAACAGTTCAAAACCCCCCCAAATGACCCCATTTTGGAAAGTAGACACCCCAAGCTATATACTGAGAGGCATGTCGAGTCCATGGAATATTTTATATGTTGACACAAGTTGCGGAAAAAATACAATTTTTTTTTTTTTTTTTTGCACAAAGTTGTCACTAAATGATATATTGCTCAAACATGCCATGGGCATATGTGGAATTACACCCCAAAATACATTCTGTTGCTTCTCCTGAGTACGGGGATACCACATGTGTGAGACTTTTTGGGAGCCTAGCCGCGTACGGGACCCCAAAAACCAATCACCGCCTTCAGGCTTTCTAAGGGTGTAAATTTTTGATTTCACTTCTCACTGCCTATCACAGTTTCGGAGGCCATGGAATGCCCAGATGGCACAAACCCCCCCAAATGACCTAATTTTGGAAAGTAGACACCCCAAGCTATTTGCTGAGAGGTATTGTGAGTATTTTGCAGATCTCGCTTTTTGTCACAAAGTTTTGAAATTTGAAAAAAAAAATATATATTTTCTTTCTTCATTTTCAAAAACAAATGAGAGCTGTAAAATACTCACCATGCCTCTCAGCAAATAGCTTGGGGTGACTACTTTCCAAAATGGGGTCATTTGGGGGGTTTTGTGCTATTTTGGCATTTTATGGCCTTCGAAACCTTGATAGGTAGTGAGGAGTCAAATCAAAAATTTGTGCCCAGAAATCCTGAAGGCGGTGCTTGGTTTTTGGGGTCCCGTACGCGGCTAGGCTCCTAAAAAGTCCCACACATGTGGTATCCCCGTACTCAGGAGAAGCAGCAAAATGTATTTTGGGGTGCAATTCCACATATAACCATGGCATGTGTGAGCAATATATCATTTAGTGACAACTTTTTGTAATTTTTTTTTTTTGTCATTATTCAATCACTTGGGACAAAAAAAAATATTCAATGGGCTCAACAGGCCTCTCAGCAATTTCCTTGGGGTGTCTACTTTCTAAAATGGGGTCATTTGGGGGGTTTTGTGCTATTTTGGCATTTTATGGCCTTCAAAACTGTGATAGGTAGTGAGGAGTGAAATCAAAAATTTGCGCCCTTAGAAATCCTGAAGGCGGTGCTTGGTTTCCGGGGTCCCGTACGTGGCTAGGCTCCTAAAAAGTCCCACACATGTGGTATCCCCGTACTCAGGAGAAGCAGCAGAATGTATTTTGGGGTGCAATTCCACATATAACCATGGCATGTGTGAGCAATATATCATTTAGTGACAACTTTTTGTATTTTTTTTTTGTCATTATTCAATCACTTGGGACAAAAAAAAAATATTCAATGGGCTCAACATGCCTCTCAGCAATTTCCTTGGGGTGTCTACTTTCCAAAATGGGGTCATTTGGGGGGGTTTTGTACTGCCCTGCCATTTTAGCACCTCAAGAAATGAGATAGGCAGTCATAAATTTAAAGCTGTGTAAATTCCAGAAAATGTACCCTAGTTTGTAAACGCTATAACTTTTGCGCAAACCAATAAATATACGCTTATTGACATTTTTTTTACTAAAGACATGTGGCTGTATACATTTTGGCCTAAATGTATGACTAAAATTGAGTTTATTCGATTTTTCTTATAACAAAAAGTAGAAAATATCATTTTTTTTCAAAATTTTCGGTCTTTTTCCGTTTATATCACAGAAAAATAAAAATCGCAGAGGCAATCAAATACCATTAAAAGAAAGCTCTATTTGTGGGAAGAAAAGGACGCAAATTTCGTTTGGGTACAACATTGCATATCCGCACAATTTACAGTTAAAGCAGCGCAGTGCAAAATTCTGAAATCACCTCTGGTCCTCTAGCTACCAAATGGTCCGGGGCTTAAGTGGTTAAGGAGCAGGCCGGTAAGCCTCTGCATGCTTAACAACCTATGACTCATCAGCTGTCAGCGGGCTTCCCCACTGACAGTTGAAATGTAAACAAAAGAATGCCGGCAATGAAAAATTCAGAAAACAATACAGTGTGGGGCCCCCCCAATCCATACTAGGCCCTTATCCGAGCATGCAGCCCGGCAGGCCAGGAAAGGGGGGATAAGTGAGACCACCCTCCTGAACCTTACCAGGCCACATGACCTCAACATGGAGGGGTGCTTTAGTGGCGGGGGGCTCTGTCCCCCACCCCAAAGCACCTTGTCTCCATGTTGATGGGGACAAGGGCCTCTTCCACACAACCCTGGCTACTATGTCCCTCATACTCATTCACATGGGCATGTGGCCTGGTATCATTCAGGAGGGGGGTGCATTGCTTGTCACCCTCTTTTCCTGATCTGCCAGGCTGCATTGGATAAGGGTCCAGTATAGATTTTGGGGAGGACCGCATGCAGTTTTTTTTTTTAATTGGCATGGGATTCCCCTTAAAATTCTTACCAGACCCTATTTTTTTTTTTTAAATAGGTATTTTTTTGTTTATTTAGAAAAATATCTAATGCAGTGGTGATTAAATACCACCAAAAAAAGCTGTATTTGTGTAAAAAAAATGGTGACAAGTTGCTTTGGGGTGGGAGGTGCAGCCCCCCCATGTTCAGGGCATGTGGCCTGGTAAGGTTCAGGAGGGGGCGCTTGCTTGTCCACCTTTCTTTGCCTGCTGGGCTGCATGCTCAGATAAGGGTCTGGTTTGGATCTTGGGGGGACCCCCCACCATTTTTTTACAATTGTGGCATGGGGTTCCCCTTAAAATCCATACCAGAACCAACGGGCACGCTGGTGGGGGGGGGGCACGCTGTTTTTATTCTGAATTTTTCATTGCCAGCATTCTCAACAGTACATTTTTGCTTCAACCCCTCTAACTGTCACTTTTCTGAACAATTTGACCAGTTAAATGCAATTAAAAATTATTAATTTACTGGCAGGATCAACCGGTAATAAAGCAATATTACATGGGAAACTCAGATAAACAGAAACCTTGCTAATGTTGTTGACAGACAACATTATGTATGTCATTTTTAATTTTGCCCATAGTTCTGCTTTAACTATGTTGTCAGATAGATTCTAACGTGATGTTATGCATATATTGTAGATGACAATGTGATGGATTACATTGCATAGATGAACTTGAATATGGATAATTATGCTTAGAGATGTGTACTGAGAGATAAAACAAATTGTTGGCCTACAGAGGCATAATAATCACCATGAAATATAAATTAACTGTAAAAGATGTTGCAGAAATATTAGGCTGAGTTAGGATTCCATACAAAAATAAATTGTGTGAATATTTACCTAAAATCCAGTCATGTAAAAAACATATTACTTTGCATCTATTTAATCTGCACATGATTATTTACTTGAAGTGAACAGTCACACAATTTGTTGTGTGAAGATTTTTAACTCCTTTAATAAATTAACTTAAAAGTATCTAAGATGTATGATAGAGGGGAGACGAGAGGGGATGAGTGTAGAGTAGAGGTCATAGGTAAAACCCAGAGGGTAGGCCCAGTTGGGCAAAGAGGGAGGGGGGGCGGGGAGGGGGTAGGGAAGGGAGGGTAAGGGAGGGGGTAGAGGTAAAAGGGGGGGAAGGGCTAGAGGAGGGAGTAGAGGGAAGAAGGGTGGGGGAGGGAGAGGGAGCTACATCACAATGGATTATGGGAAAATACCACAAACACAAGGCCTGCTATATATATTTCACAAAAATAAGGGAATTTTTGCAGCTGTATATTTTGTTGTTCTGAATTTTTATTTGTACTCCACTAGGGACAGATCACTATCAGAAGGGCAAATTAATTTTGATTTATTACTAATTTTCTTTTTACTGGCGGTATATGACAATTTTTTTAAATATGTCTGTACAATGGTCAATGGGAAGAATAATGGTATAGTATTAATGACCTGGAATGTTAGGGGTCTGGGGGAAAAGAATAAAAGGAACGCAATGTTTAAATACTTTGATAGAATGAAACCCCAGATAATCTGTTTACAGGAAACACATATGCGGCCTGACTCTGTCCACCTTCTGCACTCACGTAGATACCCGACACAATTCCATTCTATGCACACTTCATACTCCAGGGGAGTAAGTGTAATGGTCTCTACTGATATCTCTTTCGAATGTATTCAACAGAAGGTGGACAGAGAAGGCAGATACGTTTTTTTGCTTTCCAAGCTCAATGGATTGGTGTGTATTATCGCTTCAGTTTATGTCCCTCCACCATTCTCAGCGACCCCTCTTAGAAGCTTGGCGCAATTTATGGCTCTATCTCCGGATGTCCCGGTATTAGCGTTGGGAGATTTTAATAATATTCTGGATATATCCCTGGATAGAATGTCTTTGACAACAAGAGTGGCGAGGCAGATGACTGGTAGGACAGCCTTTGCCTCCCTACTCATGGAAATAGGATGAATGTGGCGAGAGAGACATGCAGAGGATAGAAGCTATTCATGCTACTCCGCTACACATGAAGGACTCTCACGTATTGACCTGGGTCTAGGGAATGAGGTACTTATGCAGCGGGTAAGGGAGTCGGCCTATGAGCCGCGTGTGTTATCGGATCACTCTCCATTTTGGGTATGGCTGGATGTTACGGTTACATCGGGCCGCCCGTTGTGGAAAGTGAACCCTTTTTGGTTAACTCTGCTTCCATCTCCAGGTAAAACGAAGAGGGCAATATGGGAATTTTTGCACTTTAATAGGGGATCGGCTAGCGCAGCGGTAGTGTGGGATACACTTAAGGCATTTTTAAGGGGATGCCTTATTAGAGAGATAACGGGAATTAAATCTCGCTCGAGGGAATGGGAATGGGAAAGTAGGGTACGAGAAGAAATGAAAGTGAGAGAACAGGCCCTGATAGCTGACCCCTCTCAGTCTAACCATGACTCCTGGATGGAGGCGCAATCCATGTATAATTCGGTCTTATTGACCGCATCAGAGAAAAGGAGATATTTTCAGCAGCAGAGTTATTTAGAGGAGGGGGAAAACACTGGCCATCTCCTTGCCCTTATAGCTAGAGAACAGTGGGAATCCGCTAATATCTTTGCTGTAAAGGCAGAATCCGGGGAGAAATATACCCTGAGCACCAATATCTTAGATAACTTTCAGCGGTTCTATAAGGATTTATATTCCTCTAAAACTAATTACACCTCATCTGACCTGGCTCTGTTTTTACAAACATGCCCATTCCCATAGCTCTCTGAGGTCGATAGGGAAATGATAAACTCCCCAATAACATTGAAAGAACTGACGGAGGCACTGGAGGGGGCACCACACCACAAATCCCCAGGCCTGGATGGGTTACCGGCCGAGGTGTACTCTCAGTATAAGGAGGACCTGCTGCCACCTCTGTTGCAGGCATTAACGGAGGCAGTGGAAGTAGACAGCCTACCAGATAGTATGCAGGAGGCAATAATAATAGTACTTCCAAAACCAGGGAAGGATAAGCTTCTGCTGGACTCTTACCGTCCAATCTCCCTATTGAATGCGGATGTGAAGCTTCTGGCCAGTATCTTGGCTAAGAGGCTATCTCAGGTAATCGACAGGCTGGTCCATTATGACCAGTCTGGCTTTATACCCACACGCTCCACTGCAGACAATATCAGGCGATTATATATGAATCTACAGGTGTCGTGGATAATCCGGGGGGTAGGCCATTCTGTCACTGGATGCCGCAAAGGCATTTGACAGTGTGGAGTGGCCCTACCTCCTGGAGATCCTGGAAAGATTTGGAATAAGTGATACGTTTATAAAGTGGGTAAAGGTGCTCTACTCTAAACCCAGAGCCAGACTCCGTATTAACAACAATGTCTCCTCCCCATTTGAGTTATATAGAGGCACCCGTCAGGGGTGCCCACTGTCCCCACTGCTGTTCGCCCTGGCGGTAGAGCCGCTGGCTATTCTGATTCGTAATGGCGCAGTGGTGGGGTTTCGCAGGGGCAAGAGGGAAGAAAAAATATCTCTATACGCGGACGATGTGCTCATATATCTAGGCGACTCGGCGCCTCGTTGCGAGCAGTGATGGGGATAATTGAGGATTTTGGAGGCTTCTCAGGTTTTACTATTAATTGGTCAAAATCAATTCTAATGCCCATAGATGAGTGGACGGAACAGTTACCAGAGGGAGCAGAACAAATAGTCGTAGCAAAAAGTTTTAAATACTTGGGAGTAGTAGTATCCCCGGAACCGGCTGAGTATATTCATCTAATTGTGGGCCCATTGCTGGTTAGACAGAAAGCGAAATGTGACAGCTGGTGTAAACTTCCACTGTCAGTAGTAGGATGGGCAAACTTAATAAAAATGGTGTGGACCCCGCAGTTACTGTACGTATTCCATAACTCCCCCATGTGGATCTCTAATAAGTGGTTTAAACAGATTGATACACTAATGAGGGAATTCATTCGGAAAAAAAAGACAGCCAGGATCAGTCTAGCTACCCTGCAGTATGGAAAGGATAGAGGAGGATTGGCAATACCCCACCCCAAAATGTACTTTTTGGCCTCATAGTTTCAGCAGATGGCAGGATGGGGGCGGGAAGGGAGGGAAGACCCGATATGTAAAATGGTGACCACATCTGTCCCAACACTAGAAGCATCTCCCATATGGAAATGGACCTACCGAGTATACCAGACTCGGCACCCATATGTGTCCTTCTCAAAAGAGTATGGGGGGACATCCAGAAAGCTCTGAAGATAAAAAGGGTTTATTGCCCTTTACCCCGATATGACACAATCAGAGAAACCCAGAGGTACAGGAACTGCAGGGCTTTACCCCTTGGAAAGAGAGGGGGATCTGATTCTTTGCACAATTATATGAAGGGAAGGATTTGAAGACATATGAACAGCTATGCCAGGAATTCCAGTTAAGCCTCAAGGGCTTCTATCAATATCTTCAGCTTCGTCACGCTCTGCAGGCACAACAAACAACACACTCTATAACAGTGTCAACATCACCTATGCTGAGGGAAGTTCTTGGGGCAGACACCCGGAAGGGATTAATATCAAAAATTTACAAGGAAAAAGGGAAAAGAGAATATAGTAACAGGATACAGTAGTATGTACACGATGATTGGCACAAAAAATGTAATGTTTCACTGGATAAAATGCAATAAGTGTTTGTATTATGAGAATAATTTTCTAAATAAAAAGAAGATGATTTAAAAAAAAAAAAGTGGTTCTAAAGGTTCAAGGTTTTTTACCTTCATGCGTTCTATGCATGAAGGTAAAAAAAAAAGCCTTTCTGTGCAGCATCGCCCCCAGCCCCCCCATTACTTACCTGAGCCCCATTGCAATGCACAGCAGCCTCGGCTCTCTGGGGACTGTCCCTCCTCATTGGTTGAGACAGCAGTGGGAGCCATATAGGAGCTTCCAAACGATTTTGGGTCCTCACCTCCTTAGAGTGTTTGATAGTGCAGCTGCCTCTGCTTCCTTTCCAAATGAAATGCTAGAGGCACTGATAGTTACATTGCCTAAACCTGGGAAGACACCGGATGTACCACAAAATTTTAGGCCTATTTCATTACTGAATAATGATCTAAAAATGTATGCTAAAATGATAGCTTTGAGACTTGTTGATATTTTGCTCACTCTGATTGACTCGGATCAGTCAGGATTTACAAAAGGCAGGCAGATGCCCCAAGACGCCTGATTAACATAATTCATATTGCAAGGAAGAGCCAAATGCCTTCTCTGCTTCTAGCTCTGGATGCGGAGAAGGCGTTTGACAGGGTACATTGGCTATATTTGACCCACGCTTTGGATAAATTCGGATTCTCCGGCCATTTGCTATCTGCCATATTGGCCCTGTATACATCGCCATCAGCTAGAGTATATACATCGGGGATGCTATCTAAACCCTTTAGGATTACGAATGGGACCCGACAGGGATGCCTACTCTCCCCACTTATTTTTAACCTCCTAATGGAGCCGTTGGCAGCAAGCATTAGACAATCGCCCGACATACAGGGTTTTATGATTAACAACAAAAAACATGTCATTAGCCTTTTTGCTGATGACGTAATACTATTGCTTACAGCACCGGTATCCTCCCTGGAGAGAGTAACTGTCCTACTCTGATAATTTGGGGTGGTGTCGTACTATAAAGTGAATGACACCAAATCTTATGTTTTAGACTTAGGAGTGCCCCATCAAGACAAGTTGGCCATGCAAACCAAATTTCCATATATATGGAACGACTTTGCAATAAACTATCTTGGGATAAATCTCACATCCCACCCCAAACAATTTTTTAAAGCAAATTACCTACCTCTTGAAAGCAAACTAAAAGAAGGAACGAAAAAATTGAGCAATCTGGTATTATCGTGGACAGGGCGGTTGGTGGCATTTTAAGATGCAAATACTACCCAAATGCTATACATATTCAGAACAGTTCCTATACATGCTCCGAAAAAGTTTTTTTAGCAACTTACAAGGCCTATTGTCTAAGTTTTTATGGGAGGGGAAAAAAGCTAGGTGTGCCTTCTCCAAACTTAGTAAAACCAGGGGAGCAGGTGGTGCAGGTATTCCTGTCTTTATTGACTACCATAGAGCGGCACTACTAGCACAAATCACGGGATGGTTCCCAAACCAACCTACACCGCCATGGGGTCTTTCAGAGCAAATCCAAATACGGGGAGGGAACTTATATGAATACAGCTTAGCAAATTCCTATCTCTATAAGAAACTTACAAATTTACCTCCTCCAATTTTAGCAACTTTGGAAGCCTGGAAAACCCTAGTGGCATCCAATTCTGTATTGACTCCAGTTAGTACTCTCGAGTCACCTATTACAACACTTACAGTGATAATACCTGATCTTTACTTAACTAAATGGGTGTCTGGGGGAATGCAGTGGATATCAGACATATATGAAGACAAAACTTTTAAATCCTTTACACGATTACAGTCGGAATTTAATCTTCCGCCCTCTGAACATTTCACCTATACTAGAATAACATCTTCCCTCAAAAGTAAAAAAAAATACACACACTACAAGCTGTTCTGGAAAACTCATATTTATCTTTCTTCTAAAGGAAATCGTAGAGGCGGCATATCGCTGTTCTATAATTTTCTCAATGACAAATCACTTTTTGTGAAAACAAATTCTCTGTTAGCCTGGGAAAGTGACTTGGGTGCATCTTATACAACCAGACAATGGCATAAGGCACTACATCACACTTATTCAGCCACTAAATGTACCAATCTTTGGGAATCTCCCATAAAGTTACACAAAGATGGTATCTTACACCACACCAGATCGCCAAATTCGATCCCTCAATATCATCTCTATGTTGGAGAAATTGCTCACAAACAGGCACGATATTCCACATTTTGTGGTCATGTGGGAGACTGGCTAAATTCTGGTCCACCATATTTTCAATATTTTGCCAAGTGACTGGGTTATCCACACAACCTTCTCCATCCTTAGCCATCCTAAATATTGGCATAGAAGAGTTTCCACCATCCCTTAGAAAGTTCACTACCCACTTATTTTTAGCAGCTAAGTTAGTTATATTAAGACTATGGAAATCTAAAGAATCTCCTGAAGTAACAGAAGTAATTTGCACACTTTCAATACACCACACATATGAGAGCATGCTAGCAACCATAGATGGGAATTATAAGGCTTATTATCTCCAAAGGCAACCTTGGATAGAATGGTATAAGACGCACTCAACGCACCCACATTAGTGTTAACCTTTAAAACAAAAAATTGATATTAAATTTAACTTGGGTCCTGAGTATAATCCACATGATTAGGGTAACAATTCCTTCTTTTTGTTTTCTTTCCTTTATTTTTGTCCATCTCCAAGTTTATTTACCCCTTCCTTACTTTATATTGTATTTTAAGGTTGGAGATACATGTACGCAAGGGCTATGTGCTAAAATAGTAAGATGTACTGTTCGCTTGTTAATCATTTCCATGTTGCTATGAGAATTCATGTTTCTATAAGTTACTCACGCAGGTCACAGTTAGTTCCCAAGGGGGAGACCTGGGAAGTGGGAAAGTCTCACTGGTATATCTATATTACTTGGTATGTTCGCTAATGTTCAAATTTTGAAGCAACCTGTAACTTTCATCTATCGATACCTAAGTTTTGTAATGCTGTAAAATTATACGAAAAGTCTTATCCATCCTTTGTATTTGTGCAAAACTGAATAAAAATCTATTGATAAAAAAAAAAACATCAGCAGGGAAACATTTCGCCTATGTAGACATATTCACTAGCAGTAAATACTAGGCTTGTGCACAACGGAAAAATTCGTTCCGTTTCGGTTCGTTTCTTTCCGGTCCTGTTGATTCGTAATCATTCGTAATTTTGCTAGACGGGATTTTTCGTGTTCGGACTCATTCGTATTTTTGCAAGCGACATTTTTCGTTGAATTTTTTGTTGCTTTATAATTCGTACTTTCGGTAGAGTACGTTGTTTTTCGTTGATTCTGGACACAACTCCTACTTTCTTAACTTTTTTTGGGTTCGTTGATTCGTAATTTTCTGTGTCTCTCTCACGACGACACTGACTATTATGCCTAATGTGCTTCGAATGGATTTGTACTTTTCGAAATACATAGCGGTTATTTGTAACGATTCGAAATCTCGTATTTTACTTTCGTTTTTTACATGCGGCTATAGCCTCCGCCCCTGTACACCATTTTGAGAGGGAGTTCAGCACGGTGAAGGAGAAGCAGAGAGCAGAGCAGAGTGAGTGTTATTGTGTTTCCAATGGATTTGTACATTCGTAAGTTTTTTCATAACGAATTATGCCGAAGACATTCGGGCATTCGCTATTTTGCGGTATAATTTATTTTGGATTCGGTTTTATTCGTAATTGCTTTGTTCGGAAATTCGAATGCTTCCGAATGTCCGAAAGTTGCTAAATTCGGACGAATTTCGATTCGTTACGAAACGAATTGCACAAGCCTAGTAAATACATGAATCAAAATTGTTGGAGAAGGGATGGTAAACCCTGATGAGGTTTTCATGAAGGTAGTGACTGGAAAGGTAGTAGAGGAAGGAGAGAAAATAAAGGAAAGAAGGGGGGGTGAGAAGCATAGAAGAGACAGGAGAGTGGGCGAGTCTGTAATATATAGTAAATAGACGTTCCGATAGAACTATCTCAGGCTCACTTACACTAAGTCAGAAGGGATGCTGGGGGAAAAGACAGGAGGGATGCAGAAGGTGTAAAGGTTTTTCTGTGGACTGTAGCGTGGTTCAAGTTCAGGAGCTAATGCGGTCGATTAAGAGGGGGAGAGAAATACATTTACCAAGGTGATAGAGGGGTGTTGTCAAAATTTGGGGGGAAACAGTGTTTCACCCATGGTTGCCATATTTTTTCAAACTTAAGTATCTTGTCAATGGCTGTCATTTTAGCATAGACAAGGGCACATTATATGTTTAGCTTCAGCCAAAACCAAAGTCTGGGATATCCAAGCCCTAGCAATAGTTTGCTTGTCCGCCGTGGACAGGTGTAGAAGCAATTGGAATTGCAAATGGGTCAACTCCGCTGGTTTTAAGTTTAGGAGAGCTGTTGTGGGATCTGGTTGGAGATTAGTTTCTAGAGCCTTGGAGGCAATTGCAAAAATGGCCTTCCAGAACTCTTGAGCGATTGGGCATTGCCACCACACATGTAGATGGGTGTCTGGATCTGAGCAGCCTCGGAAACATGACTGAGTATGCTTGGACAAATTTTGCGATCCTAGCCGGTACGAGATACCAACTTGAGAGGACCTTATAGTTAGTTTCTAAAGCTAAGATATTAGGCGAGGAGGATTTAGTGGCCATCCAGATATTAGACCATTCTGCGATCTCAAATGTGCGTTCCAAATCGTGTGCCAATTTATTAGCATATGATGGTAGTGAATTGTCCAGGCTGACATTTAGTTGTTGGTAGAGGATCGATAGTCCCCTAATATGTGGGTCGCTTTTGCAAATACGCTCAAATTGTGTCATCTGCGTTAGCAGGGATCCTGATCTAAGAAATGGCAAGTAACGTTTTTAACTTGTAGGTAGCGAAATAGCTCTGACCTCAGAAGTCCATAGATTTTGCATAGGGTGGGGAATGTGTGTAAAGCATTGTTGTTGACCAATGTGTGTAGCCTAAAAAGATTTGTAGCAGACCAGGCAGAAAATGCGCCAGGGGATTCCAATGCCGGGTAAAATGCAGGGTTTCTGAGAAAGGAGAGGAGGGGGTTATGGGTAGATTGTAGATTATGTGTGGCTCTGAATTTGTCTCAGATATTTAAAAAGGGTTTCGTTATGGGGTTTAGTATGGAAATTCTAACAGCATGGTGTAGCCATAGCATGTTCGCAATGGGAATGGGATCACACTCGACTGATTCTACTGCCACCCACATTGGTGCCTCCTTTGTTGCATTATACTTGGGTAAATGTGCGAGTTGTGCTGTGTAATAGTATGTTGAAAAATTTGGAATCCTCAGTCCACCGCTTACTTGGGAAAGATAAAGCATGGTTTTGGGGATGCAGGGCTTGATATTCCCCCAGATGTAGGACATTACTCTGCGTTGCGCAAGGCAAAAAAAGTATTTTGGGATGGGGATGGGAAGTACCATCATCCAAAAAATTATATAGGAGAAAAGGGAAGGGATAGGAGCATGAGGACAGTTCCTTTGAGTATTTGTATACTTTTTTTTGAAACTTTTTTTAATTTGATCTATGTATGTCTTTCTATATATAATACATGATTTAATTTTTATCTAAGATTCATTTTTCTGTATATCAGTACCGAGATAGTCCACCACAAAACTTTGTGGGTTGGAGTACATGTTCGGCCAGTCTCAGCAACTGTCCTAATGCTCCTATCCCTTCCCTTTTCAAGTATGGAAGTTGATGGGACATCCATGTGAATGGTAGAGAAGTCTTGGCATGTTAGAGTTCGGTTGAGACAGGAATATGTTATGCGCATTAGATTTTTGGGGATTAACATGTAGGCCAGAGATTTGGGCAAAGCTCTCTAATAGTGAAAGCAGGTTCAAAGCAGAGGTGTGTGGATAAGATAGGAAAATGAGTATGCCGTCCGCAAACAGGCAAACTTTGTGTTGGTGTCCACCAAGTTCTATCCCTCTAACATCAGGATCAGATCTGATCAGTTGCGCTAGGGGTTCAATGAGTAAAGCGAACAACAAAGGAGAGAGGGGACAGCCCTGCCTGGTGCCTCTCTGAATATCAAACATTGCGGATTTATAGCCGGCGTACTTGATATATGCATGTGGGTTATTATAGAGGGAGGAGACCCATGTTAGGAAATGACTCCCAAAACCCCAGCGTTGGAGAGTGTATTGTAGGTATAGCCAAGTGACTGAATAGAACGCTTTCCTGATGTCTAGAGATAGAAAGCATGTTGGGATGCATCTAGTTTTGGCAGTGTGAGAGAGAAGGAGGGCGTGTCTGACGTTGTCGCTGATGGGGACAGATCTTGTCTGGTCGCGATTAATTAGTTGGCCTATGATGGTATTTAAACATGTTGCCATGACTTTGGCTAACAGCTTGATGTCGAGATTCAGTAGAGAGATGGGGTGATAGTTTGTCCAAGAGCAAGGGTCAGATTGCGGTTTGGGTAACATGAAGATTATGGATGTTAGTGTCTCGGATCTAAATGAGTGTCCCTTCAGCAGAGAGTTGAAGCACTTGTTAACATAGGCATCAAAATGGATGTGAATTGTCTATAGTAAGTCGCCGAAAACCCATCAGGCCCCAGTCTTTTATGTGGTTTAAAGCTTTGATAGCTAATGCCTCTTCCTCATCTGTGATAGAACACTCAAGAGATTCTCGTTATGGTTGGATGAGTGAGGGGAGAGAAATACGAGAGAAGAGGGCGTCTGCAGCAGTAGAGTCTAAGTCTGGGGATGATGAATAGAGTTTGGCAAGGATAGAACGAAAGACTTCCAGGATTTTGACAGCGTTGCTAGTATAAGTGCCACGTGCTGTTTTTAGTCACATAGATGTCGTGGGGCAGTGTATAGTTCGCAGTGCTCGAGCCATGGGCGCGTCAGATTTATTTGCCCTGAGATAAGAAATATGTTGTCGTTTACGTAAGAGTTTATCTGCTGAGTCAGTAAGAAACAGATCGAAGTCTAGCTGAGCCTTAGTGGTGGGATTAGGGGTGGATTGGAAATCAGCATGACATGTGTTAAAATTTGCCTCCAGCTTTAGAAATACGTTTTTCCATTCTCGATTAAGGGATGCAGCCTGTTGGATCAGTTTGCCCCGAATCACGGGTTTATGAGCTTCCCACAATGTCAGTGCCGAAATGTCATCAGTAGCATTGTGAGAAAGATACTCTTTAAGAGTCGTTTCTACAGCTAACCAATGTGAGGGATGGGTGAGGGTGGAGTCATTGAGACACCAGGATGTATTATGCATCCTATGATACAGGGAGGCGACAATAGTACAAACTGCGCAGTGGTTAGTCCACAAAAAGGGGGTAATCACTGAGGAAATGATTTCCGGGATCATGCCTGTTGTAAGAAAAATGTGGTCAATGCGAGAAAAAGATTTATGAGGGTATGAGTAATGTGTAAATTGTTTGCCTGCAGGGTTAGCTTCACGCCATGTATCAACCAAGTTGTACCTGGTGAGAAGATGTTGGAAAGTCTGTTTGGCTGAAGGAGCCTACAATTTAGGAGCAGGGAGCTGAGGGCAGTAAATGGGGGACCAATTAATTCCAATGGGGGAACATCATCGGAAAAAAAAGAAAAAAAACATCAAATGACATATATACAAGTAGCATTGCACTTTAACTAGACATGTGTATGATAAAAAAAAAAATGTTTTGTTTAGTTTTGTTTTGATTTGTTAATCTATTTATTTTGTTTAGTTAAATTCGCTTGATTCGTTCAATTTGTTTTCGGAATTTGTATTCAGAATTTTAGAATTTTCTTTGAATTTACAATTTTTTTTTCGATTCAAAACAATCAAATTGATACATTTTCGAATCGGATCGAAACCAAAATGTTATAGTGTTTTAGATTTGAATGCAGCAAAGTGATCAAACAACAGAAAAATCTTCATCAAATGATTACAATGACTCTTTAAATCACCTTTGGCTTAAGAAAAACAGCATTATTTAGAAATGGTACTCTAATAACAAACACAGTCTTTGATTTCAGCAATATGTGTAGTGAGAGTTCGACTGGAGTTCAATGTAAAATTTGATTCTAATTCTATTCCGATTTTCCAAAATTTGGACACATTTCGTTACGTTATTCGGAGCATTCGGTAAAATTTGTTTATATTGTAATTCGGGTATTTGGAAATATCAGAATCTCCGAATAACGAATAATTTGTCCGAAAATTTATTCGGAACGAAACGAACCGCACATGTCTAATTGTAACTATAAAAGGGCTACTGGGACCCGCCACCAGGTATCAATCAATGAGTGAAGCTGAGGTATGTGAGTAGGCCTGAATCCCCAGCCCTGATTATGCCTGGTACCACGCCGGCACTCGCGGAGGGATAAGAGACACTCCTCAGATCTTTATGCCCACCCCACCCCACCCACAGAAATGTCAGCTCCCGTCACAGTGGACATATTGGACAATAAGTTACAAGCTCTCTTGCAGGATTTGACCAGCAATATCTCCAGGGAGATGGAGAAGCTTGCACACAAATTGAGGGGGGAGATTGCTCATATTGGTGAGCGCACTGATGTTTTAGAAACAAAATTTGATGGCTTGATACAATACGTCCATGTCTTGGAAGAAGACAATGCTGGTTTAAAACAATCTATCTCCCAGCTCCAACCCCAACAGGAAGATTTGGAGAACAGGGAACGTCGCCAAAATCTGCGTATTAGAGGTGTCCCTGAAGCCATAGGAGATGGAGAGATTCGACCATATCTACTAAGCCTGTTTAACACCGTGGCCCCTCTGATACCGGACATAGACTGGAGACTAGATAGAGCACATATGTCACTGGCTCCTAAACCCCTGCAGGAGCGAACCCCAGGGACATTATAGTACGCTTCCATTATTACGACAGCAAGGAAGCTTTGACCATGGTCACTCGCAATAAATCTCGGCTGGAATTCAAGGGGGCTAAAATACAAATTTTTAACGGATGTGTTTACATCAACAATATCCCTAAAGGACAATTCACCAGACTGTGTAGAAATTGTACTCATGACTCTGACTACCAATCCTAAAGTTCTATACTTACAAAATTCCTTGAGAAAGGCTACAATGTAGATTTCATCAATCAAGTTCAATCTAAATGTGCTGTTATCACCAGCCTTCATGTAAACAACAAATTAAAACATCTGTTGTCAGATTCATTGCCAACTACCACTGTAAAACCAAACAAATGGAACATAGAATTTCTCGGCACTGGAATATACTTCTTCAGGATCACAAACTGTCTTCAGCTATCCCTCCTAAACCTAAGTTTGTATATAAAAAGGCACCAAATATCAAGGACAAAATTGCCCCAGCAAACTTCCCATGCTCCCAGGCCCACCTCACACCCGATGACTTTCTTTTGCAACATGATAGGAATGTACAGATGTAAGAAAAGTCTTTGAAAAATGTACCCCTTTGTACATCACCGGCAAAAATCCTTCTTTGATTCTGATGGCAAGGAAGACACCATTGACAGGTTTTTCACTTGCTCCACCACTTTTGTAACATATTTTTTATCTTGACCTTGTGGTCTCCTTTATGTGGGCCATACAATAGGTAAGGCCAGACCCTCTTACAATCCACGGCCATCCTCTGCATAATCCACCCTGGTGAGCCTCCAAACGAGCCCCAATCGTCCCTAGGCATCCTCTACCTTGGCTCCGCTCTATATTGAGGACACTAGTTGGAGGTGGCTTTGCCTGACCTGAGGCTGTCTCCACACATCCGCTGCCATCTTGAGGCCTGCAGAGCCTCCTGCCCTCGAGTGCTGCAATCCGCGGGACGAGCGGCCATCTCATCCCCCTGTGGCCACATCTCTGGAGGGGGGCAGACCGAGTTGACACCAGCGGGGACCCGCCGGAGGATCCCGGGCGACCACCCGCGGCCCGCCACCACCATCTTGGGGCCTACGGAGCCAGCCGCATCCTCCCTCTCCAGGTACAGTGCTCCGCAGGCCCTACAGCCATCTCACACTACTTCACCTACGCCAGCAACCCTAATAGAGGCAGAACACCTCCACGGCAGCTGTAGGCAGTTATCCCCTAGAGAGAGAGCTGTGGCCCCTCCACACAGTGGCCGTTTTAGGACAGGCCACGGCTTCGGCCTAGTCCCGGAGCTCGGTGGCCATCTTGCTACACCCGGACTCCTGGTCTGCTCTTGTTCCCGGCCTCTCTGAAGCCTTGCTCTCTCCTCACACATCACAAGGGGTGGATCAGACTGCTAACCATTCCCATATATATTCCCATATACCGATCTCTGGTCAGCCTTTGGTCCCAGCCTGTGTGTTTCATCCACGGCCCCCACATCTTCCCCAGACCTGATCTACGCCCCTCCTGATTACCAGAGTTCCTTAAATCCCTGAATGACCCCCTTTTGCTGAACTGCCTGGGCCTCCATAGTTCATAAGCCTCTCTGTGCTGGACTATTTAGGCCTCCACCTCCAACAAACCTCTGCAGGCTCCCTCCTGTGCTCCCCACAACGCGGATGTCATTACAGGGGACACGTACGGGGTGCCCGATGATGAAGGACATGTAACTCCTCCGCTCCGATCCCTGCCGCCTTCCACCGCTCCCGCACAGTGAACGACTACTGCATCAACCACGAGAGACATCGCAATTGACCACTAACTTGTCCAAGCACCCATGGTGAAATACGGGCCGAAGCATTCTGCTCATTCCCACACACCGGAGCTGCGGCCTATACAAACACTGGACAGTTTCCTGTGTAGGCCTGAATCCCCAGCCCCGATTATGCCTGGTACCGTGCCGGCACTCGCGGAGGGGTAAGAGACACTCCTCAGATCTTTATGCCCACCCCACCCCACCCACAGAAATGTCAGCTCCCGTCACAGTGGACATATTGGACAATAAGTTACAAGCTCTCTTGCAGGATTTGACCAGCAATGTCTCCAGGGAGATGGAGAAGCTTGCACACAAATTGAGGGGGGAGATTGCTCATATTGGTGATGTTTTAGAAACAAAATTTGATGGCTTGATACAATACGTACATGTCTTGGAAGAAGACAATGCTGGTTTAAAACAATCTATCTCCCAGCTCCAATCCCAACAGGAAGTTTTGGAGAACAGGGAACGTCGCCAAAATCTGCGTATTAGAGGTGTCCCTGAAGCCATAGGAGATGGAGAGATCCGATCATATCTACTAAGCCTCTTTAACACCGTGGCCCCTCTGATACTGGACATAGACTGGAGACTAGATAGAGCACATAGGTCACTGGCTCCTAAACCCCGTGCAGGAGCGAACCCCAGGGACATTATAGTATGCTTCCATTATTACGACAGCAAGGAAGCTTTGACCATGGCCAATCTCGGCTGGAATTCAAGGGGGCTAAAATACAAATTTTTAGTGACTTACCTCCTATAACCCTTGCTAAATGCCGCAGCCTTCGCCCAGTGACCACCCACTTGCAACACCATCATATTCCATACCGCTGGGGATTTCCCTTCCGCTTGTCTGCCTCAAAAGATGGTGTCCAATATTCCATGAGGGATCTTCAGGAGAGTGAGGCATTCATACGCAATCTTGGTCTTCCGCCGCTGCCAGATGAGGACCCCATACCACTCCCGACAACACCTATACCTGCATCCATTCCAGGCCGGATTTGGACCCCTGCTCGCCAGAAATCACAGAAGGCCTACTCTACACCCCAGCGACACCCTTTCTCTAGGCTCCCACCTTGAGAGATGTCTCTCCTGCAGTTTGTTCAATTTGGCTTTGGCCCTTGCCATACCAGGTTTCCCCTAGTTTGGGGAGTCTACACCCATACACATGGGATGTCTCTTCTGTAGAATGTGGTTCAATTTATTTCTACCACGTTTCTTAAATTTTGTTGGAAGACGGCGGGGATCACTCCAGACAAGTTGGAGCCCCTTGTGTGCCTCCTTTTGATCCACGGCCATGGCTGTGGACTCCTGGGCGGTTTTTACCCCCCAGGCTATACTTAATTTTTTGGGGGTTTTTATAGGTCCTTTTTTTACCTATTTTTCACTTTTTGTTTGTTTTGCTTATATCTTCTTTCATCATCATCCCTCACTAATGTTGAGTACTATTTCATGTTTTCCCTCCACAGGATACACCATGGACTTTTTTGCCAATTTTGTCTGTTTATGTTTTTGTGGATGTTTTTTCTTTTTTATTATGGTCATCATAGCTTAACCTTGTCTCATCATGATGGCTCTACGGGTTCTTACTTATAATGTGAAGGGTTTGAACTCTGTTCATAAGCGCTGGTTAGCCTTAAAAGAGTTCAAATCGTCGGCTGCAGACATAAACCTAGTCCAGGAGACACATTTCCGCTCGGGGGATCCTTTGAATTTTCTGCAAAACATTTTCCTGTTTCATTTATAGCTTGCGGGGCTTGCCATATTGATTAGAAAATCCTGCCCCTTAAGAGTGAAATTCTCATTCATGGACCCTCATGGTAGATATATTTTCCTGGACTGCGATTATCTCTCACGCTCTTTTACTTTGATCAATGTTTATGTCCCCAACTCAGGTCAACTCCAATTTCTCACTGATGTATTTGGGAAACACAGCAAATATGCTCAGCCCTTTATGATTGTTGGGGGAGATTTCAATATGACCATGTCCCCTAGAAGAGACAGACGCACACTATTCTCTACCACCCCTTCAGCTAAAGTAGAACGCCAATTTACCTCTTTCCGTAAACTCATCAGATCTCACAACCTACTGGATATCTGGAGAATCAAACACCCCGCACACAAACAATTTTCTTTTTTTTCTCCCCCACATAAGATGTACTCCAGATTGGACTATCTTTTTGTCACGGCCCCTTTACTAACATCTTCTGTAGCCTCAGAATTAAACCCTATCACTTGGTCAGACCATGCCTCTCGATCTCACACTTTCCTCATCTACACCTAAAACTTGCCATTGGAGACTTAATGACTCTCTCCTCCACAACCCTATCATTGAAACTCAATTGTCTCAAAATTTGACCGAATTCTTCCAACTGAATGACAACTCTGTGACGGATTTGTCTACCCTATGGGAAGCCCATAAAGCATATTTTAGAGGCCTATGTATCTCAGCTGGCTCCCGCTTAAAGAGGGATTCTTCAGATCAGAGACTCGATATTCTTTCCCAGCTACGAAAAGCAGAAGGTCTGCTACTAGCTTCCCCTACGGTGTCACATCTGCACACAGTCACCTCTTTACGCGAACGGTTAAAATCTATTGATATGAACAAATGCTCCAAATCCTTACTCTGGGCTAAACAGAAATTCTACGAATTTGCTAACAAACCTCATATGATGCTAGTAAATAAGCTCAAACCACGTCCATTTCACTCTTACCCCGAATTTCCCACCCAGGCTGATGGAACCCCAACTCACTGTCCACAAACAATGTCCAAGGTCTTTGGGACATTTTATAATAAGCTATACAATTGTATAAACACAGACCCCAAGCACCTATTCTCCCAAGATGTATTTAACTCCTTTTGTGACCCTTTAAAATTGCCCAAACTGTCATCATCTCAAGCAACTACCCTTAACGCTGCTATCACGCCAGAAGAACTAGCTGAAGTTGTTAAAGAGCTGCCGTTGCATAAGTCGCCGGGACCAGACGGTTTGCCTTATCTTCATTACAAAACCTTTCTCCCAATTCTAAGCCCATATCTAATAGACCCTTTTCTTCTCTACAGAAGGGCATTGTCCCTCACCCTCAATTTTTACATGCCCACATTACAGTTCTCCTGAAACCTGGCAAACCCCCATCGTTACCAGATAACTACAGGCCCATAGCCCTACTCAATTCAGATTATAAAATCTTTACAAAAATCATAGCTAACAGACTTTCCTCTATTATACCTAGCCTTATTCATAATGATCAGGTAGGCTTTGTCTCAGGCAGACGTGCAGGCGACAATACTAGACGCACCATTGACCTGATAGATTTACTCAACAAAACATCCCGCTCTGCACTTATCTTGAGCTTAGATGCTCAGAAAGCATTTGACAGACTCGGCTGGCCATATATGTTTGCCACACTTACGCGCTTTGGGTTCACAGGCTCTTTTATGTCAGCTCTTCAGGCCTTATATTCCCGCTCCACTTCCCAAGTACAACTGGTGTCTTTTATGTCCCCACCCTTTTCACATAGCAATGGAACTAGACAGGGGTGCCCCCTATCCCCC
Organism: Rana muscosa; assembly: GCA_029206835.1. NCBI lineage: Eukaryota > Metazoa > Chordata > Amphibia > Anura > Ranidae > Rana > Rana muscosa. The sequence goes on along the minus strand of CM055125.1, from coordinate 165,901,879 downwards.
TTACTGTTTATATTATACCTTGAGCCTCTAGCTGAAGCCATTCGCATGCACCCGGACATAAGTGGGGTCTCTCTGCGACAAAGGGAATACAAATTGTCTCTTTTCGCAGACGATATATTGCTTACTTTAATGAAACCACACATTTCTCTCCCCAACCTCAACGCTTTATTAGATACATTCAGTAAACTTTCTGGTTATAAAGTTAATACGGCCAAGACGAAAGCTCTTCCTATACATATTCCCCCCCACGCTTCTTACCACATTACAAAACAACTTCCCCTACCATTGATGCTCTGCTTCCCTTAAATATCTTGGTATACACCTAACGGCTTCTTATCCCACTCTGTATCAGGCTAACTTCCCCTCCCTAATTTTGGAAACACATGGCTTATTCCATAAATGGGCGGACTGTCCTCTGTCTCTTCTGGGTAGGATAAATGTCCTCAAGATGGCTATACTCCCGAAGTTCTTGTATCTTTTTGAAACATTGCCAATTGCGATCCCTATTTTACAACTTCGAAATATTCAACGGGCCTTCACTAAATTTATTTGGGGTAATAAAGCACACAGGATTGCTAGCACAGTGTTATTTGCTCCCCGCTCTCAAGGAGGGTTGGGAGCACCCGATATTAGTAAATACTACTTTGCTAGCCACCTCACAGCGACCATCTCCTGGTCATTTCGCTTTGCAACGAGTAGATGGTCAGAGTTAGAAATCTGTGTTACTAGCCCTGTACATCCTTGTTCAATGCTTTTCTTGACTTCTTCCATATCTCAGCTCAGACATATCTGTCTAGGACCAATGCTATTTACTCTTTCTATCTGGAAAAAATGTATCAAGAGGTTATCTCTCTCTTCTCCATGCTCACCCCTTTTAAACGTTCTTTTTAACCCGGATATTCTGAATAGCTTATCCTACAATAACATGTACCCATGGTCTCGGGCGGGCTCCGCCACCTAGTACATCCTGTAACTCGCAAATTATTCTCATTCCAAGATCTCCAAAACAAATCAGATATACCCAAACAGCTTTTTTTTCTTATCTTCAATTTAAACACTACTTCCATTCTATATCACCTGCCTTGGCCTTAGAAAAACAGAATGCCTTTGAAGCTTTATGTGCCCAAGGCCCATACCAACCTGGTCTCATATCTTCTATATATAAGATCCTCCATGACTCGAATCTGCCTACGCTGGATTCTCATGTATACATGCAGAGATGGGCCAAGGAACTTCCAACCCCTTTATCGCTCCCTCAATGGCAAGAGATCTGGACCTCCATATCTAAAGTTTCCAGATGCATGGAGCAGAGAGAGACAGCTTATAAGGTCCTCATGTTCTGGTATAGGACCCCAGAGGTTATCCATAAATATGATCCCTCTGTATCCCATAAATGCTGGAGATGCTTACGAGATATAGGAACACACTACCATATCTTTTGGGAATGCCCGCTCATTTTGCCATTTCGGTCCTCGGTCCAATCAGTACTTCAGTCTGTGCTGGCGATGGACTTCCCAAAAGACCTGACCCACTACTTGTTAGGCCTCCCAGTCCCTGGATTATCTAAACATGCCAAAAGGTTGATGTCTTATATTCTCTTGGCCGCCAAGAGAGTAATACCTATCCATTGGTTATCTCCCAACACCCCCACGCAATCCCAATTGATCTTAGCTGTAGCATAGATACGTAGAATGGAACATATGACAGCGGTGATTCACGATTTGCTGCCTCAATTCTCGAAGATATGGGATCCTTGGGACAACTAGTCTTTCAATCCTGAAGCACTGTCCTAAACTGCTATCAAATGTCCCCTAGGCAACTAGTCCATTCATGTTCGAATTATTAGCCTAAATACTATTGTTACTACATATACTATTATTATATATATGTTGTGTCAAAATCCATGGTGTACCCTCCCCTCTCTTGTTTTTCTTTTTTCTTCATTCTTCTGATTATGATATCATTCACTAAGAGATGTTTCTCTTTTTCTGTATGAGATGACTGTGACACTTCTCTGTATTGTGTCTGCTTTTTCTTGTTTTGTTGAAAAATCTCAATAACATACAATTACAATAGGTAAGGCCCGCACCAGATTGGGAGAGCATAGAAGATTTATCGAAACTGGTGATGTGGGGGTATTTTTACCCTCAGTGCAATTAAATTAGCTAAACCGGAATTAGCTACTCTTGATAATGGTATAAAGCATGCTCCATCTAGGGGAATACATACATTTGAGAATTAAATTTATGTGAGAAAATTTATTAGGAAGTTGATCATTCAGGCCGGGTTCACACCTATGCGAATTGGTTGCGGATTACACCCCATCCAATTTGCATAACATTATAAAATACATTGATTTCAATGAGGCTGGTTCACATATGTGCGATGCATTCGCACTGCGCATTGCCGAAAAAACGTGTGCGTTCTCTAGGCATTGCGGTGCGGCTCAGGTGCGAATTCAGGCCCATTATGTTCTATGGGCACACATCTGATTCGCACATGTGTTGCGTTCTAAACAGGGATCTTGAGGGGGAACTCCACGCCAAATTTTAAATAAAAAAACGTCATGGGTTCCCCTCCAGGAGCATACCAGGCCCTTAGGTCTGGTATGGACTTTAACAGGAACCCCTATGCCAAAAAAAACGGCGTGAGGGTCCCCCCAAAATCCATAGCAGACCCTTATTCGAGCACACAGCCCAGCTGGTCAGGAAAGAGGGTGGGGACAAGCGAGCGCCCCCCTCCTGAACCGTAGAAGGCCGCATGCCCTCAACATGGGGGGGTGGGTGCTTTGGGGAAGAGGGGCGCCCTGCGGACATGGCCTCTTCCCGACAACCCTGGCCGTTGGGTGTCGGGGTATGCGGGCGGGTGGCTTATCGGAATCCGGGAGTCCCCTTTAATAAGGGGGCCCCCAGATCCCGGCCCCCCACCCTATGTGAATGAGTATGGGGTATCTTCTTCCAGCTCTTTTGCTAGCGGGGGCCCGGTCTTCTTCGTCGCCTTCTTCCCTCTTCTCTCCAGGAGATGTTGACTTGTCGCTGTCTCCGGCTGTAATGCCATGTTCACGGAGCGCATTCACTTATATAGGCATGGGCGTGGTCACCGGGTGATGCCACCCGTAACCCCGCCCCCATATGACATCACAGTCCCATCATTCCCTGGGACTGTCACGTCATATGGGGGCGGGGTCACCGGGTGGCATCACCCGGTGACCACGCCCATGCCTATATAAGTGAATGCGCTCCGCGCGCACGGCATTACAGCCGGAGACAGCGACAAGTCAACATCTCCAGGAGAGAAGAGTGAAGAAGGCGATGAAGAAGACCAGGCCCCCGCTAGCAAAAGAGCTGGAAGAAGATAGCGGAGGCCCGGCAGAAGGAAGAAAGAACCGGAGAGCGAGAGAAGAACTGGAGAGCGCGGAGACGACACCGGAGACCCCCGAAGTCGGAAGAGACCCCCAAAGTCAGAAGAGACCCCCAAAGTTGTAAGAAGACCCCCGAAGTCAGAAGTAGACCCCCGGAGCTGCCTAATAAATTACTTTAAAAACCTGTGTAGTGTTTTTATTGCCATTTTTTTCCTCCAGGTGAATGGGTAGGGGTACGATGTACCCCATACTCATTCACATAGGGTGGGGGGCCAGGATCTGGGGGCCCCCTTATAAAAGGGGCTCCTGGATTCCGATAAGCCCCCCCACCCGCATACCCCAACAACCAACGGCCAGGGGCCCATCAACATGGGGGCAGGGTGCTTTGGGGTGGGGTGGCCGCAGGGCACCCCCCTGCCCCAAAGCACCCACCCTCCCATGTTGAGGGCATGCGGCCTGGTACGGTTCAGGAGGGGGGGCGCTCGCTTTCCTGACCGGCCGGGCTGCGTGCTCGGATAAGGGTCTGCTATGGATTTTGGGGGGACCCCCACGCCGTTTTTTTTTGGCATAGGGGTTCCCGTTTAAGTCCATACCAGACCTAAGGGCCTGGTATGCTCCCGGAGGGGAACCCATGCCGGTTTTTTAGTTAAAATTTGGCGTGGAGTTCCCCCTCATGATAACAGCGGTAAGACTTCCCTCTCCTCTCCCAGGCTGGCAAGTCCGCAGCTAAAAACGCAAAGGAACCGCTGAACGACTGATTGCGAACTTGGCAAAGACTCCGAGCTCAAAAACGTAATGCACAAGTGTGAACCCAGCCTCAAACACACTTTTTGACCACTTCTCGACCGGCTTGCATACATATACGGCAGCAGGTTGGCTCTCCTGCGTGAATCACTGAATAACTGTATATGTACGGCGGCTCCTTTAAGAGCCATAGCAGGCGGGGGACCCTAATGCGTGTGGCCGGTGGGCGCGATCGCACGCAATTGCAGACATGAGAGCCAGAACGGGGATTTGTGTATGAAAACACACAATTTCCTGTTCTGACAGGGGAGGAGAGACAGATCGTGTGTTCCTACTAAGTAGGAACAGCAATCTGGCTCCTCCTCTAGTCAGTCCCATCCCCTCACAGTTAGAAACACACCTAGGCAACACACTTAACCCCTTGATCATCCCCTAGTGTAAACCCCTTCCCTGCCAATGACATTTACACAGTAATCAGTGCATTTTTATAGCACTGATTGCTGTATAAATGTCAATGGTCTTAAAAATGTGTAAAAATTGTCTGATCTTTCCTCCGCAATGTCACAGTCCGGCTAAAAACCGCAGATCGCTGCCATTACTAATAAAAAATAAATAAAAGTGCCATAAATCTATCCCCTATTTTGTAGATAATATAACTTTTGCGCAAACCAATCAATACACACTTATTGCATTTTTTTTTACCAAAAATATGTAGAAGAATACATATTGGCCTAAACTTATGAAGAAATTTGTTATTTTGCTTTTTTGGGGGGATATTTATTATAGCATCTTTAATTGCGCTCTTTTTTTGTTTATAGCGCAAAAAATTTAAACCGCAGAGATGAGCAAATACCACCAAAAGAAACCTCTATTTGTGGTTAAAAAAAGGATGTAAATTTTGTTTGGGTACAATGTCATGCGACAGCGCAATTGTCAGTTAAATCGACGCAGTGCAGTATCACAAAAAAAGGCCTGGTCATTAAGGGGGCAAATCATTCCGGGGCATAAGTGGTTAAACAATTCTGCTAAGAAAAAGTATAAAAAAGGTTGGGCGTCAGGATGCTGTTCATTCAGGACTGTCTAATGCATCTCTCTTTAATCCCCCAGGTAATTTACTTTGAATCTGTAAGTTTTTTGGGATCTTGTTTTAAATGATCTTAAGAATGTTAATGTCAAATAAAAACCTGATAGATTGGCTCAACGGGGTAAAATAAACATGTATGTATGTGGAACCACATGCAAACGCAAGACTCCCCAGTGCAAATATGAACAAAAACGCCATAAGGCTCAAAACTCAACCAAAGTGTGTGCAAATTTGATCACAGATAAGAGAAAATTATAAATTTAAAAAAATATTGGGCACTATTAAGCACAGACAAAATATTAACTAAGGCTCTCCCTGATAATCCTGTATTTATCTACAGAAAAGGACAATCCTTTGGAGACAAAGTGGTTAAAAAAATATTATATCCACCAATAAGACCAACCATGTTCTGGGACAGCCCAGGTTTCCATGCCTGTCGAAGATGCATATCCTGCCGACAAGTGCATACGAGATTAAGAGGATTAACTGAGTTTCAATCAATGGCTAATCTCAGAACTTTTATAATCAAAGACTTTATCTCATGTATGTCTACTTATGTAGTATATGCACTTCAGTGTCCTTACAAACTCATGTACATAGGTCGCACTAAACGCACTTTAGGTAAACGAGTATCAGAGCACATTAATAACATTAAGATTGGGGGGCGTGGCTTGGACATGGCGGAGTGAGGGAGCTTTCTGTTTGAGCTCCCGACTCCCGACCTGCAATCTATGGCTGAAATGGACGTTTGGCTAGCAAAATCAACCCTGAAATGACATACAAGAGACGGAGGAAGACCAGGGGATCAAAATCTGCTAACCCAGAAGCATCGATCAGAAGATTTCTTACATCCCCGGCTCCGACAGCTATCTCCCCTGCAGCACCACGTGGCGGGAGAGGACAGGGTGACTTACCTTCCACATCCATGGCTGTCTCACAGCAAGGTGTCCCGCGCTCGTTAGAGGGGCTGCCCTCCCTCCTGGTGCCTTCTCATGACAGTCAGGGTGGCTCTATGGCATCTGCAGGATCCTCGCAGACGGAAGCGGACATCAGGTCCCTGCTACAGGCGCTTCCAACTAAGGCCTACATGGAGGGCCTCATGGCACGAATGGAGGAGCAGCACCGCCGTGATTTCCAGGGGCTTCGCTCTGAGGTTCACGCACTTGACGACCGAGTCGGACGGGGTGAGGTGGAGAGGAGCGCTTTGGAGCTCCGGGTCACCCAATTAGAAAAAGGCCAGGAGGCCTTCCAGGAGAGGCTGGCTGAGGTGCAGCTCCAGGCCGAGGACCAGGAAAACAGGAGTCGCCGCAACAACCTCCGGGTTCGGGGGTTGCCAGAGGCAACGGGTCCGGAGAATCTACTGGACACTGTCCTGGCTATCTTCCGGCAGCTTCTAGGCCCGGTGGAAGGGTTCCATGCCCAGCCGCCTTGGAGTTCGACAGAGTCCACCGCGCACTGGGGCTGAAGCTGCAGGATCCTGACCGCCCTAGAGATGTCATCTGCCGCCTGCACCGCTACGCACACAAGGAGCAAGTTCTCAGGGCGGCATGGACCAAGGACCGGATCGACTTTGATGGAGCGGAGCTGTCGATCTACTCTGATGTGTCCAGAGCAACACTACAAAGACGGGCTATGTTGAAACCCCTTCTGGAGCGGCTGTGGCGAGATGCGGTGCCATATAGATGGGGCTTTCCACTCCAGCTATCGCTCAGGAAGGGGGGAAATTCCTTCACGCTGAGGCGCCATGCAGATCTCCCGGACCTGTTCCTTTTTCTGGGCATGGAACCCTTCCACCTGGCTGATTGGCTGAAGCCGCTTCCAGCTAGAGATCCTCGTCAAGCTCCCAGGGCTCCGGGACCGGGTCTGCCGCGCCGCTCCACCAGGCGAAGGAGAGGCGATCAGCTGATGGCTAGAGCCCAAGATAACGAAGCTTGACCAGCCAGTCCTGCTACTGTGAGTTTTTTCTGTTACGGGGTGGCACACACTGTGAACTGATTTTTATTTCTTATTTTTTTATTATTTCTTTACAAGTTCATGCTATGGACTTTTTTGGTTCCGCTCTTTGGACAGCTGCCCTGTGCCGTTCCCCCCTCCCCCCCTTCCCGGGTGTATGCTGATCTTGGTCGGGTTGGCCCTATGGGATCACCCCCGCTCTGGAGGGAGTCACCTGACTGGGTTTGCCCTTCCCCTCCCCCCCCTGGTGGTTGCTGCTCGCGGCCAAGCCTCGGTGACTGTTTCACCCCATCCCGGTGGAGACGTCTTCCCCCAGCTCTCCCTCTCACCCTCCAGGCTATGTGTGACTGTGAGCCGTTCTTCGGTAGGGCCGCCCCGGGGCCGCCCCCTCTCTCCCCCACCTGCTGACTCTTCTTTTGCGCCCCGCTCTCGGAGCCCACCTGAGGACAAGCTATGAAAGGGAGCCATAGACTGTCGCTTGATTAGATGGCAGGTGTTTTTATATAGGGGTGTTTTTTTTTTGGGGGGGGTCCGGACTTTAGGGGTGGTTGGGTGTGGGGGGGAGGGGAGGGATGTCTTGCTGTGCCATTTGAAATGCCTGGGCTGGGGGTGGATGGGTGGGGTGCTATGTGGTCGGGCGTCGTGGATATGGGGATGCTGCCTACTGATGTGTGCTCCCTCCCCCCCTTGCTCGCCCCCCCCCCTTCCTTGTCTCCCCCCTTCCTCGTTCCCTCATTCCCCCCCTCATCCCTCCTCACTCCCTTCCCCCCTCCCCATTCCCTCCCATACTCTCTCCTTCTCCTCCCCCCCTCTCCCCCCATCTCTCCCCCTTCCCCCTTTCCTCTCCCCCTCCCCTCTCCCCCTCCCCCTCTCCCCCTCCTCACCCCCCTTTTCCCCACTCTTCTATCCCCTCCTCTTCTCTCCCCCCCTTTTCTCTCCCCCCCTCTTCTCTCCCCCCTCTTCCCCTCCTTCTCTCCCCCTCCTCACCCCCTCTCCCCCCCTCTCTCCCCCCTCTCTCCTCCCTCCTCCCTTCTCCACCCTCCTCCCTTCTCCACCCTCCTCCCTTCACCCCCTCCTTTCTCCCCTCCCCGCTCTTCACCCTTCCTCTTTTCCCCCTCTCCTCCTCCCCTCCCCCTTACCCCTCCCTCACCTCCCCCCTCTCCCTCCTCCTTCCCCCCGCCTCCTCTTCCTCCCCCTCTTCCCCCTTCCTCTGTCTTCCCCTCCCCCCCCCTGTATACCTTCCTTTTCCTCCTCTGTCCCCCGGATTTTGGCTTTACCCACTGTCTCCATCTTTGGGGCCGTGGGCTGCCCCCTGGACAGATCCGGGATACGCCACCTGAAGGAGCGGGCGCCTGTTCCCCCTGTATACTCTGGTGGCTTCCCTGGCCCGTGTGCCGGGGCAGGGGGGGCTACTACGGCGGCCGGCTTCTTTATCGATTTTAGGGGGGCCGGGGTGGGACCCATGCTGGGGCTGCGGTGGGGGGTTCCTCCTTGGGGAGACCCCCCTCCTAGGCCGTTTTGATCTTGCGGTCCCCGTTCTCCTTGTCGAGCCTCCCCCGTCCTGGGCATGCGGGGGCGCCAAAGCCTAGCTTTCGGTACCAGTGTGTGCATTTTCCCCTTGGCCCCCTTTTTGGTTTTTATGGCGCCATTTATAAGTTCTCTTGCTGGGCCTTCTGGTTATAATTACTTGGGTTTTGTTCTTTGTTTTGCACTAAGATGTTTAAATGTCCATTTCATGTATTTGAGCCATGTGATGGGTTACTGTGCTACTGTTTTGTCCTGGTTGGGGTTTGGCCTGGGGGGCGGGTTGCGCCGGGGCTCGGGCGCCCCATGTTGGGGCCCGGGGCCGGCGTTGCCGGGCTGCTGGGCCATCCTTATCAGGCCACTTTGTTCTGAGAACCATCCGGCTCTCTGTAGCATCTGAGGTGGGTCGGGTTAGGGAGCCTCCGACCCCTGTTGTGTTCAAACACTTTCCCCACATAGGGTCGCACCCGTCAAGTGACTCCTGCTCTAGGGTTACTGGGGTGCACTGAGACTAGGTCTCCCCTACGCTTGAGGCGTACTAGGTTTCTTTGTTCTCTCCTCTTCTGCTCTCTTCTGTCCTTTCCCTCCGAGCCTCCCTCCTCCTCCCCCGCCCCCCTTTTTTTTTCTGTGCCTGCCTCTTCTGGCCGCAGTCATGCCCACGGGTAAAACAGAGCCTGTTCGTCTAGTTTCTATAAATGTGAAGGGGCTGAATACCCCTGAGAAACGCTCCATGGTGCTAACCGATCTAAAACATATGAAGGCCCATGTGTGCTTCATGCAGGAGACACATTTCCGTGCTGATAAGCTGCCAAGACTGCATGGCCGCTTTTTCCCGACAGTGTACCACGGTTGCTCCTCTGACTCTAAGTCAAAAGGGGTGAGTATCCTGATTCGGGGTGATACCCCATGGCAACTGAAGGACCAGTGAGGGGATGCAGAGGGGAGAGCTTTATTTGTGAAGGGGACGCTGGGGAGGTCCCTGGTGACTTTGGTCAATCTATACCTCCCAAATGCCAACCAGATCACCTTCCTGGAGCCAATTATGACCAAATTGGTTGACTTTGCTGAAGGGATGGTGATTATGGGTGGAGACATGAACTTTGTCATGGACCCGATCCTGGACTCATCTAGGGGTGTTTCCCAAATCTCTTACGCCTCACTTAAGCGCCTTAAGAAAAACTTCCATGCTCTCCACTTGGTGGATGTATGGCGTATCCTTCATCCAAGCCACAAAGACTTCACGTTCTATTCGCACCCCCACGACTCGTATACCAGAATTGATATGTTCATGGTGCCTCAGGCGATTTTGTCCAGGGTTTCCTCAGCCTCGATTGGTTCTATTACCTTTTCGGACCATGACCCAGTCTTTATAGACATCGATTTGCTTTGCCCCGCAGAGAGACAATGGTCGTGGAAGCTTAACGACTCGTTAATTTAGATGCCCGAGGTGGAGGAAGAGGTCTCTAGAGAACTGAGACAGTACTTCGCCACGAATGCTGACTCGGAGGTGGCCCCGACAATGGTATGGGAAGCCCATAAAAGTTACATTTGTGGCCTCTTGATCAGAATGGGATCACGCATCAAGAAGGAGAGAGCGAAACAAATTGTGGACATTTTAGATAAAATCAGGGTTTTGGAATCGGCTCATAAACAATCCTTCGCTTACCAGATCCTTCTTGAGTTGACAGCCCTGCGAAACCAGCTGCGCTCCTTGGCCCTGTTTAGAGCCAAAGCAGTGATCTCGAAGTGCCGCCGTTCTTTTTACGAGCATAGCAACAAATGTGGTAGGATGCTGGCGAGGGCTCTGAGAGATCAGAGGGCTCGTACATTCATTCCTGAATTGATTAGTGACTCTCACAACAGGGTTCACACTAGGCTTGTGCAATTCGTTTCGTAACGAATTGAAATTTGTCCGAATTTAGCAACTTTCGGGCATTCGGAAGCATTCGAATTTCCGAACAAAGCAATTACGAATAAGACCGAATCCGAAATAAATTATACCGCAAATAGCGAATGCCCGAATGTCTTCGGCATAATTCGTTATGAAAAAGTTACGAATGTACGAATCCATACGAAGCACAATAACACTCACTCTGCTCTGCTCTCTGCTTCTCCCACACCGTGCTGAACTCCCTCTCAAAATGGTGTACAGGGGCGGAGGTTATAGCCGCATGTAAAAAACGAAAGTAAAATACGAGATTTCGAATCCATTCGAAGCACAATAACACTCTGCTCTGCTCTCTGCTTCTCCCTCACCGTGCTGAACCCTCTCAAAATGGTGTACAGGGGCAGAGGCTATAGCCGCATGTAAAAAACGAAAGTAAAATACGAGATTTCGAATCGTTACAAATAACCGCAATGTATTTAGAAAAGTACAAATCCATTCGAAGCACATTAGGCATAATAGGCAGCGTCGTTGTGAGAGAGACACGGAAAATTACGAATCAACGAACCCAAAAAAAGTTACGAAAGTAGGAGTTGTGTCCAGAATCAACGAAAAACAACGTACTCTACCGAAAGTACGAACCCAAAAAAAGTTACGAAAGTAGGAGTTGTGTCCAGAATCAACGAAAAACAACGTACTCTACCGAAAGTACGAATGATAAAGCAACAAAAAATTCAACGAAAAATGTCGCTTGCAAAAATACGAATGAGTCCGAACACGAAAAATCCCGTCTAGCAAAATTACGAATGATTACGAATCAACAGGACCGGAAAGAAACGAACCGAAACGGAACGAATTTTTCCGTTGTGCACAAGTCTAGTTCACACCACGGAAGGTATCGCGGAAATGTTCCGGGAATACTATACTACTTTGTATAATCTCCCTAGTCCAACATCTGTGGGGGGTCTGTCGAATGCAGGGAGGAAGATCGGGGACTATTTGAGGAGGTCTGGTCTCCCCCGGATTTCGGAGGAGGACCTGACCGAGCTTGACAGGCCTCTCTCAGTGGAGGAGGTGAATGTGGCAATGTCGCGCATGCATTTGGGGAAGGCGCCGGGACCGGACGGATATTCCCTTCTCTATTACAGGACTTTTGGAGAAGTATTGCTTCCGCATTTTCTCTCTGCGTATAATGCTACAGGGGAGGGGACGCCCCTCCCGGCGGATGCCTTGAGAGCACACATTGCCGTGATCCCGAAGGAGGGAAAAGATCCACTACGATGCCAAAATTATAGACCGATCTCGCTGCTCAATGTGGATCTCAAGATATTCACGAAAGCGCTTTCCATGCGTTTGATTGACTTAATGCCACAACTAATCCATTCCGACCAGGTCTATTTTGTTCCTACTAGAGAGGCGCGTGACAACACGACTAAGGCAATCAACATGATCCACGCTGCAAAGACGCGTAAAACCCCTATGCTGCTCCTCTCGACGGACGCCGAAAAGGCGTTCGACAGGGTGAGTTGGCCTTTCCTGTTTGAAACTCTCCGCTGGGTTGGCCTGCAGGAACGCATGATGAATTGGATGTTGGCAATATATTCCTGCCCATCGGCCCAGGTCAAGGTGAATGGCCACCTTTCTTCACCATTTCAGATTGCGAATGGGACGAGACAGGGGTGCCCTTTGTCGCCCCTGATATTCGTCCTCACACTAGAACCTTTCCTGCGTATCATTAGAGACAACCCGGACATTACGGGACCACGCCTGGACGCCACCCTGTCCCCCAAGATCGCGGCTTTCGCAGACGATCTGCTCTTCTTTCTGACCAACCCCCTTGTGTCCACTCCGAACTTGCTCAAGGAACTGAAGCTATACGAGGAGGTGTCAATGTTTCGCATTAACTACCAGAAATCGGAAGCACTTGGGGTCGCCTTGCCTCCTCCTTTAACTGACCTGCTCCGGGTTGATTTTCCTTTCAAATGGGCTATGTCCCATTTCAAATATCTGGGTATCTTGTTACCCAGCAGGACGGAGGAGATTTTCCCCCTCAACTTTCCTCCCCTTTTGACGGCCGTAAAAAAAGACCTGCAAGAGTGGCAGCATGGCCTTTTTTCCTGGTTTGGCCGTTGCAGCATTGTGAAGATGAATGTCTTACCTAGACTGTTATGCCACTTTCAGGCATTACCCATACGGGTGCCGGCGTCCTCCCTGAGAGCGGTTAACAGAACGCTAATTCGGTTTGTGTGGGCCCAGAAGCCCCCGCGGTTGGCGCAGAAAATTCTCCGGCTGCCAAAAGTGAAGGGTGGTGTAGCCCTACCGGACGTTACTCTCTATCACAAGGCATGTCATTTAACGCGTGCCTTGGATTGGTGCCGTCACGGCCTTCTGAAGCAGTGGGTGCAGATTGAACGAGCCTTGACTGGGGCCCACTTGGACTCGTTGCCCTGGTGCCAACCTCCCTTGCCAAAGGAGATTTCTGATCACCCCACAGTAGGGGTGACGATAAGGACAGCTTGGAAGGCCTTCCGTGATCATTCGATCGCACCGCTCCCGTCCCCGCTTACCCCAATTGTGGGCAACCCGGCTTTTAGTCCGGGTCTCAACGACCCTAGCTTCCTGGTGTTGAAACCGGTGGACAGGTCTCAAGTGCGACACTTTCTCACAAACGACCAATGGCATACTCGACGACAAATCCTAGAGGACCCTGCTCTGACTGGGCTCTCATTCTGGCAAAAGGTCCAGCTGTCCCACTTCATCCACACGTTGCCTTCTCCGAATACTTATGGGCGGCAGCTGACACCTTTTGAGTTGCTATGCCTGGACCTGTCCCCGTTGAGACATGCAATATCCCTGATATACCAAATCCTAGTTTCTCCCCCTCCGGACTTTAGGCCGCTCTATGTTACCAAGTGGGAACGGGAGCTGGGCCTACAACTTACGGGGAAACAGGTTGACCGAATCCTTCTCTTCGCTCAAACAACTTCTATCAGTGCAAGGCACCAGGAGATGGAATATAAGCTTCTGTCCCGTTGGTACTACACTCCGGAAAAGATACACAAGATGTTCCCTCAGAGCACGGATATGTGCTGGAGGTGCGGGGAGGAGGTTGGTACGCTCCTCCACATCTTTTGGTCATGCCGCATCTTACAATCATTTTGGTCTGAGGTACACCGCATCGTCCAAAAGTTTACGGACAGAGAGTTGCCGTTGTCACCTGAGCTCTTCCTTCTGCACCACCACAATATCCCAACTAAGGGCTATAGAAAGTCCATATTGCCGCTTCTGATCAATGCGGCAAAGGGTTGCATCCCGCTGAATTGGAAGCAGACTCAGCCTCCATCGGTGGCGGGCTGGTTGGGCAGAGTGAAGGCTGTCCATGACATGGAGGACTTGTTAGCAACGGAAAGAGGCCTAAGTGAGAAATTCTCCAAAACATGGTACTTCTGGCACAAATTTTACTTCTCGGAGGAATGCGGGCTCCTAATGGCTCGATACACCTGAGAGGATCGAACTTGACTGCTCCCCAGGCGGGGTGGCTGTGGCTGGAGGCACCCTGTTCCCCACCCCCCGGGTGGGGGTGGTTGGGTTTTTTTTTTTTTTCTTCCCACCCCCCCCCCCTTCCCCTCTTGTATTCTTGCACTCCTTGCTTTCTTTTCTCTTACTTTCCCTGCTTTTTCTGTATTACCAACACTAGAGTGTTGGCCTGTGCAAGCCTGTTTCTCACGGGCTTGACGTTTCTATTTCTATCTAAATCGGCTTTTGCCACAAAAATACGGCCATGCGGGGGGCGGAGAGCTCCTGTAAGCCTGACACTTGTTGTGACCCCCCCCCCTCTGACAACGGGCTTTATATCTCAAATGTAATATCTATACTCATGAGGGGGTGGGGAATGTTTGCTGTTTTTTGATAAGCACCTGTGCGCTCTCTGTGTATCCGCATGTCCTTTTCTCTTAAATAAAGACTTTACAAAAAAATAACATTAAGATTGGTTACAAGGAGCATAGCGTTTCCATGCATTTTAAAATGAAACATAAAAGCGACCCCTCAGGATTAAAATTCTGGGGAATTGAAAAAATGCACCCTGATTGGAGAGGAAGCAATAGGGTAAGGGAACTATCTAAATGCAAAACAAAATGGATATCTTTGACAGATACTCTCAGCCAAAAAGGAATGAATGTGGAGCTAGACTTAAATTGCTTCATCAGTGACTAACTGTTGAGTCTAGATATTACATTTTATGAATGGAATTTTAAGGGGTTTTAGCATATTTGCGATTTTTTATGCAATTTTTTACATGATATACGGTAAGTTTTTTAGTGGTATCATGTATGATATGAACAATCTGATTGATTGCAGAGCATTGCACTATTCATGTATGGTTAGACATGAAGATGTTTTGTCCATAAACTAATCAGGACGCAATCCAATTAATAGTATCGCATAGGTTATTGCAATATTGAAATACTGAAATATGTGTTTGTACGAGGTTGTATGTTTTTAATAAGTTGATTGAATTAATTGAATGTTCAAATGCGATGGCTCAGTGTATGGGATTGCCATGAAATAGGGAAAGTACCAATTTGCAGAGCAACTTCTTTTTAAACGGCTATAGTGATATAATGTTATTTTTATTAGACTGGAATCAGTATGATACAAACCGAATACCAGTGGGAGTATTCACTTTTAAATAACACTCTTTATATAGTATTTGCTGTTCCTCTGGTCTGCAAACACAGTGTACTTGGTACCATAGGCTGACCGATAAATGACGCTTACGATCAGCCTGGTGACTGATTTACACACTCACCAGGTTGACTACATTTAACATCCATCCAACCGTTGTAAATAGATATCGTAGTGGAGGTGATGTCTATGTTTAAAAGTCATGCGCACTTTTGTTTCTTTGCTTGTCATGAGCAACATTCAGATGGAGGTATGCAGAGTGTGCTATTAACAGCCATCCAACATCCACCCACGGATCCAGCCTCACCTGCTAAGAACAACCAGTAAAAACATACGCTGTTAACCTGTTACCATCTGGTAAGTGTATTACCTTTGGGGGATTCCCATACAAGCAATAAGGATATTATCTGGAATTTCGATCTGCAAAGATTTGGGTTTTTCAACAACTTTTTTTAAAGTGGACTATCAGTTATCCTACATCCTGCTTTTTTTATTGACACAAGTGGAACTGTTATATCTATACATGAACTTCCAAGCGCTACTAATGTTTTAATGATTTAATCATTTTAACATATTTAGATAATCCTATACAGGTCCATAATCCAAAAGTCCATATTTCTCCATTAATGTAAAGGAATAACACCATCAGTGTCAGCAGCTTTTTTCCAGATGACAGGAATGGGGTGACTCCCACTTGCAGACTCACATGTATGTAAAAGACAAATGAAAAAAGAAACAGTGCTACTGACTAAAGGGGTTGATTTACTAAAACTGGAGAAGGGAAAAATCTGGTGTGCATGGTAGCCAATCAGTTTTTAAATTCAACATATTCAATTAAGCTTTGACAAAAAAAAAAAAAACTGAAAGCTGATTGGTTTCTCTGCAGAGCTGCACCAAATCTTGCACTCTCCAATTTTAGTAAATCAACCCCTAGTAGTAGTTTATTAACTACAACTAAAAAACAAGGGTAGTATGCACTCACAGTGTGTGATCAAAAAAGCAGCATGCAATGCAGTTCCTCTCTAGATGACAGCCTTTCCCCAGGTCAGGCACTTCCTCATGCAGATCGACTCTTGTCAGGAACCACAAGGGCTGGTGTGGACAGCATGGAAATCATCAGGGCTGAAGCAGGGCGCTAGAATGGTGTGATGATATCAGATAGAGCATGGCAACATGTTTCAGAGCATTCTTGCGTCTTTCTCCAACCTGCCTAACACTTAGAGACTTCAGAGTAAATAGGTTCTGGGTGCCATTATGGAATAGATTAAACCAGTGCCACCATATTGCATAGTGGTGCCATCTTGGTGGAGACCAAAAAAAAGAAGCTTCAGGGCGCCATTTATGCAGACCAGCTTGGAAGGGCGTTAAAGTGCAATCTTAGTATAGACAGAGTGGATGGGACTTTTGTTTGCAGAGCCCACTTATGCCAAGTCCTAAAAGAAGGGGAATTAATCACTAGATGCATAATAAGAAACACAATGATAAAAAGGACATTACTGATAATAACAGTAATAAAAGGAGGGAACTATGGTGGAAAATTGATACATAAATAGCTTAATAAAAATAAAAGAAGGAAAATAATACAAGCTGGGATACTTAAAGGATAAGCTTACCTTTTATAACATGTTATATTTTACATCCTTATTAACCTTCCCGTGCTGTTTTCAGGGAGGATATCATATGACGTACTCCCAGAAAGTGCCTCAAGTGGCGCAATGTGTCATTGGCTGTTGTAATACTTGCTTTTTTTTAAATTTTAATTTAGCCACATCGGTTGTTATCCCTGGAAAGCCAATCGCCGGCTCTAAAAAATGATAACGGGATGATGCCTGCAGCTGCAGGCATCATCCCGGTATAACCCCCGAAAGCCATATCTGCATACGCTCGGCGGGAAAGGGATGAAACATAAATTTTGTGAATGCAAGAAGCATTTGTGCAGGCTGAATTAAGTGTCAATTTTTTCTAGGAGATTATTTCCTATATCATCAGCTCCATATAGAGGTGAAGTTGTGGTATAGTTTTCTCATTGAGGTATTTTAAAAATGTATAGCACATATTGGCCACTAGATGGAGCTAATGTCAAATGCCCTTGACGTTTTGTTTAACTTGCACAAATGCTTTTGACATTTATGCAATTAATATTTTATATATACACCCCATGAATTAAAAATCTAAATCAATGTGTTCTTAATTAAGATCTTTTGTTTTTTTGTTTAGTTCTATTGAAAAATTTTGTTTTAATAATTAGTAAATTAGTAACTATCCCATTTCACCATAAAAAAATGCATATTTTATTAATTAATTCAAAGGGGCTATTTTATATTTCATACTGAATAAACTAAGACTAAATCTATAGTGGACTAATTCATATAAATCCAAGTGTAATAAGCCAAAGAGAGTGCCAAATGAAAAAAAAAAGTCTTTATTAGTTAACTAATTGGTTTCAACTAGCATGGCAAACGATATTTAATGAAACTTGGAGGCCACACAATCCCTCTTCATCAGAGCTGGAGGAAAAGTTTCAAATAACACATGACAATGGTGATAAAGCAGAATTGCTACTAAAAATACATAAATGTTCTAAATGTTGGAACTAACATACTCAAGGAAAACATATTCTACAGTTCTGGTGGATCTAGGTGAGATTTTATGATTGGATTGTATAATATATAGCCAGCCTCAGTTTCTTTCTTGTCAATCTTTAGTGGCAGTTTCCTTTTTAAAGCCTCACAAACTGTCTGTTTTATCACCCTTTTCCAATAATTTCTATAGTGTCTCTTGACATCAACATACCATATTTTTTGCCCCATAAGACTCACCTGACCATAAGACGCACCTAGATTTTAGAGGAAGAAAATAAGAAAAAAAATATTCTGAACCAAATGATGTACTAAAATATTTACCAGTGCCCAAGAAATGCAGTCTGACCTGTGCCAATGAAATGCAGCCTGACCTGTGCTCATGAAATGCAGCCATACCTGTGCCCATGAAATGCAGCCATACCTGTGCCCATGAAATGCAGCCTGACCTGTGCCTGGTGACTGGCGAGCAGGGATGAGCCGAACACCCCCGGGTTCGGTTCGCACCAGAACCTTCGAACGGACCGAAAGTTTGCGCGAATTTTCGAACCCTATTCGTTATAATGGACGCGAACGTTCGAAATCAAAATTGCTAATTACAACGGCCAATATGCATGTTAATGTCATAAAACAGGTTTGGGGACCCGGGTCCTGCCCCAGGGGACATATATCAATGCAAAAAGAAATTTTAAAAACTAACGTTTTTTCGGGAGCAGTCATTTTAATGATGCATAAAGTGAAAAAAAAAAGTGAAATTTTCCTTTAAATATGGTACCTGGGGGGTGTCTAAAGTATGCCTGTGAAGTGGCATGTGTTTCCTGTGTTTAGAACTGTCCTTGCACAAAATGACATTTGTAAAGGAAAAAAAGAAGCCATTTAAAACCACTTGCGGCTTTAATGTCATGTCTTGTCCTGGCCGCCATATGGCTGAAAATCCTTGAGAAAAATGGCATGGCTACCCCATCACCCCCCCACCCCAGCCCCTTTGGGTCTTGTATGGATATTAAGGGGGACCCCACACCCAAAATAAAACCCTATACCTACAACCCTATATACTCTGAACAGCAGTATATAGGTGGTGCAAACAAGACACGGACTGTAGGTTTGTTCTTAAGTAGAATCTGAACAGGTACATTATGAAGTGTAGCTCCATCCCAAAAAAATCTATTTTTAAGCTTTTTGGAGAACATAGGGAGGGGTTATCACCCCTGTAACATTTGCTGTCTTTGCACATCTGTTCAGAACATGTCACCTCACTTTCCGTCCCAATGACAAATGTTTTTGGAAAAGTGGGGTTTTAATTAAAACAAGGATTGGTGATAAAGCATCAGTAGAGAGGAGATACCTTTTTCCCAAATTAAATCTAACAGGATAGAATTTCCCTTCCTAGGGGTAGATTTCCTCTCACTTCCTGTTTTCTCTTGCCGTTTGCAAGTAGGAGTCGTTTATAAGTTGGATGTTTGAAAGTAGGGGCCTGCCGTATATACTCTGCAGAAATTTGCCCTATTAGATGTTGGTGTAGCCACAAGACTGGTGGGCACAGGAATGGGCCCTGCTGTGAGTTAATAGATCAAGATTTGTACTTGCATGCACCTGTTGAACCGGGCAGAAAAATTGGGCCTTTGGTGGTGGTGGTGGTGGTGGTGGACGGTGTTGCCACAAGACTGTAAGCCCTCACAGTTACTCTTGGTGGGTGCAGGAATGGGCCCTGCTGTGAGTTATTAGATCAAGATTTGTAATTGCATGCACCTGTTGAACAGGGCAGAAAAATTGGGCCTTTGGTGGTGGTGGTGGTGGTGGTGGTGGACGGTGTTGCCACAAGACTGTAAGCCCTCACAGTTACTCTTGGTGGGTGCAGGAATGGGCCCTGCTGTGAGTTATTAGATCAAGATTTGTAATTGCATGCACCTGTTGAACAGGGCAGAAAAATTGGGCCTTTGGTGGTGGTGGTGGTGGTGAACGGTGTTGCCACAAGACTGTAGGCCCTCATAGTTACTCTTGGTGGGCGCAGGAATGGGCCCTGCTGTGAACTATTAGATCAAGATTTGTAATTACACGCCCCTGTTAAACAGGGGCTGAAAAATTGTGCCTTAGGCATTGGTGCTGGTGCCACAACACTGCAACCCCTCACAGATACTGTACTTGGAGCACAGCAGTCACACCTGTTGCGAAGCATCTTTTTAAAAAATTGTAATTACACGCCCCTGTTATACAGGGGCTGAAAAATTGTGCCTTAGGCACTGGTGCTGGTGCCACAACACTGCAACCCCTCACAAATACTGTACTCTGAGCACAGCAATGAGACCTGTTGCAAAGCATTGCCTAAAAATTGTAATTACACGCCCCAACAGGGGCTGAAAAATTGTGCCTTAGGCGCTGGTGCCACAACACTGCAACCCCTCACAGATACTGTACTTGGAGCACAGCAGTCACACCTGTTGCGAAGCATCTTTTTAAAAAATTGTAATTACACACCCTTGTTATACAGGGGCTGAAAAATTGTGCCTTAGGCACTGGTGTGGTGGCATGGATCATTGAGGAGGAGGAAGAGGATAGTCAGTGAACATAACAGGACAGTCACTCAGCATCAGCATAGGCAGTCTTGAAGGGATGTGACATTATAAATTATTCCGTTATATCCGCTTCAGGTGTCTGGTAGCTGGTGGTGATCCAAGACTGATTCATTTTTATGAAGGTCAGTCGATCAACCGAGTCGGTGGACAGGCACACCTTATGATCGGTGACAAATCCTCCAGCAGCACTGAATGTGTGTTCGGAAAGAACGCTGGATGCAGGACAGGCCAGTAGCTCAATTGCATACTGTGCAAGCTCTGGCCAGTGATCCATCCTCAGGACCCAGTAAGCCAGAGGATTTTCGGTGGGAAAGGTGTCCAAGTCTGACCTTGCCCCTAGGTATTCCTGCACCATGTATATCAGACGCTGGCGATGGTTGCTGCAATCGATCATACCTTGGGGCTGCGGACTAAAAAATTGTCTGAACGCATCGGTCAGACGTCCACCTTCCCCACCGCTCCTTCTGCTACTGACCGAAGCCTCAGCAACTCGTCGTCCAGCACCAGGAGTTTGTAACCTCCCAATTTCTGGGAACGCGTTGCACAGACCTTTCTGCAAGGCCTCCCTGAGATGTCTCATCCTCTGCTCCCTCTGCGACGGCAAGATAAGGTCCGCAACCTTACCCTTGTACCGTGGATCAAGGAGAGTGGCCAGCCAGTAATGGTCCCTCTCCTTGATCCGAAGAACACGAGGATCCTTCCGCAGGCTTTGCAGGATCAGGGAGGCCATGCAGCGTAGGTTAGCTGAGGCATTCGGTCCGGAGTCTTCTGGGTCACTGAGGATGACTGTACATCATCCCTAAAAGACTGCTGCTGCTGATGCTGAGTGCCAGGCTCCACCTCCATGCTCACACAATCCTCCTCCTCCTCCTCCTCCTCATCCTCTTCCTGTGTGATGGGTGGGACAGAAGTAACACTGTCTGGATAAAGGGGGCCTTGAGAGGCAAGGAAGTCCTCCTCTTCCTGCCTCTGTTCTGCCTCAAGTGCCCTGTCCATTATCCCACGCAGCGTATGCTCCAACAGGTGGACAAGAGGTACAGTGTCACTGATGCATGCACTGTCACTGCTCACCATCCTCGTGGCCTCCTCAAATGGTGAGAGGACAGTGCATGCATCCCTGATCATGCTCCACTGGTGTGGGGAAAAAAAGCCAAGCTCCCCTGACCCTGTCCTGGTGCCGTAGTCGCAAAGGTACTCATTGATGGCCCTCTGCTGCGTGTGCAGTCGCTGCAGCATGGCCAATGTTGAGTTCCACCTGGTGGGCATGTCACATATTAGGCGGTTCTTGGGCAGGTTCAGCTCCTTTTGCAGCTCAGTCAGCCGAGCACTGGCATTATAAGATCGGCGGAAATGCACACAGACTTTCCTGGCCTGCCTCAGGACATCCTGTAAGCCTGGGAACCTGCCCAAGAACCGCTGCACCACCAGGTTGAGGACGTGAGCCATACAGGGCACATGGGTGAGCTGCCCCTGTCGCAGGGCGGAGAGGAGGTTGGTGCCATTGTCAGAAATGACCATTCCTGGCTTAAGCTGGCGTGGCGTCAACCACCTCTCGGCCTGCCCCTGCAGAGCTGCCAGAACCTCTGGCCCAGTGTGGCTCCTGTCCCCCAAACACACCAGCGCAAGCACGGCATGGCATCTTTTTGCCTGCGTACTCGCGTAGCCCCTTGTACGCCTACGGAGCACCGCTGGTTCCGAGGACAGAGCACTCGAAGAGGACATGGAGGAAGAAGAAGAGGAGGGGGTGGAGGAGAGAGGTGTGTCACAACCAGTAGTAGCATTTTGGAGGCGTGGTGGCGGAACAACCTCCAACACTACTGCACCTTGTCCTGCATCCCTCCCAGCTGCCAATAGAGTGACCCAATGGGCCGTGAAAGAAAGATAACGTCCCTGTCCATGCCTGCTGGACCATGAGTCAGCGGTAATATGCACCTTACCGCTGACCGCCCTGTCCAGCGAGGCATGGACATTGCCTTCCACATGCCGGTAGAGAGACGGAATCGCCTTCCGTGAGAAAAAGTGGCGTTTGGGAACCTGCCACTGAGGAACCGCATATTGAACAAACTCACAGAAGGGGGCCGAGTCTACCAACTGAAAAGGCAGCAGTTGAAGTGCTAGCAATTTAGCCAAGCTAGCATTCAACCGCTGGGCATGTGGATGGCTGGGAGTATACTTCTTTCGACGGTCCAGCAGCTGGGGCAGGGACATTTGCCTGCTACAATCGGACGTCGGTGTACTGCAAGTACTTGGTTGTGACACACCTAATTCTACACCTTCAGTCCTCTCAGAGCAGCTTTCAGAGAGGACTGAAGATATAGTGGGGATGGAGATCCCAGCTGATGAGGAGCAAGGAGAGGTCCGCTTTGTTCTTTGGTGTGGGTCTTTTATGTGTGCTTGCCAACGAGCTGCATGGCAGGTCGACATATGTCTGCTCATGCTTGTGGTGCCCAAGCGGCTGATGTTTTGGCCACGCGAGATACGCTTGAGACAAATATTGCAAATAGCAGTGGTGCGATCTGATGCACTCGTCTCAAAAAAGGCGCACACCAAAGAACTTTTGTGATAACGTG
This sequence comes from Rana muscosa, assembly GCA_029206835.1. Taxonomy (NCBI): domain Eukaryota; kingdom Metazoa; phylum Chordata; class Amphibia; order Anura; family Ranidae; genus Rana; species Rana muscosa. The sequence continues at coordinate 165,878,920 of CM055125.1, read as the reverse complement.
CAGAGGCAGCGCCCTGCACAGGCGGAGCTCTGCGGTGTGGTACAGTTGCTGTGCTGGCCTCTAGCTGGCCTCCAGGGGGCATCCTGCCTCGTTGGACATGTGACGCTGCATCCTCCTCCTCCTCCTCCTCTCTCCCTTCAGGCACCCACGTGGAGTCAGTGACCTCATCATCCCCTCCCTCTTCACCACTAGAGCAAACCTGGCAGTAAGCTGCAGCTGCTGGAACAGTACTGCCAGATTGCTGTCCTTCAGCATCCCCTCTCTCTGCGCGCACACTACTGACTTCCTCAAGCTGGGTATCATCATCCGAGCCTTCGAATCGTTGGGCATCCTCCTGGAGCATGTACCCAACACTGTGCTCAAACAGTTCGGGGGACTCTTCAGGAGGACATGGTGGGTCTAGGGAAGGGGTGGCTGATGATGCCATTGAGTACGCGTTGGCAGCTGCTCTGCCAGAACCCTGAGCCTGGGTGAGAGAGGATGAGGAGGATGAGGAGGGCTTGGTCATCCATTCTACCAAGCCTTCGGCATGATGCGGCTCCACATGTCCAGCTGCCGAAAACAAAGACAAGCGTGTCCCATGGCCACGTGCTGATGACGATGCACGACCACGTCTACGGCCAGCACTGTTGTCTCTAGAAACAGAGCCTGACTGCCCTGTGTTCTTGCCTCGGCACGCTCTGCCTCTCCTTGGCGGTCTTCCAGCCATTGTAGTCGGTAGTGTATATAGTATAAAAAATAGAGCTCCTATGTGTGCTCACAACACACTGTAGGTCCTATGGGTGCTGACACTAACACACTATAGGTACTATGTGTGCTGCTGACAAGAAAATATAGGAGCTCTGTTTGCTGCCACTAACACACTAGAAGTCCTATGGGTGCTGCTGAGAAGAAAATATAGGAGCTCTGTGTGATGCCACTAACACACTAGAAGTCCTATGGGTGCTGCTGAGAAGAAAATATAGGAGCTCTGTGTGATGCCACTAACACACTAGAAGTCCTATTGGTGCTTCTGAGATGAAAATATAGGAGCTCTGTGTGATGCCACTAACACACTAGAAGTCCTATGGGTGCTGCTGAGAAGAAAATATAGGAGCTCTGTGTGATGCCACTAACACACTAGAAGTCCTATAGGTGCTTCTGAGATGAAAATATAGGAGCTCTGTGTGATGCCACTAACACACTAGAAGTCCTATGGGTGCTGCTGAGAAGAAAATATAGGAGCTCTGTGTGATGCCACTAACACACTAGAAGTCCTATTGGTGCTTCTGAGATGAAAATATAGGAGCTCTGTGTGATGCCACTAACACACTAGAAGTCCTATGGGTGCTGCTGAGAAGAAAATATAGGAGCTCTGTGTGATGCCACTAACACACTAGAAGTCCTATGGGTGCTTCTGAGAAGAAAATATAGGAGCTCTGTGTGATGCCACTAACACACTAGAAGTCCTATGGGTGATGCTGAGAAGAAAATAAAGGAGCTCTGTGTGATGCCACTAACACACTAGAAGTCCTATGGGTGCTTCTGAGATGAAAATATAGGAGCTCTGTGTGATGCCACTAACACACTAGAAGTCCTATGGGTGCTGCTGAGAAGAAAATATAGGAGCTCTGTTTGCTGCCACTAACACACTAGAAGTCCTATGGGTGCTGCTGAGAAGAAAATATAGGAGCTCTGTGTGATGCCACTAACACACTAGAAGTCCTATGGGTGCTTCTGAGATGAAAATATAGGAGCTCTGTGTGATGCCACTAACACACTAGAAGTCCATATAGGAGCACTGTTTGCTGCCACTAACACACTAGAAGTCCTATGGGTGCTGCTGAGAAGAAAATATAGGAGCTCTGTGTGATGCCACTAACACACTAGAAGTCCTATGGGTGCTTCTGAGATGAAAATATAGGAGCTCTGTGTGATGCCACTAACACACTAGAAGTCCATATAGGAGCTCTGTTTGCTGCCACTAACACACTAGAAGTCCTATGGGTGCTGCTGAGAAGAAAATATAGGAGCTCTGTGTGATGCCACTAACACACTAGAAGTCCTATGGGTGCTTCTGAGAAGAAAATATAGGAGCTCTGTGTGATGCCACTAACACACTAGAAGTCCTATGGGTGCTGCTGAGAAGAAAATATAGGAGCTCTGTGTGATGCCACTAACACACTAGAAGTCCTATGGGTGCTTCTGAGATGAAAATATAGGAGCTCTGTGTGATGCCACTAACACACTAGAAGTCCTATGGGTGCTGCTGAGAAGAAAATATAGGAGCTCTGTGTGATGCCACTAACACACTAGAAGTCCTATGGGTGCTTCTGAGAAGAAAATATAGGAGCTCTGTGTGATGCCACTAACACACTAGAAGTCCTATGGGTGCTGCTGAGAAGAAAATATAGGAGCTCTGTGTGATGCCACTAACACACTAGAAGTCCTATGGGTGCTTCTGAGATGAAAATATAGGAGCTCTGTGTGATGCCACTAACACACTAGAAGTCCTATGGGTGCTTCTGAGATGAAAATATAGGAGCTCTGTTTGCTGCCACTAACACACTAGAAGTCCTATGGGTGCTTCTGAGATGAAAATATAGGAGCTCTGTTTGCTGCCACTAACACACTAGAAGTCCTATGGGTGCTGCTGAGAAGAAAATATAGGAGCTCTGTGTGATGCCACTAACACACTAGAAGTCCTATGGGTGCTTCTGAGAAGAAAATATAGGAGCTCTGTGTGATGCCACTAACACACTAGAAGTCCTATGGGTGCTGCTGAGAAGAAAATATAGGAGCTCTGTGTGATGCCACTAACACACTAGAAGTCCTATGGGTGCTTCTGAGATGAAAATATTGGAGCTCTGTGTGATGCCACTAACACACTAGAAGTCCTATGGGTGCTTCTGAGATGAAAATATAGGAGCTCTGTTTGCTGCCACTAACACACTAGAAGTCCTATGGGTGCTGCTGAGAAGAAAATATAGGAGCTCTGTGTGATGCCACTAACACACTAGAAGTCCTATGGGTGCTGCTGAGAAGAAAATATAGGAGCTCTGTGTGATGCCACTAACACACTAGAAGTCCTATGGGTGCTGCTGAGAAGAAAATATAGGAGCTCTGTGTGATGCCACTAACACACTAGAAGTCCTATGGGTGCTTCTGAGAAGAAAATATAGGAGCTCTGTGTGATGCCACTAACACACTAGAAGTCCTATGGGTGCTGCTGAGAAGAAAATATAGGAGCTCTGTTTGCTGCCACTAACACACTAGAAGTCCTATGGATGCTGCTGAGAAGAAAATATAGGAGCTCTGTGTGATGCCACTAACACACTAGAAGTCCTATGGGTGCTTCTGAGATGAAAATATAGGAGCTCTGTGTGAAGCCACTAACACACTAGAAGTCCTATGGGTGCTGCTGAGAAGAAAATATAGGAGCTCTGTTTGCTGCCACTAACACACTAGAAGTCCTATGGGTGCTGTTGGGGTGCAATGCTGTGCTAACAGCACTGCGGTTGGTACTACTGCAATACTGTACTAACAGTAAGCACGCACCAGACTAATCCCCAGCAGCAGCTAATAACACACTAACTGTGCAATCAGCAGCAATGAACGATCAATGACTTAGGTAGCAATGGTTTAGCAAAGAAATAGCCAATGGTTTAGCAAAGAACAGCACATCTTTCAGTATCAAGCAAAGACAGAATCAGCAGACTGATCTCTCCTAAAGCCGGAACTCATGTGACCGGGGCCGACGGCGTGGCGGCCTTTTAAATGGTGGGGTGTGTACTAAAGCCCCTGAGCTGTAATTGGCTACAGGTGTCCTGCCTGTAGCCAATTATTGCTCTCCGAGTTTCGGGCGCTGTGATTGGCCAAGCATGCGGGGTCACAGTGCATGCTTGGCCAATCATCAGCCAGCAATGCACTGCGCCGGCCGCGCCGAATGTGATGCGAACGGCCCAAATAGTTCTGGGCTCGCCGAGCGAGCGAACGCCCGGTGCTCGATTCGAACGTGGGTTCGAATCGAGCACCGGGCCCATCCCTACTGGCGAGGATGTCATCACATCCACCTGTCACTCAGATAGAATTCAGAGCAGCTCCATTCGGCGGCTTCTGGGGCTGCTCTGTCTTCTGTGAGTGACAGGCTCAGCCAGGATATCGTGGGAGTCAGTCGACCGATATTTTGACATGGCGACGGCAACGGGGGGGGGGGTGCCTTGTCAGTATTCGCTCCAAAAGACGTACAGACATTTCCACAATTTTTTTTGGGGGGAGTGCATCTTATGAAGTGAAAAATACGGTACCTCCCAACTTTCTTAGATGTTAATAAGAGACACCTTTTAGCAATAGTATGTAGGCATAGGACACACCCTCTGCCACACCCCCCTTAAAGGATAGGTGTACAAAAAAAATTGGTTAAATGCAAAAGAGCTTTTTTACCACTACTATTTGTTTATATTAGCTTTTGGATTTTAAAAATGCAGAAATTTTAGAAATTGGAGGAAAGGTTTAGCACTGTGAGTGAGTGAGTGAGTGAATAACTTGTATAGCGCTACAAATGCAAACTAAATCGCCTCAAGGCGCTTGCATCCAGTGACGTCCTGATACATGAGAAGAGGTGGATCTTAAGTTTTTTCCTGAAGGCCCGATGGTTTTCTTCCATGCGGATACTGTAAAACACTTTTTGATGGATAGGTAGTGCATTTTACTTTCAAAGAATCTTATTGATTTTATAAAACCAAAAGAGATTAAACAATTGGTACAATCCTTCCAGACATAAGATCACAATATGCAATGGTAAAGTACAAACAGAGTCCTACCGCTACAGATAAATTGACCACTGACTAGTACTTTCACTCTAAATACCTCGTCCTACTAATCAGACAATGATACTGGATCATGGGGAGAAAACCCCAAGCACCCCTATTGGGAACAAACTGTGCCCTGAGGGTTCCCCCCCGATCCCGAAGGTAGCTAAGGACCATGAGGACGGAAGTCCAGTATTAACATTGTGCCAGAGTGATCAGAGAAGAAGAAAAAAAAAACTGTCAGACTAACAGTCCAGATATAAGCCTAGAAACATGCCACATGGAGTCGGAAAGTACCAAAAAAAAAAAGAGAGATAATAGAAAGAGGAAGGAGAAAGAAGAGTATCACAGAGAGAAAGAAGAGGAGAGAGAGAGCTGATCTTACCGGGAGGGGGCCGAGTTGCCGTCCCCAGTAGTTATCGATTGGGACTGAAATCCTGAGCGCAGTGGAACCCCCACATGTAGGGACCAAGGTTCAGGTAGTGCATTTTATATACAACTATATAGATCAAACCAAAATGAGGAACAAATGAGGAGGAAAAAGGTACAGAAGGGCTTTGTTCTGAATGAGGGACCGTCCCTCAAAATCAGGGACAATTGGGAGCTATGCATCAGTAGTCCTGCTCACAAACTCCTTTTCTTGTCTTAATTCTACTCATTGCAGATCATCTGTCATCTATCACTGCAGCAGCTCACACAGGCTCCTCAAGCTGTATTGCACTCTGGTTTTGAGAATATGTATTTTTGTTTTTCAGTTTCTGTTAGTTTCAACATTTAGATTGTGTTCTTCAATCAACATGCCACTAGTATTAGTTTTTTTCTGTATACATGTATATTCTATCCCTGTTGAAGGGGGATTTCATGACACCCATGGCATGTTGGATGTCTGTTGACCTGCTTGTGTAACCAGGTAAACAAATGTTCTGGGCTCCTAAGTATTTTTTATTTGGTGCTCTCTTTGACCTTTTACAGTTGTATTTCTCAACTTGGGTGAATGTCTTCTCCAGGGCGTTCCCGTCTTTGAGGTTAACTGCCAAATACAGGCCAATTAGGCTATAGTAATGACATGTCTGCATTTCTATAGCCTCTGAAAATTTGTGTACAGTGCCCCTAAACTGCTACCTCTAGTTCATACAGTCATTAACATTTTGGCTCAGTATGGGTGTGAGTGTGGATGTGTGAGCACGTCTCCTGTCTGGGCTCCCATGCTTTTCCTTAGTCTCCAGTATCAAGACTCCTAAACCGTGAATAAGCTGAGAAATAGCTGAGAATAGCTGAGACTAATGATGGACTGATGAGGGATTACTAATGGACCACCGCTAGACACTATCACTGGTAACCAGCAATCAGTGAACCGGTCAGCAGTCAGCTGAATGTAGCTGAAGATCTGAGGTCGATCCGAAGCCAGAAGCCAGAGTAAGCTGAAGCCGCATACCCCCGCCGCATACCAGGAGGGATTACACGGGACTGAGACCTCTCACTGACCTCTTGCTGTCGGTGCGGGGGGCTCTCTGTGAAACCGTTCGGAGGGGCGCAGTGGCCAGGACAGTTTACAGCAAGGGTGGTCATCTTTGTTTGCTGCCGTTTGTGTGCTGTGTAGTGCTGCATTTTCCATGAAGCGGGTTGGGTCCCCAGAGCCATCTCACCCCATTACATTACCCCATTACAGTAATTGATGTAGCTGCCTGGAGTCGCTTGGAGTTGTGGGGAGTCATCTACTGTCACGGATTTGCTGCTAGCAAGTTACATGGAGCCGTGAGTACCCATAGACTTCAGTAAGCCGCAAATGAGCTGTAAATTGCCAGGGTGATTTCTGTAAGCTGCTGGGGGTCTGCCAGCCCTATGCTACCTTTTCTACCTCTATGGTCCAGTGGATATCAGAGTGATATCAGAGTGAACAGGGCTTGGTGGTGACTTGGGTCTCTTAGGTGTCCAGGAGCTCTCCCTGGGGAACATTCAATTGTGCAAACTGTGCCTGCTTTTTGTCATTTGCTATACTGCTACACTGTTAATCAGCCACACTGATACATCGCTACCCTACAACCTGAGCTCTTTTGGAGAATTTTTAACTGGGTCAATTGTCTCTGACACTAGCTACATGCTACATTGCTACTCGGCTATACTGCTATAGCTACATTGAATTTCTCCATTGAGTATTGAATACTGAAAAGTGAATACTATCAAAGAATCTTAAACATTACAGGATTTAACTAACATTCTAAATGGATTTTTTACCAATCTATCCCTTGCAATACTTTGCTGAACTGAGCAAGTTACTGAACTACTATCTGAGCTATTAACCAAACTTGCTACTTGCTACTATGCTATATCACTATATTGCTACAGTGCTATATTGAGGCTACATTGTTACATTGCTACATTGCTATATGGATCTACTGGATCTCTGAGCCATTTTTTTCACTAGCTATTTGAGACCTTGGAGCAACACCACACTCTAACCCTTTAAACCTCTTAAAACCCCTTTTTTTTTTTACATCTATTGCAACATATTGTCGTATGAGAGCCATTTGGAGTGAATCCTGTTAGTACCAGGATACCTCAGATACCTCAGATACTTCAGAAACTTCAGAAAAGCTGCAAGGGTGCACCACTACACATATAGATAACCAGATAACTAGTGAGTAGAGCTGATTGGGAGAGCCCCCGATTTGTATCATTGGTATTAACTGTACTTGTCACCTGCTACCTGCAACAGGCTATTTGCTACTTGCTACTTGCTACTGGCTAATTGCTAAATTGCTACATTTGCTATATATGCTACATCTACCGGCTATTTGTTATTTGCTACTGGCCACTTGCTACTTGCTATATCGCCACATTTGCTACATTTGCTGCTACATTTGCTTTATAGCCATATCGCTTTATCGCTACATCGTAAGGGTGCGATACTGCTACACAGCGACAATGATGCTTTGATAGACTGCTACTTTCTTTTTCATTTGACATTGGAACCAATAAACTGCTAAAAAAAAAAAAAAAATACAAATCTATTTGATCTTTGAACTTTTTTTTTTTCTCCGCCCTTTTTCTAGGAGAACTCTTAAGTGTGTCATCTGTGTTTTTTGTATTTGTGATCTTCTATACCCGTGTAACTATATACTGATAAAAGATGAGTAAAACAACTAAAAAGAAAACTCAAAAACTTGCAGCATCTGAGCTGCTAGATGAGAGGTCAGATATTGGAACCTATTTCCGGAGTACTCGCTCACATAAGCACAGTTCCAATAATAGGTCCCCCAGTAAGGCAGGAGGGATGAGAAGTAGTAGGAGTGGGCATATAACTTCGCAATCACAACGCTCTTCCCATAGTCCTAGCAATTCAACTCAGGTACAAGATAGAGACAGTACAGAATCAGGAAGTGAAGACGAATTCCCAGCTATTGATACTCGCTTGGAGAAATACTTAAGTTCACTCCCTACTAAAAGCGATATGGAGAACATGTTTATTAAGATGGAGGAAAACCACCAAAAAGACCTGGCTGAATTAAATAGGAGTCTCAGGAGTTTTCATGAATGAGTGGACGCGGTGGAACAGTTTATCCCCTCACGGGATACTCAGAGATGCAAACAATCATCACTGATCACCATACGCAATTACAGGACATCTGGTCAAACATGGATGACATGGAAGACCACCAAAGACGAAAAAATATTCATCTCAGGGGTGTCCCAGAGGCAATAGGTCAAGAAGTGCTCCTACCATTAGTTACAGAGGTATTCAATTAACTCTTAGGCAAGCCAGTTACGTATCATATCGAAATTGATAGAATCCATCGCATACCAGGCTCATTAAATCCTGCTATAACTCAACTAAGAGATGTGTTATGTAGGGTGCATTTCTACAAATGTAAAGAGGAGCTCTTAAATAAAGCATGAATTCATGGTCCAATAGACTCAAATGGTGTACAAATCATGCTCTACTCAGATCTTTCTCGACAAACTCTTGCTAAACGGAAATCCCTATGCCCCCTTACTAGGGCGTTGGCTGAGGTCGAGATCAAGTATAGTTGGAGATATCCGTTTCATTTATTGGCACGTAAAAATGGCCGTGCCTATATTCTTCGATCACCAAAAGATCTCCCCGCCTTCTGTAAAAACTTGGGCATCCAACAAGTGAGATCCATGGCCCGAACCCTCCATGCCCAGGGCCCTGGAGTTACCAGCGTGGGAGCCATTGAAACCAGCAAGATCCCCAAGGCATTGAAGGAACAAGATCGAAAGGGAAGAGATGGGAGAGAAAGAGATGAAGGGAATGAGAGGGATGAAAAGGATAAAAAGGGGAAAAAATTTAATAACTTTGTTTCAGTCACTAAAATGAGGAAATGTCTCATCATATATTTTTTTTTTTGAGGGGTTTCTCCATCGTGTGTGGGACATGTATATCTCTAGATGTATCACTATGAATACTATTTTTTGTTTTTTCAGGATGATATGCAAATATGGTCATGAGAGATCTCATTGATTTATAGCGCTGATTATTGATGTATAGAGTGGGCTGTGTGTAGCCCTATTTTGCATAGGTTCGGTGGAAACTCTATATGGGGGGAGTCTCCTCTTTTTTTTTTATTAGGAGACTTCTATTTGGGCATCGGGATGGCGGTGGGGAGTGGCACAGTGTGTATCTGGTCGCCCCTCGGGCGGGATAGAGGCAAATGGGGCCCGTTACGCTCCTGATAGGTGGACCGGAGCATACTGGGCAACCTATTGTTGTAGATAGAATAGGTAAAAAAAGTTTTGCCATACTAGATCAGTCAACTAAAGAATGTAAAAACATGGTGTTTTGGATTAAATGTGTTTATAGGTAATAGAATGAGACTGTGGACAAGGGGAGCCCAGACAGGGTGCTGGACTGCTCTCTTTCTTTTTCCTTTTTTTTCCCCTCTCTTTTTTTTTTTACCATTGGGAGCACCAACAACCAAGAGGTTGGGGGGTTTGGGGCATATACATTTTTTGTAGTATTGTTTTACCCAATGGAATTGGTACTAAACCGTGGAATTAAAGAGCCTCCGGGATGCACCGCGACCTACGGATCTGCGGTGATATCCACTGTATTTCTGCTACTGATGGGTGGGTTGTTTATTTTTTTTGTAGGTTTTTGTTTGTTTTTTTTTTCTTTTTTTGTTCTTTTGTCTTGTGTCCTCTGGGATCCACCATGAGGAGTCTTAAGTTTGGATCCCTGAATGTCAGGGGTCTGAATATTCTGCAGAAAAGATCACAAATAATATATGATATGCATAAGCAAAAGGTAAATATTCTTTTTTTTCAGGAAACTCATTTTAAATCTTCATCGGTCCCTAGAATGCCCACCATATTATTGTAGATGGTTCATGAGCAGGCCCGGACTGGGACAAAAAATAGGCCCGGGCATTTTAGACTGAGCAGCCCAGGGGGGGGGGAGGCGGCGGCGGTGCTTTGCAGCGGCGGTTAATGATGGGATGTGGGGTTCCAGCACCTTGTACCTCTGGACCCCTTTACATTACACAGCACCCTGCACCTCTGGACCCCTTTACATTACACAGCACCCTGCACCTCAGGACCCCTTTACATTACACAGCACCCTGCACCCCTTTACATTACATAGCACCCTGCACCTCTGGGCCCCTTTACATTACACAGCACCCTGCACCTCTGGACCCCTTTACATTACACAGCACCCTGCACCTCTGGACCCCTTTACATTACACAGCACCCTGCACCTCTGGACCCCTTTACATTACACAGCACCCTGCACCCCTTTACATTACATAGCACCCTGCACCTCTGGGCCCCTTTACATTACACAGCACCCTGCACCTCTGGACCCCTTTACATTACACAGCACCCTGCACCTCTGGACCCCTTTACATTACACAGCACCCTGCACCTCTGGACCCCTTTACATTACACAGCACCCTGCACCTCTGGACCCCTTTACATTACACAGCACCCTGCACCTCTGGACCCTTTTACATTACACAGCCCCCCACAGTTTGTTACATGGACACCCCCTAACAGTTCTGGACCCCCTGCATGTTACACAGACCTCCCTACATTACAGACCCGCTCCCTACAATACAGACCCCCCTACATTACAGACCCCCCCTACAATACAGAACCCCCCACAATACAGACCCCCCTACATTTCAGACCCCCCTAAAATACAGAACCCCCCTACATTTCAGACCCCCCTACAATACAGAACCCCCCTACAATTCAGAACCCCCCCTACAATACTGAACCCCCCTACATTTCAGACCCCCCCTACATTTCAAAACCCCCCTACATTACAGAACCCCCCCCCCCCCTACATTACAGAACCCCCCTACAATACAGACCCCCCTACAATACAGACCCCCTACATTACAGAACCCAACTACATTTCAGACCCCCTACAATACAGAACCCCCCTACATTATAGACCCCCCTACATTTCAGAACCCCCCTACAATACAGACCCCCCTACAATACAGAACCCCCTACATTTCAGACCCCCACATTACAGAACCCCCCTACATTACAGAACCCCCCTACAATGCAGAACCCACCTACAATACAGATCCCCCCTACAATACAGAACCCCCCTACATTTCAGACCCCCCTACAATACAGAACCCTCCTACAATACAGACCCCCCTACAATACAGAACGCCCCTACATTTCAGACCCCCAACAATACAGAACCCCCCTACATTTCAGACCCCCACATTACAGAACCCCTCTACATTACAGAACCCCCATACAATACAGAACCCCCCTACATTTCAGACCACCCCTACAATACAGAACCCCCCTACATATCAGACCCCCACATTACAGAACCCCCTACATTACAGAACCCCCCTACAATACAGATCCCCCTACAATACAGAACCCCCCTACATTTCAGACCACCCCTACAATACAGAACCCTTTCCCCCACAATACAGACCCCCCTTCAGACCCATAATGTACCTCAGATCAGCGCAGGACTGCATGTTGGATCCCCTCCCCCTGTGTGGACATAAAGGAGGAGGGGGGGTGGCTTCACTCTGATCATCAGTGCCGCGGCCACCTTGCCAGAGAAAAGGGGATCGTTGCAGGACCCGGCCCCCTGATGTGCCGACGGGTGTCACTCGAGTGCGGCTCTGACTCGCAGCTGAGAGTGCACTGGGGCAGTGGCGTCACTAGGGTTGGTGTCAACTGGTGTGGCAAAACATGGTGTCACCCCCCTCCTGTCTATCCTGCCTAGTGCCCTGCAGGCAGCGCACGGTCACAAGGCGCACCCCCAAATGACCCCAGTAAATTAAAGTATAGGGTGGTATTGGGCCGGCTGGGGTGATATAGGGCAGGTTGGGGTAATATAGGGCAGGTTGCGGTGGTATAGTGCAGGTTGGGGTGATATAGGGCAGGCTGGGTGGCAAAGGGCAGGTTGGGGTTGTATAGGGCAGGCTGGGGTGGTATAGAGCAGGTTTGGGTGGTATAGGGCAGGTTGGGGTGGTATAGGGCAGGGTGTAGTGGCATAGAGCAGGTTGCGGTGGCATAGGTCAGGTTGGGGTGGTATAGAGCAGTTTGCGGTGGCATAGGGCAGGGTTCGGTGGCATAGGGCAGGTTGTGGTGGCATAGGGCAGGGTGCGGTGGCATAGGGAAGGGTGCGGTGGCATAGAGCAGGTTGCGGTGGCATAGGGCAGGTTGCGGTGGCATAGGGCAGGTATATAGATCTTTCCTCAATCATCAACCGAGAATGAGGAGAGATCCATACATTTATATAATATATAATGGACTGGCACGATATTTCCAATATTGTTTGATTTATATAAGGACATTATATGGAAAATTTGCACACTGCACTTTATTATTAATTATATTGTTTGATTTATTTAAAGTGGTTGTAAACCCTGTTAAACCCTGTTTTTTTTCTTTAACTAACCTGCAAGACAAAGCTATAATGAGCTAGTATGACTAGCATACTAGCTCATTATGTACCACTTACCTTAGATTGGGGCCCCCGAAGCAGTCCGCGTCTCCCTCTTCAGCCGCAGCCATCGCTGCGGCGATAGCCGGAAGGTTACTTCCGGGTATCGCCGCTCCAGCCAATCACAGCGCCGCTCCGGCGCTGTGATTGGCCGGAGCGGTGAAGACGTGACTCCGCGCATGCGCGCAGGAGACGTCGAATTCGGCTACGTCGTCGAATTCTGTGACCTAGCCGAATTTGTGAATGGGATTAACCCCATGCGCATGCGTGTGACGTTTAAATGCAAATATCTCCTTAACCATGTAGGTTAAGGAGATATTTCATGCACCTACAGGTAAGCCTTAATCTAGGCTTACCTGTAGGTGTTTGTTTACAAAGTGGGTTTACAACCACTTTAACTAGTCAACCTCACTTCTGTGTTTCCTTCCTGCGTTTCCTTCCCCCACCCTTGTTGTTTGCCTTTCCTCTCCCTTGTTTTTGTAAACTCACCTATCTCCTACAATGCCAATGCATGCTCACATTACTTTTTCTTGTATAATGTTTCACACTACCAATACGAGTTCAAGGTACATGTAATTATTTCCTATACAACCTTTTTATCTGAGCAAACTCAACCATTTATGCATTGTATGTTTGTAAAATTGTATCCTGGTAAAATTCAATAAAAAATAAATAAATACAAAAAATAAAATAAATAGTCAGTGCTAAAAAGTTTCTCCTAATAAATGTAATCAAACCTACCTTGTAAATCTGAAAGCAGAGAGCGAGAGGAAGTAATGCACAATTCACTTAAGGAAGAACATTGTTAGGCTGCAAGGGAGCTAATTGATAGGCGTGAATGAGTCTGTGGTAGGAGTGGAGGGGGCAGCCACACCCCCAGCTCCGCCCACCAACTCCGGCTGCCTCCGGAGACATTGGAGATCCCCGAGGGACAGGGGAGTATTACAGGCAGGGGGGAGACGTGACATGCAATCCGGCAGGCCGGTATGGGCTGTCGCGGGCTGCCGCGGCCCACCGGGCATTTGCCCGGTATGCCCTATGGCCAGTCCGGGCCTGTTCATGAGTCATAATCAAATAGGAAAATCAAGAGGGGTGGCGATCGGCGTACATTCCTCTATCCCAGTCTCTGATGTTCAGGAGCGGACTGACCCTGAGGGCATACATTTGTTTGTTAAATGTAAAATCTTTGATCAGCTATTTACATTAGTGACTATATATGCACCCAATTAGGGACAAGGCACTATGATGTCAGTGGTTTTAGGGAAACTTAGAAATTTCGAGGAAGGAGTCTTAGTTATGGGAGGTGATTTAAATTTAACTTTGGACCCGGCTATGGATACCTCAACGGGCAATCTACATATCTCACGTGTTCGTTTGAATAGATTAAAGCGGACGTTTCATTAGTTTCAACTAGTAGATGTTTGGCATGCTTTACACCCTCAGGATAAAGATTATACGTGCTACTCTGCGACCCATGATACATATAGCAGGATGGATTATTTTTTGGTTTCACACCGCATGTTGGACTGGGAACCGTGGTCCGAGATAGGCATACAAAAGTGGTCTGATCATTTTCCCATATATTTTGCGGTGAAGGTTCCAAACACTATAAAACCTAAATTTACTTTGAGATTAAACGAGAATTTGCTAAATGACACGCTGACAGTTGGGGCCATGGAGGAAACAATTTCAGCTTTCTCTAATGATCATAACAATGATACGACAGCGTCCCCTATAAAATGGGAGGCTTTAAAATGTGTGCTGAGGGGAATACTAATATCACATGGCACAAGATTAAATAAGGAAAGGGCTTCCACTATGGCAGCCCTGTTGAAAGAGATTCATGAATTAGAATTGGAACATAAACAACACTTAGGGGTTGCTATCTTTCAATCTCTTCAACAAAAAAGATTAAAATTGTACTCATTACTTGATCAGGCCTATGTGAAACATAAGGAATGTACGCAACACATGATGTAAAAAACATGGAAATAAGTGTAGTAAAGCACTTGCCCGATCTATTTCTAAGAAACAATCTAGAACCTATATCCCAAAGGGGCAGTGCCCTCAGCGCGGCCTTGTATGTGCCACAGAACAAATCGCCTCCACCTTTCATGAGTATTATTCCTCATTATATAATTTAAAGGATACAAATTCACTAAGATCAGATAGAATTAGTTATGCACAATTCTGTGACTACATACAGAGCACTGGCCTACCAAAGGAGAGGGCAGAGTGCCTATTGACTCAATTTACACTGACAGAATTCCCCCTGGCCAGTAAATCATTGAAGCCAGGCAAGAGTCCGGGGGCCCGATGGATTTTTAGGAATATTTTATAAACAATTTGGAGAACTTCTTAACCCTCTCTATGTAATTTGTTTAATGACATAACAGCAGACTGCCCATTCACTAAACAGACCCAGGAGGCGCATATTACACTTATAGCTAAACCTGAAAAAGATCCTACTCAGTGTTCCAGCTACAGGCCCATCTCTTTGATTAATGTGGACCTAAAAATATATGCCAAAGTGTTGGCTGCATGTTTACAAACAGTGTTTTATTAAACAGGTTTAATAGGGTTAGATCAGGTGGGATTCATACCGAAGAGGGAAGCGCGGGATAACATCTTGAAGACAAGCCTTTTGATACATTATGCCCGGAGATCCAAGAGCCCGCTCTGTTTGTTAGCCTTAGACGCTGAGAAGGCTTTCGATCATTTAGATTGGAAGTTTATGGCAGCGTCTTTGGAACAAATAGGACTCCCAGGAGAATTTATACAGAAAATAATGGCCCTTTATACAGCTCCGTCAGCAAGAATAAAGGTTAACGGGACATTATCCCCACCTGTTGAAATTTCTAATGGGACACGCCAGGGTTGCCCGCTGTCACTATATTTGTATATCCTGGCCATGAAACACCTGGCGGTTGCTCTTCGGTCAAATTGTTCAATTCAGGGGGTTCAGGTGGGCAATAACTCTTATAAACTGAGTATCTCCGGAGATGATTTACTTTTATATGTATCTAATCGAAAAATAGCTTTTCCGAATATTCTATATGAATTGGAACAAATTGGCCTTTATAGCAACTTGAAAGTAAATGTTGCAAAATCTCGATGTCTCAATATTACGTTATCAGTAATAGATAAAGAAACGCTAGAAAATAACTTTCCCTTTCAGTGGGAATCACAAGCTCTCAAATATTTAGGAGTGAATATTACCTTGGTAGAAGAAAAAATGTATGAGTTTAATTATCTCCCTTTACTAAATTCTACAATTAATTTAGGAGTGAATATTACCTCGGTAGAAGAAAAAATGTATGAGTTTAATTATCTCCCTTTTATAAATTCTACAATTAATAGATTTCAGCTTTTGGCTAAAAGGAAACACCATTGGCTAGGGAGAATGACAATATACAAGATGGATATTTTGCCACGTTTCCTATTTTTATACCAAACACTGCCTATAGCTCTACCACAGGCTTTTTTTCTTTAAGATCATGTTTACTTCGATATCTTTGGCGGAATTCATCGGCAAGATTGCAGTATGATATTCTGGTAAAGCGGAAGACAGAGGGGGAGCAGGATTACCGCAGATGGAACTATATTATACAGCCGCGGTGCTGGCTAGAATACTGGATTGGTTCCACTGTGGGAGTAAAAAACTATGGGTATCCATAGAACAGCAAATAATAGAACTTCCGCTGGTCCCTCTTCTGTGGACTTTACCGAAATTGCGTTTTTTGGAACAAACACCTCCACCTTTGACCCAGTCCTTATTGAAAGTCTGGGATAGGACAGTAAGAAGGTGGAGTGTTTCTTCAATACCAGGTCCATTAACCTCAATAATGGGTAACCCAGATTTTCCACCTGCCTTGTTACCAGATAGGTTTTTAAAATGGATAAGGCAGACTCCATCTCCGATTATACAAGCTTTGTCATCAAATGGACTCCAGCCACTTAGCATGATAATGAACAATGAACGCAGATATGCTGGTCAGTGGTTTCATTATCTTCAGCTTCAACATTATTACAGTCATCTATCTAAAAGCACTCTATTACACAGGGACTTAACACCATTCGAGTCCCTATGTAATGGGACGACAGGTTGTTCTAACACCATCTCCACGATATATAAAATACTGCTGTCATACGCTACCCCAACTAGCCCCTACTCCATCAGAGATTGGGAGAGAGAATTGGGCTATTCGATTTCTGTAGAAGATTGGAAGAAAGCTTATGGCCCCTTTCACACGGAGGGTCTGTTCAGGTCCGCCTGTCAGTTTTTTAGGCGGACCTGCACGGACGCTCCATGTAGCCCTATGGAGGCACGGATGTCAGCGGAGACATGTCCGCTGACATCTACTCCGCCAAAGTGTGACGGAGGAAAACCCTATTTTTCCTTCCGTCGGTGGAGTGGATCGGATGACAACGGACTCTACGGTCCGTCATCATCCGATCCCCCATAGGGGAGAGCGGGGCTCTGACAGGGCGGTCCCTGCACAGTGTGCGGGGACCGCCCAGTCATCCGCCGGCTCAGCGGGGATCAACGGAGCGATCCCCGCTGAGCAAGCGGAGCTTCACGGGGCGGATCATGACTGATCCGCCCCGTGTGAAAGAGCCCTATGTGTTAACATTTAAATCTAGCTCAGCAACTTTTATACAAGAAAATAATTATAAAATATTAACTAGATGGTATAGATGTCCCGCAAGATTACATAGAATTTCCCAGATTTATCCTGAGGAATGCTGGCGATGTGGAGGAGATGTGGGTACAATGAACCATATCTGGTGGACATGTCCCCAGATTAAAGAATTTGGGGATTTTGTATTCCAGATCTGCTCCTGTGTCACCGGGGTATCTTATCATAAATCCCCAGAAATAGCTTTACTATCCATGTATCCAGGGGCTCTGAGAACAGTTACAATTGGGATTGCTTCCTAATCTAATATCTGGCGCGCGAATAATCATACCCAGATACTGGAATACAAGAGTTTCCCCCACTATCCAAGAGTGGGTAGCTGAAATTAACCAGATAAAAAGAATGGAGGAAATAACAGCAAATAATCAGGGACACTATCATAAGTTTATGGAAATGTGGTCACCATGGATCGAGTTCCTAAACTCTGAGATTCTGAGACCCTACCTGTGAAAATGAGTATGATGAGGATTTGACTGGGTTAGGTTAGGCATGGCATGGTGTGGTAGAAAGTCAGGAGGGGGCCTTCCAGAGGAATGTGTAGGTATGTCTAGGTCTATATCTGTTTGTAGTTTTTTTTTTTTTTCCCTGTTGTGTTTTTTGGTTTTGTGTTTCTGGGCTGATATGATTCAGAACCACTTGATAGCACTAAGAAATTACTATGAAGGAATGGATAAAAATCTTTAATTATTTAGGAACTCTCTGTTTTGTATTTTTGTTTTTCGTTCTGATAGTAGTTATGCAATAGAGAGTAAAACTCTGGGTGATGTTTTGGGAATAATACAATCTTAAAACAGGTATATATACACATGATTAAGTTTTCTATGTGCTATAAATTCATACAGTAGAAATAGCAGGGTGTCTATTCATACCATTTTCTAGGCAGCCATTCTGACTTATCCATGCCATTAGCTGCCAATTTTCAATAGACTACATATTGTTTTTATTTGATATATGTAAAATAATAATAACAAAAAATATAGGAAAAATATTAGATTTGTTACATAGTTACATGATTAGTCAGGTTGAAAAAGGACACACACGTCCATCTAGTTCAGCCAAAATAAATAAATAAAATCATACAATCCCATTTACACAATCCTTCACCCACAGTTGATCCAGATGAAGGCAAAAAAAAACAGCAAAGCTTGCTCCAATTTGCTACAGCAGGGGAAACAGTTCCTTCCTCATCCCCCGAGAGGCAATCAGATTTTTCCTGGATCAACTTTACCTATAAATGTTAGTACCCAGTTATATTATGTACATTTAGGAAAGAATCCTGGCTTTTTTTAAAGCAATCTACTGAGCTTGCCAGAACCACCTCTGAAGGGAGTCTATTCCACATTTATTTTCACAGCTTTTACTGTGAAGAAACATTTCTGTATTTGGAGATGAAATCTTTTTTTCCTCTAGACGTAAAGAGTGCCCCTTGTCCTCTGTGATGACCTTAAAGTGAATAACTCAACACCAAATTCACTATATGGACCACTTACGGTATGTATTTGTACATATTGATCATATCCCTCCTCAATCTCCTCTTCTCAAGAGAGAATAAATTCAGTTCCTCATAGCTGAGCTCCTCCATGCCTCTTATTAGCTTGGTTGCCCTTCTCTGCACTTCCTCCAGTTTCCCAATATCCTTTTTAAGAACTGGTGCCCAAAAACTGAACTGCATTTTCCAAATGAGGTCTTACTAATGATTTGTACAGGGGCATAATGATATTTCTCTCTCTGGAGTCCATACTTCTCTTAATACAAGAAAGGACCTTGCTTACTTTGGAAACCGCAGCTTGGCATTGCATGCCATTATTGAGCTTATGATCTACCAAAACCCCAAGATCCTTCTCCACTATCAATTCCCCCAGTTGTACGCCCCCTAGTATGTATGCGGCATGCATATTCTTAGCCCCCAAGTGCATAACTTTACATTTATGAACATTAAACCTCATTTGCCCATTTGTTGCCCAATTAGGTGCCTTGAGGTCAGCTTGTAAATTGGAGACATCCTGTAAGCATGTTATTCCACTGCATAGCTTGGTGTCATCTGCAAAGACAGAAATGGTACTTTTAATCCCAGACTCTATATCATGTATAAAGATATTAAAAAGTAAGGGTCCCGACACTAAACCTTGGGGTACACCACTGATAACCTTAGACCATTAAGAGTAAGAATCATTAACCACTACTCTCTGAATTGGGTTTTGATTAGAGTTGAGCGGACACCTGGATGTTCGGGTTCGACGGGTTCGGCCAAACTTCGGAAAAAAGTTCGGGTTCGGCACCGAACTTTAACCCGAACCCGAACCCGAACCCCATTGAAGTCAATGGGGACCCGGACTTCTAAGGACTAAAAAGGCTCTAAAAAAGTAATGGAAAGGGCTAGAGGGCTGCAAATGGCAGAAAAATGTTGTTAAGAGCATGGCAAGTGCTCTGCAAACAAATGTGGATAGGGAAATAACTTAAAATAACATAAAAAAAATAAAAAAAATAAAAAATATGCTGGAGGCCCCCTTTTCAGCAGAAGAGGTACGGGAAGTCATTAAGAACCTCAGAAACTCAACGGCACGATGCCACACATATGGTGGGACTGCCCCAGAATACGCCCTTTCTGGAATAAATTATTCAATTTAATGGATAAGCTAGTGGGAAAATAAAATACTTTGAAATAAAAATGTAGCAGGGTGCTAAATTTAAGGGAAGTGTTTGAGTGGTAAATAGGCTCAAACACCCTAATTCTGTAGGATTCATGGACCATTTTGTCCTCGGGGGACAGTATTGGTGTGCAGTTCCCTGCGACCTACAGGTGGCGCTGCCATGGTAGGCTAGGGTTGAACCGCAGATACAGTGCTGTGCCTTTTGTGTCCCCTCTTGGCAGTAGTACAGCGGGGCGGGGAACCTGCTGTGCATGCCGGGAGAGCATATAAAAGGGGCAGACCTTTGTCCTGGGGGCTGATGTCCAGTGGGGTCCACACCCAGGTGCCTTCGGCCTGGGTGCATGTGTTCCTGTTCCATCTCGGGTACCTTTAGCCCGGGGTGAGGTACTATCCTGGAGTTCCTGCTGCCCTGGGTATGGAGGCCTAGGTGCGGGAGTAAAGCCTGGAGTCCAGAGCCTTCGTCTGGAGTCCGCTAAGGGTCGAGGAGTCTTAGGGTGCCGCCTCGTGTAGGGGACCATGTTCCAGGGAAGGGAGGATCATTCTGATGGACCGATGCGGGAGTCACGGTGAAGGAAGGGTCTGTTGACTCCCTGGAGAGATGTCTTCCCCTTGATATGGGCTAGGTTCGTAGAAGGAGAAGCTCAAGGTCATCTTGACTGTATCAGAGGCCTTATTCACCCGGCCCGTGGCAGGGGCCTTATACACCCTGGTCTGTGGCAGAGACCAAAGTTCTCCAGGTCCGTGGCAGGGGCCTTGTACACCCGGTCTGTGGCAGAGACCAACCTCAAGGTCTGCGGCAGAGACCGTGCACCTAAAACTGTTTGAGAAACCTAAGCAGTGAAGTGAATGTGCTACGTTTGTGCCTGGACCTCCTCCACACCCTGAGCTGTCCTGTTTCTTAGCTCTAACCTTTTCTATCCGAGTAGAGTTTATTTTGCCATGAGAGAATAAGAGTTGTAATTTCAGCTGGTGTGGACATTGACTTTACTGGAAATTAAAGGACTTGCCTCTACCTACAGTAGAGGTGAGAATCATCCTCTGGAGGAGTTTTGACTCCGGTTGTGGACACGGCCCGTCAAGTACACCGCTTAACCTCTTTATATAGGAGGGTACGGGCTGGTAGTGCGGTGTGCCTTTCTCCCTCCTGCGAGGAGCCAACAACATAAAGGCAGGTAAGGGGGAAAGGATCTGTGCGCTACAAAAAATTAAATAAAAATTATAATCTTGACCTAGGAGGACGAGGTCCATATGGAGTAGGAGGTTGAGGTGGCGGCGGTGGAGGAGGACGAGGTATGTTGTTTTTTTAGTATAGCACAGTAGAAGAAAACTATATAGAAATTGTTTATTTCACACACCTCCACATATGTATAACACACTGCAAAATATTTTTTGTGGCCCTAAATGGCGTTTTTTGGAAGACCACAACACACCCACAGTACGTAACCGCTGAATCACACAGCTACAGAACTGCAGAAAATGCTATTAAAAAAAAAATGTTGTTTTTTTAGTATAGCACAGTAGAAGACAAATATATAGAAATGGTTTATTTCACACGCCTCCACATATGTATAACACACTGCAAAATATTTTTTGTGGCCCTAAATGGGTCTTTTTGCAAGCGTACATTAAAGTGCAAATTTTTTAATTTTTTTTTGCCCTAAACGGGTCTTTTTTTGCACGAGCAAAATAAAAAGGAATTTTTTTATTTTTTTTGCCCTTAATGGGTCTTTTGGAAAAGAGCACAATAAAGTGCCCTTTTTTTTTGTCCTAAATGGATCTTTTTCCAAGAGCAGAATACACCCACAGTATGGAAACGGTGTATCTCTCAACGTAATATATGCAGTGCTGGTGCACTGAGCTTGCAGATAAAAGGTAGATTTTCTCTGACACTGGGCTCATAGCAGTGTAAAAAGACTGCACTGCAACACAAACAGGTAAACCTATGCAGATCGCTGAGTTATATCTCTGAATCTGGACTCCTATTCCTATATAATATATCTCTCTCCCTAAAAGCAAAAAACAGGAACCTGGCCCTACACTACACTGTCTCTCTATCTTTTCCCTCAGATTCCAGAATCAGGACTAACTCATGTATTTTTCTATCTCTCCCTAAAAGCAGCAGCAGCAGACAAGATCCTCTCCCTATCTATTCTGAAGCAGAGTGACGTGTGTGCTGTGTGCCTCTAGCTTATATAGAAGCTGGGTCACATGTTGCACTGACCAATCACAGCCATGCCATTAGTAGGCATGGCTATGATGGCTTCTAAGGGCACACCAGCTAATCAAAAGGTGATTGGTTGGCCCCTGAAGAATTTCTAACTGCGTAATTAGATTGCCGAACCCGAACCCGGACTTTTGCCCAAAGTCCGGGTTCGGGTTCGGGAAAAAGCTAAAGTTCGGTACGGACCCGAACTTTACAGTTCGGGTTCGCTCAACACTAGTTTTGATCTTTCCAAGCCTGTAGACTTTACCTTACACATTAACCATGTGTGGGGAACCGTGTCCAACGCTTTTGCAAAATTCAAGTATACCACGACCACAGCCAGGGTTTTACTTACCTCCTCATAAAAATAAATCAGGTTTGTTTGACAACTTCTGTCTTTCATGAATCCATGCTGTCTGTTGATTAAAATATTTTTTTCTTTTTTTTTAATTCTTTATTTTCTTAAAACCGGGTATACAAGTAAACATTGCCACTTAGAAGAGCCATTTAGGGGCGCCCTCATATCTCAGACCCCGCCTACGTCATTGGCTGAGTGAACATGATGGGGAACTTCCTCCGCAGTGTAATAAATGAATAGACCCGCCCCTTCTCACGTTCCCCATCAGGTCTGCTCAGCCTTACACCTACGTCATTGGCTGAGTGGACCTGATGGGAAACGTGAGAAGGGGCGGGGTCTATTCATTCATTACACTGCGGAGGAAGTTCCCCATCAGGTCCACTCAGTCAATTACTTTTCGTGTGGAGTGGAGACTGCAGCGCTGGACATCGGATCACCGCGGGACACTGGATTACATCGCTGGAATGGGTTTTTTTTTGTTTTTTTTTAATAAAGGACTTTCCCAACTGTGTCTGTGTGTTTTTTTTTTAATTTACACTTTCTTTGTGAAATGGTAGGGGTACAATGTACCCCTTACCAATTCACATAGGGGGGGCCGGGATCTGGGGGTCCCCTTTGTTAAAGAGGTCTTCGAGATTCCGATAAGCCCCCTGCCCGCAGACTCCCACAACCACCGGGCAAGGGTTGTGGGGATGAGGCCCTTGTCCCCATCAACATGGGGACATGGTGCTTTGAGGGGTCACAGACCCCCAAAGCATCCTCCCCATGTTGAGGGCATTTGGCCTGGTAAGGTTCAGGGGGGGGCATTCTCTCGTCCCCCCTCTTTTCCTGCGGCCTGCCAGGTTGCGTGCTTGGACTCAAAGCCCATCCCTATACAGAACCCTTACATACAGTTAAAATTTGAAGAGATTGAAGACCGTAGCTGGAGGTTAAATCTTAGATTTAGAGGTATCTCGGAAGAGGTTGAGGAGAGATCGCTACACAAAGTGGTAATATCAATTTGTCAACAACTCGGGGTAGTAACGGTACCAAAGGAAATTTAATTCGATAGGCTGCACAGAGCCTTGGGACATCGGCCCTCAGACCCTGCAGACCTAGAGAGGTTATTGGTGGTTTCCACCGTTATACACATAAAGAAATGGTTAGTCGCAAAGCCTTTGAGGCCGGCACAATATCCTTTGAAGGTATGACAATTAAAATTCTACCAGATCTCTCCCGGGCCACCTTACAGCGGAGGGCACAAATGCACCCACTTTTAGAAAAGATTAAACTTGCGGGAGGCTCGTATAGTTGGGGGTACCCTATGTCTCTATATGTGAAGAAAGGATTCCTCTCATTCTTACTCTCCTTTCCATCGGAACTACCAGACTTATTTAATTTTCTGGGGATAGAAGGAATTGAGGTTCCCGACTGGTTGCAACCAATAGAAAGAAGAATACGTCAAGGCGGTCTACAGATGAGAAACAGGGGAGCCCCAACACAGACAAGCGGAGGACAACACAAGTTAATTACAGGGACTGAGTATGAGACAGGAGAACCATGAGTTACAAGAACAGAACCAAATAGAGAAATTACGGTCTTATCTCTCCCTATATTTTTTTTTATTGTTTTTTTCTTGGTTGATACTGTGGAATTTTTCTTGCTATTTTTCATTACTACCACCCTAAAACTGAGGGAAGCAGTATATTGACATTCCTTCCTCTCTTTGATTTTTCTCTAAATGGAACTATCTCGGATAGGTCCTCATACTCACTTTACCCGCCCTGGCGTATTTTTGATTCTTCTTATTTTTTGGGGGGGAGGGGAAGAAGGGAGAAGAAACTTGGGTGATATATGGTGAGATGGGGCATAGATAGGTCTTTTGTTCGGCCTCCACCCTTCCAGGACCTCACCTGGACCTTAACTCTGCAGTTGGCGGGGGAAGGCTACGGGCTGGAGTAAAAATTATAATGATATGAAATATGAGTACATCCTTATAATGTCGAAAGACTGTATATATATAATTGAAGTTGGACTTAGGACTGAATACATGCAAATGAAATGTGATTTGGGGATTTTTTTTTCTTTTTGCACAGGGGAGGAAGGTATTATTGTTTTTGCACAATAAGGTCAATTCTTTTTTTCTTGAATGGGGGGGTGGGGGGGTGGGATTTGGGCAGGAGGGGGGAACATAAGTAGGTGGGAGGGGGGGAGATAGCACTATCATACAAAATATATCATATAAAATATAACACTAAATAATAGATTAACACAGTTCACTAGAAGACACAATCCTTTGGAGAATAAAGAGGAGGGGAGGGAGGGATAAGGAGGGACACAATAGACACAAAGGGAGGTGGGAGACACATTAGAGGTGTAGGGGACACGGAGATGGCATGGTTTTAGTAATATAAGTTAAAATAATATAGAAGGATGTAAAGAAATTCCTCCGGAGGAGGCCGGGGATGCAAGGAGGGGGGAAGGCAGGGGGGAGGAGGGGGGAGGGGAGAACGGGTAAGACCCCATGCGCTATGGAGAGGGGGTAAGGAGGGAATGGAATGAAGAGATAGTATTAGAGGTATCTCTCCTTTTTTAGGTGTCAGTGGCGTAGAATATGGAAGGGGGATATTATTTGGAGAAATAAAGTAACAATTGGCTATATGATAGATAATATGAAGGTTTTCATGAGATGGGATGGATAGAATGTGTATAGACAATATATGAAGATAATATATTATATAAAGTTTAAATAAAGATGGGCAAAATATGGTAGTACAACAGAAATTAGAGGAAACTAGAGGAACGGGTAAGATGTTATTACCTAGGAGCAGAGATATTGCCGAATGAAGTAGTAAGAGTTTAATATTATTGATGAAAGAAATAATACGGATATATGGGTGGAAAAAGATATATATAAAAATATTACAGAGATTAAGAGGGTAAGTAAAGATATTCATACAATGATGTAGGATTAGATTTATACCATAGAAATAGGACTGGATAAGGAAGGGATAGGAGATAGGTGAAGAGACAAAATAGAGGGTTAGCGAGGGGCTGCATTAGAGGGTTAAATAAAGTAAGAATAAGCTGGAGGGGCGGAGGGGGGAACTCAGTCACTTACACCATTGTCGACTAAAACCCCAATTTCGGCATCCACGGGAAAATAGAATCCCTAAGTAGGAGCCGTTCAACAGTCCCCTGACCCTTGACCCCTTTTTCCCCTTTTCTTCTTTTTTTTTTGTAGTTGGGGTAGACTTCTAGGTCAGGTAGCCTCTGGGTGGGAAGATGGATATAATACGGATTACGTCATTAAATGCGAGGGGGCTTAATATCCCCGAAAAGCGCAAGATGCTATAGAATGATTTAAAACACTTAAATACTGATGTAGGATTTATACAGGAGACACATTTTAAGGAAGGTGCTTTCCCCTACCTCCAAAATAGATATTTTCCAAACGTATATGTATCCTCGAACCAAGAGGCCAAAAGTATAAAATAGAATACCATGGACACTCACGGATAAATGTTTGGATGATTTATTTTTCTTAAAGGGGCTATAGGAAGGGATAAGGTAACTCTAGCCACTATGTACGTACCAAACGTACATCAAGATAATTTTCTAACTAAAGTACTTTCAAAATTGACGGATTTCAGAGAGGGAAAGCTAAGTGGAGGAGATCTAAATATGCTCCTGGATCCAAAAGTAGATACATCTGGGGGGGCCTCATCGGTACCCAGTGGAGTTAGAAGACGTATCTTGCGGAAGTTACATGAACTTCAATTGGTAAATGGATGGCGTATTATACATCCAGAGGAGAGGGATTGTACTTACTTCTCGACTCCCCACCAAAAATACTCTCGAATAGATCTTTTTTTGGCACCCCATAAGCTACTCCGGTTTGTACAGGACATATCAATAGGAAATATAACATGGACAGATCATGCACCAGTTATGATGGAGTTAACTTTAAAGGGGGGGATCCAGTCGACAGATTGGAGATGGCACTAAATGAAAGTTTATTACAGTCACCCCAAATTACAGAAGACTTGATCAATGAAATTAAGTGGTATTTCCAGATAAACGACAATGAAGAAAGTGACCTGGGTATAGTATCGGAGGCCCATAAAGCAGTAATGCGAGGTATCCTAATAAAACATGGATCCCAAGTGAAAAAGGCTAGATAAGAACAAATAAAAGACTTATTAGAAAACATACAGGAACTCGAGATACAACACAAAAAAAGAACAGAAATAGGTATAGGGATAGAATTAGCACATATGAGAAGACAAATAGCAGACCTCCTCAGATATAAGGCCGAAGCGATTCTACAGTTTGGGAGGAGGATAGAGTATGACTCTGGAGACAAATGTGGTAAACTACTAGCAAAAAGATTAAAAAGACAACAGACA
Source organism: Rana muscosa (assembly GCA_029206835.1). Taxonomy (NCBI): domain Eukaryota; kingdom Metazoa; phylum Chordata; class Amphibia; order Anura; family Ranidae; genus Rana; species Rana muscosa. The sequence goes on along the minus strand of CM055125.1, from coordinate 165,851,879 downwards.
CGGTCATATATACCATTTATTAAAACAAAATCAGACAAAAAACTCACTTCCAAAAGAAATAGCACGAGAGTTTGGGGAATATTACTCTTCGTTATATAATTTGTTGGAGACATCGGTTCCCCCTCTGTCTCTTGAAAAATATGTGTCCTCCTCACGACTGTCTAGATTAACATCGCCAGTTTGTAGGGAATTAGAGAGACCGATTACTTTAGAGGAAGTGCAAACAATAATGAAAACAATAAAATATGGTAAAGCACCAGGCCTGGATGGGTTAACCATACAATATTACAAAAGCTTCATTACATATTTGGGACCATATATGACTAAGTCGTTTAACCTTCCTGGCGGTATTCCCGAGTCTGGCTCGGGGTGAAGTTTCAGAACCAAAAGCTGTAACCCCGAGCCAGACTCGGGATTGCATCGCAGTGATCCAGGCAGAGTTACTTACCTTGTCCCCTGGATCCTGCGATGCCTCTCCGCTGTGTGATCGAGCTGTCTCCTCGCTCGATTCACACAGTGCCGAGTGCCACGAGCTCCGTTCCCTGTGACGTTACGATGCACGGGGGCGGAGATTGGCGCCAAATTCCAAAAAGTTAATACACATACAGTATACTGTAATCTTACAGATTACAGTACTGTATAAAAAAATACACACCCTCATTGTCCCTAGGGGTCTGCCCAGTGCCCTGCATGCACTTTTATATAATAAAAACTGTTCTTTCTGCCTGGAATTTGGAGATTGTCCATAGCAACCAAAAAGTGTCCCTTTATGTCAAACATGGTTTTAGACCAGCTAAAAAACAGCGATAATAAATTAGAATCACTCGCAGAATTAAGCGATAGCGATTTGTGGGGAAATTTGTCATCAAACACTGAAAAACATTTTTATTATTATTATATTATTATTTGTTATAATTATTTTATAGTTATTTATTATATTATAATTTATGATTTAGTTTTTTGAACTTTATCATACCCGGGATGTCTACTAGACTCTGGTTTGGACAGATTTAAGTGAGTTATTCCCAAGAATTACAGGCCTGCAATATAAAATGCCAAATTTCCATGCAGAATAATGGTACCACTTTCAGCACCTAAAATCTGCCAGAATCATACCGCCAGGGAGGTTAATGAAGTTGGACAAACAGTGGTGTTACCATCTGAGGCCGAAACAGCACATATCGCAGTTATTCCAAAAGAGGGGAAGGATCCAGCAAATTGTAGTAGCTATAGACCAATATCCTTGTTAAATGTGGATTTAAAATTTTTGACAAAGATCTTAGCATCCCGTATACAGTCTCATATTTCAGAAATAGTACATCTTGACCAAGTAGGATTTATTCCGACAAGAGAGGCAAGACTTAGCACTATAAAAGTATTACATTTGATTTATAGGGTAAATCATAAGAAGATACCAAGTGTTTTTTTAAATACGGATGCAGAAAAAGCATTCAACAGAGTAAAATGGAATTTCATGTTTGAGGTCTTAAAACAGATGCGTTTAGGTGAATGGATGGTCCAATGGATAGCAGGAGTGTATACGGGACCTCGTGCCCCGTTAAAAGTAAACAGTGTTTACTCTAGGCCCTTTACTGTCACAAATGGAACCCGGCAGGGCTGCCCCCTGTCGCCTCTTTTATTTGCTTTGACATTAGAACCACTTTTAAATAAGATCCGACAGAACCCGGATATCGTGGGTATTGAGGTAGGGGGAAAGGAATACAAAGTATCGGCATTTTCGGATGATATGCTCTTTTCACTGGCAAGACCACAAATCTCGTTACCTAACTTAATGAAAGAAGTAGAACTATATGGGACTATGTCAAATTTAAAAATAAATTATAGCAAGTCAGAGGCGATGGGGGTGGCACTCCCAGACGCCATTAAAAATGGACTAGAACATAGCTTTAAGTTTAGATGGACAACTAAAGCATTGAATTATTTAGGAACACGAATGCCCCCAAATTTAATAGATACTTTTGAGTTAAATTTTGTACCATTACTTAATAGGCTTGTGCAATTTGTTTCGTAACGAATCGAAATTCGTCCGAATTTAGCAACTTTCAGACATTCGGAAGCATTCGAATTTCCGAACAAAGCATATACGAATAAAACTGAATCCGAAATAAATTATACCGCAAAATAGCGAATGCCCGAATGTCTTCGGCATAATTTGTTATGAAAAAAGTTACGAATGTACGAATCCATTCGAAGCACAATAACACTCACTCTGCTCTCTGCTTCTCCCTCACCATGCAGAACTCCATCTCAAAATGGTGTACAGGGGCGGAGGCTATAGCCGCATGTAAAAAAACGAAAGTAAAATACAAGATTTCGAATTGTTACAAATAACCGCTATGTATTTAGAAAAGTACAAATCCATTCGAAGCACATTAGGCATAATAGGCAGCGTCGTTGTGAGAGAGAGACACGGAAAATTCCGAATCAACGAACCCAAAAAAAGTTACGAAAGTAGGAGTTGTGTCCAGAATCAACGAAAAACAATGTACCCTACCGAAAGTACGAATTATAAATCAACTAAAAATTCAACGAAAAATGACGCTTGCGAAAATACGAATTAGTCCGAACACGAAAAATCCCGTCTAGCAAAATTACGAATGATTACGAATCAACAGGACCGAAAAGAAACGAACCGAAACTAAACGAATTTTTCCGTTGTGCACAAAAAACGAACCGAAACTAAATGAATTTTTCCTTTGTGCACAAAAAACGAACCGAAACTAAACAAATTTTTCGGTTGTGCACAAGTCTATTACTTAATACAATTAGAACTTTATTGGAAGGGTGGAGTAAAGGCACACACTCATGGTTTGGGAGGTGTAATATTTTAAAAATGAGCGTGGTGCCGAAATTCCTCTATCTCTTTCAAGCATTACCGGTCAAAATTGCCAGGTCTTACTTCAATCAAGTACGAGAAGTCTTTTCTAAATTTATTTGGGCCAGTAAACGGCCAAGGATAAGCAGAGCATTGTTGACCTTACCTAAGAGGGCTGGAGGAATATCGGCACCAGATATATATCAATACCATCAGGCGGCCCAACTCGACAGGATAGTAGACATGGGGATTATAAACTGTGGATTACTATTGAGCAACAAATGTGTCCAGTTCCTTTAAATAGGGCATTATGGTGCTATACGACTTTACCACCATTAGTAAAAAATCACCCCACGATAGGCGAAACTTTAAGAATAGAGCCGTGTACACACGCTCGATTTTACCGATGAAAACAGTCCGATGGACTGTTTTCATCGGACGAACCGATCGTGTATGGGCCCCATCGGTCTTTTTCCCATCGGTGTGAAAAAATAGAACATGTTTTAAATTTATCCGATGGGAAAAAAAACGATAGCAAAATCCGATCGTCTGTGTGGAAATCCATCTGATAAAAAACCCACGCATGTTCAGAATCAAGTCGACGCATGCTCAGAAGCATTGAACTTAATTTTTCTCGGCTCATCTGAGTGTTTTACGTCACCGCGTTTGAAACGGTCCATTTTTTGACTAATGGTGTGTGGGCAAGACTGATGGAAGACAGTTTCATCGAATTTACGATGGAAAAAACCATCGGATTAGAATCCATATGATATCCGATCGTGTGTACAGGGCTTTGGAAATAAAGTAAGCCAGAATTCCAAATTTTCCACTAAAAATTCTCCCCTGTTTCCGATTTTAGGAAACCTGGAGTTCCCCCCGGGTATGGACTAACAAATATTTAGGAAATTGAGGAAAAAAGGAAGTTTTCAAGCTTCACATTTTTTAGGAGACAGGGGATAGGTATCATTAGGCATGTTAACACAACGAGGAGAGCAATATGAAATCCCCATATGGCAAGCACGACAGGTTAGACACTATTTAGAAACCTTGGGACCAGCAAGAAGATATAGGTGAACACGAACTAAGTTTGAGGAGTACTGTGAAGGAGAGGAGCCCTTACCTAATGTAATTTCTAAAATGTATACAATTTTGACGGCACCCTCAGAGAATTTTAAAATGGATTGTTTTGCCAAATGGGAACGATATATAGGCCAAACCTTCTCTCCAGCACAATGCCAGAATATCATATCTTTAAAATCTTCAAGGTGTACGAAAATGCAGGAATCAAATTATAAAATATTAACACGTTAGTATTATACGCCATCGGCCTTGAATACATTTTTTCCCGAAACATCTGACAGGTGCTGGAGAGGATGTGATGAAAAAGGGACTATGATACACATTTTTTGGGCATGCCCAGTAATTAGAAAATTTTGGCAAACTGTACAGAGAATTACTCAAAAATTCACTGATCAACAGATTGAAGAAGACCCTGCTATCTTCTTGTTACATCATACGCAAATCCCACCAAAAAAATATACAAACTGAGTTTTGTGCCATTTAATAAATGCAGCAAAAAGTTGTATTGCGATGAACTGGAAAGAACCAAGTGCCCCTACGATCTCAATGTGGTTAAATAAAGTTAGAAGAGTGGGAATACTGGAGAAACTCCTACCAATAACGTTGGAGGGAAAAAAACTAATTCAAGAGATATGGGTACCATGGGAGCAATTTGCAAAATCAGAAGAAGATAAAAGGTTATTAGGAGAGTAAAGATAAAATCAGGCTGATAGGTAGAAAGAGTAAGCAGGGGTTTTTCTAGAAGTTCCAATTTTTTAAATATGACATTTGTGCAGGGACAGTTCTAAGCACGGGAAACAAGCGCTGCTTTACAGGCATACTATACACCCCCCCAGGTACAAAATTTAAAGGAATATTTCACTTTTATTGTTTCACTTTAAGCATTATTAAAATCACTGCTCTCAAAAAAACGGCAATTTTTAAAACTTTTTTTTGCATTGATACATGTCCCCTGGGGCAGGACCCAGGTCCCCAAACCCTTTTTACAACAATAACTTGCATATTAGCCTTGATAATTAGCACTTTTGATTTTGAACGTTCGAGTCCATTGTATTTAATAGGGTTCTAAAGTTTGCGCAAACTTTAGGTCTGTTCGCAGGTTCTGGTGCGAACCGAACAGGGGGGTGTTCGGCTCATCCCTAGTTCTGTATCTCTTTTAGGGGCTGTTTTTTTCCCTTTTCCTCCAGCCGTGCTATCCTTTCTTCCATCTTAGCCGTACGTGTCCTTTCTGCCATGATTTTATCTGATAGGGCCTGTACCTCAGTTCTGATGAGCTGTAGTTCCTTCCTAAGGCCCTCTTCCAGTCTTGACACCAATGTTTCCATCTCATCCCGCGTCGGGAGTGTCTGTAAAATGGCCAGCTCATCACGCGTCGGTAATGCTTGCAGAATCGCCATTAAATCTGCCCCTCCCGATATTACATCCATCTTTCCTCTCTGGGCCTCTGCGTGTGTCTCAGTGTATGCCTCGTCCTGCTCTTGTCCCTTCTTCATATCAAAAGATGAGGAGAGGCTCATACGGGGGGCTGCTCTTGGAATCTCCACCTATGAAGTCCCCCTCGTTTCGACCACCGAAGCCCGTGCTATTGCTGCCCGCGTCCGCAGGAAATACTCTTTAATCTTGGGCTGTGTTGGCTGCTGCTGCTGCTTAATAGAGATTCTCTTCAACTGCTTCTCTTCCCCCTTTTTCCTCTTGCTTCTCATCCCTTGAGACACTCCAGGGTGCACGACGACCGGTATTCAGTATTAACATTCAATATTCAATATTAACGTTCGGTACCTGTCTGCTATAAATTTCCCCACCCACTCACTGTGTGTTCAATTAAAAGTCCAGCACTCATGAAGCTTACACCATAGCACATATAGGCTCTTTTATATTGAAAAGGGGCTTTGTCCATTTATTTACCCAAAATTTCAATTTCAATTTCAATATTCAATGGACAGGATCCATTCCCAGGTAGAGAGACAAAAAAAAAGGGGAAGTATAAATGAAGTAATCACAGCAGTTACAGTAATCACATCCTGCGATAGTATTATGCACAGTCCATAGGGCATGGCAGGGTTAAAACTTTAAAGCTCGGCTTAATAATCCTGTAGCATGAGTATAATATGGACACAGTACCTTGAGATGATTTTCATGACTTTCATATCATATCTAAAACAGGCAAGCCAATATGAGGAGAGCCCTCCAACACGAGAGATAGGGAGACCAAGACTATGGGCTGTATTACGGCTGGGGTGGAGGAGCTACGGGATAGATGGCGTCCCAAGACGCTGGCTGGCTGCGGTCCTGGAATCCAAGCGGCACCGTGCAATGAGTGTACCGCCCAGCATGCTCCTCTACCACGAGGCACCGCTGCTGCTGCTCTCCAGCTAAATACTCCAAAGCCGTCCACTCAGTGAAGTCGTCCACTCAGTGAAGCAAATCCCCAGCACACCAATACACTGGCCGGTTTACTCTACTCTCCACGCCACTTTCAGTCTCAGGGCTACAGGGCTGCAGGGTCACACTCCTCTCATTCCCCTCGCTGGACGTTTGGAGGGTTTAGACAGAGCTCAGCTCATAACCTCACTACTCTGCCATTGCTTGGTCATGCCCCCAACCTGCCGTTCAAGCAAGAACTCATCTATGTGGTCTTTTATTAAACTCTCCAGTATCTTTTCGACTACAGAAGTTAAACTAACAGATCTTTAGTTACTTGGTAAAGACTTTGATCCCTTTTTAAATATGGGCACCACATTGGCCCTATGCCAATCCAGTGGTACAATTACAGTCATTAACGAGTCCCTAAAAATTGGAAACCATGGCTTTGAAATGACAGAGCTTATTTATTTTAGGATCTGTGGGTGGATGTCATCTGGTCCAGGTGCTTTATACACCTTTATTCTGTCTAAATATTTCTGGACCATATCACTTTTGAGCCATTGTGGATCATTTGGGGCTGTGCTAATACCACCCCCATTATGGACATGAGCTCCCCCATGCTCCTTTGTATACATAGAGCTGAAGAAAGTATTTAGTAAATTAGCCTTCTCTTTGTCCCCAGTCATCCACTCTAGATTATTTTCTAAAGGGCCTACATTCTCGGATCTGACCTTTTTACTATTAATATATTTGAAGATTTTTGTTTGGATTGCCCTACTATCTTTTGTAATCTGTCGTTTGTTTTGAATTTTTGCTTCCTTAATTTCCTTTTTACATAATCAGGTATATTCTTTGTAGCATTTAAACAATGACAGTGTTCCTTCATTTTTATAATTTTTAAAAGTTCTCTTCTTATTATTTATAGCCATTTTAACTTTAGCCGTGATCCAGTTTTTTTTTTTTTTTAGCCTTTTAAACTTATTGCCCATGGGAATATACTTTGCAGTTCTCATACAGTCTTTTTGAAGAATTCACATTTCTGTTCTGTGTCCATTGGTGCCAATAATCCCTCCCAGTCTAAGTCCTGGAGAGCAGCCCTCGCCCTTGGAAAATTTGCTCTCTTAAAGTTAAGGGTTTTAATCTTTAAATATTTTTTTGTTATTGACAGATCAGCAGCAGATGCTGCTATACAATATGTTATGTTGCAAATTGTCCTTATCCAGGTAAATCTTGAAATTTTGAAAAATCAGTAACCTTTTTTTTACCCATGATACACTTGTATAATAACTCAAAATGTTGTCATGATACACTTGTATAATTTACAAAAACCTGGGTGTTAAGAAAATGAAAGCATTTCTTGCAGATTTGTCCTACCTGATCATGTGAGGTTATCTGGGTGTTGGCCAAGGAAAAGATGTATAAGCCACAGCACACATCATGAAGAAGACCCATGTGCATGAAGTGAGATAAATGGTAGCCTCAGCCCGGACTCCAGCCAGGCCATGGCCCCAACGCATTTAGCTCCTCTCTTGGACCATAATTATGGGGATCACTCCCCAAGTAGGGAAGTGGAGGAGGCGTCTACTTACCGACCAACAGATAATGCAGGTGACACTCCCAAGATATATCCTTCTCACCACCGAAGTGAGGGGGCTGTTGGCCAGGGTAGCACATGGACTGAAGGCACCCGGTCATATGTGCCCCCACAAGATATTAAGGGCTTGTTGCGGCCAACCCAGCATGGAAAGTTTAGATCACTCTTCTCTTATGACTGCCAGAGGTAAAATAGCAGGGTATAGTCTGATAAGATGTGCTGCAAAAATTATTATAGTATCACATTACAAACTACAATTTAGGATTTTTTTTTTTAAAGACACACCTTAACATAAATATATATTTCTGTCTGCTGCATCAAAAGAGATAATTTTATACTTAACAATAACACTGTTAAACATTCATTATTTGTGCATGTGAGAAAATGACACAAATGGAAGACAGAATCTATTATTAGCACAATGGTTTAATGAGATGGATCAAAATGAATGCCTAACTAATCCACATTTCTTTCCTCTTTGAATCACATAAATCCAAGAGGTCTCAGTATTGTCTCAGGAGATCACATCACAAAAAACAGGGCTGGTTAAAAAGCTTCAGTCATCCGGCACCGTTATATCTCCCTACAAATGTGCGTATTTAGTTCTGTATTTTTGTTTAAAGCTTACGCATGGTTCTATTGTTTAGGCAAATACATGAACATATTTAAGTGGTTTTGTATAAAAACATGTAAATTTATATTGTTGTTTATTTTTTTACTTACATTAATGAGTACATGGAGCTAACCAAAGCTTAAAGCCCCGTACACACGATCGGTTTGACTGATGAAAAGCGTCCGATAGATGGTTTTCATCAGACCAACCGATCATGTATGGTACCCATCGGTCTTTTTTCCATCGGTTGGAAAAAATAGAACTTGTTTTAAAATTTTCCGATGGATAAAAAACCGCTGGCAATTTCCGATCGTCTATGGGCAAGTCCATCGGTTAAAATACCCACGCATGCTCAGACAGAATTAGGAGACGGGAGCGCTCGTTCTGGTAAAACTAGCGTTCCTAATGGAAAGAGCACATTCGTCATTCTGCAAGTTATTGCTTAGTTTAATGCAGCGCATGTTTTGTTGCTTTAGAACGGTCTTTAAAATGTCATTTTGGCAGCAGATCTTACTCATGAGTTCTGACAAACGTATGTCTTTCTTCTTTCTTGTGATCTTAGGAATAATTAGTTTAATTCTTCAAGGCCGACCTCACAAATTCCACCTTTTATTTTTGTTTTGTCTTTAAATTTGTTGTGCATTTTTTGGTGTGTCAATTTCTCAGAACAATTATTTTTTTTTCATTTCCTCATGGAGGTTGGTGTCCCTTGTTATTAATTACACATTGTATTTCTGAAATGTTATTGCTACTTAAAAAAAAACCACATCAGGCATGTATGTTGGCTGAAATCAAATTTTCCTTTATTTCGGAAAAAAAGCAAACAAAAACCGAAGGGCAACTATTCAGAAATTAGCAGAGAATATCAAGTCCTTAGATCCCAAATGCAGACCTGACTATGATCAATAATAAAATCAACAACAGCATGAAATCAGAAGCAGCAGCCAAAGACATACATCATCCCAAGCTGTGGTACTCCATCAACCTTCAACTTCTGTATGAGCAGCTCGAGGCCAGAGAATCACCTCCTGCTCTTCCCTGTAGCCTTCCTTCCACGCCTCTCTGCAGCGTTCTCTCCACGGCCCCGTCCACGCACCCTTGCAGGCTGGGCCATTGTGGGTGGTGATGTGGCAGGAGGAGGAGGAGGAGAAGGAGGAGAGGGATTGGCCTGCTGCGAGATATGGGTGGCCTCAGTCAGCAGCCCCCTCGCCCCCATGTTTACGGCCATATATATGAGGTGCTCACAAAGGGCCCGTTGTCCCGCCTCCATTCTGAGCAACTTATCCGCCAGATAGGTGCTAAACCCCTCCGTAGGGTTGAGGGGGGCCCCCATGATGGCAGCAGCCTCCTGAATCATCTTTAGTGACTCCTCCTCCACTTGTGTCATCCGCCGTTGTTTTGGCGGTCTGACGTGGAGGGGAGCCACTTGGGAGACGGTGCTGCCACTAGGCCTGGGGACCTGCTGAGTCCCACTTGGCCCTGCCTCCTCCTGCCTGCCACATTCCTGACCCTCTTCCTCCTGGCTTGCCTCATCCTGTTTATAAAATAAAATGAAAAATTGTATTATTTGGGGAATCTATCACCCACAATTTGGATATCTTTACTGGTGCATATTTTTTTTTTTGGGGGGGGGGGTGATATCATTTTTGCCTAATCCAAACAGTTCAACACAATATTACTTAGTGGACAATAATTATGATCAAAAATACTATACCTGGCTGAAGATGCGAAGATCTGGCTCTTCTAGCTCGGGAGGCTCCTCCTCCGCCTCTGCAGGGGTGGAGGGAAGGGTGGAAGGAACGCTGGAGGGAAGGGTGGAAGGAAGGGTTGAGGGAAGGCTGGAAATAGATTCCCTGGCCTCGATCTGGTCATCCAGAAATTGAATATGTCTGTAGTATCACAGCTTGGGCTTTACTACATCGTCGGCTGCTGCTCCTGATCTCTTTGACTGGCGCACTTCCTTGTATTTTTTTTTATACGAATTACGCAGGTTGTTGATTTTATTATTGATCATAGTGTAGTCTGCATCTGGGATCCATGGCTTCATATCCTCTGCTAATTTGGTAATAGTTGCCCGACGTACATCACTCTTGTGGTACGCAGGGTGTTTCAGTTCCCACAGGTTGCGCTGTTCCTTATATTTTTCAATAAAAGTCAGCATCACCTCCGGCTCACGTAGTTTATGCATCTTTTTGGGTCAGCAAGTAAAAAAAATATAAACAAAAAAAAAAAAGGATCAGATTTGATTCTCCTCAACTTATCACAATATTGCCCTTTACAATCATGAACCATTATAGGCCACTGCAGGCCCGAGTTCCCTTCTTACCTTAGTTCACTTCGTTGGTTCACTTCCGGTCATCCTTACTCTGCGCATCCCTAATAACTTCTTTCCCCTTTTTATACCCTGCGCATGCGTGTAACTCCGCCCTCGTCGCCCGCCCATGACGGACTTTTTCTGCATTTCCCCGCCCCTTAACGATCGGCGCACAGTGTGAGACGGCGACATGTCGCAGACACAGGTGGCTTCTTTCGTTGAAATTACCGAAAAAAAGATACAAGGTGACTAATATGTCTTTTTCGGAGATGGCGGAGATGGTGGACATTCTGCGGAGGAAGGATTACGACGGCAAGCATGGGCCATACGACACCCCTAATCTCCAAGGGTCACAAATTATGGACAAAGGGGCGAAGACTCTCTATAAAAAATATGGTGTCAGGAGATCCAAGGAACAACTCCGTAAAAGGTGGTCAGACCTGAAGCTCAGGGAGCTGGAGCAGTATAGGAAGCTTATAAAAAGCATTGAAAAAAGTACGTTTATTTTACTGTGTTCTTTCACATTGTAATATGTATTCTTCCATGTTTTGCAACATGTGCTTGGCTTGACTGGTTTCACATTTTAAAATGTCAACTTTTATGTTAAGTGGAGAGTCCACTTATTTTGTAAATGTGTGTTAAAAAAAACTTGCTGCTCTTCCCCCAAACATGTTTGGCACATATCCACGTAAACTACATGTGGGCATGCCTCATTTTACTTCAACAATGTTTATCTACACATTGTTGGCTCGATGATGTGTTGTAAGTAAAACTAGAATGTGAAGGAAAGGCTAAACTGTATTCTGGGTAAAGGAGATGACACTCCAGCAGTTGTGTACTCAGCTTTTTTTTCTGTATCAAGATACTATAGTCTGGGCCACATGACCAAATTTAGAAACGGTGTCACACACAGGTGGTCCAGTGGATACCTTGGTGGTTATCCAAGTGTATTTGTGAGTGGCCTCCAAAATAACATGTTGCTTTGTTGATTTTGCAAGATCTCATATGTTCATCTTGAAACTCAGGGCCAAATATCAATTGGACCCCACTTTAAAACATTGAGAATACATTTTCTGTCCGAAAAAGTCTGTGTGCTAAAGGATACATTATTTTTTAAATTCCCATAGGGGAGAGGAGACTGGGAGCACACCATGCTCAGGAGACAAGGAACCAAACACCACAGAAACTTCCCGAAGATCACAAAGCAGACCAAGATCAGCAGGTTCAGGAAGCGGAGGGGGAGAAAGCGGAGGTGGAGGAAGGGGAGGTGGAGGAAGGAGAGGTGGAGCTTATCAGCACAACAGGTCAGTGTCTGTCACCACAACTTCAAGGTAAATACAGATGTAGGCCTGCATAGTTTAAAAAAATTTCTTTCTGTTTAGGGACTGAACGTGGGGGTGTGTCAGGAAGTCCAAATCCTCCATTCTCGAGTGCCAGCGCAAAACTAATCATTCAGGAAATCATGGAATGCAGTAGCGAAATGGACATTATGAGAAAGAGAATGATTGTGATTGAGCAAAAATATAAAAACATGATAGATATTTTGGGGAGAATAGTGTTAACCCCCCCTTTTTGTGTGTTTTGTTATGCGTCAGAAATTTACGATGGGATTGCCACCAGCCCAAATGTGAAGATGCACACACTGACTCAACATGTGCTATCTGCCGTCACAGGATATCTATGTCCCTGTTTTGGGGGTGCAACCTCTTCATCCCTCCTCAAGTAGGTGAGAGGAAGGGGTTTCACCCCCAAAGCACGTCCATTGATCCCCCATGATGGCAGATAGCACATGTTTACCTTAGCCATGGGATCATGTTGAAGATACCCATTTGAGCCCCAAAAAGAAAGTGTTGTTCTTAACATTTGGAATGGATCAGGGGTAACATCACCCCATCTCCTGTTTGTATTTTTCACTGTGTTATTTTATTACTTTTTGAAAAAAAAAAATTGGACTTTTGACCCATGCATGTTTCTGCAAAAAAAGCCGCACAAAAAAAAAGGCTAGTATTTCGAAAACCAATCAAAAATGTGGTGCAATCAATAAAAACATTTGGAAAGTCAAAAAAAGGTGTGCCTTGTTCTTTCTATGCTCAAGAGCAGTTCTGAAGATGCTAAAACAGTGTTTTCACCTCAGAGATTTGAGGCTATTTACTAAGAACAAATACACTTGGCACTACTAGAACCTGGGAGACACATAAACCACAAATACAAGAATAACAACACAAGTTTGTAGTAATTCCAATTTTTTATTTTATTTTAAAAAGGTACAATCAAAGGTCAGATGTGGTCTGGCTTTGCGATGGCCCCCCTACCCGTGAAGTACTCTACGTATTTCTGACGTACTTCACAGGCACTTTGGGGGGCCAAGCCAGTACGGGCAGTGCTGAGGCCGGTCAGATTTATCAGTTCAGATGGACCGGCCTCAGGCCCAACTGATGATACATAATTTGTCGAAAATTTGCGCAGAAAATTGTGCAACAAGCAGCAGCAGTAGACAATGTTGTTCAGTTTATAATCCGCCAAATTGATAGCTGTCTAGAACAGGCGGAACCGGCTGGCCATTATCCCGAAGGCATTCTCCACAACTCTCCGGGCTCTGGCCAGCCGGTAATTAAAAACCCTCCTCTCCTGGGTGAGGGTGCGTTGGGGAAATGGCCACATGAGGTGTGGTCCTAGTCCAAAAGCTTCATCCGCGATGAAAACGAACGGTAGCCCTTCCACGTTCTCTGCATCTGGAGGCAGTGCAAGACCCCCAGCCTGCAGACGGTGAGCGAACTCCGTCTCTGTGAATGCTCCGCCATCAGACATCTGGCCGTTCTTCCCCACGTCCACATACAGGAACTCGTACCGTGCCGACACCACGGCCATTAACACAATACTATTGAAACCTTTATAGTTAAAATAGTATGACCCCGAACGGGGTGGCGGCACTATGTGGACGTGCTTCCCATCAATTGCCCCTCCGCAGTTGTGGAAATCCCACCGCTGGGCAAATTGGGAGGCCACAGTCAGCTATTCCTGTGGTGTGCTAGGGAACTGTGGAGTCAAACAAAAAGAATACATTAGTACGGTTTATGTTTACAGTGCAAGCAGATTACACACAAAAACATTGTTGAACCACATCATTCTAACATTATTATTTAAGGGAGTTTTTCCTACCAATAAACAAAGGCCCACTTAGCAGATGCATCACCCCCGCTGAGTGAACATTCTAAAATAATGTAAGGGGGGGGCCTAAGGTGATTGTGGGGGATCCAAAAAAAGGCTCTACCACTCTGCTGAGCTTGATTGAGAACTTATTTTTTTTTACATCTTTAGGGGGGGGGGGGGTTGTCAAACTACGAGGGCAATGACCACAAAAATAAAAAAAGGAAAATAGAAGGCTAGCTGGATTTGCGCCCACGATAGCATGCTGGAGAGGTTAGTGAAGGGAAATAGGCATGTAGTGCACAAAGAGGGCTTTACAGGTAAAAACATGCATGGGGAAAATGGGGACATTACCAGGATATTACAAACAGGCAAATTTGGGTTAGGAGGGAAAAAAAGAGAAGATTATAAAACAATAAAAACATATAATGTGAGGTTAAAGGAGCAAAATTACCTTCATATAGTCCATCTGCAGAACCTGAATGATGGCCGAACACGTCTCAGGGATAATGATCCCGAGAGCCTGGGGGAGATGCCTGTTGAGAACTTGAGGTCCTGCAAGCTTCTCCCAGTCGCAAGGTATCTCAACGTGGCAATAAGCCTCTGCTCGGCAGTGATGGCCTGGCGCATCACAGTGTCCTGCCTCGTGATATAGGGGGACAGCAAATCCAAAAGACGGTAAAATACGGGGTCCGTCATCCTGAAATAATTCCTGAAATCATCAGGGTTATTCTCATGGATTTCCCGCAGCAGAGGCATATGAGAGAATTGGTCCCGCTGGAGCAACCAATTCTTAGTCCATGAACTCCTCCTCACCCTGTTCACAGACTGAACTCGGGTTACAGTGTTAACTGCAACACCAAGTCCAAAGCCAGCACAAGCTCGAGAACGAGAACGCACTTCAAACATGGTTTTAAACCGGTCGGCTGGTCAGAACGCACTCAAACAGAACGCACCGTGGAACAGCAAGGCCTGAGAAGAACGACCTGAAAAACAGTAAACGAACGGCCAAGAAGGCACTGCAAGGCAGTAACGACCTGACTGCACGCACTGAATCACAAATACAAACCCACAAGCACAAACTGAACACCAGGAAACGATCTGCAAAGCACGGAGACTGAAAAGCGCGAATCGGCTCTCACCAAACTTTTACTAACACGCGGTAACACGTAACAGGAAAAGTAGCCCAAGGGGTGGCACCATTAGATTTGTTCGGCCCTTTTATAGCGCGTCGTACGTTTTGTACGCGCCGTCGTTTTCTTGCCGTCGGTTTTTTGACTGATGGTGTGTGGCCAAGACTGATGAAAAACAGTTTCATCGGATTTCCGATGGACAAATCCATCGGACGAAAATCCATAGGTTATCCGATCATGTGTACGGGGCTTAACTAAGTGAAAGGTCTGTCATTATCATGTATATACAAATGCACTTTGTTTATTCATTTTAATAATTACAATCTTGTCAGTCTGCACAGATTATATATAAATACAGTTAGCTGGTTAGTAGTGGCCATGCATTTCAGGAATGCAAAGAGAAACACGCAACAAGGAAGAATAATTTTTGTGGCCAAGCACTTGCTTCAATATTTTAAGCCTTCTTTTTGTATTAGGCGACAATGAAAAAGGATTTTCTTCTGTGCCTTTCCCCTGATACATATGTCCACATTTTTTTTCTGTGTGTCTATAATTTGGATATAAGAAACCAAAGACCTTACTTCTATCTGAAAGGCTAAACTGCCTGTATGTGTAGATTTGCAATGACAGAAAATAGGGCAGGGATGGAAGACAGTCACGTCTTTTATCCTCTATTATTTGGTTCTAGAAACAACAGAAAAAACAAAATATCATCATATATACACATACTGCCTATAGGATAAATTTCTACTATCATAAATAGGGGTACAAAGAGGCAGTCAAGAGCGGGTATAGATAAAATACAGAGAATTTTTTTTTTTATAATAATAAGTACAAAGCCATACATGTACTAGGTACTGACAGGGTACTAAAGAGGCACTTATAATATATATATAAAATCAGTGTTACTTATGCTTGTTGATCCATATGAACCAAGGCTCCCATAACAATCAAAGGCCATCACTCACCCATTCCATAGAGCAAATGTGCATTCATTGGAGTAATGCAAGTTAACTAATGCTATAGCCTCCGATGGGTTGTGAGTCAATTAAGATTTTGATTGTCGGGGCGTGGCCGACCGGAGCTGAAGATGGCTGCTTAAGTTGAAAGCTCCTCATCCCAGAGACGACAGCGGAACGACTACGGCCCACACATCTACACCATCCACGGCCAACCTAGCTGCAGAACCTCTCCTGCATACAGGAATCATGTCCAGGAAGAGATACACGGACTACAAGCCGCAGAAACTGACCGAGTTTGCCTTTAAGCCTGCGGAGAAGGTCAGTGGGATCAAAGATGGCGCCGGCTCTGCCGCGCCGAGGGACCAGCGGGCCTCTTACACTGACCTTCCGGACGCTGATCCGGATAATCCATGCCTCCCTGAGCCCCCAGGCAGCTCCGATCACCTCCCCGAATGTGACCTCCTCACTAGCAGCCCCGCAAAGGCTAGAATGCGGCTCGACGCGCTGCCGCACCAGACGGCACAAGCACTAATTGAGGCCCTGGCTTTCAACCCCTTCTTCTCAAACCAGGCCCTGCACTCCTCTGTGGCGTCTTTCCCCACTTCAGGGCAGCCTGTACTAGATTCAACCCTGAAAGATATGCTATTATCACTACAATCCTCCCTAATGACTGATCTCTCCTCACTCTTTACAAAAGTTACATCTGACATACACTCATTAGATGAAAGAGTGTCGACCATAGAAAGAGGTATGACTGAATGTGCCTCCACGGTGAATGGGGTCATAGATGCATATGAAGACATTAAAGAAGAACAAGCATGGCTGCGCACCAAGCTGTCCGATTTAGAAGACAGATCTCGCAGAAACAATGTTAAGTTACGTGGGGTTCCTGAAACGATACCACCAGCTGACCTTCCCAAATACGCTAAAGAGCTTATGCACATCATACTCCCTGAAGCGTCACCCAGAGATTTAATAATTGACAGAATACACAGGATTGCTAAACCATCCCATCTTGCTGCCACTGTCCCCAGAGATGTACTCATGAGAGTGCATTTTTTTCACGTTAAGGAAAATCTCATGTTTGGGGTTCGAGCTAAATCCCCCCTTCCTGCTCCCTTTACTTATGTGCAATTGTTCCCAGATCTGTCCAAATTCACACTCCAACTCAGAAGACAACTAAACCCAATCACTAAGGGGCTCCAAAATCACAAAATCCAATATAAATGGAGGCACCCAGCCACACTCCTTATCACTAAAGATGGCAAATCGCATGTGGTCAAAGACCTTACTGCAGGCCTGAATCTGCTCCATGCCTGGGGTATATTGCCGGAACCACCCGCTCCTCTTCCTCCACGCAACAGCAACACTCAAGCACGCCGTAACCTGGACCAAAACTTCGCCTAGGTGATCACCAGTTCCACCACTATGGTGGGCCGAACAACTTTTTTCTTCTTTCTCATACGCCTCTGGGATGTCAGAGTATATTTTTGAAGTCTTCAGTTCTCCTTGTTCAGACTGTTTTTCCCCCTTCCGGAGGTCGCAGCGGAATTACGCTCCACCTCTATTTACCACCTCAGTTGAGCACCACAGCTATAGTGGTCCTTTGCTACAGTTACTACTTCATACTAGCATAGCGCATGCTCCTCAGAGTCGCGCCTTTATTCTGTTAAACGCTGACTGTGTCCAGATTTTTGTTTCCTGTAAAGTCTTTATTTTTTATATTTCTTTTTTGCTCTCTTATACTGTTACCATTTTGACATATTGCTCTATTCACGGCTCTAGCATTCACTTTGGGGGAGGACCCGGATCCTTTCTTCTCCAGCCACGACTACCTGGGCCCGTCTGACGACATACCGGATACCTACCAACTAACTGTAAGTGCAGTCCTAACTCCATAGTCTTGCCCACGCTTACACAATGCCCATCAATTTTCTGTCCTTGAATGTTAATGGGCTTAATCACCCAGCTAAACGCCACTCCCTGTGGAAAACTGTCCAAGCTCTTCACAGCGATGTTGTTTGCATTCAAGAAACACACCTACTACAAACCGACATACGGATGTGCACCAACCGGCTGTTTCCCCACGTCTTCCATGCACACTATGCCTCTAAAGCCAGAGGCGTTATGATAGCAATTAGAGACAAGGTTGATTTCCACCTATCCTCTGTAACCCTTGACCCGGAGGGGCGTTACATAATCCTGGTCTGCACCATCGGCAAGACACCATACACCATCGTCAATCTCTATGCCCCAAATACTCACCAGATTAACTTTATCCGTAAGATCTTCAGACTCATTAAATCTGTGAAAAAGGGCCACCTCATAATTTGCGGGGACTTCAACATAGTCCCAGATATTCACTTAGACTCCACTTCTGCTGCGAAAAGGAGACCTTCCCCTTTGAAAGGGCTACTAACGGCTCATGACTTGTTTGACGTATGGAGGTGCCACCACGGCACAGAAAAAGACTATACTTACTTCTCTCATAGCCAAAATTCTTATTCCAGAATTGATATGTTTCTGTCCGACAAATGGGTACTACAAAAAATTGTTGCCTCCGCAATCCACACCACCACATGGTCAGACCATGCCCCTATCTCACTTTCCATTGATGATTCTAAACGCACCCACAACTCATTTATCTGGAGAGTTAATAACTACATTCTACAACACAAGGACTATGCTTCAGAGATAGCAGCCCACATTAGTGATTTTTTTAAATTTAACGAAGGCCCAGTGTCTGACCCTAACGTGGTGTGGAGTGCGCACAAGGCTTATATGAGGGGAATCCTGATGAAAATGAATGCGGTACATGGGAAGAAGAGAACGCAGCGAATAGACGAACTTTCTTCCCAGATAGCAGACCTAGAAACGCACCACAAAACTAACCCCCACACCCCTTTACCTGACCAGCTAACGTTCCTTAGACAGGAGCTTCGCTCTTTACTACTACATTCCTTTGACCGTATCCAACGAAAATTAAAAGCCACCACTTACTCAACTTCCAACAAGGCTGGGAAACGCATGGCACAGCGTCTTAAAGGTAGACGCGTCGAGTCCAAAATACAACACCTGTACCACCCTCATACTCACACCCCCTTGACGAACCCACAGGACATCGCCAACGCATTTAGTGACTATTATAAAGACCTGTACAATTTGAATGCAGATCCGAACACCCCCCAACCCTCTCAAGACGACATTAACCGCTTTCTTAATGACTTGCATCTGCCTGTTTTGACACCCGATCAAATCAAGCATCTGAATGCTCCGTTCTCGGAACATGAAATACGGAAAACAATCCGTTCTATTGCCGTTGACAAAGCCCCTGGTCCCGACGGATTCTCGGGAGAATATTATAGACAATTCTCTGACCAATTGATCCCACACTTGGTTGAGATATTTAATAACGCTGCCTCCTCTTCTCAGTTCCCAAATGATATGTTAAACGCTCTTATAATTACGATACCCAAACCAGGGAAGGAGCCGACCTGTCCTCAAAATTTCCGCCCGATATCCCTGCTAAATCTGGATATAAAGCTATACGCTAAAACTATAGCAGCGAGAATGATCGACATAATGCCCACACTGATCCACGAAGATCAATCAGGCTTCACAAAAGGCAGACAGGCATCGGATGCCACGAGGAGAATGATAGACATCATACATCATGCGGAAATTACTGGAACGCCTTCTCTGCTCCTCTCTTTGGACGCGGAGAAGGCGTTCGACAGAGTACACTGGGCCTACCTCAGATCGGTACTACAGAAATTTGGTTTTGATGGATATATTCTTAACGCTATCATGGCACTATATTCATCCCCCTCGGCCACGGTCTTTACGGAAGGTATGACATCCCACCCATTTCCCATATCCAATGGCACCCGACAAGGTTGCCCCTTGTCACCCCTTATTTTCAACCTCCTTATGGAACCTCTGGCATCACACATAAGAAAACACAACTGCATTTCGGGTATACAAATAGGCCAGATCTCACATAAAATAAGCCTATTCGCGGATGATGTGATACTAATCCTTACAAACCCGGCTTCTTCCCTGGCAGAGGTACAAAAACTACTTACCTGGTTTAGCGAGATATCTTACTACAAGGTCAATACAACAAAGTCGTTTATACTCGACATTAATCTAGATGCTACTACAAAAAACTTACTACTAATGTAACACAACTTCAAATGGGCAGAGACAGATATCTCCTACTTAGGGATTAAATTGACCAGATCAACTACACTCCTATTCTCCACCAACTTCTTACCCCTGCTTCTTAAAATACAAGGTGAATCCCAGAACATAGTGAAACATGAATTATCCTGGTCGGGCAGGTTAGCGGCCTTCAAAATGATCTGCCTCCCGCAAATTTTGTACTACTTTAGGACACTTCCCATTCCTATCCCCCCCTCTTTTTTCAGATCCCTTCAGAGTGTCCTGAATTTCCACCTATGGAAAGGTAAAAAACCCAGATCTGCCCACACTAAACTGATCAAAAACAAACTAGCAGGCGGGGTGGGTTCTATAGATTTTGAGGACTATTACTTCGCTGCCATACTAGCCCAATTACAAGATTGGTTTCGTACCCTCCCCTCCACACTATGGGGACAAATAGAAAACTCCTTCCTCCCTCGCTCAAATCTGAAATCTTGGTTAATGAGTACCCCTCTCGGGACAACTATCCCGTCAGCTTTCCCCCTACCATGAAAGCATCCGTACATGCATGGAAAAAAATGATCACACACACAGGTTACATTCCCTCCAAACCACCATTCCAAATACCTCTGGAATCTCTCCGATATCTATCTCCAGACCTGCCACTTGCGCATTGGTCTAGTAAAGGCATACGCTTCTTGCAGTCTCTTCTCCTGGGGCCACACATCAAGCCATTCGCTGACATACAAAGAGAATTTGACCTCCCCTCCAGGGAGCTTTTTACCCACTTAAGAATTAGCCATTGCCTAAAGACAGTACCCACTCCTCTATACGCCATTCCGCCCAAAACCTGGGATTTCCTCACAAATGCTCTCTCCAAGACAAAAGGCATATCTCATTTTTATAACCGCCTCCACTGCAAACAACACTTCTTTAGAACATCCTCGCACTTGCGCTGGGAAGCGGATTTAAATTGCTGCTTCTCCACAGATCAATGGACCTCAGCACTGAAATCCATATATTCTTACACCAAATGCTCTGCCTTATGGGAACTTACCCAGAAAATCACCCTGCGATGGTATCTGACACCTGCCAGATTAGCGTACTTTTCTCCCCAATCCTCAGACACTTGCTGGCGGTGCAAATACCTTAAAGGTGACTTACTACATACACTCTGGTCTTGCCCCCTCATACAACCATTTTGGGAAGACATATTTAAACTCTTGTCTCGAGTCACTCACCGTGAAATACTCCCTTCACCAGAGCTGGCGATTCTAAATATAAACATAGAGAAGATCCCCTATGCCCATAGGTATGTTACAACCCATATTCTCCTAGCGTCCAGGCTATGTATCACAAGACTATGGAGATCAGAAGGGATCCCGGTTACTTCCCAAATTATTGACCTTGTGAATTTACACTTTAGCTATGAATCTATTATGGCAGGCAACATCAGTCAGGCCGAAAAGACCCGGAAGGCCTGGGTCCCGTGGACCAATCGGTCCGGAGCTGTGCTATCTCATAAAGCACCCTGTTTAGATATACATTTTCTTGACTGAGCAATATGTAAGTTACACCCTACTAAGCCATGTGAACATCACCTATATAGTATTTTTGGACACATTCATGTTAGGACTTATCCTCTATTACTAGGGCGACTGCGGGCGTCTCTTCTCCTGGGATACAGAAGTGCTCCACTCCTGGTGACCTCGGAGGAGAGACGACCCTATACTGATGTTGTCTCATCCACTCTTAGTATCACTGTGATAAATCTCGTTTCTTGTACTCTTTTATATTTTATCATATTCTACCGTCGTTGCACGACGAACATTGTTAAATGTTCTTGTACTTTTTTGTAAGGAAAATTTTTTTTCAATAAAGAATGATTTAAAAAAAAAGATTTTGATTGTCTGGCAATCATGAGCCTGGCTGCAAGACGTAATGTGTGTAACTACTGTATGAAATGGGGTAGGAACCTTGTCAATATCCAAGTAAAATGATGGCCAGAGTTGGATTTGTTTTCCAAATAGATTTTTATTGAACATTTTCCAAAATTACATCCGAAGAGACATTGAAAATTTCAAGCTTCAAACAACTTATGCAATATCACATTTGTAGAATTAGATCAACATATAACTTTCAGAACAAGTTCATTGTTCTATGAACTTATGGTTAACAAATGGGTAATAGGGAAGAGGGAAGATAAGCAAGCGTATACAGTAAGAAAATATAATAAAATAAAGAGGGATGGGAAAAAGAAAAAGTAGCGAGATAAAGTAGGAGCATCACTGTAGGTGCATATTCAAAAATATACCAGAGTATCAAACTGTTTAATCAAAATGTTGTCCGATTAGTGTTTTCGTATACCATTGTTCCCAGGGGGACCATAAGTTACTTGTTTTTAGGTGTGAGGGATTGCCACAAGACAAGATAGTTTCATGAGTGTAATGTAGTTGTACAAGAGCAATTACTTCTGTTACAGTTGGGCTTGTCTGTGATTTCCAGCATCTGGTTATGAGTAGTCTTGTTGCCAGGAGAATGTATGTGGTCACTAGTCTCAAGGAAGGGGGAAGTGATTCTGTGTTTAAGTTTAGGATACTAGTTGTTGGGTGAGTGTCAAAGGTGAGTGAGATATATCTTGTAGGATATGCTCTACGTCTTTCCACAGGTTAGTTATTGCCGGACAGGACCACAAGGTGTGTAGTAAAGTGCCTGTGTGTTGGCATCCTCTCCAGCAGGTAGGGGAGGTAGTTGTTTGGAATTTAGATATTTTCTGTGGGGTCAGGTACAATCTTAGATATATTTTGTGTGACAATTCCCACAAGGAGGTGCAGCAGGTGGTCTTGTATATAGACTTAAAGGCTATTTGCCATTGTTGGTCAGAGAGGTGTGTTTGCATATCCTCTTCCCAGTCTTTAAAGGGTTTAGTATTGTGAAATACAGTTTTTTCTTGAAGTGTAGGGTAGAATAGTGAGATTCCTTTGGTGTTAGTATTGTGTAGGAAGTAGTAATTCCATAAGTTGGTTGGTAGGATCCCTTCTAGATGGGAGTGTGCTCTCAGGCAATCTTGGAGTCTATATATGTTGAAGTAATCGTTAATGGGTGCATTGTATGTGGTTTGTAGTTGGTCAAAGCTTTTGTTTAGTATCATAGCCTTGAGTTCAGAGGTGTAGTGTACCCGTTCCAGTACCCACTTTGGTATGATGAGGTCAGGCGATATCAGTTGGAGGGTGCGAATAGGAATTAAGAGCGGTTTGGTGGGAAGCTGTGACCATTTGAAAGAATGTAATTTTCTCCATGCTTTTACCGATGCTTGTATGGTCGGTGAATATAGGTGAAGGTGAGGTATATGGGTGATTGTGCTAAATAGCCATTGTTGGAGGTTATTACCTGGTATCATAGTGCTTTTGATTAGAGTTGAGCGGGTAGCTGGATATTCGGGTCCGGCGGGTTCGGCCGAACTTCGGAAAAAAGTTCGGATTCGGGACCGAACTTTAACCCGAACCCGGACCCGGACCCCATTGAAGTCAATGGGGACCCGGACTTCTGACGACTAAAAAGGCTCTAAAAAAGTAATGGAAAGGGCTAGAGGGCTGCAAATGGCAGCAACATGTTGTTAAGAACATGGCAAGTGCTCTGCAAACAAATGTGGATAGGAAATAACTTAAAAGAACATAAAAAAAATTAAAAAATAAAAAAATATGCTGGAGGCCCCCTTTTCAGCAGAAGAGGTACAGGAAGTCATTAAGAACCTCAGAAACTCAACGGCACAATGCCACACATATGGTGGGAATGCCCCAGAATACGCCCTTTCTGGAATAAATTATTTAATTTAATGGATAAGCTAGTGGGAAAATAAAATACTTTGAAATAAAAATGTAGCGGGGTGCTAAATTTAAGGAAAGTGTTTGAGTGGTAAATAGGCTCAAATACCCTAATTCTGTAGGATTCATGGACCATTTTGTCCTCGGGGGACAGTATTGGTGTGCAGTTCCCTGCGGCCTACAGGTGGCGCCTTTTGTGTCCCCTCTTGGCAGTAGTACAGCGGGGCGGGGAACCTGCTGTGCATGCCGGGAGAGCATATAAAAGGGGCAGACCTTTGGCCTGGGGGCTGATGTCCAGTGGGGTCCGCGCCCAGGTGCCTTCGGCCTGGGTGCATGTGTTCCTGTTCCATCTCGGGCACCTTTAGCCCGGGGTGAGGTACTATCCTGGAGTTCTTGCTGCCCTGGGTATGGAGGCCTAGGGGCGGGAGTAAAGCCTGGAGTCCAGAGCCGCCTCGTGTAGGGGACCCTGTTCCAGGGAAGGGAGGATCATTCTGATGGACCGATGCGGGAGTCACGGTGAAGGAATGGTCTGTTGACTCCCTGGAGAGAAGTCTTCCCCTTGATATGGGCTAGGTTCGTAGAAGGAGAAGCTCAAGGTCACCTTGACTGTATCAGAGGCCTTATTCAACCGGCCCGTGGCAGGGGCCTTATACACCCTGGTCTGTGGCTGAGACCACAGTTCTCCAGGCCCGTGGCAGGGGCCTTGTACACCCGGTCTGTGGCAGAGACCAACCTCAATGTCTGTGGCAGAGACCGTGCGCCAAAAACTGTTTGAGAAACCTAAGCAGTGAAGTGAATGTGCTACGTTTGTGCCTGGACCTCCTCCACACCTTAAGCTGTCCTGTTTCTTTGCTCTAACCTTTTCTATCTGAGTACAGTTTATTTTGCCATGAGAGAATAAGAGTTGGAGTTTCAGCTGGTGTGGACATTGACTTTACTGGCAATTAAAGGACTTGCCTCTACCTACAGTAGAGGTGAGAATCATCCTCTGGAGGAGTTTTGACTCCGGCTGTGGACACGGCCCGTCAAGTACACCGCTCAACCTCTTTATATAGGAGGATACGGGCTGGTAGTGCGGTGTGCCTTTCTCCCTCCTGCGAAGAGCCAACAACATAAAGGCAGGTAAGGGGGAAAGGATCTGTGCTCTACAAAAAAATAAAATAAAATTTTTAATCTTGGCCTAGCAGGACGAGGTCCATATGGAGTAGGAGGTTGAGGTGGCGGTGGATGTGGCTGTGTAGGTGGAAGCGGCGGTGGAGGAGGACGAGGTAGCCAACACTGGTTCAAAAATACAACAATGGCTGGGTAAGGCCGGTGATGTGTCGAATTCTGTCCCCTGTCGAATAGTGTCCGCCCTGTACTGCGCTTGCTGAGTATGTAGGACAAGGGGATTTCAAAAATCTCCCAAGACTAACGGCGCCTGCGTGTTGAGTTCAGGTGAAGGCCACACCATCCGTAGTTCAAGCCAAGCCAAGCAAGGCCGCGATCGAAGCGAGCCCGTGAGGGGCCCTGTTACTATGTGCTACCGTATGTCCTCTTGGATGGTGGGGCTTGAACCTGCACTCACAGCGCAGGCGCCGTTCATCTTCGGAGATTTTGTGAATCTCCTTGTCCTCTGTACTGCGCAAGCGCTGCGCCTGCGCAGTACGGGCCGGGCACAATCCGATGGCCGGACAGTTTTTGTCACAACACCGGTATACATGTCTATTCTGCACAAGGTACGGACAAGTCCTGTGGGATCCATGCCTGGTTCATTTTAATGAACGTGAGCTTGTCCACATTGGCTCTGGACAGGCGGCTGCGCTTGTCTGTGATAACGCCCCCTGCCGTGCTAAATACACGTTCAGATAATACACTGGCTGCAGGGCAGGCCAGCACCTCCAAGGCATAAACGGCAAGCTCAGGCCATGTGCCCAATTTGGAGACCCAGAAGTTAAAGGGGGCAGACCCGTCATCTAGTACGTGTAGGCCTGTGGACACATACTGCTCAACCATGTTGGTGAAATGCTGCCTCCTGCTAAGACGTTCCATCTCAGCTGGTGGTGCTGGTTGTTGTGGCGTGCTGACAAAGCTTTTCCACATTTCGGCCATGCTAACCCTGCCTTCTGAGGTGCTGCCGGTGCCCCGGCTGCGTTGGCGACCTCTTCCTCCTCCTCTGCCTTCGCCTTGTGCTTCCACCGTACGCCCGCTGTCAGGTGGGAATGCCACCAGCAGCGCGTCTACCAGCGTGCGCTTGTACTCGCGCATCTTACGATCCCGCTCCAGTGAGGGAATTAAGGACGGTACGTTGTCCTTGTAACGGGGATCCAGCAGGGTGGCCACCCAGTAATCAGCACCAGTTAAAATGTGGGCAACTCGGCTGTCGTTGCGGAAACACTGCAGCATGTAATCGCTCATGTGTGCCAGGCTGCCCAGAGGCAAAGAAAAGCTGTCCTCTGTGGGAGGTGTATCGTCTGTGTCCTCTGTATCCCCCCAGCCACGCACCAGTAATGGCCACAAGCTGGTCTGAGTGCCACCCTGCTGTGAACATGGCTCCTTCTCCTCCTCCTTCTCCTCCTCCTCCATCTCCTCCTCCACCTCGTCATCCTCCAGAACTGTGCCCTTTCTGCCGGACAATTGTGTACCTGGCGTTTGTTGGTGCAGGAACCCACCCTCGTAGCCACTTGTGAAAGACTGCCCTGAAAGCCTTTGAAATGATCCCGCTTCCTCCTCCTCCTCCTCATCCTCCTGTGCCACATCCTCTTCCATCATCGCACGAAGCGTTTTTTCAAGGAGGCATAGAACTGGGATAGTAATGCTGAGAACGGCGTCATTGGCACTGGCCATGTTGGTGGAGTACTCGAAACAGCGCAACAAGGCACACAGGTCTCGCATGGAGGCCCAGTTATTGGTGGTGAAGTGGTGCTGTTCCGCAGAGCAACTCACGCGTGATTGCTGCAGCTGAAACTCCACTATTGCCTGCTGCTGCTCGCACAGTCTGGCCAGCATGTGCAAGGTGGAGTTCCACCTTGTGGGCACGTCACATATGAGGCGGTGAGCGGGAAGGCCGAAGTTACGCTGCAGCGCTGACAGGCGAGCAGCAGCAGGGTGAGAACGCCGAAAGTGCGCACAGACAGCCCGCACTTTCTGCAGCAGCTCTGGCATATTGGGGTAATTTTTAAGGAACCTCTGGACCACCAAGTTCAGCACATGCGCCAGGCAAGGGATGTGCGTCAAACCGGCTAGACCCAGAGCTGCTACGAGATTTCGCCCATTATCGCACACCACCAGGCCGGGCTTGAGGCTCACTGACAGCAACCACTCATCGGTCTGTTGTTCCATGTCCCTCCACAACTCCTGCGCGGTGTGGGGATTTTCCCCCAAACAGGAACGTTTTAAAACTGCCTGCTGTCGTTTACCCCTGGCTGTGCTGAAGTTGGTGGTGAAGGTGTTACGCTGAATGGATGAGGAGGCGGTAGAGGATGAGGAAGCGGAGAAGGAGGAGTTAGCAACAGGAGGAAAACTGAAGCGCCCTGCAATCCTCGGTGGTGGAAGGACATGCGCCAAACCGCTATCTGCCTCAGGCCCAGCCGCCACTGCATTTACCCAGTGTGCTGTTAGGGAGATATAACGTCCCTGACCGTGCTTACTGGTCCACGCATCCGTAGTTAGGTGGACCTTGCCACAGATGGCGTTGCGCAGTGCACACCTGATTTTGTCCCCCACCTGGTTGTGCAGGGAAGGGATGGCTCGCCTGGAAAAGTAGTGGCGGCTGGGCACGACGTACTGCGGGACAGCCAATGCCATCAGGCTTTTAAAACTCTGCGTCTCCACCAGACGGAATGACAGCATTTCAAAGGCCAGGAATTTTGAAATGCTGGCATTCAGGGCCAGGGATCGCGGGTGGCTAGGGGGGTACTTCCTCTTCCGCTCCAATGTTTGGGAGATAGAGAGCTGAACGCTTCCATGGGACATTTTGGAGATGGTTGGTGACCCAGGTGGTAGTGTTGCTGGCAGATCCTCTGTTTGCGGGGTGGCAGGTGCCACTGTCACTACAGAGGTGGATGAAGAGGCCGAGACTGCAGCAGAAGAGGAAGCAGGAGGAGCCAGAGACCTTTCTTGGTTTTTGAGGTGTCTACTCCACTGCAGCTCGTGCTTTGCACTTAGATGCCTGGTCATGCAGCTTGTGCTCAGGTTGAGAACGTTTATGCCTCGCTTCAGGCTCTGATTGCACAGCGTGCAAACCACTCGTGTCTTGTCATCAACACACTGTGTGAAGAACTGCCACGCTAGGGAAGTCCTTGGACCTGGCTTTGGTGTGCTCGGTCCCTTGCTGCGTTGGGCAGTAGCAGATGTACTGTCTAGGGGACGAATGCTCCGTTTTTGCACCCTGCTCCCTCTTCTGCTGTGCTGGTGGCTCTGTGCGACCACCGCCTCTTCCTCCGAACTACACTGGTCACCTGCATAACGTTGATTTCATGTGGGGTCGAGGACCTCATCGTCCTCCACATCATCTTCCACCCAGTCTTCACCCCTGCCCTCCATGTCTGTCTGCATAATTGCGAAAGCAGCAGCAGTTGGCACCTGTGTTTCGTCATCATCCGAGACGTGCTGCGATGGTCCTCCCATGTACCCATCATGAAACATAAGTGGTTGGGCATCGGTGCACTCAATCTCTTCCACTTCTGGGGCAGGGCTAGGTGGATGGCCCTGGGAAACCCTGCTAACAGAGTCATTGAAAAGCAGAAGAGACTGCTGCATGATTTGGGGCTCAGACTGCTTGGCTGATTTGCAAGGGGGTGAGGTGAAAGACTGATGGACATGGGCTTCAGGTGCCAACTCTGATCTTTCATCAGAAGAGTGGGTGGGAGACAATGTGAAGGAACCCGAGGCACTGTCAGCAACCCAATCTACTATCGCCTGTACTTGTCCTGGCCTAAACATTGGTACAGCCTCATTAGGCGCGACAAAATACCGCCGCAGGCTCGGTCGCCTACTCGCACCTGAGGAAGGTGTTTCACTTGTGCGTGTAGCTGGCACAGATCCACCACGTCCTCTCCCTGCAACAGGAGCTCCACCAGCAGCACCACGACCGGGGCCACCACGTCCCTTTGACCTTCCCCTCATATTTTCCAAATTTAGGATCTTGCCCTAAATGGCGTTTTTTGGAAGACCACAACACACCCACAGTACGTAATGGCTGAAACGCACAGCTACAGAACTGCAGAAAATGCTATTAAAAAAAAAAGGTTGTTTTTTTTAGTATAGCACAGTACAAGGAAAATATATAGAAATTGTTTATTTCACACACCTCCAGATGTGTATTTCACACTGCAAAATATTTTCTGTGGCCCTAAATGGCGTTTTTTGGAAGAGCACAACACAACCACAGTATTTAACCACTGAATCGCACAGCTATAGAAGTGCAGAGAATGCTATTCAAAAAAAATGTTTTTTTTTAGTATAGCACTGTACAATATATAGAAATTGTTTATTTTACACACCTCCAGATGTGTATTTCACACTGCAAAATATTTTCTGTGGCCCTAAATGGCGTTTTTTGCCAGACCACAACACACCCACAGCACGTAACCGCTGAATCGCACAGCTACAGAAAATGCTATTCAAAAAAAAAGGTTGTTTTTTTTAGTATAGCACTGTACAAGAAGAATATATAGAAATTGTTTATTTTACACACCTCCAGATGTGTATTTCACACTGCAAAATATTTTCTGTGGCCCTAAATGCCGTTTTTTGCCAGACCACAACACACCCACAGCACGTAACCGCTGAATCACACAGCTACAGAAAATGCTATTCAAAAAAAAAGGTTGTTTTTTTTTAGTATAGCACTGTACAAGAAGAATATATAGAAATTGTTTATTTTACACACCTCCAGATGTGTATTTCACACTGCAAAATATTTTCTGTGGCCCTAAATGGCGTTTTTTGGAAGAGCACAACACACCCACAGTATTTAACCACTGAATCGCACAGCTATAGAAGTGCAGAGAATGCTATTCAAAAAAAATGTTGTTTTTTTAGTATAGCACTGTACAATATATAGAAATTGTTTATTTTACACACCTCCACATGTGTATTTCACACTGCAATTTATTTTCTGTGGCCCTAAATGGCGTTTTTTGGAAGAGCACAACAACCCCAACAGTATATAACCGCTGAATCGCACAGCTGCAGAGGCCAGAGAATGCTATTCAAAAATAATGTTGTTTTTTCACACACCTCCAGATGTGTATTTCACACTGCAAAATATTTTCTGTGGCCCTAAATGGCGTTTTTTTGCAAGAGCACAACAACCCCAACAGTATATAACCGCTGAATCGCACAGCTGCAGAGGCCAGAGAATGCTTTTTAAAAATAATGTTGTTTTTTCACACACCTCCAGATGTGTATTTCACACTGCAAAATATTTTCTGTGGCCCTAAATGGCGTTTTTTGGAAGAGCACAACACACCCACAGTATATAACCGCTGAATCGCACAGCTGCAGAGAATGCTATTCAAAAAAAAGTTTTTTTTTTTTTTTTAGTATAGCATAGTACAAGAAAAATATATAGAAATTGGTTATTTCACACAACTAGAGATATACACTGCAAAATATTTTTTTTGCCCAAAAATAGGTATTTTTTGCGCACAACAAAGTGCCTTTTTTTTTTTTTGCAACAGCACAATAAAGTGCCTTTTTTTTGGGGGGGGGCCCAAAAATGGGTCTTTTTAGCAAAAGCACAAAAAAGTGCCTTTTTTTTTTTTTTTTCTGCCCGAAATGGGTCTTTTAGCAAGAGCACAATACAGCCACAGTATGGAATAGGTGTATCACTCAACGTAATGCAGTGCTGGTGCACTGAGCTTGCAACACAAACAGATAAACCTATGCAGATCGCTGAGCTATTATAGCTCTCAATCTGGACTCCTATCTAAATCTCTCTCCCTGAAAGCACAAACAGGATCCTGCCCCTACACTACACTACACTGTCTCTCTATCTTTTCTATCAGTAGATTGCAGAATCAGGACTAACTCCTATCATATAATTCTCTCCCTCACAGCAACAGCAGCCAGGATCCTTTCCCTACACTGTCTAAAAGCAGAGTGACGATCTGTGCTGTGTGCCTCTTGCTTATATAGAAGCTGGTCACATGCTGGGTCACATGTTGCACTGACCAATCACAGCCATGCCATTAGTAGGCATGGCTATGATGGCTTCTAAGGGCACACCAGCTAATCAAATGGTGATTGGCTGGCCCCTGAAGCATTTCTAACTGCGCCATTAAATTCCCGAATCCGGACCCGAACCCGGACTTTAGCACAAAATCCGGGTCCGGGAAAACGCCAAAATTCGGTACGGACCCGAACTTTACAGTTCGGGTCCGCTCAACACTACTTTTGATGTTACGCCATAGTGAAGTTGTGTGTGCAGTTATCCATTCTTTCAATTGGGATAGTATGGTGGCTAGGTAATAATCTTTTAAGTCGACGTAGCCCATCCCGCCTGCTAATCTGTGCTTTATAAGTTTTGCGTGGCTGCTTCTTGTTTTTTTGTCCTGCCATACGGATTTGCGTACTATTGATTTGAGCGAGTCAATCTAGGAGTTTGTGAGTGGTATAGGCAATGTGCGGAAGATATATAATAATCTGGGGAGTATGAGCATTTTAAAGGCCGCTAATCGACCGGACCAAGAGAGTTTGAATTTGGAGAATTTAGCTGTTTCTTTAAGGAGCATTTGTTTGGCTTCTGTGTAGTTTTTATGAAATAAACCTTTTGTGGATTTTGGGAATGTGATTCCTAGGTAGGATATGCCTGTGTAAATCCACTGGTATGTGTATAGTTTGCATAGGAAGTTGCTGGAAGTGGCATCTAAACCCAGGTCGAGAATATAAGACTTGTTGTCATTTACCTTATAATAGGAGATTTTACTAAACCTCTGTAGAGTAGACTGAACCAAAACCAGGGAGAAAATTGGATTGGTTATTATCATTATCACATCGTCAGCAAACAAATTGATTTTGTGGTCTATTGTGCCAATTTTGATACCTGTGATAATCACGTTTGTTCTGATGTGTTCTGCTAATGGCTCCATTAATAGATTAAAGATGAGTGGCGACAGTGGGCAGCCTTGACGGGTGCCATTAGTGATTGTGAAAGGTTTAGAGAGCTTCTCTGACGTGTAAACTTGGGCTGTTGGTGTTGAGTATAATGCCAGTATGGCCGAGAGAATATGGCCTTGGAATCCAAGTTTTTGGAGTGTCGCCTGGAGATACGACCAGTGCACCCTGTTGAACGCCTTCTCTGGGTCTAAAGACAGAAGCAGAGAAGGCGTTCGTGTAGACCCAGCAGTATGTATTATATCAATGAGTCTGCGGGTTGCGTCATATGTTTGTCTCCCTTTCATAAAACCAGATTGATCTGGGTGAATTAGAGAGGGCATGATATCTACTAACCTGGTTGTTATTAGTTTGGCAGAAATTTTAGCGTCTATATTAAGTAAAGAACTAGGTCTAAAGTTTTGGGGTGAGGTATGTTCCTTACCTGGCTTTGGCAGAGTGATTATGAACGCTTTTAACATTTCCTGTGGGGGAGAGGAGGAGGAGGCAGCGTCATTGCACATTTGTGTTAAAAAGGGTGTCAGTATTTTTCAGAATTGTTTGAAATTCTCCCCAGGAAGACCGTCTGGTCCGGGGGATTTGCTAGTTGGCAATTTTGAGATAACCTCTAAAACTTTTATGGGTGTGAAAGGAGCATTTAGTTTAGATAGTTGGTCAGGTGATATTTTGGGGAGGTTGATTTCACCTAGGAAGGATTCTATATCTTCCATTGATGGTTGTATAGTAGAAGGGTTGTCTTTTAGGTTGTAAAGGGAATTGTAGTAGTGGCTAAATACATCAGCTATAGCTTGTGGATCGATTAACTTTTGTTGGGAGGTAGGGGGGTACAGGTGAGTTATTTTAGTTTTAAGGTGATGACCTTTAATTCTAAGGGCCATGGCTTTCCCTGCTTTGTTACCTGTAGAGTAGTGTTTAGCTTTAAATTGTTTTTGAGTTTTTCATAAGATTCTAGCAGCAGATTTCTCAATTCTTGTCTGAGGATTACAAATTTTTCTTTGAGTTTGGGGTCAGGACAGGTTTGGTTTTGATCTTCTATGTGTTTGATACTGGAAGTGAGTATGTCTAGACGCTGTAATCTCCTCCTCCTCTCCCTAGCACTAAGTTGAATAATAGTGTTCAGTCGAGTGGAGGACAGGGGAATTATCTCTCCATATCCTTGTGCACGGTTGGGAGATCGTAGTATCAGTGGTTATCGAGACTGGTGCGTGATCCGAACAAGTTATCGTGTCTATAGTAGACTCAGAGATTTTAGATAGTGTCCACTTGTCTACCAAAAATAAGTCAATCCGGGTATAGGAATTCAGTGGTATGGTAGCATCTCCAAACATCGTATAGGTCATGGTTTCGAATAAAGGTACCCATCGGTGACGAGAGTCTCGTGTTGCGTGAAGAGGTGTCAAGGGAGTTATCGGGTACCTTATTAAATTCCCTGCATACGATAAGGTGTCCGTTGGAGAATTTGCTGATTTTTTTTATCAGTTTCGAAAGGAATCGAATTTGTTTGGTGTTGGGCGCATACACATTGACAATAGTGTATCTGGCGTTGTCAAGTGTGCAGTCTAGGGCCAGGTATCTGCCTTCTTCATCCAGTAAGCTGTTGTGGAGTGTGAAGGCTAGCGTGTTTTTTATTGCTATCAACAACCGTTTTTTTTTGGTGGGACCTGACGTTTGATGGGTTGGGGAAGTGCTTGTTGGAGCATTGGGATTCTGCGTTAGTTTTGAAGTGAGTCACTTGTATGCAGAGAATATCACTGTTAGATTCTAGTGCTGAGCGCCATAGGCAAGCTCTATTAGCAGGGTAATTCAGCCCTTTGGCGAGTGATAAGAATTTCGGCATCTTTGGTGGCTTGTGGGAGATGCTATGTCAAGTGCGGTATTTACTCACCACGGTTGGATGGAGGTATACGGTTTTACCGTAGGTTCAGATGTTGAACGTTGTTGGAGTTGTGTTCTTCGGATGCTCTTCTGAGAGAAAGTGAGGATAAAGATGGAACTGTAAACTTGAGATGTTAAATGATCGGATATTGAGCAGGAAAAAGGAAAAGAAGGAAAAAAAACAACAAAAATAAGCAGTCTGCTGTGTCTGGAACTGCTGTATATCAGCGGGGTAAAAGTTTGTGGAACAATTTGCAACAAGCAAGGCACCGACCGGTTGTGCGGCATGTGAACTAGCTAACGATTCCGCTATCCTGACCATGTTTAGCGTTTACCAGCTTGGAGATTAGCATTGTAGGTGCGAGCATTCTCCTTGCGATTGGGTTGCGTTGACGCATTTTGGTCAGGAATGATTCCCCAAATGCGTAGGAGTTTGAGACCTTCTTCTACTGTGGAGATGTTGTGTTTGACACCATTTTTTGTGACCATAATTTTGGTGGGAAAACCCCATTGGTAGGGGATCTTGTGATTATTGGGCGGCTTAGTAATGGTGCTCAGTTGTTTCCTCAGTTGGCAGGTATGTTGGGAGATATCCGCATACATTTGGAGATTGGTATATTGGGCTGGGAGGCTACCCAGGTGTCTGGCTTTGTATAAAAGTTGGTCTTTGGCTAGATAAAAGTGCACCCTCATTAAAACATCACAGGGGACCTCTGCAGGGATGTGAGAGGGTTTGGGCAAGCGGTGGATATGGTCCACAATGGTTTCCATGGGAGAAAGTTCTGGTAACAGAGTGGAAATCAGATTTCTGGCGTATGCATTGAGATCCGGTGGCATGGCGGTTTGGGTTTAGCCCCTAAGCTTTACATTATTGCGATGAGACCTGTTCTCTAGGTCAGCCATTTTGGCTCTCATCCACTGTTGTTCTTCATGAGTGTGATCATGTGCATCCACAAGATCATTCACTGTTTCAGTAATCTCTCCCATTTGGGCTTCAATATTGCATACTCTCTGCCCCATGTAATGCATTTGTGTGGAGAACTTAGTAAACATGGTGGAAATGACATTATGCAGGGAGCTCTGAAGAGAGATGAGCATCTCCTTCATAGTGGTATCTAGCACAGGCTGGGAATGGATGGATTGAGCTGTAATCTGAAGTAGGGCTCACCTCAGGGCTTGTGCCAGTAGAATCCAGTCGCATCCTCAACTTAGCCGGGCTGTTGCTGGCAGATGATGGCAGGGAGAAAGGGAAGGCTAAGCGGACCAGATGCGGAACATGAGAATGGGCAGGTCTATTCACGTATTACACAGTGAAGGAAGCTCCCATCAGGTCCGCCCCCTCGTAGAGCGGACCTGATGGGGAACTTCCTTCACTGTGTAATACATGAATAGACCCGCCCCTTCTCGCGTTCCACATCTGGTCCGCTGAGCGGACCTCATGGGGAACTTTAGAAGGGGCGGGTCTATACATTTAAAACACTGCAGAGGAAGTTCCCCATCAGGTCCGCTCAGGCACAACCAATGACGGACAGCGCTGGACATCGGTATCGCCGCGGGACACTGGATTTCATCGCTGGAATGTTTTATTTTTATTTTTATTTTTTTAATAAAGGACTTTTCCAAGGTGTTTGTGTGTTTTTATTTTCATTTTTTTACACTTTCTTCGTGAAATGGTAGGGGTACAATGTACCCCTTACCAATTCACATTGGGGGGGCGGGATCTGGGGGTCCCCTTTGTTAAAGGGGTCTTCCAGATTCCGATAAGCCCCCTGCCCGCAGACCCCCACAACCACCGGGCAAGGGTTGTGGGAATGAGGCCCTTGTCCCCATCAACATGGGGACATCCTCCCCATGTTGAGGGCATGTGGCCCGGTATGGTTCAGGAGGGAGGGGGGCCGCTCTCTCATCCCCCCCTCTTCCCCTGCGGCCGGCCAGGTTGCGTGCTCGGATAAGAGTCTGGTATGGATTTTTGGGGGGACTCCACGCCATTTTTTTTTACATTTGGGGTGGAGTTCCCCTTAAAATCCATGCCAGATCTGAAGGGCCTGGTATGGATATTTAGGGGGAACCGCACGCCATTTTTTTTTAAATTTGCGGCGGGGTTCCCCTTAATATCCATTCCAGACCTGAAGGGCCTGGTAATTGAATTTGGGGGAACCCCCACGGTTTTGTTTTTGTTTTTT
Source organism: Rana muscosa (assembly GCA_029206835.1). Taxonomy (NCBI): domain Eukaryota; kingdom Metazoa; phylum Chordata; class Amphibia; order Anura; family Ranidae; genus Rana; species Rana muscosa. The sequence continues at coordinate 165,815,690 of CM055125.1, read as the reverse complement.
TATCAATGACTTTTCTATGTATTGATAAAAGCCGACAATTCATTAATAGCCGCGAGTGAGTTTTAAATGACTTTTTTTCCTTCAAAAATGACACTTTGTGCAGGGATAGTTCTAAGCACGGGAAACATGCGCGACTTTACATGCATATCATACACACCCCCCTGGTACGAAATTTAAAGGAATATTTCACTTTTATTGTTTCACTTTAAGCATTATTAAAATCACTGCTCCTAAAAAAACTGCAGTTTTTAAAACTTTTTTTTGCATTGATACATGTCCCCTGGGGCAGGACCCAGGTCCCCAAACACTTTTTAGGACAATAACTTGCATATAAGCCTTTATAATTAGCACTTTAGATTTCTCCCATAGACTTTTCGAATTTGCCGCAAACACCCCAATTTGTTCGTTGTTCGGCGAACGGGCGAACAGGCAATGTTCGAGTCGAACATGAGTTCGACTCGAACTCGAAGCTCATCCCTACTCCTCATATCAGGAGGTGGCCTTGCTTGACAGCTGCTATTGTGTGGAGAATTTTATGAAGAAAACTTGCTGGTGGGTATTCAAAGCATATACACTATATTACCAAAATTATTGTGATGCCTGCATTTATACGTACATGAACTTTAATGGCATCCCAGTCTTAGTCTGTAGAGTTCATTATTGAGTTGACCCATTCTTTGCTGTTATAACAGCTCCAACTCTTCTGGGAAGGCTGTCCACAAGATTTAGGAATGTGTCAATGGGAATGTTTGATGTGTTCTATCGGGTTGAGGTCAGGACTGTGCAGGCCAGTCAAGTTCCTCTACCACAAACTCGCTCATCCATGTCTTTATGGACCTTGCTTTGTGCACTGGTCCAAATCATTTGGTGGAGGGGGGATTACGGTGTGGGGTTATTTTTCAGGGGTTGGGCTTGGCCCCTTAATTCCAGTGAAGGGAACTCTTAAGGCGTCAGCACATCAAGACATTTTGGACAATTTCATGCTCCCAACTTTGTGGGAAAAGTTTGGAGATAGCCCTTTCCTGTTCCAACATGTGCACAAGTGCACAGAGAAAGCTCCATAGAGACATGGATGAGTGAGTATGGGGTGAAGGAACCTGACTGGCCTGCACTGAGTCCTGACCTCAACCCGATAGAACAAAAACTGTGGACTTAAAAAACAAAAGGGTAAAAAAAGAATCCCAAAGGGAGCCATGTGCAGGATGTTCTGCAAAAATGGTTAAGGAAAAAATATAAGAGACGGTCCTCTCTCATCTGGGGAATGGGAAAATGTTGAAACAGCCAAGTAAGGCATGTCAGGACCCACCTTGAGCCAGCTTCTTAGAAGAACTTCCGTGAGCGACCACTTCTGATGAGACTACATGGGGAGTGGCAGAGCTAGAAGATGGCAATGACTCTTCTGGGAGTATATCCCAATTGTGAAGCAGTTGCAGGCCTTCTTTCAGGGAGGTGATGGTAGTGGACTCAACATTAAGTGTGACCATCAGGCTGCAGGAGTAAATTTTTTGTGGATCCTGAGAGCTTTATTGATGGCTAGGATGTTCCTACATCTCTGCAGGGTATATTTCAACAAGTCAGGCAGCAGTTGCAGCTTGGGAAACCACTCTCGAAGCTGGTTAGCTTGTTGGACAGCAGAAAGGATCTTTTCCTTAGCCTGAAAAAAATTAATCCTTAGCAGCACATCATGTGGAACAGCTTGAGGCAGGTATGCAGGTTTGGGGATGCGGTGGATTCTCTCAATGGTGAGATCTTCTGGCATCGGGGAGGGAGCCACAGATTTAAATAGGTCTTGCACATAATGAGCAAGCGTAGCCAACTGCACCGATTCTGGAATGCCACAAATCTTTATATTATTATGGCGAGACCTGTCGTCCAGATCGACTGTTTGGATACTTTTGCCTGAAGCCATTGAAGATCATCGTCATGAACTGCATGGGTTGTCCAGTAGAATGTTGAAGGAATCAGTGTATTCACCCATTTTATGCTCTGTCTGGCTTACCCTTTCTTCTACAGCCTGCAGGTCCCCTTTAAATCCATGAATGCAGGATAGTATATCTACCTGTAGTGAGGCTAGGAGGGACAGAAGCATTTATTTGAGGGTAGAGTTGGACACAGGCTGGCCTGATGTGAGAAAAATGGCTATGGGATCTATGAAGCCTGAGGAGGCAGGTGGGTCAGCAGACTGGTGGCTTACCTCTATATCATCCTTGAGAGGAGGGCATTCTTAAGAGTCTCCGTAAGGTCTGGACTTCACAGGGCTGTGGGTGGAGGACGTAGAGGAGCCAGTTCCAGCAGATCACATTTGGTAGGGGGGCCTGGCCTCTCCCTGGCCATGCTGACTAGCAGCGATCACTGCATAGGTGGCTTCGGCCTGCTGTGTGCAGTGGCTGCTGCCGCCATTTTGTTGTGGTCTCAGCAGCAGTGTCAGGAAGAAGCCATACAGCTTCTGCAACATTGAGGCATCTCTGCATCTCCTCGCATTCCTTGTAATCATTGAGGGAGGTCATCTACTTGTCAGGGGAGCGTGGTAGATTCAAGTAAGGGCTGGTATCCCATCCCTAGCTGTGGAGCAGAGATCACTCAGCTAGTGGGCATCTTCAAGTGTGCTCTCCCAAGATTATATGTTTTTGTAAAATGAATAATACAATATAGCACCCATTAAAACTGATAATTGAAAAATATTTTCATCTAACATATCCTGGTCCAAAATTTTGGGGTATTTGATTTACTAAATCCAATTAGTTTGTTCATTTTGCAAGGGAATTATCCCCAGAGCTTAATGAATGAAGCTGGCTTCCATTTTCATTTTAGTAGCACAGGATTGGGTATGTTTTGCAAAGTGAAATTTCATTCTATTTACTACGTTTTTGGAAAAATTCTCTTGAAAAATACAACCTGTCTGGTAGGAGGCACTGCTGGAGGCTAGAGCGGCAGTAATGTCGGGCTAGAGCTCCACTCCGTGAGGGGGAGAATACCGCTAATAAAGGAAGCCCGCGGACATTCAAACACCCGCAAACAAGACACTTCAAACCAGAGAGGTGAGGGGAACATTTATATGCTAAAATGGTTCTTGGAGGTGCCCGTAATAAGTCCAAAACCAACCCTCACAGCAGGACCTCAGTGAAAGCAAATACTAAGCATACTAATAAGGCACCAATCACCTCAGAGACACTCACCTCAGAGAAGAGGAACAAGTGTAAGCTGCCTAAACTATTCTCCCCAGAAGACTCTGAATCTGATACAAACCTAAACATGTCAGGTGAATCACAACAAGATGATACAATTCCCTCAAGCATACTGAAACAATTTGAGAAAATGCTACATAAAGCTTTAAAACAAACGTCAGAACAAATCACCAATAACCTAACTAAGGAAATCAGAGAATTGGGGCACCGCACTGAAGCTCTGGAGATGAAAATAGAAGACATTGAAAATTCTACTCAGGACTTTCTATATGAACTAGATACCCTTAAAGAGGAAAATATTACCTTACAAAATGAACTCGAAGATTATGAGGACCGCGGTAGAAGGTCAAACCTGCGCTTCAGAGGGATACCTGAGACAGTAATAGACTTACAATCAACCATAACAGCGTTATGCCAAGAGCTATATCCAGGTATTCCTGTGGAGCGGCTGGAGATGAACAGAGTCCATAGGGCTCTTATGGCCAAAAAAACTGATGGCCCCCCTCGGGACATCATTGCAAAATTCAATTTTTATAAAACAAAAGAACAACTCCTGGACGCAGCCAGAGAAAATAATAACTTAACTTTTCAGGGCCATAATTACCAAATCTTTGCGGACCTATCCCAACTGACAATTTCAAAGAGACGTGCAATGAAACCCCACTTAATGGACTTACAACGCCATGGTATTAAGTATCAGTGGGGATTCCCTTTCTCCCTGCGGTTTACTCACAAATGTTCCAGAATCTCCTGTAAAACTCCAGAAGAGCTGCTGCAAGCACTCCAGGATCTTAACCCAACAGAAAACTCCTCAGCAGCATCATCATCACGAAGAAGAACAGCCTCTTCCTCATCTCTTCACAATTCATCCCAACCTGAGATGAATAATGGCAATCAGCATACCCACAAAAGAGGACGATTTGCAGCTTCACCCCAAGCTCAAGATAACTCCATGGATTGACAGAACTTTATGATGACACCCCTCTAACTGCTACGGCTGCTGCAGCATCCTGTACAAAAACAGCAAGACAACAACTGATGAAACAACCTCCTTCACTCAAACCTTGACATTCTTTCTGACATAACAGTAAATGTCCCAAACCTTGGGGACATTCCTAACCCTAATACATTTATTAACCCCTAACGGAAAATAGACTTATGGAACAAACTTTCCGTCCTGCAATACATTTATTTTTTATTTTTATTTTTCATTCATTTTTATCTTAATAACTTTGAAGATTGAAATATGCTAATGATAAAACCTATGGAAATTGGCTAGCAAAACTTTTTCTTTTTCTTTTTCGCTTAATTAACATTTTATGGGAGAACAGCAATGCAGTCAATTGCTGAACAAAATCTCCTCTACATGTTTTTCTAAATTTTTCTCTGACCTAGTAATAAGCTTTCTAACTTTAGAGGCAATTCTGGTCCTCATCTACTACAAAACATTAATGGATCTTGCCTAAATAATGGATCCATTAATTTGTTTAACAAATATTTTTATCTTTATTTATTTTTTACCCTCATTTATCAATTTTGCCTAATTTTCACATACAATATTGATGCAAACTTATGCTATTGCTAAAATAAGTTTGCAATCTCTTCTTTTTTTTTTTTTATCCTTTTTGGCCATATGGCCCTGTTGCAGTTCAATTGTTAAGCAATCCTTCTCTATTAGGAATTTTTATTAAATTGCCAATGTTGAAAATAGTTCATACAATTACAAGTTAAAGTGTATTCTGATCCGCTTATCTAAAACATACAATAATTGGTTATGGTACTTTACTGTAATATCAGGTTTCGTTAGTATCATCCCATTTAGTAAACTCCAGATCCCCCCCCCCCCCACATACTATACTCAATTATCTCCTCTTACACTGAGAAACATCCAATACGCTTAATTCAAGATCCTACTAAACATACTTATTCAGGATATATAATTTCATACATTTGGGCTATAGATTTTTTCTATTTTTTTTAAAAAGCAGACTCCCTGTGCGCGGATGTTACATGTGCCTCCACCTGCTTTCCTCTGGTCCTCGCAGAAATATGCGGGGATCAGACGAGGGCCCCCTACCCCTTGTCTGGGAATTTTTACCCCAGGCAAGGGAAACTTCTAAATCTTCATATGCCTGTATTAACCTAATGCATTTTATGCTTTCTTTTGTTTTTTATTTCCTTTTTTTGACAGATTGTACTGGATTTTCATTCCTAACTACTTCAACTAACTCCGCGTGGATCGAGCCGAGTAGCCACTACCCTGGAACATTTGGTAAGTGCGGCTTGCTGTACTGGTTACCATGGCTCCCATAAATATTCTATCCCTTAATGTCCAAGGTTTCAATGTGCCGCAAAAAAGGACGAAAGCCTTTCGTTCTTTCCAAGCCAAAAAGGCACATATTGTGTGTTTGCAAGAAACTCACTTTACTCCAGCTTCCACTCCCAAATTTTATAGTACCTCATACCCACAAGTATACACAGCCTCGGCTTCCACTAAACAACGTTGCACACTCATTGCATTTCACCGTAGTACACAATTTACTTTGCATTCTGAAATCAAAGACCCAGAGGGTCGCTACCTAATTTTACCAGGGTACATTATGGACACCCCAATAACTGCGGTTTCATACTATGCTCCTAACCACCAACCTTTACCCTTTCTTTCACATCTTTTCCAAGTTATTAATTCACATAAAATGGGTTCACTATTTGTATGTGGAGACTCCAATCATGTCCTCCTACCATTTCTGGACAAAACACCATATTCCCCCCCATGTTATCAAGCCAGTAGATCCCTCGCTCAACTTCTCAATAAATATAAACTAATCGACTCCTGGAGAGAATCCAACCCAACGAAAAGAGATTATACATATTTTTCAAACCCACACCAAACATTCAGCCGCATAGACCACATATTTGTAACGATAGGAATGGTACCTGAATTGATAGCCTCCAAAATTATCCCTATTCCCTGGTCAGATCACAATGCAGTCTTTACCTCAATAGTATCTATTCTACCTAGAGCACATGACCGCACCTGGTACCTGTTTTACTTAAACACCCCTCATAATGCTTGTCGATTGAGAAGGCCTTAACAGAATATCTAGATCATAATACAAATACTGATATCTCTTCTCTCACTCTTTGGGAAGCTCACAAGCCGGTTATGAGAGGAATACTTCAACAACAACTAGGGGTACTTAAAAGAGAACGCATAGCACTTGCAAGACACTTAGAAACTAAGTTCAATGCATCTTACACAGAATTTCAAAATAACCCCACTTCCAAAACAAAAGGATGCTTTGAAAAAGCTTGACTTGAATATGACCTATTCCTCTCAGAATCTGCTAATAAATCAATATATAATACCAAACATGCATTTTACATGAAATCCAATAAAACAGGCACTTTTTTAGCAAGAGCGTTGAATTCTATCAATAAGTCTTTCAAACCTATAAGACTCAAATTGGCCAACAATGCATATACCAGTAACCCCCTCAAAATTGTTAAAAAATTCAGTACTCACCTTAAAGCATTATATACAGAGACAAATAAGTTTAATAGAAATATGGCTGACTCCTTCTTTTCAAATATTAATCTTCCCCAGATGTCTGAATCTCAAAAAAAGTTACTAGAAGAACCCATTACTAATGAAGACGTGATAGCAGCAATCAAAACTTTAAAAATAAATAAAAGGCCTGGTCCAGACGGGTTCTCAGCTCTGTACTATCGAACCTTCACCGACACTATCTCCCCTCTATTAGCAAAAGCTTTTAATGACCTGTTACATAATAAATCTTTTAGACAAGAATCACTATTTGCTACAATTTGTATGATTCCTAAACCATTATCTGATGACACTCTAAGCACAAATTATCGTCCCATCTCCATGCTAAATACAGATATTAAGGTATTAGCCAAAATATTAGCGGCCCGTCTTAACAAAATTATCAGCACTCTTATACATAGGGACCAGGTAGGCTTCATGCCCTCATGCCAAGCGGGAGATAACGTACGCAGAGCAGTCCTTCTGGCTCACATTGCTAAGACGCGCAGAATTCCAACCCGCTTCCTCTCGTTGGACATTAAAAAAGCTTTTGACTCTGTCTCATGGCCCTACCTGAATTATACCCTGCAGAAATGGGGCTTCGGCCCTAACTTCACCAACTGGGTTATGGCTTTATACAACAAACCTAAAGCACACGTCAAATATGCAGGCTATAGTTCAGACCCTTTTATCATAGAGAGAGGCACGCGGCAAGGATGCCCTTTATCCCCCTTATTATTTGCCTTACTCATTGAACCATTGGCACAAAAGATCAGATCTGACCCCACTATAACTGGTATTGAACTTGGTGGATATCAGCACAAACTTTGTCTATTTGCGGATGATATCCTCTTATTTCTCTCATCACCCCAAGTTTCTGGCCCGAATCTCATTCCCATACTCAATAAATTTGCAGAAGTTACTGGTCTATTCATAAATCCCAAAAAATGTTTAGCGTTAAACATATCCCTTTCGGAATTGGAACTGAGATCTGCGAAAATTAGCCTCCCTTACACATGGAATAGCAAATCGATTCCATATTTAGGGATACATCTCACACCATCCTTATCTGACTTATTCTCACTTAATTATCCCCCAATTATAAAACAGTTAACAAAACTGATGAAATCATGGTCACATCTCCCGTTATCGTGGTTTGGAAGATTAAATGCTGTCAAAATGACATTATTACCAAAACTTTTATATTTATTTAGAGTCTTGCCAATTTCTATCCCAGCCTATCATCTGCGAATATTACAAAGGAAATCACTGTCTTCCAAGCCACGAATACAAACACATACACTCTATCTTCCCAAAATTAGCGGAGGATTAGGATGCTGTAATTGTGCCTATTACTACAGAGCAGCACACATAGCAAGTCTTACTAAATATCAGGCATGCCACGAAACCCCATTATGGGTGTACATTAGTGATGAGCCGAACACCCCCGGGTTCGGTTCGCACCAGAACCCGCGAACGGACCGAAAGTTCGAACGAACATTAGAACCCTATTAAATACAATGGATGCGAACGTTCGAATTCTAAAGTGCTAATTATAACAACTATTATGCATGTTATTGTCATAAATAGGGTTTGGGAACCCGGGTTGTGCACCAGGGGACATGTATCAATGCAAAAAGAAGTTTTAAAAACGGTCGTTTTTCGGGAGCAGTCATTTTAATGATGCATAAAGTGAAAAAAAAAAAGTCAAATATTCCTTTAAATATCGTACCTGGGGGGTGTCTAAAGTATGCCTGTGAAGTGCCACGTGTTTCCCGTGTTTAGAACCGTCCCTGCACAAAATGACACTTCTAAAGGAAAAAAAAGCCATTTAAAACTGCTTGCGGCTTTAATGTAATGTCTGGTCCCGGTAATATGGATGAAATTCTTTAAGAAAAATGGCATAGCTACCCCATGACCCCCCCCCTACCCCAGCCCATTACCAGCCCCTTTGGGTCTTGTATGGATATTAAGGGGAACCCCGCACATAAAATAAAAAAGGCCCTATATACTCTGAACAGCCGTATACAGGCGGTGCATACAAGACAGGGACTGTAGGTTTGTTCTTATGTAGAATGTGTTTGTAATTTTGAACAGGTACATTGTTGAAGTGTAGCTCCAGCCCAAAAATCTATTTTTAAACTTTTTGGGAAACATAGGTAAGGGTTATCACCCCTGTAACATTTGTTTTGCTGTCTGTGCCCCTGTTCAGAACATTTCACCTCACTTTCCGTCCCAATGACAACTGTTTTTGAAATGTGGTGTTTTTCTTGAAACAAGGATTGCTGATAAAGCATCAGTACAGATGAGACCCCTTTCTCCCATATTTATTCTTACAGGAGAGAATTTTCCTTTCTAGGGGTAGATTTCCTCTCACTTCCTGTTGTCTTCTTTCGTTTGCAAGTAGGAGTCGTTTGTAAGTTGGATTTTTGAAAGTAGGGACCTGCCGTATATACTCTGCAGAAATAAGCCCCTTAGTTGTTGGTGTTGGCACAACACTGTAAGCACTCAGTTACTCTTGGTTGGTGCTGGAACGCCCTGCTGTCAACTATTATATCAGGAATTTTAATTACATATAATTGTTGAACAGTGGTAGTAAAAATTGGGGCTTTGATGGTGGTGCTGGTGCCACAACACTGTAAGCCCTGACAGTTACTCTTGGTGGGTGCAGCAATGGGCCCTGCTGTGAATTATTAGATCAAGAATTGTAATTACATGCCCCTTTTGAACAGGGGCTGAAAAATTGGGCCTTTCGTGGTGGTGGTGGTGGTGGCGTTGCCACAAGACTGTAAGCCCTCAGAGTTACTCTTGGTGGGTGCAGCAATGGACCCTGCTGTGAATTATTAGATCAAGAATTGTAATTGCATGCCCCTGTTGAACAGGGGCTGAAAAATTGGGCCTTAGGCACTGGTGGCACAACACTACAACCCCTCACAGATACTGTACTTGGAGCACAGCAATGAGCCCTGTTGCAAAGTATTGCTTCAAAAATTGTAATGACACGCCCCTGTTAAACAGGGGCTGAAAAATTGGGCCTTAGGCACTGGTGCCACAACACTCCAACCCCTCACAGATACTGTACTTGGAGCACAGCAATGAGCCCTATGGCAAATTCTTGCTAAAAAAATTGTAATTACACGCCCCTGTAAAACAGGGGCTGAAAAATTGGGCCTTAGCCACTGGTGGCGGCACCCATAAACAAAAATGATCTTCCAAGCTATCATCATCAATCGTATCATTGAGGACTCGGAGGAGGAGGATAGCCAGTCAACATAACAGCACAGGCACTCAGCATCAGCATCAGTCTTGAAGGGATGTGACATGTTAAAATCAATTAGTCTGTTATATCAGCATCAGGTGTGTGGTAGCTGGTGGTGATCCAAGACTGGTTCATCTTGATGAAAGTCAGTCGATCAACCGAGTCGGTGGACAGGCGCACCCTGTGATCCGTGACAAATCCTCCAGCAGCACTGAATGTGCGTTCCGAAAGAACGCTGGATGCAGGACAGGCCAGTAGCTCAATTGCATACTGTGCAAGCTCTGGCCAGTGATCCATCCTCAAGACCCAGTAAGCCAGAGGATTTTCGGTGGGAACGGTGTCCAAGTCTGAGCTTGCCCCTAGATATTTCTGCACCATGTTTATCAGACGCTGGCGATGGTTGCTGGAACCGATCATACTTTGGGGCTGCGGACTAAAGAATTGTCTGAACGCATCGGTCAGACGGCCACCTTCCCCACCGCTCCTTCTTTGACTGGCCGAAGCCTCAGCAACTCGTTGTCCAGGACCAGGAGTTTGTAACCTCCCAGTCTCTGGGAACGCGTTGCACAGACCTTTCTGCAAGGCCTCCCGGAGTTGTCTCATCCTCTGCTCCCTCTGCGACGGTAACATAAGGTCCGCAACCTTACCCTTGTACCGTGGATCAAGGAGAGTGGCCAGCCAGTAATGGTCCCTCTCCTTGATCCGAAGAATACGAGGATCCTTCCGCAGACTTTGCAGGATCAGGGAGGCCATGCAGCGTAGGTTTGCTGAGGCATTCGCTCCGGAGTCCTCTGGGTCACTAAGGATGACATGATCCGCAGCCACCTCCTCCCAGCCACGTACAAGTCCACTGGTTTCTTGGGACTGTAAATCATCCCTAAAAGACTGCTGCTGATGATGCTGAGTGCCAGCCTCCACCTCCATGCTGACACAATCCTCCTCCTCCTCCTCCTCCTCCTCCTCCTCTTCCTGTGCGATGGGTGGGACAGAAGGAACACTGTCTGGGTAAAGGGGGCCTTGAGAGGCAAGGAAGTCCTCCTCTTCCTGCCTCTGTTCTGCCTCAAGTGCCCTGTCCATTATTCCACGCAGCGTGTGCTCCAACAGGTGGACAAGAGGTACAGTGTCACTGATGCATGCACTGTCACTGCTCACCATCCTCGTGGCCTCCTCAAATGGTGCCAGGACAGTGCATGCATCCCTGATCATGCCCCACTGGCGTGGAGAAAAAAAACCAAGCTCCCCTGACCCTGTCCTGGTGCCGTAGTCGCACAGGTACTCATTGATGGCCCTCTGCTGCGTGTGCAGCCGCTGCAGCATGGCCAACGTTGAGTTCCACCTGGTGGGCATGTCACATATAAGGCGGTTCTTGGGCAGGTTCAACTCCTTTTGCAGCTCAGCCAGGCGAGCACTGGCATTATAAGATCTGCGGAAATGCACACAGACTTTCCTGGCCTGCCTCAGGACATCCTGTAAGCCCGGGTACCTGCCCAAGAACCGCTGCACCACCAGGTTAAGGACGTGAGCCACACAGGGCACATGGGTCAGTTGTCCCTGTCGGAGGGCGGAGAGGAGGTTGGTGCCATTGTCGCAAACCACCATTCCTGGCTTAAGCTGGCGTGGCGTCAACCACCTCTCGGCCTGGCCCTGCAGAGCAGACAGGACCTCTGCCCCAGTGTGGCTTCTGTCCCCCAAACACACCAGCGCAAGCACGGCATGGCATCTTTTTGCCTGCGTACTTGCGTAGCCCCGTGAACGGCTACGGAGCACCGCTGGTTCATAGGACAAACCACAGGAAGAGGCCATGGAGGAAGAAGAAGAGGAGGGGGTGGAGGAGAGAGGTGTGTCACAACCAGTAGTAGCATTTTGGAGGCGTGGCGGTGGGACAACCTCCAACACTACTGCACCTTGTCCTGCATCCTTCCCAGCTGCCAAAAGAGTGACCCAATGGGCCGTGAAAGAAAGGTAACGTCCCTGTCCATGCCTGCTGGACCATGAGTCAGCGGTAATATGCACCTTACCGCTGACCGCCCTGTCCAGCGAGGCCAAGACATTGCCTTCCACATGTCGGTAGAGAGCCGGAATAGCCTTCCGTGAGAAAAAGTGGCGTTTGGGAACCTGCCACTGAGGAACCGCACATTGCACAAACTCACGGAAGGGGGCCGAGTCTACCAACTGAAAAGGCAGCAGTTGAAGCGCTAGCAATTTAGCCAAGCTAGCATTCAACCGCTGGGCATGTGGATGGCTGGGAGTGAACTTCTTTCGACGGTCCAGCAGCTGGGGCAGGGAAATTTGCCTGCTAGAATCGGACGTCGGTGTACTGCTAGCAGAGTGGCCGCAAGTACTTGGCTGTGACACACCTAATTCTACACCTTCATTCCTCTCAGTGCATGTTTCAGAGAGGACTGAAGTTATAGTGGGGTTGGAGATCCCAGCTGATGCGGTGCAAGGAGAGGTCCGCTTTGTTCTTTGGTGTGGGTCTTTGAGGTAGGCTTGCCAACGAGCTGCATGGCAGGTCAACATATGTCTGGTCAGGCATGTGGTACCCAAGCGGCTGATGTTTTGGCCACGCGATATACGCTTGAGACATATGTTGCAAACAGCAGCTGTGCGATCTGATGCACTAGCCTCAAAAAAGGCCCACACCAAAGAACTTTTTGAATGACGGGCAGAGGCAGCGCCCTGCACAGGCGGAGCTCTGCGGTGTGATTCCGTCGGTGTACTGCCCTTACGCTGGCCACCAAAGGGCATCCTGCCTCGTTGGAGATGTGCCTCCTCCTCATCCTCCTCCTCCTCCTCCTCTCTCCTATTAGGCACCCACGTGGAGTCAGTGACCTCATCATCCCCTCCCTCCTCATCACTGGAGCCAATCTGGCAGTATGCTGCAGCTGCTGGAACATGACTGCCAGATTGGTGTCCTTCTTGAGCATCCCCTCTGTCTGCTCTCACGCTACTGCCTTCCTCTAGCTGGGTTTCATCATCAGACCCTTCGAAACGCTGGGCATCCTCCTGGAGCATGTACCCAACACTGTGCTGAAACAGTTCGGGGGACTCCTCAGGAGGAGGACATGGTGGGTCTAGGGAAGGAGTGACTGATGATTTGTCTGACATTGATACCAGGGAAGACGACGCTTTGGCAGCTGCTTTTCCAGTACCCTGAGCCTGGGTGAGAGAGGATGAGGAGGAGGAGGAGGGCTTGGTCATCCACTCTACCAAGTCTTTGGCATGATGTGGCTCAACATGTCCAGCTGCCGAAAAGAAGGACAAGCGTGTCCCATGGCCATGTGCTGATGACAATGCACCGCGTCCACGACCAGCACTGTTGCCCCCAGACACAGAGCCTGCTTGCCCTCTTTTATTGCCTCCTGACTGTCTGCCTCTCCTTGTTTGCCTTCCAGACATTCTAATAGATGGCCTGCAGGGAGATGGGAAAAAAGCAATAAGGGCTACCTTCAGGTGTCCTTCTCTGTCCCTTGAAACAAGGACTTTCAAAGTGAAAGAAACTGACACTCTCCCTACCTACAGTTTTCTGTCCCTAGAATAAATGTTTTTTTTAAGCACAATATAGCACAAGGACAATTCACTCACTGTCCTTCCAGGTCCCTGGAAACAAGGACTTGCAGAGTGAAAGAAACTGACACTGTCCCTACCTACAGTTTTCTGTCCCTAGAATAAATGTTTTTTTTAAGCACACTATAGCACAAGCACAAAACACACTGACACTCTCCCTACCTATCCTTCTCTTTCCCTAAACTAAAGGAATCCAGGTTAAGCAAGAAAGAAATAACAGTCACTGTCCCTGCCTATGCTGCTCTATCCCTGCTCCGGAACACACTACACTAGGCCGCCGTGCTGGCGGCCTTTTATAGTGTGGGGCGTGTACTAAACACCCTCAGCAATAATTGGCCACAGGCATCCTGCCTGTGGCCAATCATTGCTCTCCTCGCTGCCGGCGCTGTGATTGGCCAAGCATGCGGGGTCACAGTGCATGCTTGGCCAATCACAGCGCCTGGATGACACTGCGATGGCGTAGTGCATTGTGGGCCGTTCGCGTCACTCGAATTTGGCGCGAACGGCCCAAATCGTTCGATCTTCGTCGAACGATCGAACAGCCGATGTTCGAGTCGAACGTATGTTCGACTCGAACACGAAGCTCATCCCTAGTGTCCATAGAAGCCATTGAGTGTGACCCTCTCCCAATATCCAACTTATTATGGATGTCGCCAAGAGACCGTAAAAAACGAAAAAACCCTATAACTAAACATTTAATTTCCCTTTGGGACAGATTCAAGACTAATACTTCTCTTCAATCCCTGCACAATCCTCTACTGTCATTCTTTAAAAACCCAGCATTCTATCCTGCATGGATATATCCTAAATCCTTTAAAGAATGGGTGTCCAGGGATGTCTTATATATGCACAAATTTTTGAATGCATTGTCATTTATCACATTCCCATCATTATGTGAAAAATATGGTCTTCCGCAATCTGAGTTGTTTAGATATTTACAAATTAAAAACTTTTTTAAACCCCTCTTGAACACTACAACTTCATTGTCACAACTGTCCAGTTTCGAAGATATTTATCAAAAGAATCCCCATGCCAGAGGTGCAATATCCACTATATACTCGCATATGCTGATACATTCTTGTGGTGATAAACCGTCTTATGTTGGGAAGTGGGAGGAGGATTTGGAACGAACATTAGAGATTTCAGAATGGAACCAAATATGGTCAACAACTAAAACAGCTTCTCCCAACATAATATCTAGTGAAGCCAATTACAAGGTCCTGACAAGGTGGTACCTGGTACCAGCCAGGGTAGCCAAATATGTGCAGAACTATTCACCACAATGTTTTAGAGGTTGTACGGATTTGGGCACATATTTTCATATTTGGTGGTCATGTCCAAAAGCACAAACATTCTGGAAAGGTATATTTAAAATTGCTAAGGGAAAACAATCCTTCCTGATCCTGCAATGGCCCTACTTAACCTAAAACCAGACTCCATTCCACATACTCAATTCAAATTGCTGGTGCAACTCTTCACAGCTGCCAAACAGACACTAGCAAAATCTAGGAAATCACCTAAATTGGTCTTACAGGAAGCTATAGCTAAAATGAATTATACCATGACCCAAGCCAAGATGGCCGCTATTGCAATGGACAAGATCCCCAGATTTGAAAAGATGTGGCAGCCCTGGATTATATATAATACGCCAACTTTGGACAATAAGGTATTAATGCCATGGTAGCCGAATCAGTATGTTATATATACCATTGTTCAACTTCTCTTGGATTTGAAGGGTGACTCTGGGCTCGACCACGCGGACCCCCCTTATATTCCAGTACTCTTTTTTTCTCCACTTTATTTTCTTATACTTATTTTCACTTATCTCTTTTTTTTCCTTTCCCTTTGTTTTTGTTTTTTGCTATTTTATTACTATGATGTTGAAGCTCCCTTAGTATTGTTAATAACTCTTTGCTCCACAGAGGATAATATATATATATTGGTAATTACTAATAATTGCATAAAACCTCTAAAACTCAATAATATTATTACCACTGGAAACTAATTAATATACCATACTTTGTCCACAAGTATCTACTAATATGTTTACTTATTGAAATATTTGAGCTTCTCTATTTTTGATGTATTTAATGTATCATCTATAATTTGTATCACAACTTGTACTCAATAAAATATATTTGACAAGAAAAATACAACCTCTCTTGCAAAGGGAACAGCCTATTCTTCTTTAATTAAAGTGTCCTGCTCACCTTGTAAAACAAATATATTTGAAATAGGTTCATTTTAAATTAGTAATATAAATATCTGGTTGCCTGCCCCTCTGACAACTTAAAGAATAATCTAATGCAAAGGATTAAATATACAGTATATTTGGATGACATGTATATTGACAGTGTGAAACACTACTTTGTTTTCAAAGTCCCTGACCACTGAGATCTTCCTGTCTCTTTCTTCCATGGTATTTCTATGAGAAGCCAGTAGGTTCGTCTTTAAGGACCATCATACACATGTTGCTTTTATTGGTAGCATTACTTGCAACAGTTGCTACAGTATCTCACAAAAGTGAGTACACCCCTCACATTGTTGTAAATATTTTATTATATCTTTTCATGTGACAACACTGAGGAAATGCCACTTTGCTACAATGTAAAGTAGTGAGTGTACAGCTTGTATAACAGTGTAAATTTTCTATCCCCTCAAAATAACGCAACACACAGCCATTAATGTCTAAACCGCTGCCAACAAAAGTGAATACACCCCTAGGTTAAAATGTCCAAATTGGGCCTAAATTGTCAATATTTTGTGTGGCCACCATTATTTTCCAGCACTGCCTTAACCCTCTTGGGCATGGATTTTACAAGGAGCTTCACAGGTTGCCACTAGAGTCCTCTTCCACTCCTCCATGACGACATCACGGAGCTGTGCTCCTCTACCTTCTGTTTGAACATGCCCCAAAGATGCTTAATAGTGTTTAGGTATGGAGACATGCTTGGCCAGTCCATCCCCTTTACCCTCAGCTTCTTTAGCAAGGCAGTGGTCGTCTTGGAGGTGTGTTTGGGGTTGTTATCATGTTGGAATACTGCCCTGCCACCCAGTCTCCAAAGGGATGGGATCATGCTCTGCTTCAGTATGTCACAGTACATGTTGGCATTCATGGTTCCCTCAATAAACTGTAGCTCCCCAGTGCCCGCAGCACTCATGCAGCCCCAGACCATGACACTCCCACCACCATGCTTGACTGTAGGCAAGACACACTTGTCTTTGTACTCTTTACCTGGTTGCCGCCACACATGCTTGACACCATCTGAACCAAATAAGTTTATCTTGGTCTCATCAGACCACGGCATATGGTTTCAGTAATCCATGTCCTTAGTCTGCTTGTCTTCAGCAAACTGTTTGCAGGCTTTTTTGTGCATCATCTTTAGAAGAGGCTTCCTTCTGGGACGACAGCCTTGCAGACCAATTTTATGCAGTGTGTGGCGTATAGTCTGAGCACTGACAGGCTAACCCCCACCTCTTCAACTTCTGCAGCAATGCTGGCAGCACTCGTGCTATTTCCCAAAGACAACCTCTGGATATGACGCTGAGCACGTGCACTCAACTTCTTTGGTCGACCATGTTGAGGCCTGTTCTGAGTGGAACCTGTCCTGTTAAACCGCTGTTTGGTCTTGGCCACCATGCTGCAGCTCAGTTTCAGGGTCTTGGCAAACTCCATATAGCCTAGGCCATCTTTATGTAGAGCAACAATTCTTTTTTCAGATCCTCAAAGAGTTATTTGCCATTAGGAGTCATGTTGAACTTCCAGTGACCAGTATGAGAGAGTGAAAGCTATAACACCTAATTTAACACACCTACTCCCCATTCACACCTGAGACTTTGTAACACTAATGAGTCAGATGACACCGGGGAGGGAAAATGGCTAATTGGGCCCAATTTGGACATTTTTACTTAGGGGTGTACTCACTTTTTTTGCCAACGGTTTAGACATTCATGGCTGTGTGTTGAGTTATTTTGAGGGCACAGCAAATTTACACTGTTCTACAAGCTGTACACTCACTACTTTAGATTGTAGCAAAGTGTCAATTCTTCAGTGTTGTCACATGAAAATATATAATAAAACATTTACAAAAAATGTGAGGGGTGTACTAACTTTTGTGAGATACTGTAAGTCCAGATCCATGTGCAGAGATAATGAACATGATTAATCATTGTTATTCGTGGATATTTTAATGCATGCTGAAAATCTCTCAACAATTGCCCCTCTTTAAGGAAAAGGAAAGAAACATTCACCTGTGTCTCAGGCTGAAATCTGGCATACTTTTCACTGTCCCGCCATCAATGATGGATCTGCTGATCTATGAAAAGACTAAAGTCAAAACATGAAAGGCTGTGAAATTAAAAATGTACTCTGCTTAGAATTGCAGCAAGTCTCTTTGAAGAATAGTGAGAGATAAGGGCGCTAAGTATTAATAAACCTATTGATTAAAATATTACAAAATATTGAATTAATATAGTTACACCTGCCTAAATTATATAGTGCAAAATTGAGTGAATAATAAGCTTATATAATCTCAAACCAATGAAGATAAGTAAACCAATAATTCCCAACCAGACTACAAAAGAAAACCAAGGAAAATGTAAATTTTGTGCATCAAAGTCCAAAAGAATAAACACAAAAAGAGTCCCACAATGATAGTGAGCAACAAATTAAGTTCCTTGTGTGTATCATAAGTCTTCAATAAACATGATCTTGCAATCAAATTAATTCTTGTGACTTTCACATCCACCTTCACCAAGAGCAAAAACACCCAATAGTGCTGTGGTAATGATGGCAGCTTACCCCAACAAGTTGACCTTTTTAACTAAAAAGCACTGAGGCTGTATAAGCGTGAGTGCTCAAATGGCAGTCCCAGACCTGTGAATAGTGGCGTGCGTTCCACCTCTTCGGAACAGACAGCCAGCGGGACCGGAAGTAACGTCAGTTGCGTGACCTGTATTGCGCCAGAGGCTTATACAGCCTCAGTGCCGGGTCGGGGCACTTACTAAGTAAGTGCGTTTTTGGCTTTTAAACTATTATTTGTGCAATAAATGGTAACACACTATTTTTTGCTTCTCTTCTCCTAATTTGCATACAATCGGAGGCTTTTATCCCAGTGTTGCCTGCCTTTATGGACATCATTTCCTGATATCTGGCAAGTTGATACTTGCAGAAAAGCCTGCTTGACCTCTTTTTTAGTTAAAAGGGTCAACTTGTTGGGGTAAGCTGCCATCATTACCACAGCACTATCGGGTGTTTTTGCTCTTGGTGAAGGTGGATGTGAAAGTCACAAGAATTCATTTGATTGCAAGATCATGTTTATTGAAGACTTATGATACACACAAGGAACTTAATTTGTTGCTCACTATCATTGTGGGACTCTTTTGTGTTTATTCTTTTGGACTTTGATGCACAAAATTTACATTTTCCTTGGTTTCTTTTGTAGTCTGGTTGGGAGTTATTGGTTTACTTATCTTCATTGGTTTGAGATTATATAAGCTTATTATTCACTCAATTTTGCACTATATAATTTAGGCAGGTGTAACTATATTAATTCAATATTTTGTAATATTTTAATCAATAGGTTTATTAATACTTAGCACCCTTATCTCTCACTATTTTTACATTGTTTTCAGCCATCACTGAAATTATAGGTGCAGCTTTTTTATATATTCACTAGGTGGCGCAAGTTTTTTTCTATCACTCTTTGAAGAATAGCATGAAAAATGTTTCTTTCATAATTATTTGTCGACTGATGTAAGACAGGTGTTTTGTGTACAAACTCTGTGAGTTAAAAATCATTCATAGTCATTCATAATCATAGTGTTATCAGAAGCATTTTACTGAAAGGTTAAAAACTATAGAATGTGTAGTCTTCTCACCTTGGAATTTATAGTACCTCAGCCAAGATATAACCCGACTAGGATATGTAAGTGTTTATTTACATGAGAGCAAGACAAGAAATAAAAGTGATGCATTTATGGCCAGTGGAGGTATGTGACTGACATTCATGGCATGGTTAGTGGTTTGAAATGGCAGGGATTCAAGCAAAATAAAGAGCAGTGGCAAAGAAGAAAGGCCGCACACAAGTCATACAAAGCCATACAAACAATTCAATTAGTCCCCACCTCGAAACTGCCCCTGTCTGTTTTAGTTTATCCAGTTTATCCAAATGTTTTAGTTTATCCAACTGTCTTACTTATTCATTTAAAGATTATTTAAAGGTTCAGTTTTTATATGTATAAAATAACAAACATGTCATACTTACCTGCTCTGTGCAATGGCTTTGCAAAGAACAGCCCCTAACCTCCTCTTCTCAGGTCCCCCACCAGCGCCCCTGGCTCCCTTTTCAAGTACCCTCCAGCAAGCTGCTTTCCTGCCGAGCCACACTGTGTATGTCTATTGACACACATAGTGTGGCTCAGCCCCGCCCCCGCTCCCTTGTCACTGGATTTGATAGACAGCAGTAGGAGTTAATGGCTGCTGCTCTCACAGAGTGAGGAGTGAGAGAGAGAGCAGCTTTTGTGCACATTGCTGGACCAAGATCAGGCTCAGATAAGTATTTAGGGAGGCTGAGGGGGAGTGGCATCTAAAAGTTTTTTACTTTAATGCAGAGAATTCATTAAGGTAAACAACCTTTAGCAAATAAGAAACCACCTTAAGCACCCCTCCTTTAGAGCCTCCATATCTCTATTATTAAACCCATGAAGGTGAAACATGTCAGAGAGGGGTCGTCTGCAGGTGGGGAAGAATTGCATTGTTTTTATGGCTGAATAAACTTTTTGAGCCCAGGGAAATCATCAGTGTGTGGCCTTTCTTCTTTGGCAGTGCATTCCCATGGAGCAAAGAAGGACTACAAAACTGGCACCAAACAATTTGCAGCCGGCAAGCTTGGAACAATGGTTCTCTTACAATTTATAAAGTGAAGATAAGTGCCACATACCAGAAAGAGGGGCATGCTGTGAACCATTACATGCATAGCACACAGTGTACTATAGGAAAAAGTACAGGTGTTGCTACATTGCACTGAGTATTGAACGTGGATTAAAGGGTATGGTTAAATAAAGTCAGAGCCTAGCTGCAGTAAACACTGCATGCATGTGCAGCTCTCCTTTGACTGTTGATACATCATAGTTTATAGAGTGCAATGGTCAGAGTTCCTCCTAATAAAGAATTAGTGTTAAGTGGCAACTAGATATCCCCCTAAATATTACTAATCAGTAAATGTCCCCTTTCCCCTTAAAATAATTAGTTGTCAGATGATTAAACTCTCTCCTCTCAAAAACATTAGTGGTCAAATTAGTCCCCTCAAAACATTAACGTTCATAGGTATAAACCCTCTCACCCCCAAAAATAAAGATTACAGAGAATCCTCCTCCAGGATGTTCCTTTCTTCTCCCTAAAGAATTAGTGGTCACAGGATTACCTGTGCATTAGTGGTTCTAA
This sequence comes from Rana muscosa, assembly GCA_029206835.1. Lineage (NCBI taxonomy): Eukaryota > Metazoa > Chordata > Amphibia > Anura > Ranidae > Rana > Rana muscosa. The sequence goes on along the minus strand of CM055125.1, from coordinate 165,794,688 downwards.
AGTGGAAGTAAACGCTGCCTCTTTTTGTTTTCTTTTTCCTGACCTGCAAAGTAAAGGCATATTGTGCTAGTATGCATTGCATACTAGCACCTTATGTGAAACTTACCTGCAAACAAAGCCCTCATTGTCACTGCTGCATGCTTCATCCATCTTTGCCCGTCTTCCTTCCAGGTCTGCGGACTCCGGCTGTGTGACTGGCCAGAGCCGCGTGACGTCACTCCCGTGCATGCGAGTGGGAGCCGCTGGTCACGGCATAGGGCTTTGAAGAAATGGCACTGGTGGCTTAATCGGCGGCATATACAGTAAATATCTCCTACACGGGGGAACGTTTAGGAGATATTTACAGTACCTATAGGTAAGTCTTATTTTAGGCTTACCTATAGGTACAAACAATCCATGGAAGTTTACTTCCTCTTAAATATTCTCCCTTCTCCCAACCCCCACTTCATTAGGGGTCACAAGATATTCTCCTATTCTTCCCCACAAGCATTAGTTGCAATAGGAGTTCCCCCTCTCTTTGTGGGAATTAGGCATCACAAACTCTCCTAAAGTATTAAATTAGTGGTCATATAACTCTCCGCCCCCCTCCCAATTCAAAACACTAGTGATCATGGCAATTGTTTTCATGCTTACAAGAACCAGAGATATTTGTCCTGCACTACTGCCTGTGCGGTGACATAATTGCAGGGACTTTAGAGGGACTGACAGGCAGGAGATCAGTCCACCTAGCAGTGCTTTGCTATAGATATGGAATCACATTCTGCAACAAGTGTTTATGGCATTAATCCAAAGGACCCTGGAATCCAGGCCATAACTAACAGTCTTGCAGAATCCAGGATGGTTGGAGGGGTTTGTAATAATTGCCATATTGTAGCCTGTAACAGGAGAACGTCAGTAAAGTAAAATACATTTCTCAGCACTTGGAAACTACATTATATTGCCACTGGTATAGATGCTACTCTTGTTCTGTATGAAAGGACTGCAAAGCTTACCAATTCAATAGATAGCTTGGCTTATCTGTCTAGTGAGACAAATGTTGTCTTTGATGTTCTGCTTTTTTTTCCTCAGAATGATTATTTTACAGAGAGAAGGGACAGGGAAGACTGACAGTTTGAAAGCTTATATTGCATGTTGCATGTTGTGCACAGGGGTTATTCAGTAACATCTTTGTTCATGTGTCTACTGCAAGCACTTGCTACTTTAATTGGTGTAAACCTGAAAAAGCCTGACATCTTCAGTATACAGTATATAATAATTGTATATATTTTCTGTGCTTACAATAAGAGGGTGCAAAAAGGGTTGATTTTAATGTGCAACCTTATTAGAAAGGGAATGCTTTGCAGGAAATCCTAGTTCAAGAAGATGATATAATCCCCATTTACCTATACTCTAAAATAGTATGGCTTTTATTATTAGGTTACAAAAGATCAAGATTCATGTTCATACTAATGTCAGTCTCATTTCCATTTATATTAAAACTGATATTTGTTTTAAAAAGAAGCACACGAATGAGCGGAAACTTTCCAAATCTATGTTTGTTCAGCTTGTAACATGCACAACAGCAAATTCAATCTTGTTAAGAGACTCATTCTTCCATTGTGTTATTCAGCTGAATTGCAAGAAAGTTCAATTGGGTTTCCATTTATGTACTGAAAAGAACATTAGAATAGATAGGAGGGGTTGACAATATTGGGCTGACAATCTTTTTTTTCTTTTTTTTTTTTAAGAATACAATCCACAGTATTTTTATTATGATTCCTGGGCGTGCATTTGTTTCAGCATGAATTGATCATTTTACATGTAGTAAAACAAGTATAACCACTTTACGGTATAAGTCAATTACAATGGTGAGCCAAAATAAACTCCCTCAACCCCTTTAAATAAAAGGTCATATCTGGAACAGGTTTATCTATGTAAAGTCATTACAACAGATATAGACACATTTGTGCTTTAGAGCTAAACTACTATAGTGACATACATTCAAAACTTTAACTCTGGGGAAAATCTAAAGTTATCCTTACAGTGGAGCTACTTTATCTTGCAAAGGTTAAATGCTTGGTTTTGTCTCAAGGGGCATTCAAAAGCAGTTTTACTTACTGTGTTCCTCCCTCCAGCAGATTTCCTCCTATCCATGCTACCAGCCCCCTGAAACTGCACTTCTTTGTTTACAAAGTTTTATTTGGAAGTTCAAATGTACAGGTACATAAGGTGTTGATAAAGGTAATCAATATAAAAAACGCAGAGTTCTTATATGCAAATATTGGTTGTAGACATAGTAATAAGGTACAAAGATATAGTTCATGGGTATATGTCACTAACACACAAAACAAGCACTATAGGTCAAGATTTCAGGGTATCGCAAAAGAGTGTAAGTGGAGCCTTAGGGACTAAATTGTTAAGTTATGTTGTACGCCAGGGATATGCAATTAGCGGACCTCCAGCTGTTGCAAAACTACAAGTCCCATCATGCCTCTGCCTCTGGGTGTCATGCTTGCTGCTGTCAGAGTCTTGCTATGCCTCATGGGACTTGTAGTTTGGCAACAGCTGGAGGTCCGCTAATTGCATATCCTTGTTGTACGCCAATATGACCATTTCCTTTCATATACACGGAGGGTACCATGGAGAGTGTGATAGATTCTCTCCGAAAGTTTCATCATCTCCATCCTAGCCAGTACCTGCGACCAGGGGAGATCTTTGGATCTCCAATTATAAGCAATCATCCATTGGATGGAGCTGCATAAAGTGTGAAAGAGTCTCATGCAAGGGATTGGAATATTAGGAACCTTAGCATATAAAAGGCATATTTGTGGGGATATGGGGAACCTCTGTTTGGTGGAGTTTTCAAAGATTTCTACTGCGTTGCGCCATGTATGAAGCAGGTGTTTGCAGCTCCAAAATATGTGTAGGATATTGCCTGGTTCTGAACAACCCCTAAAGCAATTTGGGGAGATTGAGGGATAGAAGGTGTGAAGTTTGAACGGGGTGAGATACCATCTAGAGAATATTTTTGTGGGAGTCTCTCTGAAGGAGATAGCTTTGTTAATCTTACGTAGATTATCTGACATGTTATGCCATTCATCCACTGTGAAGGTGCTAACTATGTCCGATTCCCAATGGAGCATTTGAACGGACTTGTCAGGTGAGTGAAAAGTATTGAGATGGTTGTATAGGCGGGATATGATGCCCTTATCTCTAGATGAAGATATGCAAATCCGTTCAAAGATTGTTACAGTGGGAATGATGGAGAGAGAGTAATATTCTGCATAGAAAGCTTTGATTTGGTTGTAGTGTTGAAATTCGGATAGGGGAATGCCATATTTATCTTGCAAAGCGGTGAATGAGGAGAATTCCCATTTAGATTGTAAAGATTTGAGTGTAGTAAGATTGTTATTGATCCAATAGGCAAAAGGTTGACAATTTCCATAGGCATGGGTAAATCTCGGGTCGCCTAGGAAGGAAGCCAGGGGGGGGTGAGTGAAGATAATTCAAAGGTATGTTGGGCTTTGAGCCACAATTGGTAGTAGTGAGCTACAATTACATTGTATTTGGAGAGTTTACTGTATGAGGCTGTTCTGGACCATAGGATTCCCTGTAGATACCAGGGGGAGATAGAGGATGATTCAAACTTTTTCCAAGGGATACATTGAATGGGCGTGAACCATTGAGCTAACTGAGAAAGCTTGGCGGCAAGAAAATAGTGCCACAGGTTCGGGAGACCTATCCCGCCCATAGTTTGAGGTCTGTGCATGTGTGCGTGGCTGCATCTAGGTTTCTTGTTTGACCATATAAATGTATTGATTTCTTTTTGGAGAGAAGCAAGTTTAGTTTTAGGGATGTTAATGGGAAGGGTACGGAAGTAATATACTGTAGTAGTTTGGGAAGAATTGTCATTTTAATGGCACAAATTCTGCCTAGAAATGAGATATGAAGGGTAGACCAGGTCTTGAGGAGTGTAGATATATTATTGAATAGAGGGATATAATTGGTTTTAAATAGTAGGCTGTGTGAGGAGGTGATAGAGACACCAAGGTATTTAAACGAGTGAGGGCACCATATGAAAGGAAAATTTTTCGTCAACATGGTCTTTGAGTGTTCAGAGAGATTGATGGGTAGGGCAGAGCATTTATTCATGTTAATTTTTAAACCTGATATGCTATGAAATGATTTCAACTCTTTAAGAAGGGAGGGAATAGATATGTGAGGTTCAGTAAGGAAGATTAATGCATCGTCCGCATAAAGGCTAATTTTGTATTCGTCTTCACCCTTGACCACTCCTTTTATATCAGGGCTGTTTCTAATTTTGTGGGCCAGGGGTTCCATTGCTAGTGCGAACAGGAGTGGGGATAGAGGGCATCCCTGTCTAGTTCCCCTACTAAGAGGAAAGAATTCTGAGTTATGTCCTGGGATCTTTATACGGGTCTGTGGGGAGTGATATCGTGCATTAAAGCCATAGAGAAACTTATCTGGGATACCAAATTTGGGTAAGATATGATTAAGGTACGACTAAGATACGCTGTCGAAGGCCTTGTGGATATCTAGGCTGAGGAGGCAAAGTTCTTTGGAGTGTATGTTGGCATCTTGTATGATGTTGGTCACCAACCTAATATTGTCCATTATTTGGCATCCAGGAATGAATCCTGTTTGATCTATGTGCACTAAGCTAGTGATTACTGCTGCCAATCTATCTGCAAGAAGTCTCCCAAAGATTTTTAAGTCGTTGTTGAGAACGGAAATGGGGCGGAAGAAACTGCACTTCTAAGTCACCATATGTAAAGCAGGATCATCAGTCCTGCATTGTAAGTGAGGACGCCAAGGGCCCACCAAAAACCCAGAATGTTGAATAGATGAGGAGATCACTGGATGTTGGGGGAGTGAGGGGTAGATTTCCCCAGGAGCGCAGATTTAATATGTTAAGAATTAAATTAGAAGAAAAAAATATTAATTTTAAAGAGGATCAAATATACCGTATATACTCGAGTATAAGCCGAGATTTTCAGCCCTTTTTTTGGGGCTGAAAGTCCCCCCCTCGGCTTATACTCGAGTCATATAAATTTTTACATTGTAAATATTACCTGTAAAGAAGTTGCGGCTGCGGCATCCATCGTTCAAATTCCGCGGCGTCCATCGTTCAAAATTCCGCGGTCTCTTCCTGTTCCTTCCTTGATAGGCGAGTCTCAGCAGACACTCTCCGCCTATCATGAACGTTCTCTCATCCTCAGTTTTCCAGCAGACGTCTGTGATTGGCGGAATACCCAACACAGTGTCTGCTGGGAAAACTAAGGATGAGAGAATGATCGTGATAGGCGGAGAGTGTCTGCTGAGACTCGCCTATCAAGTAAGGAACAGGAAGAGACCGCGAAATTCGAACGATGGACGCCACGGAATTCGAACGATGGACGCCGCAGCCGCAACTTCTTTACAGGTAATAATTACAATGTAAAAATTTCTATTTACAGGGAACAGCGAGCTAGGGAACAGTGGGGCATCGGCTTATACTCGGGTCAGTGAGGTTTCCCAGTTTTTTGGGCAACATTAGGTACCTCGGCTTATACTCGAGTCGGCTTATACTCGAGTATATACGGTAAACTAAAAAGCCTAATATATCAATGTAGCACCCTCTACCATAGGTAGGTGCTAGATGTGAGGTTTTTGGTGTAAGCTGTGTTAGCTGCCAGGCAGGTAAATTTAAGCAGGCCTATGCCGCAAGCTAGGCCTGTTTGTTTTTGATCTGGAGGACAGGGAGTGGTTCGTGTAGCAGTAGGTGATTGACATGTACTTCAGCTTTTGGGCGCCTCCCCTGCTTCCATTAAAAATGTTCTGAAAGAGGGGCAGGGCTGAGAGTTGGAGTGACATGGAGTACATGTGAGGAGCTCTGACTAATCCCCAACTAGGATTGTCAGGGGGCAGGCCTCCTACATATACTCATGGTCAGCCTGCTGGGGAGGAGTTGTCAGCTGGGTGAACTGAAGGATGGAGTGCTAGACTGTCGTGCAGGAGGAACACCCCCATCTGGGGGGGTGCAACTCAGGCAGAGGAACTCGGGAGCCTCTTCTTACATGGTCATGGAGAGGTGTCCTGGAACAGGAGCTGGAGAGACAGTCGGTCCGCACGTCCGGGTAAATCCTTCAGGAAGGACCTAGGGCAGGAGTCGGTGAGTGAAGCACAGTAGAGATCTGGAAGATGTATGCCAGGTGAGCTGGGTGAAGAGCCAGAGGGAGAGACTATGGAGTTATGTGCCAAATCGACGCAGAGCCATGAGGGTGGGCAGGATTTGCAAGTTGGGCTTGCTGAAATCAGTAGTCCATCATCTCTAAAGTAATATCTACTAACTGGAAACAGCCATGAGGGGGTACTGCAGGCCCCAGGCCTTCAACGGTTTCATCTTCTACTCATGCTGGGGCTTATTCAGAGTGAGGCCTAGTCATATCTATGGCGTGGCGGGAATACTAAGACTGTGACAGGGAGAGTGGTCGGAGGTAAAAGTGGTCAAGCTGTGTGTGGGAGAAAGAGAAGTGCTGTGGTGCAAAATAGTGCTTTGGTGCAGAACACTGTCAAGTTTAGTGTCAGACATTTTTGTTCTATCTCAGAAGTGTGACGCATCTATAGAAGTCACACACCAACTATTCACTGTTATTATGGGCATCCCACATCCCTTCCTCAACCAAGTTCAATTCCCCAAATAAAATAACAAAACAAAGCAAAATACTTTTCATTATCTACAGAGTTTGTCTAATCAATGTCTGGCAGCAGGGTGATATCAGTAGATGTTGTAACTAGTAGCAACCACCCGCTACAACAAAAATATCAACCTTCACTGTCCCAGCCCAACATTCAAAAAATAAACAATGCTGCACATACCCACGCACCGAATAAACACACAGGGTTAAAACCTAACTTTTGTTAGTTACATCTTCAAAAAAGGGGGCATTATCCAACAGAAACTGTATGTGTTTAATACTTATAAGTGGCGGCTGGGGCTCTAACACGCTCTTTTGATAAAGCCTCTGATCACTGACTATGGTTCATATGTTTCAGTCAGTATATATATTTTTACATCAGTGTTGAAGAGGCATAAGTACAAAGGAGTTTTCCACATTTCACTCCTGTGTGCTCAATAAGAGCTTTGGTTCTATTCCAAAGGGCACAGAGAGTACTGAAGAGCTTAACTAGCTTACTGAAGCCCAACAACTCACCTGGCCTGGCCACTGTCCAAATCAGCACTCAGCCTAGGTTGAAATTGTGCGAGTTCAGTCCAACTTCTGTGGCGATTTGAGAGATATCTGTGTGGGTTCATGCACAGATGTCTATTGAAATCGCCCCCGAAGTAACAAAAAGTAGTGCAGGAACTACTTTTGGGAATCGGTGCGGTGCAGCAAAGTGGGTGTCTCACCGATTCGGATGGTGCTGTTGCCGGCAATAGGGTCAATTTTGGCATGCAATTTGACAATGACAATGTGAACGTGGGCTAATGCTAACTTCCTTCAAACACCAGATTAGAGCTCACTTATCGAGCGGCATAATGCATCTCCATTCCTCCACTTATAAGTAGAGCCAAGAGCACCAACATACTCTTTAGATAAAGCCTCTCATCATTTGACTGTGGCTCACATGTTCTGGTCAGTTTATTTATATCTCTACAAATTAAATCACAAAACTGTACATCAGTATTGCAGAGGCATAAACACAAAGGGCTGAGGCTCTAACACAATCTTTAGAAAAAGCCTCTCACCACTATGTGGCTCATACAGTCAGTTTGTCTATATTTCTGCAAATTAACTCACAAAGCTGTACATCTGTATTGCAGAGACATAAACATAAATAGGGTTTACCACATTCACCCTTATGTACTCAATAAGGGCTTTGGCTTTATTCTAAAGGGCACAGATAGTACTGAAGGGCTTAACTCGCTTCCTAAAGTCCAACACATCAACTGGCCCAGCCTCTGTAGGAATTAGCACGAATGCTTACTTCCCTCAAGCGAGAGAACATATAAGTTTCCTATGGAAACACATTGTACGAAATGCATTGAGGTTGTGCCACTGTCATAATTTCTGGGTAGTCCTTGACATCATTTTCGGGTCTGTGGAATGTACGTTGTCTCTGGAGCTGCGAGCTGCGAGCAGTGGTGAGCTGGTACTGACTGAGGGCTGTTTGTGTTGGTGCCTCTCTCAGTCACCTTCAAAATGTGAGTGCACATTTTTTTTCATTTATACGAATCCCCATTTTAATAAATATACTAACTATACTATGAAAACCTTACTTTATTGAGCATGTGGTTTTTGTCGTTAATGAGACAGAAATTGCATTGGAGCGCATGGTGATATTGGATCCATCACATCTCTACTTCTGGTCTCATCTGTAAAGATTGAGAGGCCTTTTAATGGTTGACCTAAAAGTATAACCATTTTATATATTAACTGTCCCCTTTTTTTTCTATTTTATTTTGTTTGAAAAAAGGGACCAAGACTGCCTGATGACACGTGCTGGAATGCGAAATGCATAGAAGCTAGGTCTGGAACGCACTCCACGTCACTTCCGCTGGGGGTTGCCTAAGGGCCGGTTCACACTGCTGTGATGTGCAAATCACATGCGATCTCTGTGCGATGCGTTTTCAGCCATATAAATCGTATGGCTGAATTTGCATCAAACTCGCACAGGACCCTTTTTTTTTGTCTGCAGCAGAATCGGATCCCATTGGTTTTCACACCCATGCGATCCGATTCCTTTCCGAGTTTGCAGATCGCACTGTGATATGCGAACTGATTTGGTGGTGCCATTAACTTTTAACTGACACTCTCAGCGGTTTGCATAGGCCTTGGGAAACCTGTGATGTGGGAACCTGCAGTGGATTTGCGGGGTTCCCGCATCACAGCAGTGTGAACCGGCCCTAATGCAGAGTATACACCACTGGTCAGATAGCGCTGTCTGAACGAATTTCCACCGCACTAGGTGTTCCCGATATACTGATGCACTCCCCTGCTGGAAAAATTGTAAGTGACAATTTTTAACAATAAACAAGTGTTACTATACTATATCTGCCTTCCCTGGCTCTTTTTGGCAGCGCTTGATTTGCAGATGCGGGAGATTGGAGCGGAGGATAGACACTAATGCCGCGTACACACGGTCGGAATTTCCGACAAGAAAAGTTCGATTTGAGCTTTTCGTCAGAAATTCTGACCGTGTGTAGGCTCCATCTGACTTTTCCTGTCGGAATTTCCGAGAAGAAAAATTTGAGAGCTGGTCCTCAAATTCTCAGAGCAAAAAAATTCCAATCGGAAATTCAGATCGTCTGTAGCAATTCCGATGCGCAAAATTCCTATGCATGCTGGAAACAATTTGACGCATGCTCGAAAGCATTGAACTTAATTTTCTCGGCTCGCCGTAGTGTTGTACGTCACTGCGTTCTTGACGGTCGAAAGTTCAGAGAACTTTTGTGTGACCGTGTGTATGCAAGTCAAGCTTGAGCGGAATTCCATCGGAAAAAACATCCAAGGTTTTTCCGACGGAAATTCCGATCGTGTGTATGCGGTTGGATTTGATCTGGTTGGTCCCGGGTTCATTCGACCAAGTTCACCACACATGTGAACGATCGATTGGAAGGAGATTGTTGAATGGTTTCCAGGAATTGAGGAGTTACTTCATGTCTTATGGTCACTTGCTGGCCAGAGCCATCTGTTGAGCGCATTTTGTTGTCACTTTGGGTGAAAAGTCACGAATATTATTTGGAACACAGATTTTATTTTTCACATGGTGTCGGAGCAGAATCATCTAAATAATTTTCTGGAGCTGTTTTGAACTTTTCATGATATATTTGTTTGAGCAATTAAATACATATTAATCATTTTTTTCTGTAACATTTGTACACATTCACTAATACACGTCTATACACGGTCACAAACGCATATATATTCTTTGCATAGATCACTTTTTGCACTTATAGTGATTGTTTTGGGAGCGCCCTTTACTACAGCATATATACTGTAAGCTGTTCCAGCAATGGGTGCATAGGGAAAGCATGTGAACCCTGAGGAGGCTTTAGAGAACCCAAAGAGGAAAGGGGAACTTCAGACATCTCTGCTAGGGGTAACTTATATCCAGAATGGACTGACTCCGTAGGGGATTGAACTAGCAATCTTTGAGATTGCGAGGTTGAGAAGGGCTCTTCTGAGGCTGAATCCTCAAAGGAGGAGCCATCTTCCTGCCCTTCTACTGGGTCCCCTAAGGGTATATCAGCATCCCCTGCCCACTCCTGATCTCCTGATGACGAGCCCGGGGCAGGGGAAAGGGAACTATCGTGCTTCCTCCCAGCCTGGGAGGACGATGCGAACATACCCGCTATCTTCCCTTCCAAACCAGCTAATTCTGCAGCCAAATCGTCTTTGGTGACGTATGCAGAGGCTGGAATGTTGGAAGTAGCTAAAATGCCTCAGCCTGGCCAGCCGAGATCCTCAGACCCTGACCGCGGCGCCTTTGCGCTCCTCCTTGCTGTTTTTTTACCCCTCTTTCGGGAATACATAGTCCTAAGCACAAAGCAGAGGTACTAACACCATGCATCTACTGCTGAGCTTTAGTCCCGCAATTAATTTATATGCCGCTATCACTGCTCAGCCTGTTGCTGAGTAGATGTGCCTTGAGAATGCCTGTATCCAAAACCCATACAGCACTTACGTGCCCAGATATGCTTCTGTGTCCCTCCGTCAGCCACCAGACTCATTACAGAGTGAAACTTAAAAAAGCAGCCAGCCTGCGCCTGCGCCGTGTAAAACGTGCATGCCAGATACACGTGCACGCCGGCTGCAGTAAGCCACGCCCCCTGTAACGTCCTTTTTTTTTTAAAGGAGGGTAATTCCCGCCCGTGCGGTGGTCCCTGATGTCGGGAATCCTGGGGGGGAGAGAGAGGGTTTGCAGCAGGGGGACGCCCAGCGCCTTGCATGAGGCGGGGGGTCACCTAAACCCCCTCAGGTGGTCATGACAGGAGCGGAGTAGGAGCAATGCTGTCCACAAGCGATGCTGACACTAAGCACAATCTGGGTAAGCATGGTAATGGTGACACCAGGAATGTTTATGCTTTACACCCTCTAGTGGTAAAAGACAGGCAAGACATCATCCACTCAAAAAATAAGTCCATAAGAGTTCTTTAGGATCTTCTTTAACTTACCATTACCGCCGCAGGATACTGCTGGAAATCACAAACAGACCCAATCTTCACCCATCATGGCGGCTCGTGTCATGACAGACCTTCAAGGACCGGGTCCCCTTTGCGTATAGGGTCCACTCCCTTGGACCTGTACAGCACCCTGCCAGAGCAACCTATTGTATAGTAATGTGACCAAGGCGCTGGATCCCAGGGTCCAGCTCTCAAAAGAGAAGCATTACAGGCAGAAACCTCACTCTTCTTCCTTGAGGCTCAGGTACCATAATTTAGCCTTTTTTGGCTCTTTGAATGGATCTGATTACATAGCCCCCTGATCCTGGCCAGGACCACCTGCGGAGCTCTTCTTAGCACTTCATCAACCGTGACCAACACCTTAGACACTGGCGAAAAAACTGAGGTACTCCCCGGATGGGAGGGGTTATATAGAGGTGGACTTCCTGTCTTTGAGTGTACCAGTGTCCAATCACCTGAAGGTGGTGTATAACCCACATAGTTTTTACTATGGCTGCTCTGTGTCCCGTGATGTATGATAAAGAAACAAATATGTATTTTATTGGGATTTTATGTGATAAACCAACACAAAGTGGCACATAATTGTGAAGTGGAAGGAAAATGATAAAGGTTTTCAAAATGTTTTACAAATAAACATGTGAAAAGTGGGGCATGCATTTGTATTCAGCCCCCTGAGTCAATACTTTGTAGAACCTCTTTCACTACATTTACAGCTGTAAGTCTTTTTGGGGATGTCTCTACCAGCTTTGCACATCTAGAGAGTGAAATGTTTGCCTATTCCTCTTTGCAAAATACTGTAGCTCACGCTCTGTCAGATTGGATGGAGAGCATCTGTTAACAGTAATTTTCAAGTCTTGCCACAGATTCTCAATTGGATTTAGGTCTAGACATATACTGGGTCATTCTAACACATGAATATGCTTTGATATAAATCATTCCATTGTAGCTCTGGTTGTATGTTTAGGGTCGTTGTCCTGCTGGAAGGTGAACCTCTGCCCCAGTCTTAAGTCTTTTGCAGACTCTAACAGCTTTTCTTCTAAGATTGCTCTGTATTTGGCTCCATCCATCTTCCCATCAGGGGCGGATCCAGGGGGGGGGCAAAAGGGCAATTGCCCCCCCCCCCGAGACCATCTGTCACACTCACTTGCATGCTCTGTTTTTTTTTTTGCGCCTGATCTCCTGAAATTTGGGGACCCGGTACCGGCCGGCCATAGGTCCTCTGAACCCCAAACGTGGCACATATGTAGCCCCATGTCTCCTCTACAAGTGTGCAAAGTTTGTTGTCTGGGGAACCTACGGCCGGGGAGCACTGATTTTTTAAACCCGGGCACCCCTTCCATAGACTCCAATGTTAAATGGTAATTTCTCTGGTAAATTTGCGGACCCAGTACCAGCCGTTTGTAGGTTCCCTAGACCCCATACTTGGCACACATGTAGCCCCATGTCTCCTCTACAAGTGTGCAAAGTTTGGTGTCTGGGAGACCTACGGCCAGGGAGAACCGATTTTTCAAACCCGGGCACTCCTTCCATAGACTCCCATGTTAAACATCAGTCTAGTCATGGGCACAGTGAGGCATGGGCGCAGTGAGGCAAAGTGAGGCACAGTGAGGCACAGTGAGGCATGCAGATAGACACCCTAGGCTTATACTCGAGTCAATACGTTTTCCCAGTTTTTTGGTGGTAAAATTAGGTGCCTCGGCTTCATAGGTGTGCACAGACTATTGCATTAGGGTGTGCACCTCAAAGCTCAAACACATATATATATATATATATATATATATATATATATATATATATAATATATGTATATATGTATAAATACTGATGGTTTCAGTAGAGCAGTGGACAGTGTCAGTGGGAAAAAGATTGGTGTCAGTAGGGCAGTGGATGGCGTCTGTACTTTTTTTATGATTATTTATTATTTTTACAATATTATTATTATTTTTTTTTCTTTTTTATAATTGTTTCAAATTTCTTAAGATCCCCGTTAGGGGGCTTTGGTGAAATATCAGGGGTTTAAACAGTGGGAATCTGCACCACACAGGTTGATTAGGGTGTGGCACACCTGGCACACCCTGTGCGCACGCCTATGCTCGGCTTATATTCGGGTCGGCTTATACTCGAGTATATACAGTACTTGTTCTGCGGCTGCCGCTGCCTCTCTGAGTCTCTCTCTGTTTCTCACATCAGCCGATCAGCGGCGCCGAGAGAGAGACTCGTCTAATGTAGTTACGCGGCGCACTGACACGATACCAGGAGCGGAGGAGGAGGTGGGTGGAGCCTCTTCCCTGCACTCGTTGCTAACGCCTGGGCCGCTTGGCGTCTAGCAATGAGTGACGTCAGTGCATTACGACGGGCCGCTCTGCGGGCAGGTGCGATAGCGTGCGGGTCCACAGACGGGTAAGAAAGCGGGCGGCTCCGCTTGCGGCGCGGTTCGTGGGCAGACCGTGCTGCTCAGTGTGTTGGCAGCGCAGGTGAGAGTGAGAGAGCAGGCTCAGTGTGGCAGCTGGCCAATCAGCTAGCCGGGAGCGGGGGAGCAGAGAGATGAGATCATCTCTCACCGCCTGTGCCTGCCCTGCATTCCTGCAGTGACTTCCGCCCTCACTGTGCAGGCAGCAGAGAGATTACATTATCTCTCTGCTGCCTGACTCTGGGAGTCTGGGACACAGCAATAGACAACCAAAACTACACCTTAGCAGGCAAGTTAGTGACAATCCGCAAGGTGTGGCAGGAGACGTGGCAAGTGACAATCCGCAAATTATGTCAGGTGACGTGGCAAATAACAATCTGCATCTGGTGGCAGGCAAGTGACAATCAGCAAGGTGTGGCAGGTGACGTGGCAAGTGACAATCCGCAAGGTGTGGCAGGTGATGTGGCAAGTGACTATCCACAAGGTGTGGCAAGTGACAATCCACAAGATGTGGCAGGTGACGTGGCAAGTGACAATCCGCAACGTGTGGCAAGTGACACGTTCAGGGCTCCCACTAATTGCAGGCGACGGTGGCAAGTGACACACTCGGGGCTCCCACTGATTCTGCATTGAACTATTTCATTTTATATTACAATGTAATAATAGAAATATTGCGCTTCAATCATCCTGACACCATAACAACCATGGTGCCGGGATGATTGAAGCGCAGACACCAGCCATTTCCCCGATAAATTTCCCACAAAAAAAACACATATTTTTTGGCAGTGCCCCTCCCGAGAAAAGACTCTGGATCCGCCCCTGCTTCCCATCAACTCTGACCAGCTTCACTGTGCCTGCTGAAGAATACATTTACATTTTTGGTTGTAACATGACAAAATGTGGATATACTGGGGTATATATACCTTTTTAAGGCACTGTATTTACTGGCACCGTCAGTTAAATGTTATTTGCCTCAGAATATAGGGTGCTCTGGGGAGGGGACAGCCTGGTGTTTATGCACTCTTTCATAGTTGCAATAGTTGGGTGGTAATTTATTATGAATTCAAATTCATAAGAACTTTATTATCCAACCCCTCTCTTAGGATGCTCCTAAATTCCACTAAATAGTCCTGAGTTGGGTCTCTCAGCCTAATCTCATAATTAGCCTTGCTATTTAATATACATAACATAACAGATACTGTGATAGAAGGATCTGTCCATCAATACAATATTTCCACCCTTATCTGATGGCTTGATTATGAGTTTTTTTTCTTCAGTTTTTTTTTTTTTTTTTACGTTTTTCTCCAAATATTTAAAAACTTCTGAAATGCATTGCGTTGGATATAGGTATATTTTTCAAACATTACATATTTATCCATTTCCCAAATCCAGTCCTCAAGGGTAGGAGGGTTGGGTGAAGCTATAAAAATGGATCTCATAATAGCCACTGTCTGCTAATGATCCAGGCTATTAGAATTTACAAATCCTAAAAGGCATAGAAAGGGATCTAGAGTCAGTAAAAAATCATATACAGAGGTCAACAAATCCAACACTTCCTGCCAATGCTAAAATAGCTTTGGGCATCTCCAGAAGAGATGCAAAGAGCCAGGAGATTGAGCTCATCTTGCGCATTCAAAATTGTCTCTCCTGCATACCCTGTGCAGCAACTCCGGGGTATGATAGGCCCTAAACAAAATGAAAAGTTGGGTCACTCAATTCTGTATATTCTGTATATTTGATCCCATAAACAGTTGCCAAAAAAAGTATGTGTGAACCCTTTTGGAATGATATGGATTTCTGCACAAATTGGTCATAAAATGTGATCTGATCTTCATCTAAGTCACAACAATAGACAATCACAGTCTGCTTAAACTAATAACACACAAAGAATTAAATGTTACCATGTTTTTATTGAACACACCATGCAAACATTCACAGTGCGGGTGGAAAAAGTATGTGAACCCTTGAATTTAATAACTGGTTGAACCTCCTTTGGATCACCTTTGCAAAATAAAGAAGCTTGAGAACTGTCAAAGAAATAGTCCAACAACCCCCAATACTGGCTTTCAGACAACCACCCAACCTCAGACATAAAATAATCAGGAGGAATCTTCATTCTGATTATGAAGTCACAAAAAATAGGGGCAAACCATGCAATAAAAATGCTACAAACTGTGCATCAATCCATCTAAAAGTGTCACACACACAACTGTACCTCCAGTAATGTTGTGTACCTCATCCAATGCAAAAGATGTAGCAAAGGATCGTACATTGGCGAAACAGGACAGATGTTGTGAACAAGGAAGAATTTGCACAGACACACTACCAAGGAACATAAAGGTTTCCGCACACCTGTGGGACATCATTTCTCAAAACCAGACCACACTGAAGACCTCAATGTCTTAGTTCCTAAAGGGAATTTCATAACTATCCAGGAAAGGAAAACTTTTGAACTAAGAATGATAATTCTATTTGACACAAAATATATAGGGCTAAATTAATATGGGTTTTCTTAAGCCTGGTTTACATGGACCAAATGTCGGGAGACATTGGGCGTTTAAAAAAAAAAATCTCCGCCATTCAGCTCGTGTGTATGTCGTTTAGGGATGAGCTTTATGTTCGATTCGAACATGAGTTCGACTCGAAAAGCGAACAATTTGGGGTGTTCGCGGCAAATTCGAAAGCCGCGGAACACCCTTTAAAAGTCTATGGGAAAAATCTAAAGTGCTAATTTTAAAGGTTAATATGCAAGTTATTGTCATAAAAAGTGTTCGGGACCTGGGTCCTGCCCCAGGGGACATGTATCAATGCAAAAAAACGTTTTACATTTTTTTTTTTTGGGAGAAGTGATTTTAATAATGCTTAAAGTGAAACAATAAAAGTGAAATATTCCTTTAAATTTCGTACCTGGGGTGTGTGTATAGTATGCCTGTGAAGTAGCGCATGTTTCCCGTGCTTAGAACTGTCCTTGCACAAAATTTCATTTCTGAAGGAAAAAAAGTCATTTAAAACAACTCGCGGCTATAATGAATTGTCGGGTCCCGGCAATACAGATCAAAGTCATTGAAAAAAACGGCAGGGCCCCCCCCCCTGTCCATTACCAGGCCCTTTGGGTCTGGTATGAATATTAAGGGGAACCCCGAACAAAAAAAAAGCGTGCCCTCCCCCCCCCAAATACCATATCAGGCCCTTCAGGTCTGGTATGGATTTTAAGGGGAACCCCGCACCAAAATGTAAAAAAAAATGGCATGGGGTCCCCCCAAAAATCCATACCAGACCCTTATTCGAGCACGCAACCTGGCAGGCCACAGGAAAAGAGGGGGGACGAGAGAGCGCCCCCCCTCCTGAACTGTACCAGGCCACATGCCCTCAACATGGGGAGGATGTCCCCATGTTGATGGAGACAAGGGCCTCATCCCCACAACCCTTGCCCTATGATTAAGCACTGAATCGCAGTGCGAAACGTCAGCTCATACTTGCTGTTTTTTTGCTGTGGCATGTTGTTTGTGCTTTTGTTTTAAATAAAAGAACCTTTTTTGGAGTGCGGCTGTCCAAGCGTTTTTCTCCGAATTTTTGCCTTGCCCGGTGGTTGTGGGGGTCTGCGGGCGGGGGGCTTATCTTAATATAGAAGCCCCCTTTAACAAAGGGGACCCCCAGATTCTGCCCCCCCTATGTGAATTGGTAACGGGGTACATTTTACCTCTTACCATTTCACAAAGTGTAAAAAATTGTAAAAAAAACACACAGACACAGTTGGGATAAGTCCTTTATTAAAAATAAAAAAAATAAAAACTCAAAAAACCATTCCAGCGATGTAATCCAGTCTATCCAGCGTTGTTCTCTATGTCCCACGGTGATCCGATGTCCAGTGCTGCAGTCTCCACTCCACTCCACACAAAACCCCCATGACGTAAGAGGGGGCGGGGTCACCCGTCCACATCATAGGGTAAGCCCCGGCTTTCCCCGGCAAGCGGGGGAATACCCAATGATGTCGGCGGGTGACCCCGAAGGGAAAAAACGTGGCCAGTTACATCAGAGTGAGATACGTTCTATGAAGAATCTATACTTACGTAAGTTTGTCGGACATTTTGGGGAAAACTAGTTTGCAAGCTTCCAACACCTCACTCCATTCCATTTCAGTTGACCAAAGGATTTTAGTTTACCATTGTTAAAAACATGAAAGAGCATATATATACCCCTCAAAATCCACATATTTGAATCAGGCAGTTGTTTATTATACCACAATGGGGTATTACTGTGCTATGTGAGACAGTTCATTTTGGACGTAGCCAGATCCCAGATCTGCCTGTGGTGAAATAAGAGGCCAGAGCAGCTCATAAAAACAGGGGAGCCTTCCAAACCTCACAGTACATCACAGAACAGATGCAGGAGATGTGATTCTAAAGCCTCGTACACACGAACGAGTTTCTCTGCAAAAACCAGCAAGAAACTTGCTGGCAGAGATTTTTTGCCGAGAAATTCGTTCGTGTGTATGGTTTCTCGTCAAGAAAAGCGACAAGTATCTCAACGAGAAAATAGAGATCCTGCTCTCTATTTTCTCGTCGAGATTCTCGTCGGCATGTTTCTTGACGAGAAAAGTGAGTGTGTGTACACTTACCTGTCCTCCCGGAAGCCTGCGCATGTTCGAAATGAATTCGACGCATGCGCGGTAGCTTCCTAGGCATACGTAGGGTATACCAAGATGGCGGCGACGGCATTGAATGTGACGAGCGCATGCTCATCGTAGTCGATGACGTCACCGCGTACGCTCCATTCAAAGAACCGCGGGTTCTTTGAATCGAGCGTCTGTACACTCGGCCGGGACAAGTTTCTTGTCCAAGAATCTTGTCGAAAAAAACGACATGTTTTTTTCGACGAGAATCTCGGCCGTGTGTACGAGGCTTTAGGGTTGACAGACCAGGGAAAGAATGTATGACCCTGGCTATTACGACTTTACTTAGCATACTCTGCTTGCTGTATATATCTGGTTTGGGCAGTTGCTTATTGTGTGTATCACTGTTTGTTTGGTTTTCTGGTGTATTTTACACAGTTTGGTATATTGAAGGTGCATTTACAATTATTTTGTTCACTTATTTTTAAATAAATTATATTATCTTACACTGTACTTGTGTCTGGTATTCTCTGTGGCAGTCCACACATTTCTGGTCACACCAGTTCCTGACAGACTGCATGTCCTCCCAAAGAGGTTGGGTTTTTTAAAACCTTCCATGACAACTTATGTCTACTGGCACCCCAGACAAAGGACTGCAACAGAGCATACATGTTTTTTAAGAGAGTGCCAGAAGACATATAAGATTTTAGGCAATAAGATAATTTTCACAAGCCCCATCCGGCCCATGGCCCGCAGTGGAAATCTCACCCATGTCTGAGTTTTTCACTCAAGTAGTGGTATGAGTAGCTCCACATTCAGGGGAATATAGTCAGATAGGGACCTAGAGAACTGAATACAGGCATACCCCACTTTTAAGTACACAATGGGACCAGAGCATGTATGTAAAATGAAAATGTACTTAAAGTGAAACAATACCCTTTTTCACTTGTAGGGGGTCAGGGGCTGTAGTGGGGGTGTCAGAAGCTGTAGTTGAGGTCTCAGGGGCTGTAGTAGGGGTGTCAGGGGCACACTGGAACAGGGCGGGCTATGCTCTCGGAGCTTCAGCTCCTTCTACTGTGGCTGCAAAATGTCTGTACAGTACTTGTGAGGCACTTTACATACACTCGCGGGTATGTCCTTACTCGCGAGTGTATGTAAAGTGAGTGTACTTAAAGCGGGGTATGCTGTACCCAGGTATTTAAATGAACTGACTCTAACTAAGGGCAGGGTATCCTGATTCACAGAGTTTGGGAATATGTCAATAGGGAGGATTTGTCCCAGTTGATTTTATGGCCTGAAAACCTACCAAATTGTTTAATAACATGGAGTGCGGATAGTAAAGAGGGACCACAGTCAGCTAGATAAAGAATCCTGTCATCTGCATCTTCTTTTTCTACCAGGGATCTAGAACACAAACCACTAATTTCAGGGTTGGATCTAAATGACATAGCCAAGGGTTTGACCACCAATGCATATAGGAGAGTCAAGATAGTCCAGCCATCAGATATTACCCTAGCCTGAGGTGCATTATAGAGAGTAGTAAGCCATTTAATAAAATTAGGGCCAAAGCCAAAGCAACGTAAACACTGCTGTAAGTATTGCCATTTTACGGAGTCGAAAGCCTTGGCAGCATCAAGTGTGACTATCACTCTGGAACCAATTTAATCATGGGAGGCCTTAATATTCATAAATAAATGCCTGGTGTTAAAGGCTGTGTTCTTAGCCAGCATAAAACCTGTCTGATCTGGACGTATTAAAGACAACATAACTTTGTTTAAATGAAGAGCCAGGTTTTTAGCAAAAATGTTTATATCAGTTTGCAGTAACGAAATGGGCCTATATGACTCAGGTTTATAAGGGTCCTTTCCGGGTTTGGGTATAAGGACTATGAGAGCTTCCCGCATAGAATCAGGAAGGGTAGAGGCATCAAATATAGCATGATATAAGACCAACATTTTGGTTACTAAAGTATCAGAAAAGTGTGTATAGAACTTGATGGAAAGGCTGTCTGATCCTGGGGCTTTAGCCGTAGCAAAGTGAGCCATAGGAAGCTGAATGTCACTGAAATAGGAGCCTCTAACATAGCCACTTGTGCCTATTTAAGGAAGGTGAGAGTGTCCTGAAAATCATGAGGGGTTTATTGGGGGAAGTCAACCTTAGATGTATATACTTCCTTAAAGAAAGTATAAAACTCTTTAGTAATCGCTTTTGTGTCAGTAAGAGTACCAGCTGTGGACGAGTTTAATGTGATAACTACTGGAGGACTGTAGTCTAAATGAGCCAAATAAGCCAGTAGTTTACCTGGATGTTCCCCATGTTCAAAGACTCCTTGTTTACTTAAAAAGAGTTTATAACTAGCCCTCTCATAGCACATCTGGTCAACCACTCTAGTTTGAAGTTTTAATTGGGATAGGAGCTCTGGTGAGGGTGAGACCACGTATTGATCTTACAAAGTAGTTAATCGGGCTGCAGCCTGGACATAAGTAAGTTTAGAGGTCCTCTTAAATCTGGAGATATGTTCAGTTGGCAGAAGACTTGCATGCTTTTTAAAATCTTCCCATACCACCAATGGATTAGCAGTATCAGAATTTGAATTGGAGAAAAACTTCCACTCTGTAACTAGTTTTTCAGTATCAAGAAATGTAGTCTACCATAATGAGTTCAACCTCCTATTTGGTATAGGAGGACAAGTAAAAGGTGTCAATGTGACCCAGTATGAGACATGGTCTGACAACAGGCAGAGACAAAAGCCAGCTGCCTCTAGTCTGGGAGTTAATATATGGGAGAGCAGAATAAACTCAATCCGGGACATAGTGGAATGGAAAGTAGAAAAACAGAAGTATGCCTTCTGTCTGAAATATAGGTGTCTCCAGTTAGCAACAAGGGCAACGTCCACCAGTAGGCTACTAAATCTGGTCTCATGGTCTGGCTGTGGTGTCCATGGCTCTAAGCCCATTATATCTAAGCTAGGGTTGGCTATCATGTTGAAATCATCCAGCCATATAGCCGGGGCAGGCGAATAGCGGGACATGAAAGGGAAGCCCTCACTGAGAACCGCAGAAAGGGGGCGGTACATACCAGGCTAAAATCAATAGGGGATTACGAGAAATATTGGCAAGTAAGAAGACATATATGCCTTGGGGATCCAATACCACTGACCGAATTTTAAATGGGTCTGATTTAGCAATAATTCAACAATTCATTTTGGACCTGGCCAGATCCCAGATCCACCTGTGGTGAAATAAGAGGCCAGAGCAGCTCGGAAAAACAGGGGAGCCTCCCAAACCTCGCAGTACATCACAGAACGGATGCAGGAGATGTGATTCTGAGGGTTGACAGACCAGGGAAAGGTATCTCTGTTTATCATGTTTGTCAATGTGGTTGAAAGGGGAAAGCTGTGCCGCCAGATAATATAACCTGAAGTCAGGGAATGTGTCAGGAAAGAGATCACCTGCTGGTGGCACTGTGGCTCCCAGATTCATAGGCTGCAGTTCCAGCATTCACCAGCGGATGTCTCTCAGCAGTCAGAAGCTCATATCATCTAATGCAATCAGTCATCACCTGATGCTGGCTGAAGGAAGTGTATTTAAACCCTGTCCATGCTCTTCATTCCTGCCTTGGTGTTTTGTCTCCAGGTGCCCCTGACCTGTGTTCCTGTGTTCCTGAGTTCCTGTTCCTGGACCCTGATCCCAACCCTGCAGCCTGAACCCTTCCCACCTGCTCTCTCTGTCTCCTGTTACACTCTCCACTGTGTAATATATGTAGAAGCTTTGAACAAATGCCAGTAAGGTGCCTGAAATAGGAAAAAACAATAGAGCACCAACTGGGGTAGCATACTTGAGGAAAAAGGAAACCCCATCAATAGTCCACTTGGGGGAAAAAAAATCCTCTAAAATGTGGTGCGAATAGTAGGATTTAGGCTGCTCAGTGCAGGTGATCAGCAGGAATGACACAAATCCGACCAAAAGGCAGCACCAGCCCTGTCAACGGTATCATAGCAAAACACAAGTCTATTGAATATTTGAAACTTATCTTGATAGGGAACTTTGAATCAAAAGGTGTAACAGTGAAGGCACGCTGAGGAGGGATAGCATCTTCTTGCAGGTAGTTGAAGTAATGACAGTAAATGTGTGACATTGGAAGCTTCCCCATTATGTGAAGGGAAGAAAGAGGGGGCATATGCCCACAAAGTTCTAACGGCTCAGGTAGGGTTTAGCTGAAATATATTATCTGGGATTTGTAGAAATAGTTACTCCAAGATATTTAATTTGTGCATCCACTTCAAGCTGTGACACTATGAAATAGGGCCCTGTAAAGGGTCTAGTGGGAGTAGTGTAGACTTATTTAAATGTATTGAGAATTTGCCAAATTTCTCTATAATGGACATTGCGTTAAATAGCGATCATTGGATGCCAGCTAGGTATAACAGCATATTGTCCGCATACAGAGCTATTTTTTTTCTTTATTTTTAGTTGAGTGATAGCAATTGCAATTGTGAGTCAATTTAATTGTGATTTGACTTGTTTTTTTTTCTTTAGAAATGTTTTTGCTGCAGCATGTTCTATACATGCTAAAGATACGCCACTTCACAGGCAGACTAAAGGGACCCACCAGGCACTATATTTAAAGGATTTTTTTTATTTTTATTGTTGCACCTTAAGCATCATTAAAATCAATGCTTTTTAAAAAATTACCATTTTTATTTAATTTTTTTTCATTGATACAATGCAGTACATGGACCCTCATTCCCCTTGTATAGGGCCAATCACTTGCATATAAGCCTTCAAAA
Source organism: Rana muscosa (assembly GCA_029206835.1). Lineage (NCBI taxonomy): Eukaryota > Metazoa > Chordata > Amphibia > Anura > Ranidae > Rana > Rana muscosa. Next base: position 165,771,710 of record CM055125.1, on the reverse strand, counting down.
TGGGCACTTTTGATTTTTCACATTCATCTCCAATATACTTTAATGAGGTTCGCTGTTTGGGTCAGAACTTTTCCCCTGTTCGGGGGTTCTGCGACAAACCGAACATGGGGGTGTTCAGCCCATCTCTACTGGTAAAATAGTTATATTTCATAGTTGTATTTTGATACTTACCCACATAGCATTCAAGCACAGATTTTTTTTTTTTTCACTGGAAGTAGATTTACATACTGTAATATATAGATAGAGGATCTCAAGCTGCCAAACGTACAGTAGGTGCCGCCGATATTGTGTCAATATCGCCGCTTCCAGCGGCGATATTGACACCCTATGAGCTCCGTCGCGAGAGCCAGCGCCGAGCTGTCTCGTCATCGGGAAAGGAAAAAATGTTCCTTTCACGATGAGCGACACGCATTGCCGATAGGCGGGGATCCGACGTGGATTCCCGCCAATACCAGGCACTGCGTTTGGAATGAATCCTGAGCGGGAACTCCACGCCAATTTTTAAAGAAAAAACCGGCGTGGGTTCCCCCTCCATTGGCATACCAGGCCCTTGGGTCTGGTCTGGATTTAAAGGGGAACCCTACGCCGAAAAAACGGCGGGGGGGTCCCCCTCAAGATCCAAACCAGACCCTTATCCGAGCACGCAACCTGGCAGGCCGCAGCGGAAGAGGGGGGGGGATGATAGCGGCCCCCCCTCCATCCTGAACCGTACCAGGCCACATGCCCTCAACATGGGGGGTTTGGTGCTCTGGGGCAGGGGGGCGACCTGCGGCCCCCCCACCCCAGAGCACCCTGCCCCCATGTTGATGAGGACAGGGCCTCTTCCCGACAACCCTGGCCATTGGTTGTCGGGGTCTGCGGGCGGGAGGCTTATCGGAATCCGGGAGCCCCCTTTAATAAGGGGGCCCCCAGATACCGGCCCCCCACCCTATGTGAATGAGTATGGGGTACATTGTACCCCTACCCATTCACCTGGTGGAAAATAAATGGAAATAAAAACACAACACAGTTTTTAAAAGTATTTTATTGCACCGCTCCGGAGGTCTTCTTCCGACTTCGGGGGTCTCCGGTGTCGTCGCCGCGTTCTCCGGTTCTTTCTTCTGCCGGGCCTCCGCTAACTTCTTTTTAGCTATTTTGCTAACGGAGGCCCGGTCTTCTCCGTCGTCTTCTTCTTCTCCCGCTCTCCGGTTCTTCTCCCGCTCTCCGGTGTCGTCGTCGTGTTCTCCGGTTCTTTCTTCCGCCGGGCCTCCGCTAACTTCTTTTTAGCTCTTTTGCTAGCAGAGGCCTGGTCTTCTCCATCGTCGCCGTCGGCGTCTTCTTCCCTCTTCTCTTCCTCGATGTTGACTCGTCGCTTCCTCTCGCAGTAATGGTAAATCTTCGGTCCGCAGAGATTAATCTATTCTTCACATGACGTCACAGTCACATGCTCCGGGGCACATGTGCCCTGGAGCATGTGACTGTGACGTCATGTGCACATGTGCCCTGGAGCATGTGACTGTGACGTCATGTGCACATGTGCCCCGGAGCATGTGACTGTGACGTCATGTGAAGAATAGATTAATCTCTGCGGACCGAAGATTTACCATTACTGCGAGAGGAACGAGTCAACATCGAGGAGGAGAAGAGGGAAGAAGACACCGGCGACGACGGAGAAGACTGGGCCTCTGCTAGCAAAAGAGCTAAAAAGAAGTTAGCGGAGGCCCGGCGGAAGAAAGAACCGGAGAACGCAGTGACGACACCGGAGAGCGGGAGAATAACCGGAGAGCGGGAGAAGAAGAAGAAGGCGACGGAGAAGACCGGGCCTCCGTTAGCAAAAGAGCTAAAAAGAAGTTAGCGGAGGCCCGGCAGAAGAAAGAACCGGAGAACGCGGCGACGACACCGGAGACCCCCGAAGTCGGAAGAAGACCTCCGGAGCGGTGCAATAAAATACTTTTAAAAACTGTGTTGTGTTTTTATTTCCATTTATTTTCCACCAGGTGAATGGGTAGGGGTACGATGTACCCCATACTCATTCACATAGGGTGGGGGGGCCGGTATCTGGGGGCCCCATATTAAAGGGGGCTCCCGGATTCCGATAAGCCCCCCGCCCGCAGACCCCGACAACCAACGGCCAGGGTTGTCGGGAAGAGGCCCTGTCCTCATCAACATGGGGGCAGGGTGCTCTGGGATGGGGGGCCGCAGGTCGCCCCCCTGCCCCAGAGCACCAAACCCCCCATGTTGAGGGCATGTGGCCTGGTACGGTTCAGGAGGGAGGGGGGGCCACTCTCGTCCCCCCCTCTTCCCCTGCCAGGTTGCGTGCTCAGATAAGGGTCTGGTTTGGATCTTGAGGGGGACCCCACGCCGTTTTTTCGGCGTAGGGTTCCCCTTCAAATCCAGACCAGACCCAAGGGCCTGGTATGCCCCTGGAGGGGGAACCCACGCCGTTTTTTTCTTTAAAAATTGGCGTGGAGTTCCCGCTCAGGATTCATACCAAACGCAGTGCCTGGTATTGGCGGGAATCCGCGTCGGATCCCCACTCAATACAGTGTCGCGTCTCCTCGCCATTGCAGCGAGCGCGACACGTGTCACCACCCTGCTGCCGACATCTCGGCACTCCTGTCGCCGAGAATCTCGGCGATGGGAGCGCGATAGAAACACAATATCGGCGGCACCTACTGTACATACCAATGATAAGACAAGCAATTTGCGGGCTGCTGAGAACTACCACTGTGTACTGATATCTCAAATTTTAGCTGTGGCAATGAGCCACAGAGAATACAATGTTAGATTTCACAAAGGGCAAGTGCCATGCTTTAGGTCTTCTTGGACTTTGAGCTGTTGCTATTCTGTATTTTCTTAAAAAAGTAATTTTTTCAATAATAGTAGTAATGAAAACAGGATACTAAATTATATTAGTACCTTCTTCATCAATAATCTAAACATTTTTTCTCTAAGGCAAATTTCTAAATTATACAGGTATTGCATTGAAGTATATTTCTAAATGTATATTTACATAATACAGGAGGGAGAAATATATATTTTAATTATTTTTGTAATACCAGCTATTTTATCGGGTAGTCAACCACTTCTGATTAATAATAAATAATGATTATTTTTGCCCAGGTTTGATTTTTTCCTTAAAATAGAGCCTTTCAATTCCCCCTAAGAAATACACCAGAAACACAATTTAGATGTAATCTTAACCGCTTCAGCCCGGACCATTTTGGTGGTCAAGGACCAGGCCACTTTTTGCGATTCGGCACTGTGTCGCTTTAACTGACAATTGTGCGGTCGTGTGACATGGCTCCCAAACAAAATTGATGTCCTTTTTTTTCCCACAAATAGAGCTTTCTTTTGGTGGTATTTGATCACCTCTGCGGTTTTTATTTTTTGCGCTATAAACAAAAATAGAGCGACATTTAAAAAAAAAAAACTATATTTTTAACTTTCTGCGATAATAAATATCCCAAAAAAATATAAAAATTTATTTTTTTCCCACAGTTTAGGCCGATACGTATTCTTCTACATATTTTTGGTTAAAAAAATTGCAATAAGCGTTTATTGATTTGTTTGCGCAAAAGTTATAGCTTCTACAAAATAGGGGACTGTTTTATGTCATTTTTATTAATAATTTTTTTTTTACTAGTTATGGCAGCGATCAGTAATTTTTATCGTGACTGCGACATTATGGCGGACACATCGGAAACTTTTGACACCATTTTGGGAACATTGTCATTTTTACAGCGATCACTGCTATAAAAATGCACTGATTACTGTAAAAATTACACTGGCAGTGAAGGGGTTAACCACTAGGTGGCGCTGCAGGGGTTAAGTGTTTCATAGTTAGTGTTTCCTACTGTGATGTGGCGTGGTTACACGTGACAAGTCACTGATGACTGTTCCTGATCACAGGGAACGGTCATCAGTGACAGTGTCACTAGGCAGAATAGCAGAATGCCTTACTTACAAAGGCATTTCCCTGTTCTGCTCTTGCCGATAGTGATGAGCCGAACACCCCCGGGTTCGGTTCGCACCAGAACCCGCGAACGGACCGAAAGTTCGCACGAACATTAGAACCCTATTAAATACAATGGATGCGAACGTTCGAATTCTAAAGTGCTAATTATAACGACTATTATCCATGTTATTGTCCTAAACAGAGTTTGGGAACCCGAGTTCTGCACCAGGGGACATGTATCAATGCAAAAAGAAGTTTTAAAAACGGCCGTTTTTCGGGAGCAGTCATTTTAATGATACATAAAGTGAAAAAAAAAAAGTCAAATATTCCTTTAAATATTGTACCTAGGGGGTGTCTAAAGTATGCCTGTGAAGTGCCACGTGTTTCCCGTGTTTAGAACTGTCCCTGCACAAAATTACATTTCTAAAGGAAAAAAAAGCCATTTAAAACTGCTTGCGGCTTTAATGTAATGTCTGGTCCCGGTAATATGGATGAAAATCTTTAAGAAAAATGGCATAGCTACCCCATCACCCCCCCCCCTACCCCAGCCCATTACCAGCCCCTTTGGGTCTTGTATGGATATTAAGGGGAACCCCGCACACAAAATAAAAAAGGCCCTATATACTCTGAACAGCCGTATACAGGCGGTGCATACAAGACAGGGACTGTAGGTTTGTTCTTATGTAGAATCTGTTTGTAATTTTGAACAGGTACATTGTTTAAGTGTAGCTCCAGCCCAAATACCTATTTTTAAGCTTTTTGGAAAACATAGGGAAGGGTTATCACCCCTGTAACATTTGTTTTGCTGTCTGTGCCCCTGTTCAGAACATTTCACCTCACTTTGCGTCCCAATGACAACTGTTTTTGAAATGTGGTGTTTTTATTGAAACAAGGATTGGTGATAAAGCATCAGTAGAGAGGAGACACCTTTCTCCCATATTAATTCTTACAGGAGAGAATTTTCCTTCCAAGGGGTAGATTTCCTCTCACTTCCTGTTGTCTTCTTCCGTTTGCAAGTAGTAGTCGTTTGTAAGTTGGATGTTTGAAAGTAGGGACCTGCCGTATATACTCTGCAGAAATTGGCCCCTTAGGTGTTGGTGTTGGCACAACACTGTAAGCACTCACAGTTACTCTTGGTGGGTGCTGGAACGCCCTGCTGTCAACTATTATATCAGGAATTGTAATAACATATAATTGTTGAACAGTGGTAGTAAAAATTGGGCCTTTGATGGTGGTGCTGGTGCCACAACACTGTAAGGCCTGACAGTTACTCTTGGTGGGCGCAGCAATGGGCCCTGCTGTGAATTATTAGATCAATAATTATAATTGCATGCCCCTGTTGAACAGGGGCTGAAAAATTGGGCCTTAGGCACTGGTGGCACAACACTGCAACCCCTCACAGATACTGTACTTGGAGCACAGCAATGAGGCCTGTTGCAAAGTATTGCATCAAAAATTGTAATTACACGCCCCTGTTAAACAGGGGCTGAAAAATTGGGCCTTAGCCACTGGTGGCGGCACCCATAAACCAAAATGATCTTCCAAGCTATCATCATTAATCATATCATTGAGGAGGAGGAGGAGGATAGCCAGTCAACATAACAGCACAGGCACTCAGCATCAGCATCAGTCTTGAAGGGATGTGACATTTTAAAATCAATTAGTCTGTTATATCAGCATCAGGTGTGTGGTAGCTGGTGGTGATCCAAGACTGGTTCATCTTGATGAAAGTCAGTCGATCAACCGAGTCGGTGGACAGGCGCACCCTGTGATCCGTGACAAATCCTCCAGCAGCACTGAATGTGCGTTCTGAAAGAACGCTGGATGCAGGACAGGCCAGTAGCTCAATTGCATACTGTGCAAGCTCTGGCCAGTGATCCATCCTCAAGACCCAGTAAGCCAGAGGATTTTCAGTGGGGAAGGTGTCCAAGTCTGACCTTGCCCCTAGGTATTCCTGCACCATGTATATCAGACGCTGGCGATGGTTGCTGGAACCGATCATACTTTGGGGCTGCGGACTAAAGAATTGTCTGAACGCATCGGTCAGACGGCCACCTTCCCCACCGCTCCTTCTTTGACTGCCGAAGCCTCAGCAACTCGTTGTCCAGGACCAGGAGTTTGTAACCTCCCAGTCTCTGGGAACGCGTTGCAGAGACCTTTCTGCAAGGCCTCCCGGAGTTGTCTCATCCTCTGCGACGGTAACATAAGGTCCGCAACCTTACCCTCAAGTGCCCTGTCCATTATTCCACACAACGTGTGCTCCAACAGGTGGACAAGAGGTACAGTGTCACTGATGCATGCACTGTCACTGCAGTGCTCACCATCCTCGTGGCCTCCTCAAATGGTGCCAGGACAGTGCATGCATCCCTGATCATGCCCCACTGGCGTGGTGAAAAAAACCCGAGCTCCCCTGACCCTGTCCTGGTGCCGTAGTCGCACAGGTACTCATTGATGGCCCTCTGCTGCGTGTGCAGCCGCTGCAGCATGGCCAACGTTGAGTTCCACCTGGTGGGCATGTCACATATAAGGCGGTTCTTGGGCAGGTTCAACTCCTTTTGCAGCTCAGCCAGGCGAGCACTGGCATTATAAGATCTGCAGAAATGCACACAGACTTTCCTGGCCTGCTTCAGGACATCCTGTAAGCCCGGGTACCTGCCCAAGAACCGCTGCACCACCAGGTTAAGGACGTGAGCCATACAGGGCACATGGGTCAGTTGTCCCTGTCGGAGGGCGGAGAGGAGGTTGGTGCCATTGTCGCAAACCACCATTCCTGTCTTAAGCTGGCGTGGCATCAACCACCTCTCGGCCTGCCCCTGCAGAGCAGACAGGACCTCTGCCTCAGTGTGGCTCCTGTCCCCCAAACACACCAGCGCAAGCACGGCATGGCATATTTTTGCCTGCGTACTTGCGTAGCCCCTTGAACGCCTACGGAGCACCGCTGGTTCCGAGGACAAAATACAGGAAGAGGCCATGGAGGAAGAAGAAGAGGAGGGGGTGGAGGAGAGAGGTGTGTCACAACCAGTAGTAGCATTTTGGAGGCGTGGCGGTGGAACAACCTCCAACACTACTGCACCTTGTCCTGCATCCTTCCCAGCTGCCAAAAGAGTGACCCAATGGGCCGTGAAAGAAAGGTAACGTCCCTGTCCATGCCTGCTGGACCATGAGTCAGCGGTAATATGCACCTTACCGCTGACCGCCCTGTCCAGCGAGGCCAAGACATTGCCTTCCACATGCCTGTAGAGAGCCGGAATCGTCTTCCGTGAGAAAAAGTGGCGTTTGGGAACCTGCCACTGAGGAACCGCACATTGCACAAACTCACGGAAGGGGGCCGAGTCTACCAACTGAAAAGGCAGCAGCTGAAGCGCTAGCAATTTAGCCAAGCTAGTATTCAACCGCTGGGCATGTGGATGGCTGGGAGTGAACTTCTTTCGACGGTCCAGCAGCTGGGGCAGGGAAATTTGCCTGCTAGAATCGGACGTCGGTGTACTGCTAGCAGAGTGGCCGCAAGTACTTGGCTGTGACACACCTAATTCTACACCTTCATTCCTCTCAGTGCAGGTTTCAGAGAGGACTGAAGGTATAGTGGGGTTGGAGATCCCAGTTGATGCGGTGCAAGGAGAGGTCCGCTTTGTTCTTTGGTGTGGGTCTTTAAGGTAGGCTTGCCAACGAGCTGCATGGCAGGTCAACATATGTCTGATCAAGCATGTGGTGCCCAAGCGGCTGATGTTTTGGCCACGCGATATACGCTTGAGACATATGTTGCAAACAGCAGCTGTGCGATCTGATGCACTCGCCTCAAAAAAGGCCCACACCAAAGAACTTTTTGAATGATGGGCAGAGGCAGCGCCCTGCACAGGCGGAGCTCTGCGGTGTGATTCCGTCGGTGTGCTGCCCATACGCTGGCCACCCAAGGGCATCCTGCCTCGTTGGAGATGTGCCTCCTCCTCATCCTCCTCTCTCCTATTAGGCACCCACGTGGAGTCAGTGACCTCATCATCCCCTCCCTCCTCATCACTGGAGCCAATCTGGCAGTATGCTGCAGCTGCTGGAGCATGACTGCCAGATTGGTGTCCTTCTTGAGCATCCCCTCTCTCTGCTCTCACGCTACTGCCTTCCTCTAGCTGGGTATCATCATCAGATCCTTCGAAACGCTGGGCATCCTCCTGGAGCATGTACCCAACACTGTGCTCAAACAGTTCGGGGGACTCCTCAGGAGGAGGACATGGTGGGTCTAGGGAAGGAGTGACTAATGATGACATTGATACCAGAGAAGAGGACGCTTTGGCAGCTGCTTTGCCAGTACCCTGAGCCTGGGTGAGATAGGATGAGGAGGATGAGGTGGGCTTGGTCATCCACTCTACCAAGTCTTCGGCATGATGTGGCTCAACATGTCCAGCTGCCGAAAAGAAGGACAAGCGTGTCCCATGGCCATGTGCTGATGACAATGCACCGCGTCCACGGCCAGCACTGTTGCCCCCAGACACAGAGCCTGCTTGCCCTCTTTTTTTGCCTCCTGACTGTCTGCCTCTCCTTGTTTGCCTTCGACATTTTAATGGATGGCCTGCAGGGAGATGGGAAAAACAGCAATAAGGGCTACCTTCAGGTGTATACTGTGCAGGAGGCTTAGCAACAAAGACACTGACACTGTCCCCTGCCTATCCTTCTCTGTCCCTAAACACAAGGATTTGCAATATGCTTCAGCAAGATTGGGTTAGCACAGAATAGCACACTGACACTTTCCCTCACTGTCCTTCTCTGTCCCTACAAACAAGATTTAGCACAGAATAGCACACTGATAGTTTCCCCGAGTGTCCTTCTCTGTCCCTAAACTCAAGGATTTCAAATATGGTTCAGCAAGATTGGTTTAGAACAGAATAGCACACTGATAGTTTCCCTCACTGTCCTTCTCTGTCCCTACAAACAAGATTTAGCACAGAATAGCACACTGATAGTTTCCACGAGTGTCCTTCTCTGTCCCTAAACTCAAGGATTTCAAATATGGTTCAGCAAGATTGGTTTAGAACAGAATAGCACACTGATAGTTTCCCCGAGTGTCCTTCTCTGTCCCTAAACTCAAGGATTTCAAATATGGTTCAGCAAGATTGGTTTAGCACAGAATAGCACACTGATAGTTTCCCTCACTGTCCTTCTCTGTCCCTACAAACAAGATTTAGCACAGAATAGCACACTGATAGTTTCCACGAGTGTCATTCTCTGTCCCTAAACTCAAGGATTTCAAATACGGTTCAGCAAGATTGGTTTAGAACAGAATAGCACACTGACAGTTTCCCTCACTGTCCTTCTCTGTCCCTACAAACAAGGTTTAGCACAGAATGACACACTGACACTCTCCCTACCTATCCTTCTCTGTCCCTAAACACAAGGAATCCAGGATTAGTAAAGGAAAAAAATTACACTGTCCCTGCCTATGCTTCTCTTTCCCTGCTCCGGAACACACTACACAAGGCCGCCGCGCTGGCGGCCTTTTATAGTGTGGGGCGTGTACTAAACCCCCTCAGCAATAATTGGCCACAGGCATCCTGCCTGTGGCCAATCATTGCTCTCCTCGCTGCCGGCGCTGTGATTGGCCAAGCATGCGGGGTCACAGTGCATGCTTGGCCAATCACAGCGCCTGGATGACACTGCGATGGCGTAGTGCATTGTGGGCCGTTCGCGTCACTCGAATTTGGCGCGAACGGCCCAAATCATTCGATCTTCGTTGAACGATTGAACAGCCGATGTTCGAGTCGAACGTATGTTCGACTCGAACACGAAGCTCATCCCTACTTGCCGACCGCAACATTGAGTTCCCGGGACCCACGGCCGCACTCAAGAGGCACGCGGCAGGCGCGCGCCCGCAGGGCGGCAGATTTAATGGGACGTACCTGTACGCCAATCTGCCTGACCGTGCCATTCTGCCGACGTACATCAGTGTGCGGCGGTCGGCAAGTGGTTAAAGTGTAACATACTCCCTTGCTACCCAGGCTGTCTGCTCCTCTTTGTAGGCTCCATCTGTATTGAGAAGTGTCCAACTTCTGCAGAAAAAACACTCCATCCACACAAAGATCAAGGGTCTTTCTCTGCATCATGCTGGCAAAGAACAGACTTTTCTACCACTTTTTTTTGAAGCACTGGAACATAACTGATTTTAATTGAAAGTTCAATTGGGCTTTAATTTTTGTTATGATAATGGTGTAATACTTCTGTACTTGATGTATAGAACTTTCTAGAAGTTATTTTAATATTTACTATTTTTAAGAGCTTGAGATTTTGATAATATGCTTGCTTTGACTAATTCCTTGACTGTGTGGTGCAATTTCTCTTACAATAAATGTTATTATCAGTAAAAGCCTATGCAGTGTTATAAATGTTCATCTGCAATTAGGTTTAATAGAAATGCATATTATATGCTGCATTTGTCATTAGCAGCTGTGGTTGCTGCAGCTTCGCCAAGTTCAGATTTGTCTTTTTAGTGTGCGGGTAGGTCCCTTTAAGATTCTCCTAAAGGGATCTACATAGACCGAAGTATTGAGAGTAAAATTAAGAAGGACCCTAGTGGACAGAGGAAACAGGAGGACCAACATACCTGGAGGCCAACTTGTATATTCTATGATATACAGTAAGTAAATTAGAGGTCAGGGGGGGCGTGGCCTGACCAAGCAGGAAGATGGACGCTTAATTCTGGAGCTCCCGCCGCCATTGGACCAAGCTGACCATTAGCGACGATACCCCCATCTTTCCACTTGCCCTAACCATGGGGACAGCATCCCGCGACTCTTCTGCATCCTGCTCGCGCTCCTCCCGGGAACAGAACGGGAGTATCAGCCAAACTATCCCGAAATGTTCCGGACCCCCCGAGGAAACATGGCCACTCACAGAATACCGCTCCCTCACAAAACGGGATTATGTCTGCTCCAACCCCCGCTGTTTCAGGATAGGGAGGCTTACCGAATCTCCCTCCTCCTCAGCTGAATATCCACGACCTCCGCACCATTGCCGCGGACATTAAGGACACCCTTTCGGCCGCCATTGCTGAACTCAGGCTGGACATTCATGCACTCCCTGACAGGGTGCAGGCGGTGGAAAAAGTGTCTGCATGCCATGATACTGTGCTTCGTCGGGCCACCCATCGTATTGACACCCACACCCTGCAACTGAGAGATGTACAACCCCACCTGGAAGACCTGGACAACTGGGGCAGATGCCACAACCTGCGAATTAGAGGCCTTCCTGAGTCGGTTGAAGGGTGACAGATCTCCACTGTGGTTACAGGCCTGTTCAACAGCCTGCTCAATAGACCCCGTCAATCAACAATTGACATGGATAGAATCCATCGAGCTTTGCGACCTAGAGGAAGTGACACTGACCCTCCCAGGGACATCATTTGTTGTATAGTCGATTACAAACTGAAGGAGGAAATTCTGCATCAAACGAGAAGCCGACCGCAACTGACCCATGATGGAGCGACCATCCAACTCTATCAAGATCTTTCAGGCATTACGCTGCAGCACCGCAGAGACCTGAAACCCCTGCTTGACTCCCTGCGTGACAAGGGGATTCCATATAAATGGAAATTCCCTTTCTGTCTCTCAGCTTCCTCATGGAGCCGTACAGCACTCCTGAAGGTTCCAGAGGATCTTCCGTACTTTTGCGAGATCATGGGCATCCCCGTGGTGGATGTCCCCAACTGGTACGTGGATTTTCGCCACCCCACAGTCAGAAAATCCACTGCTTCTGAGGAATCGATGGATACGCAGGCCACCAGATACCGCAGGAGAAGATCTCCCTCGGGGCAGAGACGACACACCTCGTCTCGCATCCGCCATCAGGAGCACAGCCCCTCGGATTCGCCTAGCTCAAGGAGAACCCGCCGAGACTACTGAGCCCCCATTAGGTACCCCCTGCTACCTGCTGCCAGTTAGCCCTGTTTGGCTCTTTTGGACTGCTTCACATCCTTTATTGTTTTTACAAGTGTTGCCGGGACCGGCCGCCATCATCGACTATTTATACCGCTTTGAATTATCCCTGTTTTGATTCCCTTGCCAACCCAGCTGCTAACTGTGACCTTTCCACACTTGTGTGTATGGGGCTTGCTATATTACCCTGACTGGACGTGAAATCCCCACAGGCCGCCACTAAACAACAAGCCCCATAATGCCTTGCATATTGTAGTGTGGGTCCGACCAGAAGTGAAGACGCTGCAACATACATCCAACCTTTCACCACTCGCCTTGAGCTTCCTAGCCGCGGATTCGAAATGACATGCCTGCCTCACCATGGGTCATCACTCCTACCTCTCATCACCTCTTGTTTGACGCCCACCCAGACGGATCCCACCAGCGGCTGCACTGCCAAGGACCGTCTCGCTGTACCCGCCGGAAGCTGATGATGATGATGAACGACGATCTCCTTCGGAACTGTTCCTGCATTTATTTTCCCAGGTACTGTACACTGCTATAGACACTTCTGCCTACACCGTGTACCCGATCAGACTCGCCTGTACAAATTGATCGGAGATAACATCGGAGGAGGCTTTGAGGTTGCCAGAGGGGTCTTTAATGGAATGTATAGTATGCGCAGCTTTTTTGACTTGAAAATGTGTAAATTGTTGTAGAGTGTTACGGAAGAAAGTGACTTGGTGAGAGTTGGGGTCATAAAGGTTTACTATTGTGAGAGGCCTGTTGTGTAAGGTACCTTTGATGAATAGGAAATGGCCTTGGGCGTCGTTCAGGACATCTGTTATCTGAATGGGGCAATGTTTTTGTGACAGAACCCACTGTCACTGTGTGTTTTGGAAGGGACTGTGGGCTGGCCTCTTACCCACAGATTATGGCCCAGAAGAGACTGAGAGACTTGGGGACAAGCTGGCATTGAGATAATGTAATGTAATGCTACATCCCTTCTCCCCCCCCCCTTGTTGCTGTGTTTAATTGTGTTGGCTCAGGGCATGTAGACAATGGCCTGGACTGCAGACATCTCTCCGCAGGGGATGTGTATTGAGGGGCTGCCTGCTTACCATAATCCCTTTATGTTTAACTGTAGTCTCTGTTTCAATGTACAAGTGTTCAGTTCCCATTGGTTCTTCCCTGTCCCCTACCCCCCCCTCTATGACAAGGCTAAGGGGAGTGTCCCTAACTGTGTGTAAAAGTGTATGTTTTGTAGTTAATAAACTGTTGATGCTCTGCATGTTTAACCCTCAACACCTGTGTGGCTTGTCTCGTGATTGAGGGGTTAAGGGCTGGTTATGGCGAATCTGCAGGCGGGTGCGTTTGGAGGACAGGAGACACAGGTCTGGCGGATGTGCCCACCTGGGGTATCCGAGATCCGTCACAGTCGTGATATCAGAATAGATACCCCTTTTGATTTAGCCTCAGAATTGGAGGCATGGTACACTGTCGGGAAGTGGCAGTTGTGAAGTTTGGGGATGCTGTCTGTGAACCTATAGGATGAACCTATGCTTCACTCCCTCCCTGCTCCATACCACCAGATTGTTGCGGGTGAAACCCCCACACATCTGAAACTGTGGCAATTCCCCCTGAACTATCGCTGGGCATCAAATTAAATAATGAGCTGCCGTCTCTCTAATCAGACTGCTAGCTCTTACCGGACATAGGAAGGCACACTGGCTATTCTGGTAATCTGCCTCTCCCCTGCCCCTCTTGGCTCTAGTTGTAGTCTTTGTCATGTATTCTGCTATGAAGTCTGCTATATGGTCCTGTGGATGTTCCTGAGTTCTTTAGTTGCAGGTAACAGGGGACTGTTTGTAAGGTTCACTATGATAGATTCACTATATTTACATGCTCCCCTGGTATGACCCAAAATGTGGTGCCCCCGTCGGAAGTCCCACCTGCGGGCTTTCAATGGAAATTCCATGTCTCATACTGTTGTTCTATCATGCTGGGGTGAAACTGCTTATTGATTTTGATTCCACACTATGTAGAATAGGCTTGCACTGCTTGCTCCCTACTGTCCCCCCACTTATTTTATCCCCTCACTATAGATACGTTCATGTCCCCATTGATGTGTGTTCCATCAGGGGGTCACCGTCCCACGTTGACTTATGAGGTCCTACTGGCGGTAAACCCTCCTATACCTCTAACACATCCTTCTGGTTAGGTATTGGTCAACCCCCACACAGCGGTGTCACAGGGTGTTGGCATACCGTGTAGGGTGACCGCGCTGTCCACGCGCTGTACACTTCCGATACTGTAAATTCGGAGGTGATGGGACTTTTCACCACACACCTCATCGGTACGTTTCTAGAGACTACATCTCCTGTCTCCTGACTTTGGTAATTATCAATCACTAACAACACCACTGAGGCAACCTTTCGCAACCCCCTCCTCTTCCTGTCCCTCTACCCCCCTCCCCCGCAAGATGGCAGACAATAATGATCCGCATACCTCGCCTCATGGCATGCCGCAACTTCCACTCCAACTTAAACTTTACTCCATAAACATCCGGGGATTTAACACTCCCGAAAAGAGATCACAATTGCTGTACTCGCTTCAGAAATCTAAAGCACACATAGCTCTCCTGCAAGAGAACCACTTTAGAATGGACAGCATCCCCAAACTTCACAACCGCCACTTTCCGACAGTGTACCACGCCTCCAATTCTGAGGCTAAATCAAAAGGGGTATTTATTCTGATATCACAACATTGCCCCATTCAGATAACAGATGTCCTGAACGACGCCCAAGGCCGTTTCCTATTCATCAAAGGTACCTTACACAACAGGCCTCTCACAATAGCGAACCTCTATGCCCCCAACTCTCACCAAGTCGCTTTCTTCCGTAACACTCTACAACAACTTACACATTTTCAATCAGGCACTCTGATTGTGGGGGGAGATTTCAACGTGGCTCTAAATCCCTCTTTAGATACATCTAATGGGGCCTCTCCCCTGACATACAGAGCCCTTCGGGCGATATAAACTCAACTCAGTGATCTATCCTTGCACGACACATGGCGCACCTTACACCCAAACATAAAAGACTTTACCTTTTTCTCCCCTCCACATAACAAGTATTCCTGGATTGACCATATTTCATCTTCCAGAACGACCTTACCCTCCTCACTACTGCCACAATCGATCCCATGCTCTTGTCAGACCACAACCCAATCTCCATGACTTTGACGCTTCCAGTGACTCGTCATAGAACACATATCTGGCGCCTAGACAACTCTCTCCTAACAGACACGGATATCTCAATTAAGCTACGCGACCACCTTGCTCGCTACTTCACAGAAAACACTACGGAGGACTCCTCCCCTATCACTATCTGGGCCGCCCATAAATGTGTGATCAGGGGTGAACTCATTGCCTTGGCAGCCGATCAATATAAGAACAGAAAGGCACATATCGAGAAGCTAACAGCCCGCATTTGCTCGCTTGAACAAACGCACAAACTATCACTTGCCAAGTCCACCCTTAACGAACTAGTGCGCTCTAGGGAAGCACTCCTAGAAGAATTACACACTACGCTTAAACGAAAATACACCCTAACGCAAAAGCGGTTTTATGAGTTCGGCAATAAGTCTGGGAAATTACTAGCCAGAGCCCTCCAAGTCAAAAAAGCTGCGCATACTATACATTCCATTAAAGACCCCTCTGGCAACCTCAAAGCCTCCTCCGATGTTATCTCCGATCAATTTGTACATTATTTCACCCGACTGTACAACTTACCCCCCCTCTCCCACCCCATGCGACGACAGACCGTACGCAGTTAATCAATGATTTCCTACCACAATACTGCCCATCACCTCTTACCACGACTGAATCGACAGACCTAGACCTTCCGATCTCCATAGAAGAGGCATTGACTGGCTTGAAACAAATGAAACCAGGCAAAAACCCAGGCCCTGATGGCCTTTTGGTCAGCTACTTTAAATCGTTCGCAGATACCCGCATCCCCCAGTTTGTTTGAGCATTCAATGACCTCCCATCCTCTCCCACTGCCAACAGAGATATTCTTGCAGCCCACGTTACACTTATCCCCAAAGCGGACAAGGATCCTACCATAGTGTCCAATTACCACCCGATATCACTTCTTAACGTTGATTTGAAACTTTACGCCAAAATCTTGGCGAATCGTATCCTTCCCCTTCTATCCCGACTGATCTCGCTGGACCAAGTTGGATTCATCCCTGGCAGAGAGGCCAGGGACAACACTATAAAGGCCATCAACATACATCACTGGCTCTCCACATCGTCCACTAAAGGCTTTTTCCTTTCCCTTGATGCGGAGAAGGCGTTCGACAGGGTGGCCTGGGACTATATGTCAGCGACATTGCGGACAATGGGCTTCCCAACCGGCTTAATCCAAATGATACTCTCGCTATACTCCTCCCCCCACGGCAAGAATTAGGGTCAACGGTCACCTGTCGGACACCTTCCCCATATCTAATGGAACCAGTCAGGGCTGTCCCTTGTTCCCCCTCATATTTGTCCTTACCATGGAACCCATGCTCCGCAAATTGAGAGAAAACCCAGATATCAAGTGCATCGAAATTCATAGCAAACAATATAAAATAGCAGCTTATGCGGATGATATTCTGCTTTTTTTCTCCGACCCTATCAACACTATCCCCAACCTTCTTAAAGATTTTTCGCTTTTTACAACTCTGTCGAACCTCCAAATACATTTTTCAAAGTCAAAGGCCCTGAACATCTCACTCCCTTCAACGCTAGTGATGCAATGCCAAACTAACTTCCCCTTCAGCTGGGCACCCCGTGCTATCACATACCTGGGCACCCAGAACCCTACTAAATTGTCTGACCTTTATACCCTAAACTTCCTGCCCATCCTCCAGAACATTCAAGGAGACCTTCGTAGATGGCATACTGGTCCCTTTTCGTGGTTCGGCAGAATCGCTATCCTGAAAATGAATGTTCTCCCCAGACTCCTCTACCTGTTTCAGGCTATCCCTATTAAACACCCCCCTCCTTCTTCGCATTCTATAAAAAGATGTGCAGAACCCTCACCTGGTCCTCTAAAACTCCCAGGCTGAGCTGGGAAAGACTAACACTCCCAAAACTGAACTGGGGACTAGGTCTCCCGGATCTCCAAAAATACCATCTAGCGTCCCATCTAACCAGAATTATAGATTGGCACGTCCATAAAAGCCACAAGGACTGGATTCAACTTGAAAACTCTTTTACAAGGATACCGATCACTCACTTCCCATGGATCAATCACACGTCCATCCCCAAAGACTGTTCTACTCACCCTCTACTGGGACCCACAATGTTGACCTTTAGATCTGCTTGCAAAATTCTCAGACTGACCCCCTCGCCCGGTCCCTTGACACCGCTTGACCACAATCCAGACTTCCCCCCTGGCCTATCCCGACACGACTCAAGAGACAAATCCCCTGATCCCCCGACCAGAGCTCACCAATTCTTCCACAATGGCGAACTATTGCCATACTCGGCAATCCCCTCTAGCTTCCCAGACCATCACATACCCTTCTTTAATTTTTTTCAAATCAGACACTTCCTACTCAGTACCCCACAAGTCGCTCCTTGGTCTTGTGACCTCACACCCTTCAACGAGCTGTGCAACAGTGCTGAACCCCAGAGGCATTTAATTTCAGCTGTGTATGCGCTTCTATTCCAGAATTATGACCCAAAACAAGACAAACTCATACAACGCTGGGAAAATGACCTCAACATTGACCTTCCCAAAGAGGAGTGGGAGCGCATACACACCCACATCCATAAGGGTTCCATCAACTCCTCCACACAAGAAAACAGATATAAAATCTACTCCTGCTGGTACAGGACCCCCGACTGGATTTATAAATTTCAACACTCGGTCTCTCCGCTCTGCTGGCGCTGCAATTCAGTCACAGGCACGTTGCTCCATATTTGGTGGGATTGGCCGCTCATCCAACCATTCTGGACGGACATCCACCGCTTAATTATTCAAATCACAACGTGTACCCTGGATTTCACCCCGGCTCAATACTTACTCCATCACACCTCCCTCCCATTCTCGCGTTACAAAAAATCCCTCACCTTACACCTCATTAATGCGGCCAATCAATGTATACCGATTCACTGGAGGACTCCCAATCCTCCTACAATACCAGAATGGGTCCGCAGAGTAAACAAAATAGCCGACATGGAAAACCTTATACATCAGGCCTCAGATGATCCGGCAAAATACAGGGAAACATGGGCATGTTGGATTCATTACAGAGATTCTACTGGCGCTACTGACCTGACTTCAGACTCCCCACGCACACTCCAAGATGACCCCCTGGTCACTCATTAACTGCATTCCGGATCTCCACTGCCTCTGCCACCCTATTTCCCCCCCACTTCACTCCTTGGACATCGTATAGTCCACTCCAGGACCCCTTCCCACAGTACTATCCTCTAACCCCTGTGCCATCCTGGCCCTGAACGTCCTCTAGGTCTCTAGAAGGACCGACTTATACCATACCACACACCTTCTTTCATACTCTCCCGAGGGGACTCACCTTTACCTCTAACCAAACCGAAGATCTTCAGCACATGACCTTCAAAGCTTCCAGTCCCCCCACCCTCTCACAGTTTTGTTTCCGATAGGGGTGACTGGGTGACGGGATGACATACTTCGGTATGCTCCAACATGCGATGTGGAGCTCTGTTCACATCTCCGGCCACACTTGAGTCTCCAACACAGAGACACAGAGATTAACACAAGATTCCGACTGCCAATGACGCACTGTCTCCCACCTGGCGGTAGAAAAGTTCTAAGATTAATATTCTGAGATAACCTCTAACCCCATTGCTTTCCGTTAATCTCCCAGATTACTACTCCAACATTGTATGCCACTGTCGATGATTCATTATCTGTTATATCTTCCGTGCATATTCTATTCCTCTTCCGTTACCGATTGTTCTTTGTAACCTTTCGTGTATTCGCTGTAATCCTGTAAACTTTACTAAAATTTCTTTGAAAAAAAAAAACTTAGAGGTGAGAGTTCTGTGAGCACAGTGCTGACTAGGAATGGGCAAATGGTTTGGCCCGAGCAGGAGTTTGGGCTGAACATTGGCTGTTCGCCCCGTTTGACGAACACCAAAATTATTGGGTCATTCGACTGTTTGTTCGGCCCATCGAATGACCCAATGCACTGCGCCGCTGCACAATGCATTAGAATCCCTGATTGGCTGAAGCAATGCAAGCTTTGCCCAATCAGGGCACAGAGCACTGTAAAAGCCATGATTGGACAAAGTAACGATAACTCTATCCAATCATGGCTCATTGCTCTTAGTCCTGCCCCACACTATAAAAAGTATTCTTTCAATAGTGGCCATTTATAATGTGATATTGGCATGGAGAGAGATAGAACAGGGCTCTGTTCAGTGCTACTAGAGAGTTAGTGTGCTATTGGGATTCTATTGTCAGTGTGAGTGTATTGACCATTCATCTTTACATTAGTGTGAATCTAGTGATAGTTCAGTCAGTGTGAGTGCAGTGAGTGACCATTCATTTTTACTTTAGCGTCTCTTTAGTGTGAATCTAGTGATAGTTCAGTCAGTGTGAGTGTAGTAACCATTCATTTTTACATTAGTGTTAGTTTATTTTGTCAGGGCAGGTTTACTGCAGTTCAGTTTAAGTGCGTTAATGCATTTGTAGTGTGATATCGGCATGGAGAGAGATAGAACAGGTCTCTGTTCAGAGCTACTAGAGAGTTAGTATGCTATAGTGTGCTATTGGGATTCTATTGTCAGTGTAGAATATCAATTTAGTTTGAATCTAGTGATAGTTCAGTCAGTGTGAGTGTAGTGACCATTAATTTTTACATTAGTGTCAGTTTATTTTGTCAAGGCAGGTTTACTGAAGTATAGTTCAGTGCATTAGTGCACGTTTAATGCCATATATTTCAGTGTGTTACGTGCTGTTTAACCACTTGCCGCCCGCCCTATAGCGGATTGACGTCGGCAAAGTGGTTTTAAAATCCTGACTGGACGTCATATGACGTCCGCCAGGATTCGGTGTTATTGCGCGCCCCCGGGTAATGCCGCTTGTCCCCCGGACACAGCGCATACCCGATCAGGGTAAACAGCCAATTTCATTGGCTGTTTACCATGTGATCGGCTGTGTCAAATCACAGACGGTCACATGTCCAAACAAATCGGAGGCGCGCGCTGCCGGGAGCGCGCGGCGCGCCGATCGGGGATGGCGCGTGTCCCTCGGACATAGCCCATCCTCGATCAGGGTAAACTGCCAATAAAATTGGTTGTTTACCCACGTGATCATCTGTGACCAATCACAGCCGGTCACAAGTATAAACAATGTGGCGGTTTCCAGGGATCTCTCCTTCTCTCTCTCTCACACACCGATTGTGTGAGGAGAGAGAAGGAGAGATCGGTGAGTTTTTGGATTTTCTAATTATAAAAAATACTGTCTGCACTACACGCCCCCCACCCCCCCAATAAAGAGAACCTGTCACAGCCCATCTGGACCTGTCACAGCCCATCTGGACCTGTCACAGCCCACCATCAGTACCGCCATCAGTACCATCTGGATCTGACAGCCTATCTGTCACACAGGCCACCAATGGTACCGCCATCAGTACCGCCATCGGTACCGCCATCAGTACCATCTGGATCTGACAGCCCATCTGTCACAGCCCATCTGTCACACAGGCCACCAACGGTACCACCATCAGTACCGCCATCGGTACCGCCATCAGTACCGCCATCGGTACCATCTGGATCTGTCACAGCCCATCTGTCACAGCCCATCTGTCACAGCCCATCTGTCACACAGGCCACCAACGGTACCGCCATCGGTACTGCCATCGGTACCATCTGGATCTGACAGCCCATCTGTCACACAGGCCACCAATGGTACCGCCATCAGTACCGCCATCAGTACCGCCATTGGTACCATCTGGATCTGACAGCCCATCTGTCACAGCCCATCTGTCACACAGGTAGCTATCAGTACCGCCATCGGTACCGATATCACTACCGCCGCACAGTCCCGCCATAAGTACCATCACACAGGTCATCAGTAACCTGTCATTACCCTCACACAGGCCTGCCATCAGTGAGCTGTCAGTAGCACTACTAGTACCGCCATGTCTCAAAGAATGTACACACCTGAGGAGGCATATAAAATCCTCGCCATGTCGGATGATGAGAGCAACGGGGAGCTCCCATTATCTGATTCTGGTTCAGAATACGAGCCAGTGGAGGGTAGTGGATCGGAGTCCGAGTCAGCGGAGGAAACCACCCCTCCTAAAAGAGTAAGGAGATCAGGACCTAGATCAGAAGACCTGCCTACCACCAGCAGTGCCAGACCCCAGGAAGAGGAGCCGAATACCAGTACTGGAATTACTCATACAGCCCAAAAAAAACGGGCCCAGTCCTACCTTCCTGATGCCCTGGCAAACCCCTTATGGTTGCCTGCCAACTCAGGATCCGCTACAATCCCCCCTTTCACCGTACAGCCAGGTGTGCAGCCCAACACGTCAAATGTTTCCCAATTGGACTATTTTTATTTGTTTTTCCCCGAAGATTTGTTGCAGTACATGGTGGACCAAACAAATCTTTACGCAGAGCAATTTATTGCTGCCAACCCCAATTCGTCCTACGCCCGTATGTTTAATTGGCGACGTCTCACACTAGAGGAATTCAAATTGTTTTTTGGCCTTAGTTTTAATATGGGGCTTACAAAGAAAAGCGAACTGCATGCCTACTGGTCCACCCGCCCCATCCACTACATGCCCATATTTTCTGCTGTCATGTCCAGGACACGGTACGATATGATAATGCGCTTTCTTCATTTTAATGACAATTCACAGTGCCCTCCCCGAGATCACCTCAACCATGACAAATTATATAAGCTTCGCCCCCTAATAAATTATTTTTCCCAACGGATTTCTGAAGTGTTTATCCCCGACAAAAATATTTGTGTAGACAAATCCCTTATCCACTTTACTGGCTGGCTGCAGTTCAAGCAGTACATCCCAAGTAAAAGAGCCAGGTACGGGGTAAAATTTAACAAATTGTGTGATCGAGCCACTGGATACGTGCACAAATTTCATATTTACGAAGGCAAAGATTCCCAGCTCCAGCCCCGTGATTGCCCCACATATATAGGAACCAGTGGTATAATTGTCTGGGACCTTGCATACCCCTTGTTCAAAAAAGGATACCACATATATGTAGATAATTACTACAGCAGCTTGCCCCTTTTCCGTCACCTGTATCGTGATCAAACCCTGGCCTGCGGTACCTTCCGAAAAAATAGGAAGGGGTTCCCACAGAATTTGCTTTCAAAACAGCTACAAAAGGGGGAAATGAGGAATGAGGAGGTGTTGGCCATGAAGTGGCGGGACAAGAAGGATGTTCATATGATGTCTACAATCCACAATGATAACTTGGTGGAGGTTCAGAGAAGACGTGGCCCCGTAGTAAAGCCTGAATGTGTTCATGACTACAATATGTACATGGGGGGGTGGATTTAAATGATCAGATGCTACAACCCTATTTATCAACCCGAAAGTCAAATTATTGGTATAAAAAAGTAGCATTTCATCTCTTTCACATGGCCCTGTTCAATTCATTTGTCTGCTATCAAAAATCATCCGAAAACCAACCCACCTCCTACCTCAAATATTTGGAAGACATTGTCACTGCCCTGATTTACCAGCAAGGGCCCGCCCCAGGAAGCATTCGCTCCGATAGTGTGAGTCGACTGCATGAGCCATATTTGCCCTATAGCATTCCCCCTGCAGAATCCGGAAGAAGATGCCAAAAGAGATGTCGTGTATGCTCAAGAGGAGGAGTTAGAAGAGATACAAGTTATCATTGTCCCGAATGTCCCTCCCAACCTGGCCTGTGTATCAGTGATTGCTTCAAAAATTATCACCGATCTATCAGATACTAGGTCCCCTTATTAGTAACAGACTGCCATTTCCCCCTTTCTAATACCTGTGCCTGCCTGCTACTGACCCTGGCCTGTTTACCCACAATGTCTTTGCCTGCCGTTTTAACACCTTTCTGACTTCCACGTGCACCAACCTCAGCCTGTTTACCGACGATGCCTCTGCCTGCCGTTTTAACCACGTTTCTGACTTCCATGTGTACCGACCTCGGCCTGTTAATCGACCATGTTTTTACCTGCCACTTGGACTGATCTTTGCCCTTCTACTTTAGCACACAGGGTTCTCACATATGTGAGGGGTTCCAGAATAGCGTTCTGAGTACAGAAAATCAGTTTTTGGTTTTCTGTGTTCCCAGAACAGGGTCTGGTTGCCCGGAGGCTTCAAAGAGATTTGGGTGGGAGAAGCCTCTACCCCTGTCCCCCTGGCTCTTAGCTTGACGGTCCTTCCTGCTGCCTGGACCAATACTATGGCTGTGCTGACCATATCGCTGCCTGTAATGACCCAGGACTTTATGGACTATGTTTTTTCTGCTGCCTGGACCAATACTTTGGCTGTGTTGACCATTTCTCTGCCTGCTGCCTCTACTGACTATGGACAGTATTTCTGCCTGGACATCTCTGCCTGCTGCCTGGACCTGTGCTTTGGCTGTGCGGTGTCTCTGCCTGTCTATTCCTGCCTGCTGCCTGGACCGATGCTCTCCTCTGTGGACCACTGCACTACTAAAACCACAGGTAATCTTTTGTTATTTGGTATGTACCTGCTATGTGTTAGAAATATGAAGGGCCTTCAAAAATGTGATCATTAGTCAGAAAATTATATGTGTAATTTTATGCTGCTAGAATGCCTGGAGGTGCTATTTGGATGTTGGGCCTCTGTATATGGCCAGGCTGTGTAAAAGTCTCACACGTGTGGTATTGTTATACTCAGGAGGAGTAGCAGAATGTATTTTGGGGTGTAATTTTTGCTATGTACATGCTATGTGTCGGAAATATTTTATAAATGGACAACTTTGTGTAAAAAAAATGCGTGTTCATTTTTTTCCCACGTTTTCCGAAAACTTCTGGAAAAAAATGAACCGTTCAAAAGGCTCATTATGCCTCATAGATTATACGTTGGGGTGTTAGCTTTCCAAAATAGGGGCATTTTGTGGATGTTTCCATTGTCCTGGTGCTCCAGGGCCTTCAAAATTGAGATAGGTCATCATGAAATTTTATGTGTAATTTTGCTCCTAAAATGCCTGGAGGTGCTATTTGGATGTTGGGCCTCTGTATATGGCCAGGCTGTGTTAAAGTCTCACACATGTGGTATTGTTATACTCAGGAGGAGTAGCAGAATGTATTTTTGAGTGTAGTTGCAAGTATGCATATGCTGTGTTCAAGAAATAACCTATCAATATAATAAGTTTGTGTAAAAAAAAAAAAAAAATCTTAATTTTCCCAAGAATTGTGGGAAAAAATTACAACTTCAAAAAACTCACCATGCATCATACTAAATACCTTGAACTGTCTACTTTCCAAAAAGAGGACATTTTGGGGGTATTTGTACTTTCCTGGATTGTTGTTGTATCAAGAAATGAGATAGGCCTTCAGTACATCAGGTGTGATCAGATGTGATCAATTTTCAGTGATTTGCACCCTAACTTGTAGACTCTATAACTTTCACACAGACTAAATAATATCCACTAATTTGGGTTATTTTTACCAAAGATATGTAGCAGTATAAATTTTGGCCCAAATTTATGAAGAAAAATTACTTCTTTGCAAAATTTTACAATAGAAACAAAAAAGTGGGTTTTTTTCAAAATTTTCGCTCTTTTTCCGCTTATATCGCAAAAAAATTAAAAACCCAGCGGTGATTAAATACCACCAAAAGAAAGCTCTATTTATGAAAAAAAAATGATAAAAATTTTGTTTGGATACAGTGTAGCATGACTAAGTAATTGTCATTCAAAGTGTGAGAGTACTGAAAGCTGAAAATTGGTCTGGGCGGGAAGGTGGTTAACCACTTCAATAACATGCACTTATACAGCTTCCTGCCCAAGCCAATTTTGAGCTTTCAGCGCTGTCGCAATTTGAATGACAATTGCGCGGTCATGCTACACTGTACCCAAACAAATTTTTTATCATTTTGTTACCACAAATAGAGCTCTCTTTCGGTGGTATTTGATCGCCTCTGCGATTTTTATTTTTTGCACAACAAATAAAAAGAGAGAGAAAATGTAAAAAAAAACTATGTTTTTCTTTGTTTCTGTTATTTTTTTTATATAAATAAGTACCTTTTCTACTTCAATAATGGGCACTGATAAGGCGGCACTGAAGGGCACTGATAAGGCGACACTGATGGGCACCGATGAGGTGGCACCAATGAGGTGGCACTGATGAGGTGGCACTGATGGGCACTGATGATGGGCACTGATAGGCGGCACTGATGGGCACTGATATGTGGCACTGGTATGCGGCACTGATGGGCACTCATAGGCGGCACTGATTGGCACTCATAGGCGGCACTGATTGGCACTCATAGGCGGCACTAATGGGCACTTTTAGGCGGCACTGATGGGCACTTATGGGTGGCACTGATAGGTGGCACGGACGGGCACTGATAGGTGGGCACTTATGGGCACAGATGGGCACGGATGGGCACTGATAGGTGGCACTGATGGACACTAGTAGGTGGCACTGATGGACACTAGTAGGTGGCACTGGTGACACTGCTGCCTAGCAATGCCAGCCACCACACATTTGTTTCTTGACATGATCGTGCCAGTCAGTGCCCATGTGTGGGCACTGATTGGCATATTTTTTATATATATATATTTTTTACTACATGTGGATGGCCATGGGGGCCATCCACATGATTGGGGCTTCCCTGGTGGTCCTGGGGGGCTTCCCTGGTGGTCCAGTGTGGGTATCCGAGGGGGGGCTGCGCTGATAAACAATCAGCGCGAACCCCCCCTGTCAGAAGAGCCGCCGATCGGCTCTCCTCTACTCGCGTCTGTCAGACGCGAGTGAGGAAGAGCCGATCAACGGCTCTTCCTGTTTACTTCCTGATCAGCCGTGATTCGACACGGCTGATCACATGGTAAAAAGCCTCCGACGGAGGCTTTTTACCAAGATCAGTGTAGCGGTGGGTCAGACTGACCCACCGCTCCACCGATCGCCGCGATGCGGGCCCCCCGGGCGCGCGGCGGCTGTTATCCCGCAGGACGTCATATGACGTCCAGTGTGGATAACAGAACCACTTCCCGGACGTCAATTTGCTATTGACTGGGCGGGAAGTGGTTAATCACTTACCCACTGGGCACTTATAGCCCATTCCTAACCAGACCAATTTTCAGCTTTCGGTGCTCTCACATTGTGAATGACATTTACCTAGTCATGCAAGACTGTACCCATATGAAATTTGTGTCCCTTTTTCACACAAATAGAGCTTTCTTTTGGTGGTATTTAATAACTGCTGGGGTTTTTATTTTTTTACGCTATAAAAGAAAAAAGACCGAAGATTCTGTAAAAAAAAAGCATTTTTCTTTGTTTCTGTTATAAAATTTTGCAAATTAGTATTTTTTTTTCATACATTTTGGCCAAAATTTATACTGCTACATATCTTTGGTAAAAATAACCAAATTGGTGTAAATTATTTGGTCTGTGTGAAAATTATAGAGTCTACAAGCTATGGTGCCAATCTCTGAAAATTGATCACACCTTAAGTACTGACGGCCTATCTCAATTCTTGAGACCCTAACAAGCTAGGGAAGTACAAATATCCCCCAAATAACCCCTTTTTGGAAAGTAGACATTCCAAAGTAGTGATGAGCCGAACACCCCCGGGTTCGGTTCGCACCAGAACCCGCGAACGGACCGAAAGTTCGTACGAACATTAGAACCCTATTAAATACAATTGATGCGAACGTTCGAATTCTAAAGTGCTAATTATAACAACTATTATGCATGTTATTGTCCTAAAAAGGGTTTGGGAACCCGGGTTGTGCACCAGGGGACATGTATCAATGCAAAAAGAAGTTTTAAAAACGGTCGTTTTTCGGGAGCAGTCATTTTAATGATGCATAAAGTGAAAAAAAAAAAGTCAAATATTCCTTTAAATATCGTACCTGGGGGGTGTCTAAAGTATGCCTGTGAAGTGCCACGTGTTTCCCGTGTTTAGAACTGTCCCTGCACAAAATGACACTTCTAAAGGAAAAAAAAGCCATTTAAAACTGCTTGCGGCTTTAATGTAATGTCTGGTCCCGGTAATATGGATGAAAATCTTTAAGAAAAATGGCATAGCTACCCCATGACCCCCCCCCCCCTACCCCAGCCCATTACCAGCCCCTTTGGGTCTTGTATGGATATTAAGGGGAACCCCGCACATAAAATAAAAAAGGCCCTATATACTCTGAACAGCCGTATACAGGCGGTGCATACAAGACAGGGACAGTAGGTTTGTTCTTATGTAGAATCTGTTTGTAATTTTGAACAGGTACATTGTTTAAGTGTAGCTCCAGCCCAAAAATCTATTTTTAAACTTTTTGGAAAACATAGGTAAGGGTTATCACCCCTGTAACATTTGTTTTGCTGTCTGTGCCCCTGTTCAGAACATTTCACCTCACTTTCCGTCCCAATGACAACTGTTTTTGAAATGTGGTGTTTTTCTTGAAACAAGGATTGCTGATAAAGCATCAGTACAGAGGAGACACCTTTCTCCCATATTTATTCTTACAGGAGAGAATTTTCCTTCCTAGTGGTAGATTTCCTCTCACTTCCTGTTGTCTTCTTGCGTTTGCAAGTAGGAGTCGTTTGTAAGTTGGATGTTTGAAAGTAGGGACCTGCCGTATATACTCTGCAGAAATAGGCCCCTTAGTTGTTGGTGTTGGCACAACACTGTAAGCACTCACAGTTACTCTTGGTTGGTGCTGGAACGCCCTGCTGTCAACTATTATATCAGGAATTTTAATTACATATAGTTGTTGAACAGTGGTAGTAAAAATTGGGCCTTTGATGGTGGTGCTGGTGCCACAACACTGTAAGCCCTGACAGTTACTCTTGGTGGGTGCAGCAATGGGCCCTGCTGTGAATTATTAGATCAAGAATTGTAATTGCATGCCCCTGTTGAACAGGGGCTGAAAAATTGGGCCTTTCGTGGTGGTGGTGGTGTTGCCACAACACTGTAAGCCCTCAGAGTTACTCTTGGTGGGTGCAGGAATGGGCCCTGCTGTGAATTATTAGATCAAGAATTGTAATTACATGCCCCTTTTGAACAGGGGCTGAAAAATTGGGCCTTTCGTGGTGGTGGTGGTGGTGGCATTGCCACAACACTGTAAACCCTCAGAGTTACTCTTGGTGGGTGCAGCAATGGGCCCTGCTGTGAATTATTAGATCAAGAATTGTAATTACATGCCCCTTTTGAACAGGGGCTGAAAAATTGGGCCTTTCGTGGTGGTGGTGGTGGTGGCGTTGCCACAACACTGTAAGCCCTCAGAGTTACTCTTGGTGGGTGCAGCAATGGGCCCTGCTGTGAATTATTAGATCAAGAATTGTAATTACATGCCCCTTTTGAACAGGGGCTGAAAAATTGGGCCTTTCGTGGTGGTGGTGGTGGTGGCGTTGCCACAACACTGTAAGCCCTCAGAGTTACTCTTGGTGGGTGCAGCAATGGGCCCTGCTGTGAATTATTAGATCAAGAATTGTAATTACATGCCCCTTTTGAACAGGGGCTGAAAAATTGGGCCTTTCATGGTGGTGGTGGTGGTGGCGTTGCCACAACACTGTAAGCCCTCAGAGTTACTCTTGGTGGGTGCAGCAATGGGCCCTGCTGTGAATTATTAGATCAAAAATTTTAATTACATGCCCCTTTTGAACAGGGGCTGAAAAATTGGGCCTTTCGTGGTGGTGGTGGTGGTGACGTTGCCACAACACTGTAAGCCCTCAGAGTTACTCTTGGTGGGTGCAGCAATGGGCCCTGCTGTGAATTATTAGATCAAGAATTGTAATTGCATGCCCCTGTTGAACAGGGGCTGAAAAATTGGGCCTTAGGCACTGGTGGCACAACACTACAACCCCTCACAGATACTGTACTTGGAGCAGAGCAATGAGCCCTGTTGCAAAGTATTGCTTCAAAAATTGTAATGACACGCCCCTGTTAAACAGGGGCTGAAAAATTGGGCCTTAGGCACTGGTGCCACAACACTCCAACCCCTCACAGATACTGTACTTGGAGCACAGCAATGAGCCCTATGGCAAATTATTGCTAAAAAAATTGTAATTACACGCCCCTGTAAATCAGGGGCTGAAAAATTGGGCCTTAGCCACTGGTGGCGGCACCCATAAACAAAAATGATCTTCCAAGCTATCATCATCGATCGTATCATTGAGGACTCGGAGGAGGAGGATAGCCAGTCAACATAACAGCACAGGCACTCAGCATCAGCATCAGTCTTGAAGGGATGTGACATGTTAAAATCCATTAGTCTGTTATATCAGCATCAGGTGTGTGGTAGCTTGTGGTGATCCAAGACTGGTTCATCTTGATGAAAGTCAGTCGATCAACCAAATCGGTGGACAGGCGCACCCTGTGATCCGTGACAAATCCTCCAGCAGCACTGAATGTGCGTTCCGAAAGAACGCTGGATGCAGGACAGGCCAGTAGCTCAATTGCATACTGTGCAAGCTCTGGCCAGTGATCCATCCTCAAGACCCAGTAAGCCAGAGGATTTTCGGTGGGGAAGGTGTCCAAGTCTGACCTTGCCCCTAGATATTCCTGCACCATGTTTATCAGACGCTGGCGATGGTTGCTGGAACCGATCATACTTTGGGGCTGCGGACTAAAGAATTGTCTGAACGCATCGGTCAGACGGCCACCTTCCCCACCGCTCCTTCTTTGACTGGCCGAAGCCTCAGCAACTCGTTGTCCAGGACAAGGAGTTTGTAACCTCCCAGTCTCTGGGAACGCGTTGCACAGACCTTTCTGCAAGGCCTCCCGGAGTTGTCTCATCCTCTGCTCCCTCTGCGACGGTAACATAAGGTCCGCAACCTTACCCTTGTACCGTGGATCAAGGAGAGTGGCCAGCCAGTAATGGTCCCTCTCCTTGATCTGAAGAATACGAGGATCCTTCCGCAGACTTTGCAGGATCAGGGAGGCCATGCAGCGTAGGTTTGCTGAGGCATTCGCTCCGGAGTCCTCTGGGTCACTAAGGACGACATGATCCGCAGCCACCTCCTCCCAGCCACGTACAAGTCCACTGGTTTCTTGGGACTGTAAATCATCCCTAAAAGACTGCTGCTGATGATGCTGAGTGCCAGCCTCCACCTCCATGCTGACACAATCCTCCTCCTCCTCCTCCTCCTCCTCCTCTTCCTGTGCGATGGGTGGGACAGAAGGAACACTGTCTGGGTAAAGGGGGCCTTGAGAGGCAAGGAAGTCCTCCTCTTCCTGCCTCTGTTCTGCCTCAAGTGCCCTGTCCATTATTCCATGCAGCGTGTGCTCCAACAGGTGGACAAGAGGTACAGTGTCACTGATGCATGCACTGTCACTGCTCACCATCCTCGTGGCCTCCTCAAATGGTGCCAGGACAGTGCATGCATCCCTGATCATGCCCCACTGGCGTGGAGAAAAAAAACCAAGCTCCCCTGACCCTGTCCTGGTGCCGTAGTCGCACAGGTACTCATTGATGGCCCTCTGCTGCGTGTGCAGCCGCTGCAGCATGGCCAACGTTGAGTTCCACCTGGTGGGCATGTCACATATAAGGCGGTTCTTGGGCAGGTTCAACTCCTTTTGCAGCTCAGCCAGGCGAGCACTGGCATTATAAGATCTGCGGAAATGCACACAGACTTTCCTGGCCTGCCTCAGGACATCCTGTAAGCCCGGGTACCTGCCCAAGAACCGCTGCACCACCAGGTTAAGGACGTGAGCCACACAGGGCACATGGGTCAGTTGTCCCTGTCGGAGGGCGGAGAGGAGGTTGGTGCCATTGTCGCAAACCACCATTCCTGGCTTAAGCTGGCGTGGCGTCAACCACCTCTCGGCCTGGCCCTGCAGAGCAGACAGGACCTCTGCCCCAGTGTGGCTTCTGTCCCCCAAACACACCAGCGCAAGCACGGCATGGCATCTTTTTGCCTGCGTACTTGCGTAGCCCCTTGAACGCCTACGGAGCACCGCTGGTTCCGAGGACAAACCACAGGAAGAGGCCATGGAGGAAGAAGAAGAGGAGGGGGTGGAGGAGAGAGGTGTGTCACAACCAGTAGTAGCATTTTGGAGGCGTGGCGGTGGAACAACCTCCAACACTACTGCACCTTGTCCTGCATCCTTCCCAGCTGCCAAAAGAGTGACCCAATGGGCCGTGAAAGAAAGGTAACGTCCCTGTCCATGCTTGCTGGACCATGAGTCAGCGGTAATATGCACCTTACCGCTGACCGCCCTGTCCAGCGAGGCCAAGACATTGCCTTCCACATGCCGGTAGAGAGCCGGAATAGCCTTCC
Organism: Rana muscosa; assembly: GCA_029206835.1. NCBI lineage: Eukaryota > Metazoa > Chordata > Amphibia > Anura > Ranidae > Rana > Rana muscosa. Next base: position 165,740,409 of record CM055125.1, on the reverse strand, counting down.
GTGAGAAAAAGTGGCGTTTGGGAACCTGCCACTGAGGAACCGCACATTGCACAAACTCACGGAAGGGGGCCGAGTCTACCAACTGAAAAGGCAGCAGTTGAAGCGCTAGCAATTTAGCCAAGCTAGCATTCAACCGCTGGGCATGTGGATGGCTGGGAGTGAACTTCTTTCGACGGTCCAGCAGCTGGGGCAGGGAAATTTGCCTGCTAGAATCGGACGTCGGTGTACTGCTAGCAGAGTGGCCGCAAGTACTTGGCTGTGACACACCTAATTCTACACCTTCATTCCTCTCAGTGCATGTTTCAGAGAGGACTGAAGTTATAGTGGGGTTGGAGATCCCAGCTGATGCGGTGCAAGGAGAGGTCCGCTTTGTTCTTTGGTGTGGGTCTTTGAGGTAGGCTTGCCAACGAGCTGCATGGCAGGTCAACATATGTCTGGTCAGGCATGTGGTACCCAAGCGGCTGATGTTTTGGCCACGCGATATACGCTTGAGACATATGTTGCAAACAGCAGCTGTGCGATCTGATGCACTAGCCTCAAAAAAGGCCCACACCAAAGAACTTTTTGAATGACGGGCAGAGGCAGCGCCCTGCACAGGCGGAGCTCTGCGGTGTGATTCCGTCGGTGTACTGCCCTTACGCTGGCCACCAAAGGGCATCCTGCCTCGTTGGAGATGTGCCTCCTCCTCATCCTCCTCCTCCTCCTCCTCTCTCCTATTAGGCACCCACGTGGAGTCAGTGACCTCATCATCCCCTCCCTCCTCATCACTGGAGCCAATCTGGCAGTATGCTGCAGCTGCTGGAACATGACTGCCAGATTGGTGTCCTTCTTGAGCATCCCCTCTGTCTGCTCTCACGCTACTGCCTTCCTGTAGCTGGGTTTCATCATCAGACCCTTCGAAACGCTGGGCATCCTCCTGGAGCATGTACCCAACACTGTGCTCAAACAGTTCGGGGGACTCCTCAGGAGGAGGACATGGTGGGTCTAGGGAAGGAGTGACTGATGATGAGTCTGACATTGATACCAGGGAAGAGGACGCTTTGGCAGCTGCTTTTCCAGTACCCTGAGCCTGGGTGAGAGAGGATGAGGAGGAGGAGGAGGGCTTGGTCATCCACTCTACTAAGTCTTCGGCATGATGTGGCTCAACATGTCCAGCTGCCGAAAAGAAGGACAAGCGTGTCCCATGGCCATGTGCTGATGACAATGCACCGCGTCCACGACCAGCACTGTTGCCCCCAGACACAGAGCCTGCTTGCCCTCTTTTATTGCCTCCTGACTGTCTGCCTCTCCTTGTTTGCCTTCCAGACATTCTAATAGATGGCCTGCAGGGAGATGGGAAAATAGCAATAAGGGCTACCTTCAGGTGTCCTTCTCTGTCCCTTTACTTAAGGATTTCTAAATATGGTTGAGGATGATTGCTTTTGCACAGAATAGCACAACGACAATTTCCCTGACTGTCCAAAAAAACAAGGATTTCAAAGATGGTTGATGAGGAATGCTTTAGCACACTATAGCACAAGGAGAATTTCCCTCACTGTCCTTCCCTGTCCCTAGAAACAAGGATTATCACAGTGAAAGAAACTGACACTCTTCCTACCTATAGTTTTCTGTCCCTAGAAAAAATGTTTTTTAAAAGCACACTATAGCACAAGGAGAATTTCCCCCACTTTCCTTCTTTGTCCCTAGAAACAAGGATTATCACAGTGAAAGAAACTGACACTCTTCCTACCTATAGTTTTCTGTCCCTAGAAAAATAGGATTTTTATAACAGCTTACCTGTAAAATCCTTTTCTTGGAGTACATCACGGGACACAGAGCGACATAGTCATTACTAATGGGTTATATAGATACCGTCAGGTGCTGGCACTGGCAACTTCCAAAACCGGAAGTACCCTCCCCTATATAAGCCCCTCCCATCCGGGAGCACCTCAGTTTTGTAGCAAAGCAATAAGTGTCCCCAAAGAGGGGCGGGAGCTCTGTGTCCCGTGATGTACTCCAAGAAAAGGATTTTACAGGTAAGCTGTTATAAAAATCCTATTTTCTTTCTCGTACATCACGGGACACAGAGCGACATAGTCATTACTAATGGGATGTCCTAAAGCAATGCCCAATGAGGGGGGGGATACACCATATATAAGCTGAGCGCTATCAGACATGAGGATCTTTTGCAGCCTGCAATTAGGGATGAGCTTCGAGTTCGAGTCGAACTCATGTTCGACTCGAACATTGCCTGTTCGCCCGTTCGCCGAACAGCGAACAAATTGGGGTGTTCGCGGCAAATTCGAAAAATCTATGGGAGAAATCTAAAGTGCTAATTATAAAGGCTTATATGCAAGTTATTGTCCTAAAAAGTGTTTGGGGACCCGGGTCCTGCCCCAGGGGACATGTATCAATGCAAAAAGACGTTTTAAAAACGGCCGTTTTTTCGGGAGCAGTGATTTTAATAATGCTTAAAATGAAAAAATAAAAGTGAAATATTCCTTTAAATTTCGTACCTGGGGGGTGTGTATGATATGCATGTAAAGTGGCGCATGTTTCCCGTGCTTAGAACTGTCCCTGCAAAAAGTGTCATTTTTGAAAGAAAAAAATGCATTTAAAACTGACTCGCGGCTATTAATGAATTGTCGGCTCCCGGCAATACATACAAAAGTCATTGAGAAAAAAAAAGCGTGGGGGTTCCCCAGAATTCAATTACCAGGCCCTTCAGGTCTGGAATGGATATTAAGGGGAACCCCGCCGCAAATAAAAAAAAAATTGACGTGGGGTTCCCCCAAATATCCATTCCAGGCCCTTCAGATCTGGCATGGATTTTAAGGGGAACTCCACCCCAAATTAAAAAAAAAATGGCGTGGAGTCCCCCTAAAAATCCATACCAGACCCCTTATCCGAGCACGCAACCTGGCCGGCCGCAGGGGAAAAGGGGGGGACGAGAGAGCGGCCCCCCCTCCCTCCTGAACCGTACCAAGCCACATGCCCTCAACATGGGGAGGATGTCCCCATGTTGATGGGGACAAGGGCCTCATCCCCACAACCCTTGCCCGGTGGTTGTGGGGGTCTGCGGGCGGGGGGCTTATCGGAATCTGGAAGACCCCTTTAACAAAGAGGACCCCCAGATCCCGGCCCCCCCCCTATGTGAATTGGTAAGGGGTACATTGTACCCCTACCATTTCACGAAGAAAGCGTAAAAAAATGTTTAAAAAAACACACAAACACCTTGAAAAAGTCCTTTATTTAAAAAAAAAAAAAAAAAAACATTCCAGCGGTGAAATCCAGTGTCCCGCGGCGATCCCGATGTCCAGCGCTGTCCTTCATTGGTTGTGCCTGAGCGGACCTGATGGGGAACTCCCTCTCAGTATTTTAAATGTATAGACCCGCCCCTTCTAAAGTTCCCCATCAGGTCCGCTCAGCGGACGAGATGCGGAACATGAGAAGGGGCGGGTCTATACATGTATTACCAAAGTGAGAGCAGTTCCCCATCAGGTCCGCCTCCTCGGTATGTCGGACCCGCCTACGTCATTGGCTTGAGCGGGGAACTTCCTTCACTATGTAAATTTAAATTACACAGTGAAGGAAGTTCCCCGCTCAAGCCAATGACGTAGGCGGGTCCGACATACCGAGGGGGCGGACCTGATGGGGAACTGCTCTCACTTTGGTAATACATGTATAGACCCGCCCCTTCTCATGTTCCGCATCTCGTCCGCTGAGCGGACCTGATGGGGAACTTTAGAAGGGGCGGGTCTATACATTTAAAATACTGAGAGGGAGTTCCCCATCAGGTCCGCTCAGGCACAACCAATGAAGGACAGCGCTGGACATCGGGATCGCCGCGGGACACTGGATTTCACCGCTGGAATGTTTTGTTTTTGTTTTTTTAAATAAAGGACTTTTTCAAGGTGTTTGTGTGTTTTTTTAAACATTTTTTTACGCTTTCTTCGTGAAATGGTAGGGGTACAATGTACCCCTTACCAATTCACATAGGGGGGGGGGCGGGATCTGGGGGTCCTCTTTGTTAAAGGGGTCTTCCAGATTCCGATAAGCCCCCCGCCTGCAGACCCCCACAACCACCGGGCAAGGGTTGTGGGGATGAGGCCCTTGTCCCCATCAACATGGGGACATCCTCCCCATGTTGAGGGCATGTGGCCTGGTACGGTTCAGGAGGGAGGGGGGGCCGCTCTCTCGTCCCCCCCTTTTCCCCTGCGGCCGGCCAGGTTGCGTGCTCGGATAAGGGGTCTGGTATGGATTTTTAGGGGGACTCCACGCCATTTTTTTTTTAATTTGGGGTGGAGTTCCCCTTAAAATCCATGCCAGATCTGAAGGGCCTGGAATGGATATTTGGGGGAACCCCACGTCAATTTTTTTTTTATTTGCGGCGGGGTTCCCCTTAATATCCATTCCAGACCTGAAGGGCCTGGTAATTGAATTCTGGGGAACCCCCACGCTTTTTTTTTTTTTTTTCTCAATGACTTTTGTATGTATTGCCGGGAGCCGACAATTCATTAATAGCCGCGAGTCAGTTTTAAATGCATTTTTTTCTTTCAAAAATGACATTTTTTGCAGGGACAGTTCTAAGCACGGGAAACATGCGCCACTTCACATGCATATCATACACACCCCCCAGGTACGAAATTTAAAGGAATATTTCACTTTTATTTTTTCATTTTAAGCATTATTAAAATCACTGCTCCCGAAAAAACGGCCGTTTTTAAAACTTCTTTTTGCATTGATACATGTCCCCTGGGACAGGACCCGGGTCCCCAAACACTTTTTAGGACAATAACTTGCATATTAGCCTTTATAATTAACACTTTAGATTTCGAACGTTCGAGTCCATTGTATTTAATAGGGTTCTAAAGTTTACACGAACATTTTGTCTGTTCGCAGGTTCTGGTGCGAACCGAACAGGGGGGTGTTCGGCTCATCCCTGCCTGCAATACACTGCGCCCAAAGGCGACATCCTCCTGACTTCTAACGTCCACCTGGTAGAACCTAGTAAACGTGTGAACTGAAGACCATGTTGCGGCCTTACAGATTTGAGCCAGGGAGGCCTGGTGATGCACTGCCCATGAAGTTCCAACTGCTCTCGTGGAGTGCGCTCTAACTTTGAACGGAGGCGGTCTCCTTCTCAAGCCATAGGCTTGTATTATGACCTGTCGAATCCACTTGGCTAAAGTAGATTTTGACGCTGCCTGACCCTTTCTGGGGCCTTGCAGAATAAACAAAGTATCCGTTCTGCGAATCTGAGCAGTGGCTTTTAGATAAGCTTTAACTGCTCTTACTACATCCAAAGAATGCAATAACTTTTCCTCTACCGAAGTAGGTTTGGGGAAAAAAGAAGGAAGAACCACATCTTGGTTCAAATGAAACCTCGGTACCACCCTAGGAAGAAAGGCTGGATGAGGACGTAATACTACTCTATCCTTATGGATAACCAGATATGGCTCCTTACAGGACATAGCTGCTAATTCCGACACTCTTTTAGCCGAACAAATGGCTACTAGAAAAATCAATTTCCTGGTGAGAAGCACCAAAGAAATATGCTGTAATGGTTCAAATGGTTGTTTCTGTAGAACCGACAGAACCAAGTTTAGATCCCATGGACATATGGGAATATTAACCGGAGGACTAATACGCATCACTCCTTGTATAAAGGCTTTGACTAGTGAATGCGAAGCCAAGGGCCTTTGAAAAAATATTGACAAGGCCGAAATCTGACCCTTGATAGTACTCAAGGCAAGCTTCCTATCTACAGCCCATTGTAGGAAGTCCAGAATCCTACCTATTACGTACTTATGTGGATGCCATTTCTTGGCCTCACACCACGCGATGTACGCCTTCCAGATTCTATATTAGATCTGCCTGGATACCGGCTTCCTGGCATTGATCATAGTAGATACCACAGGATTAGAGAGCCCTCTCTTTTTTAGAATGTGGGCTTCCATAACCAGGCCGTCAAACCTAGGGCTGGTAAGGAAGGGTGGTATATCGGTCCTTGCGAAAGCAGGTCCGGACGACGTGGGAGAGTCCAAGGACTCCCCACTGAAATTTTACAATCTCCGCGTACCACACTCTTCGGGGCCACGCTGGAGCCACCGGAATCACTGGTTTCTTTTCTACCCTGATTCTGCGGAGTAATCGAGGTAACCATTGTGGCGGTGTGAATGCATATATCAGCTTGAACTGATCCCAAGGGAACACTAGGGCATCCGAGCCGCAAGCTAGGGGATCCCTTGTCCGAGAGACAAACCTGTCCCCCTTTGCGTTGAATCTGGATGCTAGAAGATCTACATCCGATGTTCCCCACCGCTGACATATTGTCCAGAAAACCTCGGGGTGAAGGGACCCTTCCTCTGGGCCTAATTGCTGGCGACTTAGAAAGTCCGCCTTCCAATTCTCCACTCCTGGAATGAATACCGCAGATATGGCTGGGACATATTTTTCTGCCCATTTCAGGATGTAATTTACTTCCCTCTGGGCTGCACGACTCCTGGTGCCCCCCTGATGATTGAATTCTGACAGGGGACCCTTGGAGTTTGGATGTCCATGCTACTAGGGCATACCGGGCTGCTTGTATCTCTAAGAGATTGATGGGCAGGGCCTTTTCTGCATCCGACCATCTGCCCTGGAGAGACTATTGCTCCAGTACTGCTCCCCAGCCTATAAGGCTGGCATCTGTAGTGACCACCTTCCAAGAAATCAGACTGAAGGATTTCCCTTTTTCCAGATTCTGGGGAACCAACCACTAACGGAGGCTCTTGCGAACGGAAGGGGACAAGGACATTGTAAGTCTAGGGCCTGAACTTTTTTGTTCCAGGCTGACAGTATGACCCCCTGCAAATTCCTTGAATGGAATTGACCGTAGGGTACTGCTTCGAATGATGCCACTATTTTTCCCAGCAGCCTTATGCACAGGCGTATGGACGGCTGTCTTTTTTGTACCCACTAAGTGGATCAAATCTTTCAAAGACAAGACCTTTCCTCAAGGCAAGAATATTTTTCTCTGGCCTGAATCCAACCTTAGCCCCAAGTATTCCAGACTTTTGACTGTTTTTTAGGGGTGACTTGTCTCGGTTGATAATCCAACCGTGAGATTCCAGATACTTGATTGTCTTGTGAACGACCACGTCTAGTTTTTTCACTAAGTGGTCTATCAGCAACAAGTCATCTAGATATGCCATTATCATTACACCTTGTGTTCTTAGATTGGCCAATAAAGGGCCAGAATTTTTGTAAACACTCGTGGTGCTGTGGCCGAACCGAAGGGTAAGGCTCTGAACTGAAAATGGCGCCCTTCTACTGCAAAGCGTAGAAATTTTTGGTGGACTGGAAAGATGGGAATGCGCAAATAAGCATCTTTGATGTCGATCGCGGCTAACCAATCCTCCCCTTGTAGGGCAGTGGCCACCGATCGGATTGACTCCATTGGAAAGTCCTGATATACAGGAATTTGTATAGCCCTTTTAGAATTAATATGGGCCTCCCGTCCGCGTTTGCTTCGGGACTGTAAAGAGGTTTGAGTAAAACCCGAACCCTCATTCTTCCAGGGGAACCTCCATAATTACTCCTTGGAGCAATAGTTGTTCTAGTGCCAACAGGAGGGACTCTCTCTTCTGGGGATCCCTTGGCACGTTTGACCTCAAAAATGGGAAGGAGGAGAGTCTTTTAACTCCAAACTGTATCCCAAACATACTGCGGAGAGCACCTATCTGTCTTGATCGTGTCCCGCCAGGTCTCTTGCGAACAACTGGAGTCCTCCCCCCACCCGACTGAGTGGGGGCTTAACTTTGGGGGAGGTTTTGTACCTCCGCTGACCCAGGGTTTCTCATTACCCTGCTATTGTCCCTGTTTTTCACCCCCGGGAATTGACCGAGGAGGCCGTCGGAACTGTTACACAGCCGATGCCCCAGGGACTGGAGAAGCAGGCCTCTTAAAGAGGGACCTCTAACTCTGTTTTTAACCGGCAAGAGCGTATTTTTACCGCTGGAAATTTTCTGGATATATTTGTCCAGGTTTTCCCTGAATAAGCGTTCACCATGAAATGGGACGCTAACCAGCCATTCTTTACAGGGAGCTTCAGCAGACCAGTTTTTTGAGCCATAGAAGCCTACGCATATGTACTATAGACAGCGTAAGGCGGGAGGCCTGATGGACTGAATCCTTTATGGCGTCAACCGCAAAGCTTAAGGCTCTAGGTAGATCAGCTAGGGCAAAGCCTGCTGATCTGTCAAGTCCCTCAAGACCTGTTTCAACTGATCCTTCACTGCTTAGCAGACCCCAATAGCTGCTACTGCTGGTTGTGTCACCAAGCTTGCTGTAGAAAGAAGCAGATTTTCATAAGGACTCCAATCTTTTATCTATTGGGTTCTTGAACATTTGGACATTATCCACTGGACATGTCAGTGATTTATACATACAAGAGATGGCTGCGTCCACTGTAGGGACCTTCCATTTTTTTTTTTTTTTTTTTGATGAACTTATCCTCCATGGGATAGACCACCGGAAATCTCTTGGGGGAATAAATATTTTCTCAGGATGTTCCCAATCCTGGTAAATGAGCCCTTTCAGTAAAGGGTGAAGTGGAAAAGAACAGACAGTCTGGGGCTTCTAGCGACCCCAACGAGGATACAGTAGTGGTTGATGGTTCCGCAAGGTGCATTTTTAAATGCTGATCGGACCATGTTAGTCAGAGACTGAACCCATAATCTTTCAGCTTGAGCTGCTGAGAAAAGGTTCCCCCACTGTTGATTCCTCTATAACAGAATCAACCTCATCCTGATCCCCTTCAGGCAGGTCGATCCCTGTATGGGACTGTTGCTCTGCTAACAGGCACTCTGAAGGAGGAGACGGAGATCGGGCGTGCTTTCCCTGACAGGGAGGCAGCGATAAATGTTGACAATCTCTCTCTAATCCTCCCAGAGCTGAGGAAAAAACCTCCTCTGTTACATACACAGGAGCAGGTGAACTGAGGACAGCCACAGTACCAAGTACCCCTGCGGGGTCTCTACGGTCACTTACCTCTGAACTTCAGGGGAGACTGGTGCAGCAGAAGTATGCCCAAGATCCTCCGAGCCCGATGAGACCCCCTTCGCTTCCTGGAAGATTCAGTTCCGGAGCTTCTGGACGGCATATTCCTAAGCCTAAAGCTGAGGTATTCCAGCCGTAATACACCACTTTTACTGAGAATAGTCTAGCACAATTGCTGCTATATCACAGTTGGTGTCTACTAATGTGCCTTTCTAGGGGATGCCTGTATCAACCGCTTGCTGTATGCCCTTTTTTAAATGTTGCCAGCTCTGTCTCTGTACTTCATAGCCAGCTCACCACACAAAACTGTGGTTTTTACATGCTGGGACGCCCGCACATGCGCAGAAGCGCTGCGGCGCACACAGAGCGTCATCCCCCAGGCTCCGCCCCCTTTCCTGGCTCACCTCTATATAAAGAGGCGCGTGCACGCGCACGCGCGCGGCCACGTGCGCCTTCGGCGCTAATGTTGAAAAATGGAGACTAGGGACAAGAGCCCCTCTTTGCCGCAGGCCGGGGGATGGACGAGCATTGCAACATGGCAGAGGAAGCAGTTTCCCATAAGAGAACTCACCATCTGCCTGGACTTGCTCTGCTGAGAAGAAACTAGTCCACATGACAAGAAAACATTCCACAGCGGCCTCTAGTGGACAAACACAGGTACCGCAGTCTAATATCTTAAATATATATAAAAAATATATATATTTTTTTTTTTTCTTGACCACCATTAAAAATTATTACATTTTTTTAGTAGTTACAGGCATGCACAGAATTTTGCGGGAATACCATTAGGTAACAGACAGAAAGACAAATTAGGCTTGGGGGTCCCCCAATAGAACCAAGTTCCTGGGGGCCCCCACTTACCTGTTCCCCGCCGCAGGACTTTGTTTGGTCCACAAAAGCCCAAACTTCACCTATCACGGCAGGCATTGTAATCAAACCTTCAGGGACCGGGTTCCCAAGGATTCCACTCCCCTGGACCTGTATAGCACCCTGCACAGAAAACTTGGTCGTGGGTATGACCAGAGCTCTGGATCCCAGGGTCCAGCTCTCCTAAGAGAAGCATTACAGGCAAAACCTTGCTCTTCTCTGCAAGGTCCGGGTACCGACCGTTTAGCTATGAAGCTTTTTTGGTCGGATCCGGAATAGCTTACTGAGGCCCAAAAGAACCTGTACGCAAGCTCAGTGAAAAACACATGTTTCTTCTTGGCCAACACCTTAGACACTGGCAAAAAACTGAGGTGCTCCCGGATGGGAGGGGCTTATATAGGGGAGGGTACTTCCGGTTTTGGAAGTTGCCAGTGCCAGCACCTGACGGTATCTATATAACCCATTAGTAATGACTATGTCGCTCTGTGTCCCGTGATGTACGAGAAAGAAAAATGTTTTTTTAAAGCACACTATAGCACAAGGAGAATTTTCCTCACTTTCCTTCCCTGTCCCTAGAAACAAGGATTATCACAGTGAAAGAAACTGACACTCTTCCTACCTATAGTTTTCTGTCCCTAGAAAAAATGTTTTTTTAAAGCACACTATAGCACAAGGAGAATTTCCCTCACTTTCCTTCTTTGTCCCTAGAAACAAGGATTATCACAGTGAAAGAAACTGACACCCTTCCTACCTATAGTTTTCTGTCCCTAGAAAAAATGTTTTTTTAAAGCACACGGAGAATTCCCTCACTGTCCTTCCCTGTCCCTAGAAACAAGGATTCGCACAGTAAAACACACTGACACTCTCCCTACCTATAGTTTTCTGTCCCTAGAAAAAATGTTTTTTTAAAGCACACTATAGCACAAGGAAAAATCCCTCACTGTCCTTCCCTGTCCCTAGAAACAAGGATTCGCACAGTAAAACACACTGACACTCTCCCTACCTATAGTTTTCTGTCCCTAGAAAAAATGTTTTTTTAAAGCACACTATAGCACAAGGAGAAATCCCTCACTGTCCTTCCCTGTCCCTAGAAACAAGGATTCGCACAGTAAAACACACTGACACTCTCCCTACCTATAGTTTTCTGTCCCTAGAAAAAATGTTTTTTTAAAGCACACTATAGCACAAGGAGAAATCCCTCACTGTCCTTCCCTGTCCCTAGAAACAAGGATTCGCACAGTAAAACACACTGACACTCTCCCTACCTATAGTTTTCTGTCCCTAGAAAAAATGTTTTTTTAAAGCACACTATAGCACAAGGAGAATTTCCCTCACTTTCCTTCCCTGTCCCTAGAAACAAGGATTATCACAGTGAAAGAAACTGACACTCTTCCTACCTATAGTTTTCTGTCCCTAGAAAAAATGTTTTTTTAAAGCACACTATAGCACAAGGAGAATTTCCCTCACTTTCCTTCTTTGTCCCTAGAAACAAGGATTATCACAGTGAAAGAAACTGACACCCTTCCTACCTATAGTTTTCTGTCCCTAGAAAAAATGTTTTTTTAAAGCACACGGAGAATTCCCTCACTGTCCTTCCCTGTCCCTAGAAACAAGGATTCGCACAGTAAAACACACTGACACTCTCCCTACCTATAGTTTTCTGTCCCTAGAAAAAATGTTTTTTTAAAGCACACTATAGCACAAGGAGAAATCCCTCACTGTCCTTCCCTGTCCCTAGAAACAAGGATTCGCACAGTAAAACACACTGACACTCTCCCTACCTATAGTTTTCTGTCCCTAGAAAAAATGTTTTTTTAAAGCACACTATAGCACAAGGAGAAATCCCTCACTGTCCTTCCCTGTCCCTAGAAACAAGGATTCGCACAGTAAAACACACTGACACTCTCCCTACCTATAGTTTTCTGTCCCTAGAAAAAATGTTTTTTTAAAGCACACTATAGCACAAGGAGAATTTCCCTCACTTTCCTTCCCTGTCCCTAGAAACAAGGATTATCACAGTGAAAGAAACTGACACTCTTCCTACCTATAGTTTTCTGTCCCTAGAAAAAATGTTTTTTTAAAGCACACTATAGCACAAGGAGAATTTCCCTCACTTTCCTTCTTTGTCCCTAGAAACAAGGATTATCACAGTGAAAGAAACTGACACTCTTCCTACCTATAGTTTTCTGTCCCTAGAAAAAATGTTTTTTTAAAGCACACTATAGCACAACGAGAATTTTCCTCACTTTCCTTCCCTGTCCCTAGAAACAAGGATTATCACAGTGAAAGAAACTGACACTCTTCCTACCTATAGTTTTCTGTCCCTAGAAAAAATGTTTTTTTAAAGCACACTATAGCACAAGGAGAATTTCCCTCACTTTCCTTCTTTGTCCCTAGAAACAAGGATTATCACAGTGAAAGAAACTGACACTCTTCCTACCTATAGTTTTCTGTCCCTAGAAAAAATGTTTTTTTAAAGCACACTATAGCACAAGGAGAATTCCCTCACTGTCCTTCCCTGTCCCTAGAAACAAGGATTCGCACAGTAAAACACACTGACACTCTCCCTACCTATAGTTTTCTGTCCCTAGAAAAAATGTTTTTTTAAAGCACACTATAGCACAAGGAGAATTCCCTCACTGTCCTTCCCTGTCCCTAGAAACAAGGATTCGCACAGTAAAACACACTGACACTCTCCCTACCTATAGTTTTCTGTCCCTAGAAAAAATGTTTTTTTAAAGCACACTATAGCACAAGGAGAATTCCCTCACTGTCCTTCCCTGTCCCTAGAAACAAGGATTCACACAGTAAAACACACTGACACTCTCCCTACCTATCCTTCTCTTTCCCTAAACTAAAGGAATCCAGGTTAAGCAAGAAAAAATACATGTCACTGTCCCTGCCTATGCTTCTCTTTCCCTGCTCCGGAACACACTACACTAGGCCGCCGTGCTGGCGGCCTTTTATAGTGTGGGGCGTGTACTAAACACCCTCAGCAATAATTGGCCACAGGCATCCTGCCTGTGGCCAATCATTGCTCTCCTCGCTGCCGGCGTTGTGATTGGCCAAGCATGCGGGGGTCACAGTGCATGCTTGGCCAATCACAGCGCCTGGATGACACTGCGATGGCGTAGTGCATTGTGGGCCGTTCGCGTCACTTGAATTTGGCGCGAACGGCCCAAATCGTTCGATCTTCGTCGAACGATCGAACAGCCGATGTTCGAGTCGAACGTATGTTCGACTCGAACACGAAGCTCATCCCTATTCCAAAGTATTTAGTAAGAGGCATGGTGAGTTTTTTGAAGTTGTAATTTTTTCCAACAATTCTTTGCAAAATCAAGATTTTTTTCCCCTTTTGTTTTCACAAAATTGTCATATTAACACACACAGCATATGCATATGCATACCACAAATTACACCCCAAAACACATTCTACTACTCCTCCGGACTATGGGAAACCCACATGTGTGAGACTTTTAGACAGCCTGGCCACATACAGAGGCCCAACATTCAGGGAGCACCATCAGGTGTTCTAGGAGCATAAATTACACATATCCTTTTTTGACTACCTCTTGCACTTTAAAAGGCCCTGGAGCATCAGGACAATGGAAACGCCCCAAAAATTACCCCATTTGGGAAAGAAAACACCCCAACTTATGATCTATGTGGTATAATGAGTCTTTTGAACATGTCATTTTTTTCTACAAGTTCTTGGAAAATGTGAAAGAAAATGAAAACACATTTTTTTTTACACAAAGTTGCCCATTTATACAATATTTCTCACACATAGCATGTACATACCAAAAATTACACCCCAAAATAGATTCTCCTACTCTTCTTGAGTACGGCAATACCACATATAGAAGACTTTTCCACAGCCTGGCCACATACAGAGGCCCAACATGCAGGGAACACCATCAGGTGTTATAGGAGCATAAATTTCAAATCTAATTTGACTACCTATTACACTTTTGTGAGACACTGATGGGCACTGTAGTGGCACTGATGGGCACTGTAGTGGCATGGATGTGCCATGGATGAGAACTGATGTGGCATGGATGAGGCATGGATGAGCATGAATGGGGATGGCTAGGTATGGCTGAGTATGGCTGAGTATGGCTGAGTATGGCTAAGTATGGCTGAGTATGGCTGGGTATGGGTGAGTATGGCTGAGCATGGCTGGGTATTTCTGAGTATGGCTGGGTATGACTGAGTATGGCTGAGTATGGCTGGGTATGGCTGGGTATGGCTGGGTATGGCTAAGTATGGCAGGGTATTGCTGAGTATTGCTGAGTATGGCTGGGTATGGCTGGGTATGGCTGGGTATGGCTGAGTATGGCTGAGTATTGCTGAGTATGGCTGGGTATGGCTGGGCATTTCTGGGTATGGCTGGGCATTTCTGGGTATGGCTGGGTATGGCTGAGTATGGATGGGGGTGGATGGGATGGCTGAGTATGGATGGCATGGCTGAGTATGGATGGCATGACTGAGTTCGGATGGGGCTGAGTATGGATGGATGGATGAGTGCTGCAGTGGGCACAGAGTAGCACTGTGGGCACTACAGATCCAGCCCACAGCCCTACAGATTCAGCCCACAGCGCTGCTGCATCTGATCACACTAAAGGGACACAATTCTGTTCCTCCATCTTACTCACCTCAGTCTGCTCCCTGCTATACCTCATGATTAGAGTTGAGCGGGTAGCTGGATATTCGGGTCCGGCGGGTTCGGCCGAACTTCGGAAAAAAGTTCGGATTCGGGACCGAACTTTAACCCGAACCCGGACCCGGACCCCATTGAAGTCAATGGGGACCCGGACTTCTGACGACTAAAAAGGCTCTAAAAAAGTAATGGAAAGGGCTAGAGGGCTGCAAATGGCAGCAAAATGTTGTTAAGAACATGGCAAGTGCTCTGCAAACAAATGTGGATAGGAAATAACTTAAAAGAACATAAAAAAATAAAAAAATAAAAAAATATGCTGGAGGCCCCCTTTTCAGCAGAAGAGGTACAGGAAGTCATTAAGAACCTCAGAAACTCAACGGCACAATGCCACACATATGGTGGGAATGCCCCAGAATACGCCCTTTCTGGAATAAATTATTTAATTTAATGGATAAGCTAGTGGGAAAATAAAATACTTTGAAATAAAAATGTAGCGGGGTGCTAAATTTAAGGAAAGTGTTTGAGTGGTAAATAGGCTCAAATACCCTAATTCTGTAGGATTCATGGACCATTTTGTCCTCGGGGGACAGTATTGGTGTGCAGTTCCCTGCGGCCTACAGGTGGCGCCTTTTGTGTCCCCTCTTGGCAGTAGTACAGCGGGGCGGGGAACCTGCTGTGCATGCCGGGAGAGCATATAAAAGGGGCAGACCTTTGGCCTGGGGGCTGATGTCCAGTGGGGTCTGCGCCCAGGTGCCTTCGGCCTGGGTGCATGTGTTCCTGTTCCATCTCGGGCACCTTTAGCCCGGGGTGAGGTACTATCCTGGAGTTCTTGCTGCCCTGGGTATGGAGGCCTAGGGGCGGGAGTAAAGCCTGGAGTCCAGAGCCGCCTCGTGTAGGGGACCCTGTTCCAGGGAAGGGAGGATCATTCTGATGGACCGATGCGGGAGTCACGGTGAAGGAATGGTCTGTTGACTCCCTGGAGAGATGTCTTCCCCTTGATATGGGCTAGGTTCGTAGAAGGAGAAGCTCAAGGTCACCTTGACTGTATCAGAGGCCTTATTCAACCGGCCCGTGGCAGGGGCCTTATACACCCTGGTCTGTGGCTGAGACCAAAGTTCTCCAGGCCCGTGGCAGGGGCCTTGTACACCCGGTCTGTGGCAGAGACCAACCTCAATGTCTGTGGCAGAGACCGTGCGCCAAAAACTGTTTGAGAAACCTAAGCAGTGAAGTGAATGTGCTACGTTTGTGCCTGGACCTCCTCCACACCTTAAGCTGTCCTGTTTCTTTGCTCTAACCTTTTCTATCTGAGTACAGTTTATTTTGCCATGAGAGAATAAGAGTTGGAGTTTCAGCTGGTGTGGACATTGACTTTACTGGCAATTAAAGGACTTGCCTCTACCTACAGTAGAGGTGAGAATCATCCTCTGGAGGAGTTTTGACTCCGGCTGTGGACACGGCCCGTCAAGTACACCGCTCAACCTCTTTATATAGGATGATACGGGCTGGTAGTGCGGTGTGCCTTTCTCCCTCCTGCGAAGAGCCAACAACATAAAGGCAGGTAAGGGGGAAAGGATCTGTGCGCTACAAAAAAATAAAATAAAAATTTTAATCTTGGCCTAGCAGGACGAGGTCCATATGGAGTAGGAGGTTGAGGTGGCGGTGGATGTGGCTGTGTAGGTGGAAGCGGCGGTGGAGGAGGACGAGGTAGCCAACACTGGTTCAAAAATACAACAATGGCTGGGTAAGGCCGGTGATGTGTCGAATTCTGTCCCCTGTCGAATAGTGTCCGCCCTGTACTGCGCTTGCTGAGTATGTAGGACAAGGGGATTTCAAAAATCTCCCAAGACTAACGGCGCCTGCGTGTTTAGTTCAGGTGAAGGCCACACCATCCGTGGTTCAAGCCGAGCCAAGCAAGGCCGCGATCGAAGCGAGCCCGTGAGGGGCCCTGTTACTATGTGCTACCGTATGTCCTCTTGGATGGTGGGGCTTGAACCTGCACTCACAGCGCAGGCGCCGTTCATCTTCGGAGATTTTGTGAATCTCCTTGTCCTCTGTACTGCGCAAGCGCTGCGCCTGCGCAGTACGGGCCGGGCACAATCCGATGGCCGGACAGTTTTTGTCACAACACCGGTATACATGTCTATTCTGCACAAGGTACGGACAAGTCCTGTGGGATCCATGCCTGGTTCATTTTAATGAACGTGAGCTTGTCCACATTGGCTCTGGACAGGCGGCTGCGCTTGTCTGTGATAACGCCCCCTGCCGTGCTAAATACACGTTCAGATAATACACTGGCTGCAGGGCAGGCCAGCACCTCCAAGGCATAAACGGCAAGCTCAGGCCATGTGCCCAATTTGGAGACCCAGAAGTTAAAGGGGGCAGACCCGTCATCCAGTACGTGTAGGCCTGTGGACACATACTGCTCAACCATGTTGGTGAAATGCTGCCTCCTGCTAAGACGTTCCATCTCAGCTGGTGGTGCTGGTTGTTGTGGCGTACTGACAAAGCTTTTCCACATTTCGGCCATGCTAACCCTGCCTTCTGAGGTGCTGCCGGTGCCCCGGCTGCGTTGGCGACCTCTTCCTCCTCCTCTGCCTTCGCCTTGTGCTTCCACCGTACGCCCGCTGTCAGGTGGGAATGCCACCAGCAGCGCGTCTACCAGCGTGCGCTTGTACTCGCGCATCTTACGATCCCGCTCCAGTGAGGGAATTAAGGACGGTACGTTGTCCTTGTAACGGGGATCCAGCAGGGTGGCCACCCAGTAATCAGCACCAGTTAAAATGTGGGCAACTCGGCTGTCGTTGCGGAAACACTGCAGCATGTAATCGCTCATGTGTGCCAGGCTGCCCAGAGGCAAAGAAAAGCTGTCCTCTGTGGGAGGTGTATCGTCTGTGTCCTCTGTATCCCCCCAGCCACGCACCAGTAATGGCCACGAGCTGGTCTGAGTGCCACCCTGCTGTGAACATGGCTCCTCCTCCTCCTCCTCCTCCATCTCCTCCTCCACCTCGTCATCCTCCAGAACTGTGCCCTTTCTGCCGGACAATTGTGTACCTGGCGTTTGTTGGTGCAGGAACCCACCCTCGTAGCCACTTGTGAAAGACTGCCCTGAAAGCCTTTGAAATGATCCCGCTTCCTCCTCCTCCTCCTCATCCTCCTGTGCCACATCCTCTTCCATCATCGCACGAAGCGTTTTTTCAAGGAGGCATAGAACTGGGATAGTAACGCTGAGAACGGCGTCATTGGCACTGGCCATGTTGGTGGAGTACTCGAAACAGCGCAACAAGGCACACAGGTCTCGCATGGAGGCCCAGTTATTGGTGGTGAAGTGGTGCTGTTCCGCAGAGCGACTCACGCGTGATTGCTGCAGCTGAAACTCCACTATTGCCTGCTGCTGCTCGCACAGTCTGGCCAGCATGTGCAAGGTGGAGTTCCACCTTGTGGGCACGTCACATATGAGGCGGTGAGCTGGAAGGCCGAAGTTACGCTGCAGCGCTGACAGGCGAGCAGCAGCAGGGTGAGAACGCCGAAAGTACGCACACACAGCCCACACTTTCTGCAGCAGCTCTGGCATATTGGGGTAATTTTTAAGGAACCTCTGGACCACCAAGTTCAGCACATGCGCCAGGCAAGGGATGTGCGTCAAACCGGCTAGACCCAGAGCTGCTACGAGATTTCGCCCATTATCGCACACCACCAGGCCGGGCTTGAGGCTCACTGACAGCAACCACTCATCGGTCTGTTGTTCCATGTCCCTCCACAACTCCTGCGCGGTGTGGGGATTTTCCCCCAAACAGGAAAGTTTTAAAACTGCCTGCTGTCGTTTACCCCTGGCTGTGCTGAAGTTGGTGGTGAAGGTGTTACGCTGAATGGATGAGGAGGCGGTAGAGGATGAGGAAGCGGAGAAGGAGGAGTTAGCAACAGGAGGCAAACTGAAGCGCCCTGCAATCCTCGGTGGTGGAAGGACATGCGCCAAACCGCTATCTGCCTCAGGCCCAGCAGCCACTGCATTTACCCAGTGTGCTGTTAGGGAGATATAACGTGCCTGACCGTGCTTACTGGTCCACGCATCCGTAGTTAGGTGGACCTTGCCACAGATGGCGTTGCGCAGTGCACACCTGATTTTGTCCCCCACCTGGTTGTGCAGGGAAGGGATGGCTCGCCTGGAAAAGTAGTGGCGGCTGGGCACGACGTACTGCGGAACAGCCAATGCCATCAGGCTTTTAAAACTCTGCGTCTCCACCAGACGGAATGACAGCATTTCAAAGGCCAGGAATTTTGAAATGCTGGCATTCAGGGCCAGGGATCGCGGGTGGCTAGGGGGGTACTTCCTCTTCCGCTCCAATGTTTGGGAGATAGAGAGCTGAACGCTTCCATGGGACATTGTGGAGATGGTCGGTGACCCAGGTGGTAGTGTTGCTGGCAGATCCTCTGTTTGCGGGGTGACAGGTGCCACTGTCACTACAGAGGTGGATGAAGAGGCCGAGACTGCAGCAGAAGAGGAAGCAGGAGGAGCCAGAGACCTTTCTTGGTTTCTGAGGTGTCTACTCCACTGCAGCTCGTGCTTTGCACTTAGATGCCTGGTCATGCAGCTTGTGCTCAGGTTGAGAACGTTTATGCCTCGCTTCAGGCTCTGATTGCACAGCGTGCAAACCACTCGTGTCTTGTCATCAACACACTGTGTGAAGAACTGCCATGCTAGGGAAGTCCTTGGACCTGGCTTTGGTGTGCTCGGTCCCTTGCTGCGTTGGGCAGTAGCAGATGTACTGTCTAGGGGACGAATGCTCCGTTTTTGCACCCTGCTCCCTCTTCTGCTGTGCTGGTGGCTCTGTGCGACCACCGCCTCTTCCTCCGAACTACACTGGTCACCTGCATAATGTTGATTCCATGTGGGGTCGAGGACCTCATCGTCCTCCACATCATCTTCCACCCAGTCTTCACCCCTGCCCTCCATGTCTGTCTGCACAATTGCGAAAGCAGCAGCAGTTGGCACCTGTGTTTCGTCATCATCCGAGACGTGCTGCGATGGTCCTCCCATGTACCCATCATGAAACATAAGTGGTTGGGCATTGGTGCACTCAATCTCTTCCACTTCTGGGGCACGGCTAGGTGGATGGCCCTGGGAAACCCTGCTAACAGAGTCATCGAAAAGCAGAAGAGACTGCTGCATGATTTGGGGCTCAGACTGCTTGGCTGATTTGCAAGGGGGTGAGGTGAAAGACTGATGGACATGGGCTTCAGGTGCCAACTCTGATCTTTCAGCAGAAGAGTGGGTGGGAGACAATGTGAAGGAACCCGAGGCACTGTCAGCAACCCAATCTACTATCGCCTGTACTTGTCCTGGCCTAAACATTGGTACAGCCTCATTAGGCGTGACAAAATACCGCCGCAGGCTCAGTCGCCTACTCGCACCTGAGGAAGGTGTTTCACTTGTGCGTGTAGCTGGCACAGATCCACCACGTCCTCTCCCTGCAACAGGAGCTCCACCAGCAGCACCACGACCGGGGCCACCACGTCCCTTTGACCTTCCCCTCATATTTTCCAAATTTAGGATCTTGCCCTAAATGGCATTTTTTGGAAGACCACAACACACCCACAGTACGTAATGGCTGAAACGCACAGCTACAGAACTGCAGAAAATGCTATTCAAAAAAAAAAGTTGTTTTTTTTAGTATAGCACAGTACAAGGAAAATATATAGAAATTGTTTTTTTACACACACCTCCAGATGTGTATTTCACACTGCAAAATATTTTCTGTGGCCCTAAATGGCGTTTTTTGCCAGACCACAACACACCCACAGCACGTAACCGCTGAATCGCACAGCTACAGAAAATGCTATTAAAAAAAAAAGGTTGTTTTTTTTAGTATAGCACAGTACAAGGCAAATATATAGAAATTGTTTATTTTACACACCTCCACATGTGTATTTCACACTGCAAAATATTTTCTGTGGCCCTAAATGGCGTTTTTTGAAAGAGCACAACACAACCACAGTATTTAACCACTGAATCGCACAGCTATAGAAGTGCAGAGAATGCTATTCAAAAAAAATGTTGTTTTTTTTAGTATAGCACTGTACAATATATAGAAATTGTTTATTTTACACACCTCCACATGTGTATTTCACACTGCAAAATATTTTCTGTGGCCCTAAATGGCGTTTTTTGAAAGAGCACAACACAACCACAGTATTTAACCACTGAATCGCACAGCTATAGAAGTGCAGAGAATGCTATTCAAAAAAAATGTTGTTTTTTTTAGTATAGCACTGTACAATATATAGAAATTGTTTATTTTACACACCTCCACATGTGTATTTCACACTGCAATTTATTTTCTGTGGCCCTAAATGGCGTTTTTTGAAAGAGCACAACACAACCACAGTATTTAACCACTGAATCGCACAGCTATAGAAGTGCAGAGAATGCTATTCAAAAAAAATGTTGTTTTTTTTAGTATAGCACTGTACAATATATAGAAATTGTTTATTTTACACACCTCCACATGTGTATTTCACACTGCAAAATATTTTCTGTGGCCCTAAATGGCGTTTTTTGAAAGAGCACAACACAACCACAGTATTTCACCACTGAATCGCACAGCTATAGAAGTGCAGAGAATGCTATTCAAAAAAAATGTTGTTTTTTTTAGTATAGCACTGTACAATATATAGAAATTGTTTATTTTACACACCTCCACATGTGTATTTCACACTGCAAAATATTTTCTGTGGCCCTAAATGGCGTTTTTTGAAAGAGCACAACACAACCACAGTATTTAACCACTGAATCGCACAGCTATAGAAGTGCAGAGAATGCTATTCAAAAAAAATGTTGTTTTTTTTAGTATAGCACTGTACAATATATAGAAATTGTTTATTTTACACACCTCCACATGTGTATTTCACACTGCAATTTATTTTCTGTGGCCCTAAATGGCGTTTTTTGCAAGAGCACAACACAACCACAGTATTTAACCACTGAATCGCACAGCTATAGAAGTGCAGAGAATGCTATTCAAAAAAAATGTTGTTTTTTTTAGTATAGCACTGTACAATATATAGAAATTGTTTATTTTACACACCTCCACATGTGTATTTCACACTGCAAAATATTTTCTGTGGCCCTAAATGGCGTTTTTTGAAAGAGCACAACACAACCACAGTATTTAACCACTGAATCGCACAGCTATAGAAGTGCAGAGAATGCTATTCAAAAAAAATGTTGTTTTTTTTAGTATAGCACTGTACAATATATAGAAATTGTTTATTTTACACACCTCCACATGTGTATTTCACACTGCAAAATATTTTCTGTGGCCCTAAATGGCGTTTTTTGAAAGAGCACAACACAACCACAGTATTTAACCACTGAATCGCACAGCTATAGAAGTGCAGAGAATGCTATTCAAAAAAAATGTTGTTTTTTTTAGTATAGCACTGTACAATATATAGAAATTGTTTATTTTACACACCTCCACATGTGTATTTCACACTGCAATTTATTTTCTGTGGCCCTAAATGGCGTTTTTTGCAAGAGCACAACACAACCACAGTATTTAACCACTGAATCGCACAGCTATAGAAGTGCAGAGAATGCTATTCAAAAAAAATGTTGTTTTTTTTTAGTATAGCACTGTACAATATATAGAAATTGTTTATTTTACACACCTCCACATGTGTATTTCACACTGCAATTTATTTTCTGTGGCCCTAAATGGCGTTTTTTGCAAGAGCACAACACAACCACAGTATTTAACCACTGAATCGCACAGCTATAGAAGTGCAGAGAATGCTATTCAAAAAAAATGTTGTTTTTTTTAGTATAGCACTGTACAATATATAGAAATTGTTTATTTTACACACCTCCACATGTGTATTTCACACTGCAAAATATTTTCTGTGGCCCTAAATGGCGTTTTTTGAAAGAGCACAACACAACCACAGTATATAACCGCTGAATCGCACAGCTGCAGAGAATGCTATTCAAAAAAAAGTTTTTTTTTTTTTTTTAGTATAGCATAGTACAAGAAAAATATATAGAAATTGGTTATTTCACACAACTAGAGATATACACTGCAAAATATTTTTTTTGCCCAAAAATAGGTCTTTTTTGCGCACAACAAAGTGCCTTTTTTTTTTTTGCAACAGCACAATAAAGTGTTTTGTTTTTTTTTGGGGGCCCAAAAATGGGTCTTTTTAGCAAAAGCACAATAAAGTGCCTTTTTTTTTTTTTTCTGACCAAAATAGGTCTTTTAGCAAGAGCACAATACAGCCACAGTATGGAATAGGTGTATCACTCAACGTAATGCAGTGCTGGTGCACTGAGCTTGCAACACAAACAGATAAACCTATGCAGATCGCTGAGCTATTATATCTCTCAATCTGGACTCCTATCTAAATCTCTCTCCCTGAAAGCACAAACAGGATCCTGCCCCTACACTACACTACACTACACTGTCTCCCTATCTTTTCTATCAGTAGATTGCAGAATCAGGACTAACTCCTATCATATAATTCTCTCCCTCACAGCAACAGCAGCCAGGATCCTTTCCCTACACTGTCTAAAAGCAGAGTGACGATCTGTGCTGTGTGCCTCTTTCTTATATAGAAGCTGGTCACATGCTGGGTCACATGTTGCACTGACCAATTACAGCCATGCCATTAGTAGGCATGGCTATGATGGCTTCTAAGGGCACACCAGCTAATCAAATGGTGATTGGCTGGCCCCTGAAGCATTTCTAACTGCGCCATTAAATTCCCGAATCCGAACCCGAACCCGGACTTTAGCGCAAAATCCGGGTCCGGGTCCGGGGTCGGGAAAACGCCAAAATTCGGTACGGACCCGAACTTTACAGTTCGGGTCCGCTCAACACTACTCATGATCTCTCAGCAGCCTCCACTGACAGGGATGATGGAATTGTGCAGGGTGTCCCAGGTCTTTGCAGCACATCTGCCAGTAGCACATCACCAGTTGTAGACTATAGCCGGAAAATTTCTCTGCCCCATCTGCTTCAGCAGAAAAAAAATACAGTCACTGCCACCCACATGCCCAGCGTCTAAATGCTAGTTTGTCAAAGCTGCTGGCTCTACAACTTTTGCCTTTCCATCTGGTGGATGACCCCTTCCGTAAATTTGCAGTACCACAACGGCAGGTTCCCAGTCACTATTTATTTTCATGTAAGGCCAGCTCCAGCTCTGTACCATCACATGGAAGGCAATGTTGTGGCATCGTTGGGCAAGGCAGTCAGTCGCAAAGTCTACGTTGCTGCTGATACGTGGTCCATCAAGCATGGTCAGGGACGATATATTTCATTCACAGCACACTGGGTAACTCTACTTGCAACTCGGAAGGATGCAGGACAGGGCTCAGTGCTGCAGCTTGTTGTGCCGCTACATCTCCATACAGCTAGTGGTGATGACGCAAGATTTGTCTGCTCTACCCCTTCCTCCTCCTCCTCCATGCCCTCCCCTGCTGAATTGTCCTATGAACCACAAGTACCCCCTAAGCGTTTCAAGGGGCTATTCAATGAGTCAGGCTAAAAGGTGCCATGAAGTGCTTCAGCTGGTATGTCTAGGGGACAGGAACGACACTGGAGCAGAGATTCTTGCAGCTCTGCAGGGGCAGACCCAGAGGTGGTTCAGGCCACACCAGCTGGAACCAGGAATTGTGGTGTGTGATAATGGCACAAACCTCCTCTCCACCCTTAAACAGGAAAAGTTGACACATGAGCCATGCCTGGCATATGTCCTCATTTTGGTGGTGCAGCGTTTCTTAAATAGGTACCCAGGGTTGAAAGATCTGCTAAAGCAGGCCAGAAGAGTCTGTAGCCATTTCAGTCATATACAGCCAGTGCTCGGTTGACTGAAATTCAGCAGGAATTCCACCTGCCCATAAATCGCCTGATTTTTGACATGCCCACCAGGTGGAACTCGATTTTG
The DNA here is from genome assembly GCA_029206835.1 of Rana muscosa. Lineage (NCBI taxonomy): Eukaryota > Metazoa > Chordata > Amphibia > Anura > Ranidae > Rana > Rana muscosa. The sequence goes on along the minus strand of CM055125.1, from coordinate 165,715,922 downwards.
GCAATGCTGAAGTAGCTGCACATGCAGCAGAGGGCCGTAAACGAGTGCCTGTGTGAGTATGACACAACGAAAAGCTCAGGCCAGCTCGGCTTTATTTCCCCATGCCAATGTATGATCATAAAAGATGCATGAACTGTACTGTCACCATTTGAGGAGACCACAAGGATGGTGAGCCGTGACAATGCATGCATCAGTGACACAATCCCTTTTGTGTTCCTGCGGGAGCAGACTCTGTGAGGCATTATGGACAGGGCACTTGAGGCAGAGCAGCGGGAAGAAGAAGAGGACTTCCTGTCCTCTCAAGGCCCACTTTAGGGAGACACCATTGTTTCTACACCACAGAACACACAAGAGGAGAGGGAAGAGGAGGAGGATGTCATGTAAGCGCCCGGCGCGCACGCATGCACATTAGCGCTTCTAGACTCACGCCTATCACTAATGCTGATGCCAGGTGGGATATTTAAACAGGGCTCCTACAGAGGTTCATTGCTGTTTGGTCTGAAGCTTCTGTGTTGTATCCTGATTCCTGTGTGACCTCTGATCCTGATCCAGTTGGTCATTACCTGTGATTATCAGCAGCCTGTCCTGACCCTGGCTTGTCTTTAGACTCTGATCCTGCCTGCTGATTCTGTCTGCTGATCTTCCGGTACTATTTAGCTTGTAACCCTCTGCCCGTTACGGACCCGGCTTGTCTGACCCTGCATCTTGCTCATCCAGCCTGCTACAGCTCTTAGCCCTGCAAGCCTGCATCTGGTATTGCTCTGTGTTGTTCATCCCAGCCTGCCACCAGTCAAGCATTGTGTCAGCTCATCTACTATCTGCCTGCTGACCACCGCTACTATAGGGACTATTGAACTGTTTACAGGCACTCATACCCCACCGTGCTCCTGTGGCTGCTGTATAACTACCAGTAGTCCGTGAGCCGGAGTTGTACGAGAGGCCTTCCTCTGCACGTCAGGCTCACATCCCAGGTATGTAACAAAGGATTCTGGCAGTTTTGGAGGCATTGAAGCAGAGGAAGACATACTTCAAACAGTAAGAAATGGTTTTCCATCCCCAGAACCCTTAGGAGTGGTATGTGGCTGGTAGGAGGCAGTTCCAGATACTGTAATCCTCAGTGACCCCAAAGAGTCTGCTTCTCATGCCTTCTCAAATATGTGGTGCGTGGGCTCCCTCATGCTTCAAAGCCTGCGAAAGGACCCAAGAATACGTGGCATAAAGGAGAAGGATTGGTTGGCAACCCTCCTTGACCACCGTTACAAGTAGAAAGTTTCAGAACTTATACCGCCCCCACGGAGAGTGCAGAAGATGAAATCTCTTGAGGACACCTTAGAGAGGAGGTTCTCTAACACTTTTCCCGACTTTGGTAGGTTACAGTGTCATGGAAAACATAGTTTTGATGCTTCTCTTGGTAAAGAGAGGAGCGGTGGAGAAGGCGACCTTCTAAGTGATGCATTTCACAGTTTAGTCCTCGCCACCCAGGGCTGTCAGCTTCCACGTCCCATCGGTAGCATCTGCATCACATGGTAGACGATTATCTAGGGGCGAAAACAGTGATAGAGAGATTTCCGGTCAATGATCCACTGACTTACTGGGTCATGACAATAGACCACTGGGCAGAACTTGCCAAGTATGAGCTGCTGGGCTGCCCTAAATCCAGCATGCTTTCCGAACGGGAATTCAGTGCTGCTGGAGGTTTTGTTACTGATAATAGAATGCGTCTGTCCACAGACTCGGTGGACCATCTGACATTTGTCAAAATTAATCAGTCCTGGATTACCAGCAGCTATGAAGCCCCTGATGCTGATGTCACTGATTAAGTGTTTTTGGGATGTGGAGTCTCTGCAGGACTTCTAGGCTGCCTAGTGTTGTGGGTGTTGATTTAATCTGGAATAATTTTTTTGGTGTAGATACCATGGGCACGATTAACACCCAACGACCAATTTTTCCGCATCAGTTTGACAGGTGGATATCATTGCAATTAGCAAGGCCAATTCTTGCTTTCATCAAGAGTATCTCCATAGGGTTACAGTGTGATGGCGCCACTGACACCCAAAGACCAATTTTTCCCCAATCAGTTTAACAGGTGCAAATCATTTAGATTTTTGACAGCAAGGACAATTCTTGCTTTCATCAAGAGTACCTCTATAGGGTTACGGTGTGACGGTAACACTGAGACCCAAAGACCAATTTTTCTGCACCTGTTTGACAAGTGCATATCATTTCAATTTTGACAGCAAGGCTAATTTTTGCTTTCATCACTGTTCAGTCTAAGGGTGGAGAGGAGACCTGGGAGAAGAAAAAAACCTAGGCAGAGAAATATCAGTTCCTTTCCTTTACGGTTAAGACTATGCCATGCATCAAAGTTGGTTAAAGCGGTTGTAAACCCTGGAAAAAAAAAAAACTAAGGAAAAGGCATAATAAGCTAGTATGCATCGCATACTAGCTCATTATAAAATACTTACCTTAGAACAAAGCCCTCCAGCGGCATCAGCACACCGCTAAGACGTCTGACATCTTCCCCGGTGTTCCTTCAGGGTTTGCGGGCTCCGGTGCGGGGCACGGTAAGCCCGACATTCGGAGCGCATGTGCCGATGACATCATTGGCCACATGCACTCTAAATATCTCCTAAACTGTGCAAGTTTAGAAGATATTCAAAGTACCTACAGGTAATCCTTATTATAGGCTTACCTGTAGGTACAAGTAAAAAATAATACTTTACTTCCGCTTTAAATCTCAGCATTGTATGGACACAAATGCTAATTCTTTGTTAAGTAAAACAGTTCAGATACATGCTTTAAAGTACAATCACCTTCACAACAAAACCCATGGGTGGGGTCTATTTATAAAACAATCGCTAGATGAATGTACTGTATATACTCGAGTATAAGCCAAGTTTTTCAGCACTTTTTGTGTGCTGAAAATGCCCCCCTCGGCTTATACTCGAGTCACCTTTTTGCGCCTGATCTCCCAGACTTTGGGGACCCAGTACACATGTAGCCCCGCTCTTCCTCTACAAGTTTGCAACGTTTTTTGTCTGGGGGACCTACGGCAGGGGAGCACCGATTTTTCAAACCCGGGCACCCCTTCCATAGACTCCCATGTTAAATGGTAATTTCTCCAGTGACTTTGGGGACCCGGTACCGGCCAGTCGTAGGTCCCCTGGACCCGAATCTTGGCACACATGTAGCCCCATTTCTCCTCTACAAGTGTGAAAAGTAGGCTGATAACAGAGGAACAGTTCAGGAGAGAGCCACGGGACTTAGCTCTTTGAAGAGAGATAACAAAATACTGCAGATATATGTGCCCAGCTCAAATGTCATGAATTGGGGTTACATCCACTTTGAGAAAGCTGAAAATAGTTTCCCTTATAACACAAAATAGAGAAGTTTAAGACCTGATAACATTTAGGAGGCTTCAGGGGTGGCCAATCAGAATATGAGCAACTCTGGACCAATGACAAGGTCCCAGAGGGATTGGAACCTGGATGGGAGGGGGGGAGTAGGGGCATGGGGGGGGGGCGGTATAAAGCAGTCAGAAAGCCAACCTTGCTCTCTCTAATGCCTTGTACACACGATGAAAAAAGTCTGACGGAATTTTTTCATCGGATATTCTGACCATGTGTGGGCCCCATCAGACTTTTTTCCGTTGGAGTTTAGAAATAGAACATGTTTTATTTTTTTTCGATGGAAAAAAATCCTATGGTAAATTCTGATCGTCTGTGTGGAAATTCGATGGAGCAAAAAAACACGCATGCTCAGAATCAAGTTGACGCATGCTCGGAAGCATTGAACTTCATTTTTCTCGGCTCGTCGTAGTGTTTTACGTCACTGCGTTTTGGACGGTCGGAATTTGGTCTGACAGTGTGTATGCAAGACAGCTTGAATGGAATCCTGACGGAATATTCCATCGGATTTTATCCCATCGGAAATTCCGATCGTGTGTACAGGGCATTAGCCTCAGGATCTGGACGAAACAGGGTCACGTAAGATTTCGGTGTAATTCCCTTATCTCTTTACTTTTCCCTACTTTCCTTCTTAGGATTTTGCCGAAGATTCTAATAATAGCCTGGGTATGTCCATTGTAACCATATCTGAGTTTGGCCTTAAGTATCTTTGTAGCCTGACAACACTGTCACACCACCCAAAAGATATGTGGTAATTTTTAATTATTCTAATGTTTCTTTTTTGTATAAATAAATGTAATTGTTTTCTCTTTTTGCACCGTTTTCAATTGTTTTTAATTCTTATATAGACAAAAGGTTTTAATCACTTATTTTATTTATTATTAAGCGTGCAAGTGAGGTAGGTATAAACATTTCCAACACAGAGGTTAGGGTGACTTTTCTGTGATTGATAAAAAAAACGAAATTATAAAAGCTAAAGGTATGCATGTACACTTTTCTCAGATTTTACATACCATCCAAAAGGTCTAATGGGAAGCAGATAGGATTGTACTTATTGTACTCATGAACGCAAATGCTTTGTAGCTTCCTCCTTCATTCTACTTTCAGTAACACTGATTACATTCAATCACATTCTAGGCAGATTTGAATCTAACTGGAGGCTTCAGGAAGCTGATTAGTTAGGATTTTTTAAAGTATGCTAGGGTAGGACCATTCCAAAGTGAAATTTCTGTTGTTTTTTTGTTATTGTTTGAGAGTTACATTGTATATACTGTAAGTTTTATATACCTTTGAGGGACTCCGCTAGTGAATCATTTGTGTTCCCAGGACTACATACCTACTGCATCAATTGAGTTCCCGCTCTCCATGCTTATTATTTTTTTTACTATTAACCTTCCTAGCGGTATTCCCGAGTCTGGCTCGGGGTTAAATTTCAGCACCAAAAGCGGTAACCCCGAGCCAGACTCGGGCTGCGTCGCAGTGATCCAGGCAGGAGTTACTTACCTTGTCCCCTGGATCCTGCGATGCTTCCCCGCTGTGTGACCGAGCCGTCATCTCGCTCGATTCACACACTGCCGAATGCCGCCGAGCTCCGTTCCCTGCGACGTTACGACGCACGGGGACGGAGATCGGCGCCAAATTCAAAAAAGTAAAAACACAGTATACATACAGTACACTGTAATCTTACCGATTACAGTACTGTATGTAATAATTACACACCCCCATTGTCCCTAGTGGTCTGCCCAGTGTCCTGCACTTTTATATAATAAAAACTTTTTTTTTCTGCCTGGAAACTGGAGATTGTCCATAGCAACCAAAAAGTGTCCCTTTATGTCAAAAGTGGTTTTAGACCAGTTTTAGACCAGCTAAAAAACAGTGATAATAAATTAGAATCACTCGCAGAATTAAGCGATAGTGATTTGTGGGGAAATTCGTCATCAAACACTGAAAAACACTTTTATTATTATTATATTATTATTTTTTATAATTATTTTATAGTTATTTATTTTATTATAATGTATAATTTTGTTTTTTGAACTTTATCATACCCGGGATGTTTACTAGACTCTGGTTTGGACAGATTTAAGTGAGTTATTCCTAAGAATTACAGGCCTGCAATATAAAACGCCAAATTTCCATGCAGAATAATGGTACCGCTTTCAGCACCTAAAATCTGACAGAATCATACCGCCAGGGAGGTTAAGAGTGCAGAAAGCAGTGAGAATAGCTCAAAATTTGTGGAAATGTCCAAACTGTAAGCAGGTAGGGGCAAAACCAGGAACTATCAAAGGGAGATCTTGATAATGTGTTCTCAAAAAATATTTATCTACAGCAGTGGCGGCTGGTGCTCAAATTTTTTTGGGGGGGCGCAAACAAACTGAAAAAAAAAATCATCAATTGCCGCCACTGTGCCCATTAAACGCAGCCACTGTGCCCAAACGCCACTAGTTTGTCCCCAAATGCAGCCAGTTCCCCCCCATATGCAGCCAGTTTCTCCCCCATAATACAGCCAGTTTCTCCCCCATATGCAGCTAGTTTCTCCCCCATATGCAGCCAGTTTCTCCCCCATAATGCAGCCAGTTTCTCCCCCATAATGCAGCCAGTTTCTCCCCCATAATGCAGCCAGTTTCTCCCCCATAATACAGCCAGTTTGTCCCCCATAATACAGCCAGTTTGTCCCCCATAATGCAGCCAGTTTGTCCCCCATATGCAGCCAGTTTCTCCCCCATAATACAGCCAGTTTCTCCCCCATATGCAGCCAGTTTCTCCCCCATAATACAGCCAGTTTCTCCCCCATATGCAGCCAGTTTCCCCCCATATACAGCCAGTTTCTCCCCCATAATACAGCCAGTTCCCCCCCCATATACAGCCAGTTTCTCCCCCATATGCAGCCAGTTTGTCCTCATAATACAGCCAGTTTGTCCCCCCCAGCCCTGCACTTACCTTCCTCGAGTCAGCGCCGTCCTTCTTCCGTCCTCGATGTCTTCTCCCGCCCTCGATGTCACTTCAGCCAATCAGGTTACCGGTAACCAGACCCGGTGAACCAGATTGGCCAGCAACGCACCCCTGTGCGTCCTCTCATTAGATATTTAGAAGCCGATTACAGCCCTCAGGCTGTAGTCGGGAAGCCTATCAGAGCCTGCTGGCTCTGATAGGCACTTCTAAAGGCCAATCAGATGCTGTGATTCAGATGGCCGGCGCTCAAGGGGCCGGCCATCTGAATAGTGGGCGGCAGCAATACATAGGTTCATGCAATGCATGAACCTATGTATTGTTGTGGTGTGTGACGGCCTGGGTGCATAAGCGAGCGGTAGCGGCGCTTCTGCGCCCACTATGGTCGCGCCGCGATGTGTGAAAAAAAGACATAAAAAAAAAACTCTTAAAGGGCCCGTTTTTTTTTTTTTTGGGTGACCACAGGAGCGGGGGGGGGCGGAGCCCGGGCGTCCCCTATGGATGGGCCGCCACTGATCTACAGTATCTATCTATCTATCTAGCTATCTATCTATCCTGTATGTACACATTCTTATTGCTTGGTTGCACAAACCAGATTTACATTTAGCTTTAGTCCATTTAGTAAACCTATTGACTAACAAAACTTTATTCTACAGTGTTGTGAACAATCATTACTAGAAATACATATCAAATTAAATTTTGCTAACACCTTTTACTGTATATAGTCATAAAGTTCATTGCTGGCAAATATATGTGAAAAACACAAAAAAAAAAAAGTTTGACTGTTGATCACAAAATTTCACATACGTTAGCATAAACTATTGTTACAATACAGGGCATCATACGAAAGTAGAAGTGCTGATGATGTGTGCTTACTATTAATGCATTTTCCACTTTCAGTTTGTCACTTTTTGACTATAGCTTTCAATTACTAGCATGCCATCAAATTTTTCCTCAGGCAAGAAAAGCTGACAAAATGCAAAGCTCACCCTCATGGAGGGTGATTGAATTTTTGGAATGGCAGGGGTCCATACTGATGGACATCACTTATATGTCCTGGCTTTTTTCTTTAAAATGTATAACACATTTGCATTTTCAATATAAAGCTGTAAAAAGCGTAAATGCAAAACATAATGGTGATGATAAACTTTGCCTGACATTTCCTATTTTTTTTAGTTACTAAAGTCCAAGTTTAGCTAAAAATAAAAGCATACCCATCAGCACAAGGGACATAAGTTAGCATGATGTGCCCCTTGTGTTGATTCTTCTTGTTACAGTAGAAATCTTCCCCTGTCCTCTGTTCCTCTGCCATAATCTTTCAGTGTAGTGGAACCCCCTTCTTGACCAGGCCTTTTTTTGCTATGTGGCACTGTGCTACTTTAACTGAAAATTGTGTGGTCATGTAATGCTCTACCCAAACAAAATTTATATTTCTCAATGAACTACAAGGGAGCTGTTGAGGGCTTTAGGTAGTTCACGGAATCTTCCTGTCAGTGTGTAACTTTTTTACTTTCTGCTATAAAACATATTCCATAAAAAAATCTCTTAATAAATGTTGGCAAAAATATATATTCTGCTACATGTCTTTGGTAAAAAAAAAATCCCAATTAATGTAAATTGATTGATTGGTGTGAAAGCATTTATCTATTTTTTTTTATATACTAGTATTGGCAGCGATCAGCGACTTATAACTTGACTGTGATAGTGCAGTGTTTGTGTGTGTACTGTGTGTTACTTTTACTGGGGATCTAGCTGTTTTCATTCCCTGCTTAGCAAGGAATGAACAAACAACAAGGCCCCCTGTCAAAGAACACAGCTCTGTGTTGTTTACATTCACAGAGCTGTGTTCAGGGAAGATCAGAGCCAATCACCGGGTGAAATCAGTCAATCATTGGCCGGGAACTGGTAATAGGCATGTGCTGTATTGAATCACAGCACAGCCAGGCCGGCGAGCTACCCAAAAATGCAGATTCACTTATATATACACATGATTCTGTGCACAGCGACTGCCCTGTAGCAGTAAATCTGCAGGAGGCGATTGCTACAGTAAGTGGTCAATACAGCTAAGAGGCTGTGAGGAGCTCTCACCTGAGATCTTGACTATACCATCCTTTCCTGCTAGATCCACTAGCCAGAGAAGCTGTACTAGAACTTCTATAAATGACACAGAATCTCTGACTGGGGGATGGGCAGATGGTTGATAGTTCCACCCCCTTCATTCAGAGACTCTGGGGCTGATTTACCAAACGTTTGCGCCATGAGTATTGGCGCATCTGCGTGCGCAATGGCTGTTTTGGTATTTACAAAACATTAGCGCCTGTAGCGCAGCCCTATTTCCCATTTACTATAGTGTTCTCTGCGCCCGGGAGGAGGCGCTCAGTGCGCTACTATGGACCTGGCGCACAGCATGTTAAAATCTAAATATAAAGAAGCTGGAAGTGAGAAAATATTGGGGGTGACATGGGGTGATGTGAGGAAGTGTAGTGACACCTGCCCAAATAACTAACATGCCCAAAATAGAGTGGGAAAGTAAGTTTTTCAAAACCAGCCCGCTGCGCCGGCAATTCCGATTCGAGCTGCGGGAGGTTTTTTTTAGCTCAGCTCGGGAATTTCAATGGTTTAAATGCGCCAAGACACTGCGCCGGCAAAATCTTAGTAAATGTCAAGTCACCCAAGTCAATTTGCATAAGTTGAACAGGCGCAGCCCTGAACTTGCCAGTGCGCCTGCAAAATGTCATTTCTAAAGGAAAAAAAAAAACATTTAAAAGCAGCCGCGGCTGTAATGAATTGTCGGCTCCCGGCAATATAGAGAAAAGTCATAGAAAGTCTTTGCTAACCAAAAAAAAAAAGTGTGGGGGTTCCCCCAAATTCCATAACCAGGCCCTTCAGGTCTGGAATGGATATTAAGGGGAACCGCGCTGCAAATTAAAAAAAAAAATGACGTGCGGGTTCCCCCTAAATATCCAAACCAGGCCCTTCAGATCTGGCATGGATTTTAAGGGGAACTCCACCCCAAATTTTCTAAAAAAATGGCGTGGAGTCCCCCCAAAAATCCATACCAGACCCTTATCCGAGCACGCAACCTGGCCGGCCGCAGGGGAAAAGGGGGGGACGAGAGAGCGGCCCCCCTCCCTCCTGAACCGTACCAGGCCGCATGCCCTCAACATGGGGGGTTTGGTGCTCTGGGGCAGGGGGGCGACCTGCGGCCCCCCCACCCCAGAGCACCCTGCCCCCATGTTGATGAGGACAAGGGCCTCTTCCCGACAACCCTGGCCGTTGGTTGTCGGGATCTGCGGGCAGGGGGCTTATCGGAATCTGGGAGCCCCCTTTAATAAAGGGGCCCCCGGATCCCGGCCCCCCACCCTATGTGAATGAGTATGGGGTACATCGTACCCCTACCCATTCACCTGGTGGAAAAAAATTGCAATAAAAAACCACACAGCTTTTTAAAGTATTTTATTGCACAGCTCCGGGGGTCTTCTTCCGACTTCGGGGGTCTCCGGTGTCGTCGCCGCGCTCTCCGGTTTTCTTCTGCCGGGCCACCGCTAACTTCTTTAGCTCTTTTGCTAGCGGAGGCTCCGGTCTTCTCCGTCGCCTTCTTCTTCTCCCGCTCTCCGGTTCTTCTCCCGCTTCTTTCTTCTGCCGGGCCACCGCTAACTTCTTTAGCTCTTTTGCTAGCGGAGGCTCCGGTCTTCTCCGTCGCCTTCTTCTTCTCCCGCTATCCGGTTCTTCTCCCGGTTCTTCTCCCACTTCTTTCTTCTGCCGGCCCCTCCACTAACTTCTTTAGCTCTTTTGCTAGTGGAGGGGCCGGGCTTCTCCGTCGTCGCCGTCGGCGTCTTCTTCTCTCTTCTCCTCCTCGATGTTGACTCGTCGCTTCCTCTCGCAGTAATGCTAAATTTTCGGTCCGCAGAGATTAATATAGGCTTCTCATGACGTCACAGTCACATGTTCCCATGACGTCACACTCACATGCTCCGGGGCCATGTGCCCTGGAACATGTGACTGTGACGTCATGAGAAGCCTATATTAATCTCTGCGGACCGAAAATATAGCATTACTGCGAGAGGAAGCGACGAGTCAACATCGAGGAGGAGAAGAGAGAAGAAGACGCAGACGGCGACGACGGAGAAGACCGGCCCCTCCACTAGCAAAAGAGCTAAAGAAGTTAGTGGAGGGGCCGGCAGAAGAAAGAAGCGGGAGAAGAACCGGATAGCGGGAGAAGAAGGCGACGGAGAAGACGGGGCCCTCCACTAGCAAAAGAGCTAAAGAAGTTAGTGGAGGGACCGGCAGAAGAAAGAAGCGGGAGAAGAACCGGATAGCGGGAGAAGAAGGCGACGGAGAAGACCGGGCCCTCCACTAGCAAAAGAGCTAAAAGAAGTTAGCGGAGGCCCGGCAGAAGAAAGGAAAAACCGAAGAGGAGAAGAGGGGAGAAGGCGACGGAGAAGACCGGAGCCTCCGCTAGCAAAAGAGCTAAAGAAGTTAGCGGTGGCCCGGCAGAAGAAAACCGGAGAGCGGCGGCGACGACACCGGAGACCCCCAAAGTCGGAAGAAGACCCCCGGAGCTGTGCAATAAAATACTTTAAAAAGCTGTGTGGTTTTTTTATTGCAATTTTTTTCCACCAGGTGAATGGGTAGGGGTACGATGTACCCCATACTCATTCACATAAGGTGGGGGGCCGGCATCTGGGGGCCCCCTTTTTAAAGGGGGCGCCCTGATTCCGAAAAGCCCCCCGCCCACATACCCCGACAACCAACGGCCAGGGTTGTCGGGAAGAGGCCCTTGTCCCCATCAACATGGGGGCAGGGTGCTTTGGGGTGGGGGGGCCACAGGTCGCCCCCCTGCCCGAAGCACCAAACCCCCCATGTTGAGGGCATGCAGCCTGGTATGGTTCAGGAGGGAGGGGGGCCCCCCTTTTCCCCTGCGGCCTGCCAGGTTGCGTGCTCGGATAAGGGTCTGGTTTGGATTTTGGGGGGACCCCCACGCCGTTTTTCGGCTTGAGGGGTTCACCTTAAAATCCAGACCAGACCTAAGGGCCTGGTATGCTCCTGAAGGGGAACCCATGCCGTTTTTTTCATAAAAATTTGGCCTGGAGTTCCCCTTCATGATTCATACCAAAACATGGGACAGCGAGGCTGCCGAGGACCAGCGCGATGACATCGCGCTGGACACATTCTCGGCTGGCTAGTCGCCTCTAGGACACGACTTGAGCGGCTGCTGCACGCTCAGGTCATGTCCAGATCGCCTCGCAAAGTCGCGCTGTCCCTATGTCAGCCGGCACACGAGTCGCCTGCAAGTCGGATCCGACTTCCCGGGCGACCTCTATTCAAATCAATGGGCTCCCATAGGGAACCATTCATTTTCAATAGAGCGCCGCTGACATTTCTATTTACTATAACAGTGCGCCGCTGCTTCCTGCGCCCAGTGAAGGAGTTATCAGGCGCACCAATTAAGGTTAGAACCAGCGCAGCGCACTGTTATTAGTAAATCAGCCCCTCTGTGTCATTCATAGAAGCTGTAGTACTGCTTCTATGAATGCCAGATCTGGCAGGAAATAGAGGGCAGAGTTAAGCTCTCTTGATGAGAGCTCCTGACAGCCCCTTAGCTGTATTAAACTCCCACTGAGCCAGAAGATTATGGCGGTGGGGGTGGGGGTGGGGGGGTAGGAGAGAAAAAGATTTCTACTAAAACAAGAAGAATCAACACAAGGAGCACATCATACTAATTTTAAGTTTTGTCTCTTGTGCTGATTTTCTTATTTTATTTAAAGTATATAATATATATTTTCTGAAAGCAGAGACCTTGGAGAATAAAATGGTGGTAGTTGTAATTGTTTTATGTTACACAATGTATGCACTTTTTTATCAAATGCATATTTTCAGGTAAAATTACACTAAGATGAATTTTAGTGCAAACAAACACAGTATTATACAAATTTTATGGTAAAATATAAACATTTTGTTTTATTAAATAGATACCAAAGATGTCAAGGCAAAGATTTAAAAGCCTTTACATGTCATCAGTTTAAAGTTAACCATGAACTATGGCACTAGAATTATTACTCTAAAGCCCCGTACACACAGTCAGACTTTTGGCCAACAAACTTCATTTTGAGCAGGTTGGACCAACAATCCGACCGTGTGTACGCTCCATCGGACAAACTTTTTTTGCTTTTTTCTTGTTTTCATCGGACAAAAGTTGGGTCTGCAAACGGACAAACTTTTGCCCAACAAAAGTCCGATGAAGCAAAGTCCGACCGTGTGTACAGATAACCATCTGACTTTTGTCCAATGGACAAAACAACTAATGTTAAAATCAACCAACAATAGCAGAAGTTGACCAAAGGGTGGCGGTAAAGAGCAGAAAAGAGCTAAAAAACCACGTGATGTTGCAAAAAGTTTTGGGAAAGTTTGCAGAAAAGTCCGAGCGTGTGTATGCTATGGGTGTTCCTGACCAACTCCGTTCGGACAAAAAAACACAAAAAAGTCAGATGGAAGTCTGACAGTGTGTATGGGGCTTTAGATTCACATTGATACCTCACATGTGTGCTGCAATTGATGGTTACATACACGTGCTCAACTTATGCTACGTTTTTATATGGGGTGTGTGCAGAGTACACAGATCTGCTTCACATGAGCTTGTTAACCCCTCAGGAAACCCAGGAAGCTCACTATACAGCAGAAAAGAGAAATAGTCTGCTTACTGCCTGAACCTGGGACAAATATATCTCCCATCCTGGATATAACCAGCAATTTTTATGGCCTCCTATCACATACCCCTTCTCTTGTTTCAACCATGGGGTTGAACACTGGTTGCCAGGCAAGTGTGAACCCAGGACAAGGTATCTCTTTTCCTCATCCGAATACTTGGGTGGTGACTGTAAAGCTAAATTCTTAAAATAGCTAGGAAACACCTATTCATCCTCCCCTTGGTTTCTTTGTTTTGTGTCCTTCAGTTTAATAGAACATGATTGATATTCAGCTTAAAATGTCTATCGGAGAGGTAATAGCAGGAGGAATCTAAAGCCCACTTTACTGCTAAACATTATTTTTCAATGGTGGGAAAATGTACTTAATGGGACTTCATGTTGATGTAAATGATAGGCGCATGTGCATATATTACCAATATAAGGGAGTCACAGCTGGAGGAGAGCTACATACCAGGGTCCATTGATGCATGCCCACAGTGGAAAAATACAGACAGTAAAGATAGTAGTCTATAGATGTAAAAAGGTGTGTTCCTAAAAACCACCAAAATAAAAGGGGGTTACAGCACAGAAAGCATAATTTATTGCTCTTAATAAAGAATAATCTAACAACTCCAAGCATTCCTGCCCTTTAAATGACTTGCCACGTTAAGGATTAGCATTGACATTAGTGATGGGCTTGATGTTCGAGTCGAACATAAGTTTGACTCGAACATCAGGTGTTTGTTCATTGACCAGACGAACAAACGTGGCGCTCCTGGGAAGTTCGCCCACTGCCGAGCGCCCCATAATGCACTGCGAGATCACAGTGCATTGATTGCTGCTGATTGGTCAAAGCATGCACCTGACCTGTACGCTTTGGCCAATCACAACGCAATGTACTGTGAGAGCCATGATTGGCCCAGGCTTTTGGCCAATCATGGCTCAGGGGCTAAGTCCACGCCTCACAAGGCTGCTTCCAACGGCGGCTGTGTGTAGTGTGTTCTAATAGAGAGAGATTAGGCAGTTAGTTAGTGGATTGTGCATGCAGTCAGTGCAGAGTATATAATACAGTGTAGTGCAGTGTATATAATAAAGTGTACTGCAGAGTATATAATACAGTGTAGTGCAGTGTATATAATACATTGTAGTGCAGAGTATATAATACAGTGTACTGCAGAGTATAAAATACATTGTAGTGCAGAGTATACAATACAGTGTACTGCAGAGTATATACTACAGTGTAGTACAGAGTATATAATAAAGTGCAGTGCAGTGTATATAATACAGTGTAGTACAGAGTATATAATAAAGTGTAGTGCAGTGTCAATAACACAGTGTTGTGGTGGTACTGAAGTCCTTTTTTTTTTTTTTGCAGTATCAGGTTCTGTTACTGCATTATTAGTACTCCCCCGTCTGTGTCGCAGGTGTTATTCCTTCTGCGTCAGCACAACAGTGGTATAATTTGTATTTATTTATTTTGGTGGCGCAGCAACACTAAGAATATTAAGGGCATATTTACTGTCCCCTCCTTCTGCGTCACAGGTGTTCCTCTTCCTGCGTCAGTAGGGGTTTCCTTCTTTTTTTTTTTTTTTTTATGGCACAGCTACACTAAGGCCCCATGCACACGAGACGCAGGTGCAAACTCTGCTGAACACACGTTTTTAAACGCTGAAACCGGCGTTTAAAAACGCGCGTTTGGCCGCGTTTGCAGCCGCGTTTATTGGCGTTTAGCGGCGTTTTACCGCGTTTGCGTTTATAAGCGTTTCATCATAAGACCCTCCCTAAGCTCAAAAAACAGTAAATTTTAACCATTTCAGCCAGTTTGTGAGACCAGAGTGAGTAGCAGCAGCTGAGAGAGCCGCAGTGTACTTGTATTTAGCGTATCACCTGCCACGTCACCTGGCCACGTTACCTGCCATGTCACCTAGCCACGTCACCTGCCACAAGTTGTGGATTGTCCACTTGCCACGTCACCTGGCCACGTTACCTGCCACGTCACCTAGCCACTTCACCTGCCACAAGTTGTGGATTGTCCATTAGCCACGTCACCTGCCACAAGTTGTGGATTGTCCACTTGCCACGTCACCTGCCACGTCACCTGGCCATGTCACCTGCCACGTCACCTGCCACAAGTTGTGGATTGTCCACTGGCCATGTCACCTGACACAAGTTGTTGACTGTCCACTTGCCACGTTACCTGCCACAAGCTGTGGATTGTCCACTTGCCACATCACCTGGCCACGTCACCTGCCACAAGTTGTGGATTGTCCACTTGCCACGTCACATGCCACATGCCACGTCACCTGGCCACGTTACCTGCCACGTCACCTAGCCACGTCACCTGCCACGTCACCTGCCACAAGTTGTGGATTGTCCACTTGCCACGTCACCTGGCCACATCAAGTGCCACGTCACCTGGCCACGTTACCTGCCACGTCACCTGGCCATGTCACCTGCCACAAGTTGTGGATTGTCCACTGACCACGTCACCTGGCCACGTCACCTGGCCACGTCACCTGACACAAGTTGTTGATTGTCCACTGGCCACGTTACCTGCCACAAGCTGTGGATTGTCCACTTGCCACGTTACCTGCCACAAGTTGTGGATTGTCCACAATGCAATGCAAGCAATTACAGTTTTCTTTTATATTTTTTAATAGTTTTTCATCATTTGCCATCATTTTTTGAGATTTCTAATGTTAAAAAATAGGTCACCTTTAAAAACGCTTCTAAACGCAAACGCGGAAAAACGCCGGTACCGCGTTTAGCCGCGTTTAGCGTCTGAAACGTGGAAAACTTTTGCGTCTGAACCCATTTTTTTGCTTCTGAAAAAACGAGGTTAAACGCAACTGCTTGTAAACGCCAAAAAAACGAGAGTGTGTGCATGGACACATAGGATAACATTGAATGGGTTCAGGGGCAGTTGAAAAAAGCGTCCAACTGCCTCTGAACGCGCGTTCAACAGCAAATAACAGCGTCTCGTGTGCATGGGGCCTAAGAATATTTAGGGCATAATTGCTATTCCTTCATCTGAGTTGAAGGTGGTCTTCCTTCTGTGTCACCACTGTTTGCTTTTTTTTTGGTCTTTCTTAATTATTTTTACATTTATTTTATTTATTTATTTTTTGCAGCAGCAGTAAAAAAAAAAAATCTCCACAATTTCTGCACCCTTATTTTCTTTATTTAAAAAAAAAACTGTACTAAAACGGTTTATAGTGCGCCAAGCACAAAAGTAGTGCACCAAAGCACTATATTCCCATCCCACACTCTATAATAAAAAGTTTGAAAAATCCCTCCCAAAAAATAAAAAAACATAATAAAACGGTTTATAGTGCACCAAGCACAAAAGTTTTGCACCCAAATACCATATTTCTATCCCACACTCAACATAATAAAAAAGCTATAAAAATTACCCCAAAAAATCTCCATCATGTCCGAAAGGACAACAAGGAGAGGCAGACACTCATAGGCCACTAAAACAGGGTGAGCAGCCTCTGTGTCTACAGTGAAAAGTGGTGGTTGCAGACATGGTGCATCCTCCGCAGGTGTGGCACGCTTGTCCTTTTTTCTACTGCTGGCCATGTTATTGAGCCACAACATACAGAAAAGCTGGCGGAGGGGATAATTCAGCCATCCTCATCCTCCTCTTCCTCTGTCACCCATGCTCATACTAGTTTGCCTTCCACCGTAGCTGCAAAGCGGCCTATTCCACCGACTCTTTTTCCACAGCTACGCCTTATATAACCCCACCATCATGCACCGAGGAGTCACCTGAATTATTCGATCATAGTGTCAGTTATATGCTGCTCCAGGATGCACAGCAATTTGTAGGCTCTGCTGTTGGTTCCCAGGTTGAGGAAGGGAGTAATGTGAGCCTAGAGAGAGGGGATGCCACAGAAGAACAAGAAACTAGCAGTCATTCGCATGTTCGGTAGAAGTTTTTGCCTGTTCGAGATGTTCTGGGGCGAACAGAACCGGGGGGTGTTCAGCCCATGCCTAATCAATATCAGTATGTGTGTACAGGCTATCCATTGGAGACACTTACCAAGGTTTTGGCACAGGTGTCCTCAATGGATAGACAATCCCTTTTGACTACTAAATCCAAACCTGAATACAAGGGGAAGTAGCCTTTGTGTCTGGTTTTCATAGACAATTCAGGCAGGTTGGAGCCATTTTCAAAAAACACTAGCCTATATTCAGGTCCGGACTGGGACAAAAAATAGGCCTGGGCATTTTAGACTGAGCAGCCCGGGGGGGCGACGGGGGGACGGTGGTGGTGGCGCTTTGCAGCAGCGGTTAATGATGGGATATGGGGTTCCAGCACCTTGTACCTCTGGACCCCTTTACATTACACAGCACCCTGCACCTCTGGACCCCTTTACATTACACAGCACCTTACACCTTTGGACCCCTTTACATTACACAGCACCCTGGACCCCTTTACATTACACAGCACCCTGCACCTCTGGCCCCTTTACATTACAGACCCCCTCTACAATACAGACCCCCCTACATTACAGCTCCCCTACATTACAGACCCCCTCCCTACAGTACAGACCCCCCTAAATTACAGACTCACCTACATTACAGACCCCCCTACTTTACAGACCCCCCTCTACAATACAACCCCCCCTACAATACAGAACCCCCCTACAATACAGAACCCCCTACAATACAGACCCCCCTACAATACAGACCCCTACATTACAGACCCCCCTACAATACAGACCCCCCTAAAATACAGAACCCCCTAAAATACAGAACCCCCTAAAATACAGAACCCCCCTACATTTCAGACCCCCCCTACAATACAGAACCCCCTACATTACAGACCCCCCTACAATACAGAACCCCCCTACATTTCAGACCCCCCTACATTTCAGACCCCCCTACAATACAGAACTCCCTACATTTCAGACCCCCCTTCAATACAGAACCCCCTACATTACAGACCCACTACAATACAGAACCCCCCTAAAATACAGACCCCCCTACAATACAGAACCCCCCCTACATTACAGACCCCCTACAATACAGACCCCCCTACAAAACATAACCCACCAACATTTCAGACCCCCTACAATACAGAACCCCCTTCATTTCAGACCCCCCTACAATACAGAACCCCCCTACATTACAGACCCCCCTACAATACAGAACCCCCCTACATTTCAGACCCCCCCTACAATACAGAACCCCCCTACATTACAGACCCCCTGTCAGAGAAACATATTATGAAGAAACATATTATACTTTGAACACTAGATGGCAGCAGTGAGAAGCTGTCAGAGAAACCTTCAGCTGCAGACTGGCCGTCACATGACACGCACCACGTGACTTCCACATGACTTCCTGGCTGCCTATAAAAACTGAGCAAGTGCTCAGAGGAATTGCTGGTTTGTCTTCAGCTTCCTGTACCTGAGTGCCTGTTTCCTGTTGGTTGATTACCTGCTGTTACCCGGATTGACCCTGACCTACTCTGATCTTCTCCTAGACCCGACCTCGGGTTCTACAGGACTTCCACGCAAGCTCTACCCTGCCTGCTGGTAGCTTGTGCCCCTTTGTGCCATCCACCCTCTGTACCACCTCCAGGGGGAGGACTGCGCTTAGTCGCAACAGCGAACTGCTCTCGGCATCTCGGCCTTTGTGAGTACCCTATTCTGATACCCCCTACAATACAGACCCCCCCCTACATTACAGACCCCCCTACAATACAGAACCCCCCTACATTTCAGACCACCCCTACAATACAGAACCCCCCTACAATACAGACCCCCCCTTCAGACCCATAATGTACCTCAGATCAGCACAGGACTGCATGTTGGGTCCCCTCCCCCTGTGTGGACATAAAGGAGGAGGGGGAGGCGGCTTCACTCTGCTCGGCTGTGTGAGACAGCCAAGCCGAGACTGATCAGATTATCAGTGCTGCAGCCACCTTGCCAGAGAGAAGGGGATCGTTGTGGGTCTCGGCCCCCTGATGTGCCGACGGGTGTCACTGTCACTCGAGTGCGGCTCTGACGCGCAGCTGACAGTGCACTGGGGCAGTGGCGTCACTAGGGTTGGTGTCCCCTGGTGCGGCAAAACATGGTGTCACCCCCCTGTCTATCCTGCCCAGCACCCTGCAAGCAGCGCACAGTCACGAGGCGCACTCCCAAATGACCCCTGTAAATTAAAGTATAAGGTGGTATTGGGCCAGCTCTGGCAATATAGGGCAGGTTGCGGTGGTATAGTGCAGATTGGGTTGATATAGGGCAGGCTGGGGCAGCATAGGGCAGGTTGGGGTTGTATAGGGCAGGCTGGGGTGGTATAGAGCAGGTTTGGGTGGTATAGAGCAGGTTAGGGTGGTATATGGCAGGCTGGGTGGCATAGGGCAGGTTGGGGTGATATAGGACAGGGTGTGGTGGCATAGAGCTGGCTGTGGTGGCATAGGGAAGGTTGGGGTGGTATAGAGCAGTTTACAGTGGCATAGGGCAGGCTGGGGTGGTATAGGGCAGTTTGCGGTGGCATAGGGCAGGGTTGCGGTGGCATAGCGCAGGTTGCAGTGGCATAGGGCAGGCTGGGGTGGTATAGGGCAGGCTGCGGTGGCATAAGGCAGGTTGCGGTGGCATAGGGCAGGGTGCGGTGGCATAAGGAAGGTTGCAGTGGCATAGGGCAGGGTGCGGTGGAATAGGGCAGGGTGCGGTTGCATAGAGCAGGGTGCGGTGGTATAGGGCAGGGTGAGGTGGCATAGGGCAGGCTGGGGTGGTATGGTGTCAGGTTAGGACTCTATGTAGTGACATGTGCAGCAGTGCAGTAACTTACAGCATGCCTGGAGATGAAGACACTCTGGCTGCTGGATCCTCGTTTCTTTCTCCTTCAGCTGTGGGATCAGCCAGAGTGAACGAGTCTGTGGGAGGAGTGGAGGGGCAGCCACACCCCCATCTCAACCCACCAACTCCGGCTGACTGAGATTGGAGATCCCCGAGGGACGGGGGAGTATTACAGGCAGCGCCCCCCCATACACAATGTGTAGCGGTGGGTGGTGACCGCGGTGTCACCCCTCTGGCGGGTGTCACCCGGTGTGGCCCGCCCCCCCGCACCCCCATAGCAATGCCTCTGCACTGGGGGGAGACGTGACATGCGGTCCGGCGTCCCGCGGGCCATCGCTGCCCTCCGGGCATATGCCCTATGGCCAGTCCGGGCCTGCCTATATTGCTCAAAGGCAAGGACCTACAATCCTCAATCCCCCTCAAAGCCAGATTTATTTACCAGAGGGCGCCAGGATTAAGAAATAAAATAGCTAGGAACGTGCCAGATCCCCCTAAAAAAAACGTCCACTATCTTGGCTGGCTCTGGTTTCCATTTCTGCACGAGATGCAAAACGTGCAGGACCACCAGGAAACCAGGAGCCTCCAAGAAAATCTCAAGTTTCCAATCCATGGTCACTAAGGAGAATTTTTAAATTAAACTGTTCATTACATGTGTAGCGGTCCTCCCCCAGCTTCTCCCCTCTCTTCACGGCTGGTTTTACTCGTCTAGGGGTATCTGAGAGAAGGGGGAAAGATGCACACCACCAGTTCGGCTCTCTGATGTAGGATGCAGAGATATGAGCTAAACCGTTTACCTTCGGGTCTGCGTTTTAGGCCGGAGCCTCAGCCTCTCCTGTGGAGAATGATTGCCACTGTCACTGACAGGGACACTTAGCTTCCAGTAACACGAGTTCCACACCAAGAAAAGTCCAACACTGTTTTATTGCCTTGAAACTGGTTGACTTTTAAAAGAACAGACAAGGTGTAGGGAAGAGTAGGTCCAGGCACAACACAATGAATAAAGTTTATCCTGTTACGTTTAGTGCAAACAGGCTTGACGCACAGTCGCTGCCACCGACTGTGAATTTGGTCACTGCCACTGACCTGGGAGAACGCTGAGGCCCCTGCCACAGGCCTAGGATGAGGCCTGCCACCGACCTGAGGAAGATGGGTCTCTGCCACAGACCATGAGAACATGAAATACCTTCTTTAGAACAAACGACCCCTGTCAGAGGAAGACATCCATCCGGACGGTCACCAGAGGCCTCCACCGGCACCAGCAAATGCTGCGCTGGCTCTACGGGGAGGTCACGTCTCCGGTCCCTTACGCCCAGGATTCAGGCACCCAATACCAGGGGCACCTTAGGAATGCTTCGCCCTCGCGGGACCCAGTCGAATGTACTGGGCCCCAGGCCTCCTGGTAAAGTACCTCACCCCAGGATGAAGGTGCCTGGGATGGAACTCGACTCCACGCGCCCAGGCCAAGGGCGCTTGGGCACCGATGAACCGCAGCAGCCCCCAGGCCGAAGGTGCCTGGGGAATGGACCTTGTGCGCAAGATGTCCGCCCCTTTTATATCCTCTCCCAGCAGTCACATCAGGCTCCCCGCCCCGCCGTACCACTGCCACGAGAGGACAAAAAGGGCACGGCTCTAGAATGGCAGTTCAACCCCGGTCCCAGGCAACAGCGCCACCTAGGGACCGCAGGGAACATGACACCATTCATACCTCCCACACTCCAAAGTGTCCATAAATCCCTAAAATCAATGCATCTGGGCCACTAAATTTTGACACCCGCTACACATGTAACTCAGATCATGTGACCTATGTGCTGGAGTGTCCCTGCTCCCTCCAGTACGTAGGTCGGACTACAAGGAAACTGAAAATTAGGATAAATTCACATTTTAAAAATATAAAGAAAGGTTTCCCTAACCAAAGTGTCTCAAGACACTTAAAATTGTACCATAACAGCGACCCCTCACTGTGTTCATTCTATGGAATAGATAGAATTTCCAAACATTGGAGGGGCACACATATGAAAAGAGAAATTTCCAAAAACGAGACCAAGTGGATTTATAAATTAAGAACTACGCAGCCACTTGGCATGAATATTGATATAGATTTAAATTGTTTTCTCTCTAACGATTAATATGATGTGTCCTTTGCCATTTCTTCTCCTCCGCATTCTCAGATGCTATATATTTTTTATTTTTCCACTTTATTCAACTCTTGGTCAATTAGAATTGGTCTCCAATATGGTTCCCATTAATTGATACTACATATTGGGGTTTGGGCCCAATCAACTATTGATGTCAATCAGGAGGGCTTTTTGTGCATGGTCAGGCTCTGACCTTTGACTGCTACCCAAAAGCCTATTCCATCCTTTTCCAATCATTTTTTAATTTCCAAGGGGGTATTCTGCATATGCGAATAGATCCCATGTTTTTTTTTTTTTTTACTTTTGGTATTTTCAATGCTATGCCGTGCTAGAGTGTATAATTTGTATGCCTATTAGGTACCAATATTATGTAGCTCTATGTTATTGCCTCAAACCGGTACTGTGGCTGCGCATTAAAAATGTTCCCTTTTCCCCGGGCTTTTAAGTATAAATATTGCCTCCTGAAGACGTAATCACGAAACGTACGTCGAGGCGGTACCTGGTCACGCTACCCACGCCGTTTCTGGCCCTGTTGGTTGTTGGAATCAAGCGGGTGGAACGCACGCCATCCACGGAGGTGGACGGGAACACGGCGGTTCCCCACAGACATTGCCTGACAAGCCAGCAGCCCCAGTGCCGGGTAGGCACTTTTAAATGTAAGTAGCCATTTGGCTAATCTTTTTATTGCTCTGTTTTAATAAAACGTTATTACGCTATGGATGTCCTCCATTGTCATTTTATATCCGGCCGGTACCTATGAGGAGGGAGGAGGAAGGTGTACTGTATCTCCAGCTACAACCTATGTGAGCAGGCACAATCCTGCACAAGCGCTGTTTGACCTCTCTTTTTGGGTAAAGAGGTCAATGTTTTCTGGTAAGCAGACTACATATCCAGTCACTTTGGGTGTCTTATCACAGTTTGGTGAAGGATCACGTTACTAGCTATCTCAAGATTAATCACAGCAGCACGGAATTGGTTGTATGATTTTTTATGGACTCTGAGTATCACATTTGGATCCATCCACGATTGGGACTTATTGTGTATATATTATTTGCACTTGATTGTATGAGCATTTATTTACCTATTTTAATTTCTAATGTGCACATGAGTTATGTCAAGGTGTCTATTTATATTAGGTGCCAACCTAGGAGCCACTATTTAGTGTCACCACTACAGGTTTTTTTGGTTTAACATATCACCCACTTATAGCGCCACCTATCAATTTTCATTTTACAACTAGGAGCATATCACTCTTTCAGGGGAGCAGCTTATATAGATTAATAATTTTTTATATATATATTTTTTTTACTATTTCCGGTTCCGAGCACGTGTGATGAGGTGGATGAGGTGCATAGTTAATAATATGCAGTGTGTCTGGGGATGGCGAAAATTACCGTCACACAAAAGCATTCTTATATGTTTGCTTACAAAAACCTTCATTAAAATAAATAACATAAAACCAATATGTCGTCCAGCAATATTACTATTATGCCGCGTACACACGACCATTTTTCTCGTCGGGAAAACTGTAATTTTTTCACTTGGACGAGAAAAACGGCTGTGTGTAGGCTCTCCAGCAGTTTTCCCGATGAGAAAACCACAGAGAATCACGATGAGAAAAATTAGAACATGCACTAATTTTTCTCGTCGCGAATCGCTGCATTTTTTTCCTCTGCAGTTTTCCCATGGGGAAACATTGCTAGGGAGCCTACACACGGCTGGTTTTCTCGACCAAGAGAAAACATGTCGTGAAAAACGGCCGTGTGTAGACTGGGAAAAGGGGACCAAGCCGGTCCTCGTTTTTCCCATCGGGTTTCACGGCGGTGTTTTCACCGCCGAGAAACTCGGTTGTGTGTACGCGGCATTAGTATAACATGGGTTGCTGTGCTAAATGATCAAGTGAAACAAAATAAGAAAAAAAAGTCCATGAAGCAAAAACAGCTCATGTAGTGCTCTAAAGAAGATTTAAAAGGTGATGGTGAACAGAAGTCTCTTGTCCAATAGGTGAATGGATAATATGAGACCTCACCCAGGTGAACCTTCACCGTGAATCAAATAAAATACTTGCTTACCAGAGTGCTAGACTCCAAGTTCTAAGATTCTAGATAAGTGTGGGTAATATACAAATGATCGGTGATGTAAACAGGTGACCCCGCCCCCTCTGACGTTATGTGACGTCACATGACATCAGATGGGGTGGGGTCACCCGCCCTCAACTATATAAGATCTGTCAGTGCAAAAGGTGTGCAGTTGGCGGGAGCCTCCCAACGAGGCAGAGTTTTTCAGTTTTTTTTTTCCCTTGGGTCGTAAGCACTGTGATCGAAGATGAATGGACATCGTGGGAATTTTTTTAATTTATTTTTTTAATAAAAGAATTGTCCCAAACTGTTTACTGTCATTTTTTACTTTTTTGACACTTTTTTTTTTTGACTGTGTAGTTGTACAATGTACCTGAAACCCATTCACATAGGGGGGGGGGTGGGATCCTGGGGTCCGATTCCATATGGATTTTGGGGGACCCCCGCGCCATTTTTTTTAATTTTGGCGCAAGGTTCCCCTTAATATCCATACCAGACCTGAAGGGCCTGGTATGGATTTTGGAGGGACCCCCACATATATTTTTTTTTTCATTTGGTGCGGGGTTCCCCTTAATATTCATCCCAGACCCAAAGGGCCTGGTAATGGACTGGGGGGGGACCCATGCCATTTTATTCAATGATTTTTATCTATATTGCCGGGTTCCGACAATACATTACAGCTGCAAGCAGTTTTAAATTACATTTTTTTTCCTTTAGAAATTTTATTTTGCTTTGGTACTGTTATAAACATGGGAACGATGTGCTACTTTACAGGCAGACTAAGGACACCCCCCAGGCATGATATTTAAAGGACAATAAAAATTAATTTGTCTCACTTTAAGCATTATTAAAATCACTGCTCCTAAAAAAAAAAAATCAGTTTTTAAAACTTTTTTTGCATTGATACATGTCCCCTGGGGCAGGACCCGGGCCTCCAAACAATTTTTTATTCTGGAACCTGTGTGTCTCCCAGAAGACAGCGGGGGGCATAGGAGGGGCCGGACATGGCATAGATCGCCGCAGAGCCTGTGACGATCTATGCCCGGAAGTGGGAGCAAATACCTGGATTAGACGGGGGGGGGGGAGTTCAGCTCATCCTTAGCAGTGAGGGACACAGCAGAATACTGCAAAATTTGAAAAAATGCCATTTGAATACCAATTTTTTTTAAAACAGTGAGCAGTATTTTACTGCATTGCTTAAAACAGTAGATACAGCTTTGTGAATGGAGCCCACTATACTATGTTTCAGTGATAAATGAACACAGAAGCAAGCAGTATGGATCACTGTCTGTGTTCATTAAGGAAAGGAAAAGGGCTGGAATGTTTACTTCCCTCCTCCACTCTCCATTCTGAAACCGATCTCTTGCCCCAGCAGCAGTAGCAGCCTTCAAGAAGGGGGAGGGAAATCTGGCCATCAGCACTGTGGGGAGGGTTGCAGGGGGGATTGTTGGGGGGCACTACAGGGGGGGCAGGATCAGTGTTGTGGTGTAAGGGGAGGTGGGGGGGTACAGAGAAACAGTGCTGCAGGGTTTAGTAAGGTGGGGAAGGGGGAAAAGAGAGTGGCAAAAAAAAAAAAATTTATACTTTCAAAAACAGAAAAAGACGTATGACAGCCAAAGTCTGCAATGGAATTCTTGCAAGTTCTCCAGGATAAGAGAAACTACTATTACTTTTAATACCTGCAGAAACTGCATGCGAGTGTACCCAAAAGAATTGCTGCTGTAGATGGTCACACCAAATATTATTATGTTTTTTTTTCTATTACTGAAATTTATAGAAACTGTATTGATTATTAAAGGAGCGACAAACCCGAAAGCAAACATTTATTACAGTTTATTGTAACTTACCAATTCTTAGATGTGGTGTCTGGATTCATTAAATTTTTTAGGCTTTCTTTCTTCTATTTTCATCTGGTAATCTACCAGTAAGTCTGTTGTTTTTCAAGAGAACAAGTTGTATCAGTTACAGGGATGAGACCATTCAACGCTGGCAGGATGCTTAAATTGATCCATTTTATTTATTTATGTGAAACCTTTATCCTAAAAAGGAAAAAAAAAACAGTTTGCTGTGACTTCTTATAAAGTATTAGCTGGAGTTTGGCTTCAATGTGTTAGTGTGTTTAAATCTGCTAGTATATCTAGTGCTAGAATTATTGCTCTCACTCTAACAATCGTGGCAATACCTCACATGTGTGGTTTAAACACCGTTTTTATATGCGTTCGCTTCTGCGCACAAGCTCAGTGGGACGGGGTGCTATAAAATTTATTTATTTTATTTTTTATTTTTATACTGTCCTTTTAACCACTTAACGACCGCCCACTGTAAATATACGTCAGCAGAATGGCACCGACAGGCAGAATCACGTATATGTACGTGATTGCCTTTGTATAGTTGGGGGGTCCGATCGGACCCCCCTTCTTTACAGTGGGTGGTCGTTTTACCTTCGGGAGCGATCCGGCATGAGGGGACGGCCGTTCGATTCCGGCCACCCCCTCTCGATCGCTCCCGGCGAATGAGAGAGCTTCCCCTGCCTGCCAGGAAGGAGGAAGTGATGTCATCTCTCCTGGGGCGCTCACATATACCGAGCGCCGTACAGGAGAAGATGCCAGGTTAGTACACAAAACAGCACACTGACACCAGGACACATAGGCACATAAATCGCCCCCCAGGCCCCCCCAGACACCCCCAGATCACCCCCCAGCCCCCCCCCCCCAGCCCCCAGTCACAGTGTCACTGATTGCAGTGACCATCTATTTAGTGATCACTGCAATCAGTGACATTTGTGACTGTAAAAGTGTCACTACATTTAGTTTTAGGTCCAGTGTAGCCCCCTAACCCCCCCCTAATAAAGGTTTAACCCCCTGATGACCCCCCAGATAACCCTTTCACCCCCTATCACCACTGTCACTAAGCAATCATTTTTCTGATCGATGTCTTAGCGTCGGTGATGCTGATCGGTAGCCAGTAATTCTTTTTAGGTTCGCCGCAGGTTTTTATAGCGTCAGGTACCCCCATATATTACCTAATGAAGGTTTAACCCCCTTGATCGCCCCCCAGGTAACCCTTTCACCCCCTATCACCACTGTCACTAAGTTATAATTTTTCTGATCGATGTCTTAGCGTCGGTGATGCTGATCGGTAGCCAGTAATTTTTTTTAGGTTCGCCGCAGGTTTTTATAGCATCGGGTACCCCCATATATTACCTAATGAAGGTTTAACCCCCTAGATCACCCCCCAGGTAACCCTTTCACCCCCTAGCACCGCCGTCGCTATGCGATCATTTTTCTGATCGATGTCTTAGCGTCGGTGATGCTGATCGGTAGCCAGTAATTTTTTTTAGGTTCGCCGCAGGTTTTTATAGCGTCAGGTACCCCCATATATTATCTAATAAAGGTTTAACCCCCTGATCACCACCCAGGTAACCCTTTCACCCCCTATCACCACTGTCGCTAAGCAATCGTTTTTATGATCGTTGTCTTAGTGTCGGTGATGCCGATAGGTAGCCAGTAATTTTTTTTTTAGGTTCGCCGTCAGGTTTTTATATAGCGTCAGGTACCCCCATATATTACCTAATAAAGGTTTTAACCCCCTAATTGCCCCTAGTTAACCCTTTCACCAGTGATCATCATATAAGTGTTACGGGTGACGCTGGTGAGTTAGTTTGCTTTTTATAGTGTCAGGGCACCCGCCGTATATAACCCAATAAAGGTTTAACCCCCTGATCGCCCGGCGGGTGATATCAGTTAGGTTTTAGCGTCAGAGAGGGTCTGCGTCACACCCCAGGCAGCGTGAGGTTAGTGCCAGTAGCGCTAACACCCACACGTGAAGCATACACCCCCCTTAGTGGTATAGTATCTGATCAGCTCAATATCTGATCAGATCTATACTAGCGTCCCCAGCAGTTTAGGGTTTCCAAAAACGCACTGTTAGTGGGATCAGCCCAGATACCTGCTAGCACCTGCGTTTTGCCCCTCCGTCCAGCCCAGGCCACCGAAGTGCAGTATCGATCGATCACTGTCACTTGCAAAACACAACACACATAACTGCAGCGTTCGCAGAGACAGGCCTGATCCCTGCGACTCCAGTGCTGTAGGAGGTAATTTCACCACCACAGTTAAAAAAAAAAAGCATATATGCCGAAGCATTGGGGCAGCAGGAGCGGAGGAGCGATTTTGCTCCTAATGCCGCGTATATACGGTCGAAATTCCGACGGAGGCTTGCCCGTGGAAAAGTCTGACCATGTGTACGCGGCATAACTTTTGCGAGAAGATGCCCCCATGCTTCGGTATATATAAATGGTGCATGTATGCCCATCATTAGAAGTGGGTGGATGAAGGGCGGTATTCTAATGGTGGGCATACCCACCGATCAATCTTTTTTTTTCGTTCAGCCAACAGGCTGCATGAAAAAAAAGATTACAATACATGTCCAACAAGGACCAGCAACGTACTGGTATGTTGCTGGACTTTGAATGTTTATACCAGAATGATGCCTGCGGGTTTAGGTATCATCTTGGTATCATTCTTTTCAGCCAGCGGCCGGCTTTCATGTAAAAGCAATCCTAGTGGCTAATTAGGCTCTGGACTGCTTTTACAAGCAGTGGGAGGGAATGTCCCCCCCCCGGATATAAAAAGCGCCATTGGGAAATTGGGAAAGCATTTTATCACACCGATCTTGGTGTGGTCAGATGCTTTGAGGGCAGAGGAAAGATCTAGGGTCCAATAGACCCCAGTTTTTTCAAAAAAGAGTACCTGTCATTACCTATTGCTATCATAGGGGATATTTACATTCCCTGAGATAACAATAAAAGTGATAAAAATAAATAAATATGGAAGCAACAGTTTAAAAATAAAATAAAAAAGCAAAATTAATAATAATAAAAAAAAAAAGCACCCCTGTCCTGCCCTGCTCTTGCCCAATGGCGAACGCAAGCGTCGGTCTGGCGTCATATGTAAACAGCAATTGCACCATGCATGTGAGGTATCACCGCGAAGGTCAGATCGAGGGCAGTAATTTTAGCAGTAGACCTCCTCTGTAAATCTAACGGGGTAACCTGTAAATGCTTTTAAAGGCTTTTAAAAATGTATGTAGTTTGTCGCCAATGCGCGTTTGTGCGAAATTTTAAAGCATGTCGTGTTTGGTATCTATGTACTCGGCCTAAGATCATCTTTTTTATTTCATCAAACATTTGGGCAATATAGTGTGTTTTAGTGCATTAAAATTAAAAAAAGTGTATTTTTTCCCATAAAAATGCGTTTGAAAAATCGCTGCGCAAATACTGTGTAGAAAAAAAAATGCAACACCCACCATTTTATTCTGTAGGGCCTTTGCTATAAAAATATATATAATGTTTGGGGGTTCAACATAATTTTCTTGCAAAAAAAAATATGTTTTCATGTAAACAAAAAGTGTCAAAAAGGGCTTTGTCTTCAAGTGGTTAGAAGAGTGGATGTAAGCTTCCTAATGTTGTGTATAAAATGCCAGAACAGTTCAAAACCCCCCCAAATGACCCCATTTTGGAAAGTAGACACCCCAAGCTATATACTGAGAGGCATGTCGAGTCCATGGAATATTTTATATGTTGACACAAGTTGCGGAAAAAATACAATTTTTTTTTTTTTTTTGCACAAAGTTGTCACTAAATGATATATTGCTCAAACATGCCATGGGCATATGTGGAATTACACCCCAAAATACATTCTGTTGCTTCTCCTGAGTACGGGGATACCACATGTGAGACTTTTTGGGAGCCTAGCCGCGTACGGGACCCCAAAAACCAAGCACCGCCTTCAGGCTTTCTAAGGGTGTCAATTTTTGATTTCACTTCTCACTGCCTATCACAGTTTCGGAGGCCATGGAATGCCCAGATGGCACAAAACCACCCCAAATGACCCCATTTTGGAAAGTAGACACCCCAAGCTATTTGCTGAGAGGTATTGTGAGTATTTTGCAGATCTCGCTTTTTGTCACAAAGTTTTGAAAATTAAAAAAAAAAAGAAAAAAAAAAAAAAAATGTTCTTTCTTAATTTTCAAAAACAAATGAGAGCTGTAAAATACTCACCATGCCTCTCAGCAAACAGCTTGGGGTGTCTACTTTCCAAAATGGGGTCATTTGGGGGGGTTTTGTGCTATTTTGGCATTTTATGGCCTTCAAAACTGTGATAGGTAGTGAGGAGTGAAATCAAAAATTTGCGTCCTTAGAAATCCTGGAGGCGGTGCTTGGTTTCCGGGGTCCCGTACGTGGCTAGGCTCCTAAAAAGTCCCACACATGTGGTATCCCCATACTCAGGAGAAGCAGCAAAATGTATTTTGGGGTGCAATTCCACATATAACCATGGCATGTGTGAGCAATATATCATTTAGTGACAACTTTTTGTAATTTTTATTTTTTTTTGTCATTATTCAATCACTTGGGACAAAAAAAAAAATATTCAATGGGCTCAACATGCCTCTCAGCAATTTCCTTGGGGTGTCTACTTTCTAAAATGGGGTCATTTGGGGGGGTTTTGTACTGCCCTGTCATTTTAGCACCTCAAGAAATGAGATAGGCAGTCATAAATTAAAAGCTGTGGAAATTCCAGAAAATGTACCCTAGTTTGTAAATGCTATAACTTTTGCGCAAACCAATAAATATACGCTTATTGACATTTTTTTTACTAAAGACATGTGGCTGAATACATTTTGGCCTAAATGTATGACTAAAATTGAGTTTATTCGATTTTTCTTATAACAAAAAGTAGAAAATATCATTTTTTTTCAAAATTTTCGGTCTTTTTCCGTTTATATCGCAAAAAATAAAAATCGCAGAGGCAATCAAATACCATTAAAAGAAAGCTCTATTTGTGGGAAGAAAAGGACGCAAATTTCGTTTGGGTACAACATTGCATGTCCGCACAATTTACAGTTAAAGCAGCGCAGTGCAAAATTCTGAATTCACCTCTGGTCCTCTAGCTACCAAATGGTCCGGGGCTTAAGTGGTTAAAAAAAAAATGGGTTACTTTTATTCCTATTAAAATGAAAAAAGCATGACAGGACCTCTTAAATGTGAAATCTGGGGTAAAAAATAAATAAATTAAATGTCAATTAAAAAAAATCCCCTTTAAGAGCATGTTTATTGTCGCTTCCGCTCTACAATGCTATGGAGCCGAGCGGCACCCATCTTTCTCTCACTCGGAATTCTGGCATTGAGAAGAGTTGACACAATCGTCTTTGCCGCTACCGGTAGGTCCGATAAGCTACAAGAGATGACTGAAGCGCGGCGGGCGAGGGGGGCCCTCTCCCGCCCCCGATCCGCTGCACAGACCACTTTTATCGTAAAGAGAACTGCACACCATTTATAAAAATACCGGGGTTATGGCAGCTAGCTGCTGCCATAACCCCGGTATTTAACGTCAAAGTAACGATGTACAGGTTCGTTAATTTGCCTGAAGTGGTTAACATGTATTTGAAGTCTGGGAGGAAATCGGATTACCCAGAGGAAACCAAAGCAAGCATAGAAAGCACATGAAAACTCCTGATTAGGACACAAATGCGATATGCGATATTGTTTTATGGCAAAATCAAAACAGCAGAATAAAAACAATCATTATACAAATACAATAGTGAATGCCCAGGATATTGTTTAACTAAAAAGGTGCACTTTTATGGGGCCAGGAAATGGGTCTTTTGCAAAAAAAGATGATATCCACATATCCGATATAAGCCTTGCAGTGCTTATTTTGGGCCCTGCACATTATGTGAAATAAGCCATAAGAAAGACAGTGTGCAGCTAGCCATCACTATAGGTCAGAGGGGGGGGGGGTACACCACCACTGCTAACACTCACTGCCTTGATAAACAACCAGAGTCTGGGAGGCTGAAGGCTGACATCCACCGAAAAGCAGGACTACAAAGAAAAACACCATCCACTAGGAGTAGAGGAAAAAAAAAAAAAGAAACAGCATAAGGAAGAGAAGTAAGACGTAAAACAACAATACAACCAACCCATGTGCAGTGGCGGCTGGTGAAGTTTTAGGATGGGGGGGCGCAAGACCCCGCCCCTCCATGGTTGGCCCCTCCCACTTCTCATAAGCCACACCCCTTATATAATCCACCCACTCCGTCCCCTGTATTCCACTCATAGTGTCAGCATTATACACCAGGCTCTGCACATCATATACCAGGCTGCACATTATACACAGGGCTCTGCACATCATATACCAGGCTTTGTACTATAAACAGGGCTCTGCACATAATATACCAAGCTTCACATTATACACAGGGTTCTGCACATCACATACCAGGCTGCACATTATACACAGGGTTTTGCACATCATATACCAGGCTGCACATTATACACATGGCTCTGCACATCATATACCAGGCTTCACATTATACACAGGGCTCTCACATCATATACCAGGCTGCACATTATACACCGGGCTCTGCACATCATATATCAGGCTGCACATTATACACAGGGCTCTGCACATCATATACCAGGATGCAAATTATACACAGGGCTCTGCACAACATATACCAGGCTGCACATTATACACAGGGCTCTGCACATCATATACCAGGCTGAACATTATACACAGGGCTCTGCACATCATATACCAGGCTGCACATTATACACAGGGCTCTGCACATCATATACCAGGCTGCACATTATACACAGGGCTCTCACATCAATACCAGGCTGCACATTATACACAGGGCTCTGCACATCATATACCAGGCTGCAAATTATACACAGGGCTCTGCACATCATATACCAGGCTGCAAATTATACACAGGGCTCTGCACATCATATACCAGGCTGCACATTATACACAGGGCTCTGCACAACATATACCAGGCTGCACATTATACACAGGGCTCTGCACATCATATACCAGGCTGAACATTATACACAGGGCTCTGCACATCATATACCAGGCTGCACATTATACACAGGGCTCTGCACATCATATACCAGGCTGCACATTATACACAGGGCTCTGCACATCATATACAAGGCTGCACATTATACACAGGGTTCTGCACATCATTTACCAGGCTGTACATTATACACAGGGCTCTACACATCATATACCAGGCTGCATATTATACACAGGGCTCTGCACATCATATACCAGGCTGTACATTATACACAGGGCTCTGCACATCATATACCAGGCTGCACAATATACACAGGGCTCTGCACATCATATACCAGGCTGCACATTATACACAGGGCTCTGCACATCATTAAGGATGAGTTCTGGCGCATTCGCATACTCCACGTGCAGAGCCCGCCAGGAAGTCGGCACGGCGCTGCGCTAATCACAGGCAGGGAGACATTTCCTGATCTCTGCAGCCGAGCATCAGGACAATGTCTCCCTGCCTGTGATTAGCGCAGCGCAGTGCCGTGCCGACTTCCTGGCGGGCTCTGCACGTGGAGTATGCAAACACGCCAGAGCTCATCCCTACCCATCATAAACCAGGCTGCACATTATACACAGGGCTCTGCGCATCATATACCAGGCTGAACATTATACACCGACGAAGCTTCAATTTGTTTTAAAACCCAGACGATATCTGGAGATCACAGACTAGGAAATGGTTTAAACTTGCATTTTAAGTTCTGACTTTATTAACCCATTGCATAGCCTCTCTACAACATTAAACGTTAGACGACAGGGGTTGCATTTAAAAGGTAATTTCGCTTTTGATAAGAAAAAAATGTAAGTACTACACTACATTTTGTATTTTTACAATTACAATTACTTATGTAGTTTCATCTGCTGCCCGCTATGACTCATAAAACTGGCAAATGTTTAAACATGGTGTACATGTAGGGTGGTGTTTTGTACACAGTCAATGTACAGAACACCAACTGTGTTATGTAAGTTTCAATGCAAGCAATAACAAGTAGGGATCTGCAATGACATTTGCCACCATACAACCTGGAAATATGCTTTGTTTTAGGTCCAAATGCAGGCAAAAACTCTGGCCCGATTCATCCCTGAAATGGAGAACAGGGACGCAC
Organism: Rana muscosa; assembly: GCA_029206835.1. Taxonomy (NCBI): domain Eukaryota; kingdom Metazoa; phylum Chordata; class Amphibia; order Anura; family Ranidae; genus Rana; species Rana muscosa. The sequence goes on along the minus strand of CM055125.1, from coordinate 165,681,843 downwards.
CAGACCCCTGCTGAGAGCCTCTCTGCACAAGTGTGAGTCTAGCCTGAACGGGGCCTTAAACTTACTCTGAAGCATGAATCGGACTGATGGTATATCAAGCACAGAGACTTGTGATGATCGCTTAGGAATATGGCTACAAAGAAGAAAAATAAAAAATATGGACAGCCGCACTCCAAAAACCTTTGACGGTCGCCTTTATTGTAAAGGATGGAAGATTACACCAAAAATCATCACAGCATAGCCGGGGTAACTGCTAGGAATATGGCTACATGAGGTTACAAAGGGCTCTGATTAAAGCTTAAAAAATACTGGCATTTTACATTTTTTTTCTCAGCCTGTAAAAGCACCTGTATGTTAGCTTAAGTGTCCATGTGCACACAGGCGTTTACAGACATATTAGAAGCAGAGCAATTGCAGTCTGAAAAAGCACATTTAGGAGAGGAGGTGAAGCGCAGAAAAAAGCTAAAACACACTGAAACGCTAGAAGCATTTAGGCACATTTGAGAGGTAATGCATTTAAATAGCCAGAACAAATAAATATTTTGGCCAATAAGATACATTTACGATAAAACTCATGACGCGCCTGCAGTGGGCTTTTCTCCTGCCAGGAGTTCTGATGTTTAGAGGAGCAAAGCAAACACCCTGTGTGCATGAGGTCTATTGGGTAGATTATGAAATTTTATGGACATTAGACTATTATTAAAGAAGTAGGGAATCCGCGCTCAGGAAAACACCAGACAGAGGTTGCAGCCCCCCTAAAAAACTCCCTAGGGAGAATAGGATATAATATAAAAGAATGGGGTGTTGGCGCTACCTCCCACTATAGAGACCCACCGGGTCTAAGTGATCTCAAGTAAATGTATAAGGACAGGCTGTACTGAGTTCCCGGGTCTGTACACCTTCGGTGCCCATTATGAGGGGTTCCCACCATCCCTGTACTGAGTTCCTGGGTCTGTACACCTACTTTGCCCATTATGCGGGGTTCCCACAATCCCTGTGCAGGGTTTCTGGGTCTGTACACCTGAGGTGCCCATTATGAGGAGTTCCCACCATCCCTGTACTGAGTTCCCAGGTCTGTACACCCACTGTACCCATTTTGAGGGTTCCTCCCACCATCCCTGTACACCTACTGTGCCTATTATGAGGGGTTCTCACCATCCCTGTACTGAGTTCCTGGGTCTGTACACCTACTGTGCCCATTATGAGGGGTTCCCATCATCCCTGTGCTGAGTTCCCAGGTCTGTACACCCGCTGTGCCCATTATGAAGGTTCCTCCCACCACCCCTGTATTGAGTTCCCGGGTCTGTACACCCGCTGTGCCTATTATAAGGGGTTCTCACCTTCCCTGTACCGAGTTCCTGGGTCTGTACACCTGCTGTGCCCATTATGAGGGTTCTCACCATCCCTGTACTGAGTTCCTGGGTCTGTACACCTAATGTGCCCATTATGAGGGGTTCCGACCATCCCTGTAACGAGTTCCTGGGTCTGTACACCTGCTGTGCCCATTATGAGGGTTCCCACCATCCCTGTGCTGAGTTCCCGGGTCTGTACACCTGCTGTGCCCAATATGAGGGTTCCCACCATCCCTATGCTGAGTTCCCGGGTCTGTACACCTGCTGTGCCCATTATGAGGGTTCCCACCATCCCTGTACTGAGTTCCCGGGTCTGTACACATGCTGTGCTCTTTATGAGGGTTCCCACCATCCCTGTGCTGAGTTTCCGGGTCTGTACACCTGCTGTGCCCTTTATGAGGGTTCCCACCATTCCTGTGCTGAGTTCCCGGGTCTGTACACCTGCTGTGCCCTTTATGAGGGTTCCCACCATCCCTGTACTGAGTTCCCGGGTCTGTACACCTGCTGTGCTCTTTATGAGGGTTCCCACCATCCCTGTGCTGAGTTTCCGGGTCTGTACACCTGCTGTGCCCTTTATGAGGGTTCCCACCATTCCTGTGCTGAGTTCCTGGGTCTGTACACCTGCTGTGCCCTTTATGATGGTTCCCACCATCCCTGTGCTGAGTTCCCGGGTCTGTACACCTGCTGTGCCCATTATGAGGGTTCCCACCATCCCTGTGCTGAGTTCCTGGATCTGTACACCTGCTGTGCCCATTATGAGGGTTCCCACCATCCCTGTGCTGAGTTCCTGGGTCTGTACACCTGCTGTGCCCATTATGAGGGGTTCCCATCATCCCTGTGCTGAGTTCCTGGGTCTGCCCATTATGAGGGTTCCCACCATCCCTGTGCTGAGTTCCCTGGTCTGTACACCTGCTATGCCCATTATGAGGGGTTCCCACCATCCCTGCACTAAGTTCTCGGGTCTATACACCTGCTGTGCCCATTATGAGGGTTCCCACCATCCCTGTGCTGAGTTCCCGGGTCTGTACACCTGCTGTGCCCTTTATGAGGGTTCCCACCATCCCTGTACTGAGTTCCCGGGTCTGTACACCTGCTGTGCCCTTTATGAGGGTTCTCACCATCCCTGTGCTGAGTTCCCGAGTCTGTACACCTGCTGTGCCCATTATGAGGTTTCCCACCATCCCTGTACTGAGTTCCCGGGTCTGTACACCTGCTGTGCCCATTATGAGGGGTTCCCACCATCCCTGTAACGAGTTCCCGGGTCTGTACACCTGCTGTGCCCATTATGAGGGTTCCCACCATCCCTGTACTGAGTTCCTGGGTCTGTACACCTGCTGTGCCCATTATGAGGGTTCCCACCATCCCTGTACTGAGTTCCTGGGTCTGTACACCTACTGTGCCCATTATGAGGGGTTCCGACCATCCCTGTAACGAGTTCCTGGGTCTGTACACCTGCTGTGCCCATTATGAGGGTTCTCACCATCCCTGTACTGAGTTCCTGGGTCTGTACACCTACTGTGCCCATTATGAGGGGTTCCGACCATCCCTGTAACGAGTTCCTGGGTCTGTACACCTGCTGTGCCCATTATGAGGGTTCCCACCATCCCTGTGCTGAGTTCCCGGGTCTGTACACCTGCTGTGCCCAATATGAGGGTTCCCACCATCCCTATGCTGAGTTCCCGGGTCTGTACACCTGCTGTGCCCATTATGAGGGTTCCCACCATCCCTGTACTGAGTTCCCGGGTCTGTACACCTGCTGTGCTCTTTATGAGGGTTCCCACCATCCCTGTGCTGAGTTTCCGGGTCTGTACACCTGCTGTGCCCTTTATGAGGGTTCCCACCATCCCTGTACTGAGTTCCCGGGTCTGTACACCTGCTGTGCTCTTTATGAGGGTTCCCACCATCCTTGTGCTGAGTTTCCGGGTCTGTACACCTGCTGTGCCCTTTATGAGGGTTCCCACCATTCCTGTGCTGAGTTCCTGGGTCTGTACACCTGCTGTGCCCTTTATGAGGGTTCCCACCATCCCTGTGCTGAGTTCCCGGGTCTGTACACCTGTTGTGCCCATTATGAGGGTTCCCACCATCCCTGTGCTGAGTTCCTGGGTCTGTACACCTGCTGTGCCCATTATGAGGGTTCCCACCATCCCTGTGCTGAGTTCCTGGGTCTGTACACCTGCTGTGCCCATTATGAGGGGTTCCCATCATCCCTGTGCTGAGTTCCTGGGTCTGCCCATTATGAGGGTTCCCACCATCCCTGTGCTGAGTTCCCTGGTCTGTTCACCTGCTATGCCCATTATGAGGGGTTCCCACCATCCCTGCACTAAGTTCTCGGGTATATACACCTGCTGTGCCCATTATGAGGGTTCCCACCATCCCTGTGCTGAGTTCCCGGGTCTGTACACCTGCTGTGCCCTTTATGAGGGTTCCCACCATCCCTGTACTGAGTTCCCGGGTCTGTACACCTGCTGTGCCCTTTATGAGGGTTCTCACCATCCCTGTGCTGAGTTCCCGAGTCTGTACACCTGCTGTGCCCATTATGAGGTTTCCCACCATCCCTGTACTGAGTTCCCGGGTCTGTACACCTGCTGTGCCCATTATGAGGGGTTCCTACCATCCCTGTAACGAGTTCCCGGGTCTGTACACCTGCTGTGCCCATTATGAGGGTTCCCACCATCCCTGTACTGAGTTCCTGGGTCTGTACACCTGCTGTGCCCATTATGAGGGTTCCCACAATCCCTGTACTGAGTTCCCGGGTCTGTACACCTGCTGTGCCCATTATGAGGGGTTCCCACCATCCCTGTAACGAGTTCCTGGGTCTGTACACCTGCTGTTTCCATTATTAGGGTTCCCACCATCCCTGTTCTGAGTTCCTGAGTCTGTACACCTGCTGTGCCCATTATGAGGGGTTCCCACCATCCCTGTACTGAGTTCCTGGGTCTGTACACCTGCTGTGCCCATTATGAGGGTTCCCACCATCCCTGTACTGAGTTCCCGGGTCTGTACACCTGCTGTGCCCATTATGAGGGGTTCCCACCATCCCTGTAACGAGTTCCTGGGTCTGTACACCTGCTGTTCCCATTATTAGGGTTCCAACCATCCCTGTGCTGAGTTCCTGAGTCTGTACACCTGCTGTGCCCATTATGAGGGGTTCCCATCATCCCTGTGCTGAGTTCCTGGGTCTGTACACCTGCTGTGCCCATTATGAGGGGTTCCCATCATCCCTATGCTGAGTTCCTGGGTCTGTACACCTGCTGTGCCCATTATGAGGGTTCCCACCATCCCTGTACTGAGTTCCCGGGTCTGTACACCTGCTGTGCCCATTATGAGGGGTTCCCACCATCCCTGTAACGAGTTCCTGGGTCTGTACACCTGCTGTTCCCATTATTAGGGTTCCCACCATCCCTGTGCTGAGTTCCTGAGTCTGTACACCTGCTGTGCCCATTATGAGGGGTTCCCATCATCCCTGTGCTGAGTTTCTGGGTCTGTACACCTGCTGTGCCCATTATGAGGGGTTCCCATCATCCCTATGCTGAGTTCCTGGGTCTGTACACCTGCTGTGCCCATTATGAGGGGTTCCCATCATCCCTATGCTGAGTTCCTGGGTCTGTACACCTGCTGTGCCCCCCCCCCCCATCAGAATCATGGCGACCGATCTAATTTGCATAACAATGCCCGCGCGATTTACATGTGAATAATGTTAATTTAAGAACAATGCCTTTTGTTTCTCTATAACACATGAACAGGAAGTGGAGAAAATGGAAGGTGTACTGACTTGCATTACATGGAGAGAGGTGAAGTAAAGTTGGAGATTAAAATGCTGCTCTACAGTCTCACAGGAGTCAGGACACAGTGATAATAGCCCCTTCTGCCCCCCTCCCCCCTACAGTCCTGGCATGTAGAAATGTACCTGAAGATTTCTGTGTGATACCTCACAATCTGTGTCACAGGGATGAATGGAGCTGCCTCAGCTCCAGTGTCTGCCCTGACCAGTTCTCTTCTGCTTGTGATTCCCCCCTCACTTACTGAAGGAGACAGGCAGCCTGTGAGCCAATGACGCTGCAGGTCTGATTAAAGCCCCACCCTATGGACCCAATCAATTACAAGCACTGGAAACCTAATGCTAGAGCCTAGAGTTGGAGCTTTCGTGGCTACAGCATTTGCGCCCCAAGCACACTCTAAACTACACCAATAGAGCTTCTTAGCCCCAATCACGTGTTTACACACGGGTCATGCCTCCAATAGCACCCCATGTCCGGTGCCCTTAACACACCCACTTAAAGGGACACTTTAAAAAAGAAAAAAAAAATTTTTACATTTTTTTTTTAATAAGTAGCTTTGGGGGGGTGGCGGCGCCCCTGCGCCCCCTATTTATGGGCCGCCACTGCCCATGTGTCAGGCACCCCCACAAGGAGGGGCTGGATTATGACTAAATTAAAAGTGCCCCCACAAAAGCAGACCTAGCCCAAGTCACTGAACAAGATTGCACCTGTACAGCGAGTCAGGGGCAAGGGTGTACTTATCATGGCTAGCCTGCACCAGCCTATGTTCAAGGAAACTTTAACAACATTTCACAAACAAGAGAAAAAACCTGGCATTGTTCCGCCTACTATAAGATAACATACAGCAAACTTGAAGGGAGAGGCCTGCCAAATGGAAATAAAGTAATATCTATCACCATCCACTTCCAAGCAGTGTTCTGGCAGATGAGGGAAAAGATCTTTCAGGAATGAATGAACAGCAGGTTCCGCCTCTCTCACCAACTCTGAAAACCCCCCAGATCCTGAAGTTGTATCTCCTGGAGTAATTTTCCAGATCATCATCTATTTTCACCAGGGTTGTCTCCAACTGCTCCTGTAGATCTTTGATAAACTGACTGTTCTGATTGCTGTAGAAGAGTGTAGCATTTAACTTGTCTTCCAGGGTTTAAATGTCTCCTGCCACTGTAAATCTGCTTTTATGTCAGATGTAATTTGTGCCGTCATCCTAGCCAGACCCCATTCAAGCATATTTGAAATTTTCAGCAGCAACACATGGTTACAAAGGTTCATCTGAGGCTGGCCCCTGAGAAGGAAGATCAGGCAGAGGGTGCTAGGAGAGGGAGCTGTGGGTCGTGAATCCAGAAAGTCCTCAAAGGTCCATTCAACAAGTGATTCTGTGGAGGCAGGAGACTTCTGTCCAAGGGAGGAGAGACTCACTGCAGGCTCAGAAAGTTATCCCACCCATCCACAGTGGGCAGGCTTTGCATTCCGACCCGCCAGCCATGGATTAAGTTGTGGCAGTGTCCTCAATGCTTCCCCACAGAGAATCAGTAGCAATGGCTCACTGCAAGCGCTGTGGCCAGAGAAAGTCAGCAGCCCTGGTGTAGAGCTCTGGAGTCAAGTGGCCATCTTGCCGGACTCCATGCATGTGCCCCCAGCTTCTTTGCTTTTTAATGAATTATGTACATACATCTACCAACATAAAATAAAAATAAAAACACATTTGAAATAGAGATTTCACTTCCTGCACTACAAACACAACAGGAAGTAAGATCTCTCTATAACAAGAGTGTATATCAGCTCTCCACCCCCTTTTTACTGACAGTTCAGACAAGCTGTGTAAATTATGGAATTTGAATGGATATAGAGAAGAGAAGACTGCAGATAAAACAGGTACAGATTATGTAGGAGGATTTGTTTCACCTGTGTATCACCTGAGGCCGGTCACTTTACTGGGTATATATAAGGGTTAACGACCACTTTAAGGACAGTGTACAGTTTACTGAGTCATTATAAGTGTAGCCTGTCACAATTTTAAACACTCAGTGAGGTTTGGAGCAAAGACGTGTTCTCCTAAAACTGAGTGAATAAAGTGAACACAGACTTGGGTGATAGTTGATTGGCCATGAGAGAGCTGATTTCTTCCTGTGAACAGCTGTTGTGGAGATATTTTCCCTTGCAACCTGAGCAAGCTGCTGAATTGCAGACATTCATATCAGTCCTCACCCAGCAGTGACAGTGGTGCAACTCTTCTTCCCTCCTTTAATCTTTTACATAGAGAAGTAAAGAATACACCTGTTGGTAGGGATGAGCCGAACACCCCCCGGTTCGGTTTGCAGAAGAACGTGCTAACAGGCAAAAAATTTGTGCGAACACCGTTAAAGTCTATGGGACACGAGCGTGAAAAATCAAAAGTGCTAATTTTAAAGGTTAATATGCAAGTTATTGTCATAAAAAGTGTTTGGGGACCTGGGTCCTGCCCCAGGGGACATGTATCAATGCAAAAAAAAGTTTATAACTGTCCGTTTTTTCGGGAGCAGTGATTTTAATAATGCTTAAAGTGAAAAAATAAAAGTGAAATATTCCTTTAAATTTCGTACCTGGGGGGGTGTCTATAGTATGCCTGTAAAGTGGCGCATGTTTCCTGTGTTTAGAACAGTCCCTGTATAAAATGTAATTTCTAAAGGAAAAAAGTAATTTAAAACTACTCGCGGCTATAATGAATTGTCTGCTATGAATATTAACCACTTGTCCACCAAGTACTTCATATGACGTGATTGACTTTCAGTGGGGATAACTGAATGATGCCTGCAGCTACAGGCATCATTCAGATATTATTATTTTCTGCCAGCGATTCTGCGCACCATAAGAATGATCATAGCGGCAGTTCCGCCGTTCTTATAGGCGGCGGGAGGGGACACCCCCTCTCCCGCCGCCATCCGGTGCTTCTCCGGGCTCTCCCGTGCCATCGGGGGCCCGGAGAACGAATCGGCCAGCACCGGCTCACGACGATAGAGATTTCCGGTGACCAGATGGTCACCAGTCATCTCTATGACCGTCGGAGTCCCGGGCGCAACATTGTGACGTCACGCCCGGTACCCGGAAGTAAACAAAAGCCGCAATTGCGGCTGTCAGCATGAGATCGTTGAATTTTTTTTCACCGATCTCATGCTTTCCAGCCTGGAGGAGAGATGTGGGGTCTTATTGACCCTGCATCTCTCCATAAAGAGGACCTGTCACAATGATTCCTATTACAAGGGATGTTTACATTCCTTATAATAGGAATAAAAGTGATAAAAAAAAAATGTAAAAAAAAGTGTCAAAATAAAAAAAAAAATTCAGTAAAAAAAAATGATTGCTCAAATACCGTGCAAGATAAAAAGTTGCAATGACCGCCATTTTATTCCCTAGGGTGTCTGCTAAAAAAAAAAATATAATGTTTGGGGGTTCTGATTAATTTTCTAGCAAAAAAATGACGAAGGATAGAAGTGCCAGAATAGTCCCGGTGGAGAAGTGGTTAAGGGGAACCCCGAACCCCGAACCAAAATAAAAAAAATTGCGTGGGGGTCCCCCCAAATTCCATACCAGGCACTTCAGGTCTGGTATGGATATTACACCCTGCGCCTATTTTTTTTTTAAATGGCGTAGGGGTCCCCCTCAAAATCGATACCAGACCCTTCAGGTCACTTTACTGGGTATGTGTAAGGGTTAAAGACCACTTTAACCCCTACCCTACCTCAATTCTTTATAACACCAGAGCCTATTGAAGCCATAGAGGGGCATTTGGAGAAATCGCACCCTTTGGATAACCCTCGCATCTAAGGCCGGTCTCCTAAGCTTGAATCGTATTAAGCATAGGAATAGTCACCTGGTGAAATGCCCTACCTTGAGAGCTTCCACGGAACCTACTACTGCTGCTTCCAGCCGGGTAGAGGAGTTGTATAAATCTGGGTTTAACCACCATGCGGCCGTAACCAACTGAATGGCCAAAAAATATTTGTATAAATCTGGAAAAGCTAGTCCTTCCTCTTCACAAGGGCGCATCAAGGTACTTAATTTATATCTAGGATTTTTTATCCCCCATAAAAAAGATGAAAACAACTGATTTAGTCTTTTGAAAAAGGATACAGGGAGCCATTGAGGAGAATGTCTAAATAAGTACATGAATTTAGGTATAATTTTAATTTTTAGACGATTAATGCGTCCCAGTAGAGACAATGGTAGAGACTTCCATACTTTTAATTTAGACTCAGTATCTCCCAAAATCGGGGTCAGATTCAGAGACATAAATTCAGAAGACTGACGGGAAATTCCCACTCCTAAATACTTAAAATTATCTACCCACTGCAGTGGATTGTCCTTCATAGCCGTACTACGAGCCTCCATATTTATTGGGAACAGCAATGACTTAGTCCAATTTACCTTTAGCCCTGTAACTGTTGAAAATGAATCCAGTATATCTAAGGCCCCTTGTAATGAGGGGCCAGCATCATTTAAAAATAAGAGGTTGTCTGCATACAGAGCTACCCTCTCCCCCAGCCAACCGATCCGCAATCCTTTAATATTAGGGGAAGTAGGTAGAGCCTTTGCCACCGGCTCCATAGCAATCGCAAAAAGGGTTGGAGAGAGAGGGCAGCCCTGATGAGTTCCCCTAAATAGTGAAAAGGGAGCTGACAACCCTCCTCCCATCTTTACTGCAGCTATGGGATTCCGATATAGGACCTGTAACCATTTTATAAATACCGCTGGGAAGCCCATTCTGCGGAGTACTTCCCACAGAAATGGCCACTCCAAGGTATCAAAGGCCTTCTCAATGTCCAGGGAGACAACAACTCTAGATCCCATATTAAGATGTGAGGCATAAATATTGGTATGGATTTTGAGGGGGACCCCTACACCATTTAAAAAAAAATAATTGGCGCAGGGTTCCCCTTAATATCCATACCAGACCTGAAGGGCCTGGTATGGAATTTGGGGGGACCCCCACACAATTTTTTTTTACATTTTGGTTCGGTGTTCCTCTTAATATTCATACCAGACCCAAAGGGCATGGTAATGGACTGGGGGGGAACCCATTCCGTTTTTTTAATGACTTTTATCTGTATTCCCGGGACCCAACAATTCATTATAGCCACGAGTAGTTTTAAATTTCCTTTTTTACCTTTAGAAATTACATTTTGTGCAGGGACTGTTCTATACACGGGAAACATGCGCCACTTTACAGGCATACTATAGACACCCCCCAGGTACAAAATGTAAAGGAATATTTCACTTTTATTGTTTCACTTTAAGCATTATTAAAGTCACTGCTCCCCAAAAAACTGACGTTTTTAAAACTTTTTTTTGCATTGATACTTGTCCCCTGAGGCAGGACCCAGGTCCCCAACCACTTTTTATGACAATAACTTGCATATTAACCTTTAAAATTAGCATTTTGAATATTTCTCCTATAGACTTTGAAAGGGTGTTTCGCGGCTTTCGAATTTGCCGCGAACACCCCAAATTGTTCGCTATCCGGCGAACATCCGATGTTGGCAATAAGACTTCTCAACAAGTTGGAAATTCTCCCTATACAAGAACAAACATCTTGACTTGACAGATACATTCATTATTGCAAACAAGGAAATAGTAAACAGCATACCAGCAATTATACCAAACAAAGCTGGAAATCAGGACTTTTACTTACTATATCAGGCTTTTTATGGTTTGCCTTACTCCTGCAACCCTTTAGCATTTCCCATATATGTATGACTTTAACATTCAGTTAACATTCAGTTAACAGCTCAGTGATTTGTGTTTAGTGTGGCCTTGTTAAATCTTTTCCTACTCTTTATGATATATTGCAGAAGATGTATTCAAAGGCTATTTTGCTGTTAAACGTGTTTCAGCTGAAAGCTTACAGTAGAAAGCAATATAAAAGGTAGTATGGGAATGATGTTTTTTAGGCAGTGTCCACTCAACTAAAAATCTATTCCTCTCTAAGACACAGTACATTTGAAAACTGCATAAATGTGAACAATTTTCACATTTTCCAGATAAGAACAACGTATTAAATGGTTTTAGATATATACCAGTGTGTCAAGCTGTATCGCTCAATGTGACTGTTTTTGGAAAACTGCATAAAGAAAATACTAGGCTGTTGATCATAGCTGCTAATGAAGTGTTAGCTTCATTCTAGAATTCTTGCAAATTACTTACTTTTTCTATTGACTTTTGTCCTTGTATTGTCTTTAACACACTTAATTTTGTAACTGCTCTGCTCATCCAACCCAACCCTCTTTATTGTTCCCCTTACGATTTTTAACATTATAGACTATATTTACAAAAACATAGTGTATGCAGCATTTTTACTATTATGCATTAAATACTGTACTTTTTTTTTAATTTTTAACTGAATGTTTATTTGGGTTTTTATAAGAAATAATCAGATAATTCAGAGCCAATACAAAAGTATATCCAGATACACAAAGCATTGTGCAGAAGACATTACAATGTACATAAGAAATTGCAAGCCTTGACATAGTTAACCATAAAAAAGTGTCTCTTCTTTGGATCAAAACATAATAGGAAAGCAAAAGGAACAAAAAGGTAACAAAACTAGCCAATAAACAATGGGGTTGACTTACTAAAACTGGAGAGTGCAAAATCTGGTGCTGCTGTGCATGGTAGCCAATCAGCTTCTAACTTCAGCTTGTTCAATTAAAGAGTAAGTTCACCTTTGTACAATTTTTTTTTCTAAATTACAGCTCCCCTATGTATCAATAGATCATTCATGTACTTTTTTTGCAGAAATATCAAAGCTTTCCATTAAATCCACAGTCGCTTACTTTTCTTATCCTAATCCATGTTTCCAGACGATTCCATTAGTAATGCCTTTCTTTCTGATTAGACTTTAGGTTATGACACAGGAAGGAGTTGACCAGCTGACCTCATTAGCACACACCCTGCATCATCCACCCACCCATTCCCAGGTGCACGTTTTTTAAATGAAATGCAATCAATCAGTGATCATCCTTCTAACTAAATACACAATCAGATTGCATAGCGTATGGCCATCTTACAAGTACATCGGAGGGAGTGGACAGAAACACACAGCTGTCAAGCCCCATTCACAACTGTGCATAGCAGCAATTCACATTCCCACATGCATTTTTTTCACACATAGGGCAGCCCATCCAACTTAATGGGCCATCCTACACACAGAAATTGCCCCAAAGAAGCTTCATAATTTTTTTTTAGAGTGAAGCTCGGTGCGTTTTTACTGCGATTTTTGGCGCAGCGCACTTCTGAAATGCAAGGAAACACACAGATGTGAATGGAGCCTCATTGTTCTTATTGTACTGTGTCAATTTCACTTTCAGGCCCCATTCACATCTAGCATAGTGGGAGTGCACATTTTGTGTCTAATTTTTCTGCGACATGCATAGGGCAGCCTTTTGATTTCAATTGGCTGCACTACATGTGGTTAATGGGACATTTTGGCATTTTGTGGCTTGTGTGTTTTTTACTGTGCGTTTTGCAGCATTTGCCCCTCATTTTTCACATGGCAAAATTTGTGTTTGCTTCTGTGTTTGGTGTGCCGTTAACAATTAATGGCACTGAAAGTGCAAGTAGTAATTTTAGGTGTATAAACAAGGCCATACACTATGCAATCTGATTGTATATTGTGTATTTAGTGAGAAGGGTGATCACTGATGGGAATGGGAGGGTGGATGATGCAGGGAGTGTGCCAATGAGGTCAGCTGGTCAACTCCTTCCTGTGTCATGACCTAAAGTCTGATCAGGAAGAAAGATATTACAAATGGAAACGTCTGGAAACATGGATTAGGACAAAAAAGTAAGTGACTGTAGATTTAATGGAAAGCTTTAATATTTTTGCCAAAAAAGTACATAAATGCTATATTGGTGCATAGGGGAGCTGGAATTTAGAAAAAAAATAGTGTACAAAGGTGAACTTACCGTTTAAGCTTTAAAAAAAAAAAAAAAAACTGGAAGCTGAGATTCCTATGCAGAGGTGCACCAGATTTTGCACTCTCCAATTTTAGTTAATCAACCACAATGTGTGTCATAGAGACAGGCAGGGTTGGATTAAGCCCGGCTCCCACTCGTCTAGAGATAAAATGTAATACAGATGAAGAAAATAAAGTCATTTTATATACATATCAGAGGCAACCAAGGGGAAAAGGAAGCTGTTTTTTGTTACACAAGGTTTCGACAACATTAAGACGTGTGGTCAGGGGAGAGAAGTGCACCATATAACGACTGATCCCAAAAGGGTAGTTATCCCTTTACTTCATGTCCTAAAACCAAAAGAGGGAGTGAGGGGTCACCAAAACTAGTGTATGCACTGAACAAATTCCCTCTATTGCTGTTCTGATAACAATCAAATAATTCTAATTTTCTTTCACTTGCACTCGTAATAACAATAAACAGGACAAACAGAGAGGGTTAAATATCCCTAACAAGGGCATAGACAGTAATAAAAACCCAATATATGTACTAATCCAACTCCTCTCCAAAACCTAAAATGTCTACCCTTAGTAGGGATGAGCTTCGAGTTCGAGTCGAACTCATGTTCGACTCGAACATTGCCTGTTTGCCCGTTCCCCGAACAGCGAACAAATTGGGGTGTTCGCGGCAAATTCGAAAAATCTATGGGAGAAATCTAAAGTGCTAATTATAAAGGCTTATATGCAAGTTATTGTCCTAAAAAGTGTTTGGGGACCCGGGTCCTGCCCCAGGGGACATGTATCAATGCAAAAAGAAGTTTTAAAAACGGCTGTTTTTTCGGGAGCAGTGATTTTAATAATGCTTAAAATGAAAAAATAAAAGTGAAATATTCCTTTAAATTTAGTACCTGGGGGGTGTGTATGATATGCATGTAAAGAGGCGTATGTTTCCTGTGCTTAGCACTGTCCCTGTACAAAGTTTCATTTTTGAAAGAAAAAAAGTAATTTAAAACTCACTCGCAGCTATTAATGAATTGTCGGCTCCCGGCAATACATTCAAAAGTCATTGATAAAAAAATTTAAAAAAAGCGTGGGGGTTCCCCAGAATTCAATTATTAGGCCCTTCAGGTCTGGAATGGATATTAAGGGGAACCCCACCGCAAATTTAAAAAAAATTGATGTGGGGTTCCCCCAAATATCCATTCCAGGCCCTTCAGATCTGGCATGGATTTTAAGGGGAACTCCACCCCAAATTAAAAAAAAAATGGTGTGGAGTCCCCCTAAAAATCCATACCAGACCCCTTATCCGAGCACGCAACCTGGCCGGCCGCAGGGGAAGAGGGGGGGACGAGAGAGCGGCCCCCCCTCCCTCCTGAACCGTACCAGGCCACATGCCCTCAACATGGGGAGGATGTCCCCATGTTGATGGGGACAAGGGCCTCATCCCCACAACCCTTGCCCGGTGGTTGTGGGGGTCTGCGGGCGGGGGGCTTATCGGAATCTGGAAGACCCCTTTAACAAAGGGGACCCCCAGATCCCGGCCCCCCTATGTGAATTGGTAAGGGGTACATTGTACCCCTACCATTTCACGAAGAAAGCGTAAAAAAATGTTTAATAAAACACACAAACACCTTGAAAAAGTCCTTTATTTAAAAAAAAACAAAAAACAAAAAACATTCCAGTGGTGAAATCCAGTGTCCCGCGGCGATCCCGATGTCCAGCGCTGTCCTTCATTGGTTGTGCCTGAGCGGACCTGATGGGGAACTCCCTCTCAGTGTTTTAAATGTATAGACCCGCCCCTTCTAAAGTTCCCCATCAGGTCCGCTCAGCGGACCAGATGCGAACATGAGAAGGGGCGGGTCTGTACATGTATTACCAAAGTGAGAGCAGTTCCCCATCAGGTCCGCCCCCTCGGTATGTCGGACCCGCCTACGTCATTGGCTTGAGCGGGGAACTTCCTTCACTGTGTAATTTAAATTTACATAGTGAAGGAAGTTCCCCGCTCAAGCCAATGACGTAGGCGGGTACGACATACCGAGGGGGCGGACCTGATGGGGAACTGCTCTCACTTTAGTAATACATGTATAGACCCGCCCCTTCTCATGTTCCGCATCTGGTCCGCTGAGCGGAGCTGATGGGGAACTTTAGAAGGGGCGGGTCTATACATTTAAAATACTGAGAGGGAGTTCCCCATCAGGTCCGCTCAGGCACAACCAATGAAGGACAGCGCTGAACATCGGGATCGCCGCGGGACACTGGATTTCACCGCTGGAATGTTTTTTTTTTTTTTTTTTTAAATAAAGGACTTTTTCATGGTGTTTGTGTGTTTTTTTTTAAATAAAAATTTACGCTTTCTTCGTGAAATGGTAGGGGTACAATGTACCCCTTACCAATTCACATAGGGGGGGGCCGGGATCTGGGGGTCCCCTTTGTTAAAGGGGTCTTCCAGATTCCGATAAGCCCCCCGCCCGCAGACCCCCACAACCACCGGGCAAGGGTTGTGGGGATGAGGCCCTTGTCCCCATCAACATGGGGACATCCTCCCCATGTTGAGGGCATGTGGCCTGGTACGGTTCAGAAGGGAGGGGGGGCCGCTCTCTCGGATAAGGGGTCTGGTATAGATTTTTAGGGGGACTCCACGCCATTTTTTTTTAAATTTGGGGTGGAGTTCCCCTTAAAATCCATGCCAGATCTGAAGGGCCTGGAATGGATATTTGGGGGAACCCCACGTCAAATTTTTTTTAAATTTGCGGTGGGGTTCCCGTTAACCACTTCAATACAGGGCTTTTTGTACCTATTCAATACCGGGCCTATTTTGGCACTTCTCTCCTACATGTACAAATCATCATTCTTTTGCTAGAAAATTACTCAAAACCCCCAAACATTATATAATTTTTTTTTAGCAGACACCCTAGGAAATAAAATGACGGTCATTGCAACATTTTTTCTTGCACAATATTTGCGCAATAATTTTTCAAACGCCTTTTTTAAAAAAAAAAAATGGTTTCATGAATTAAAAAATAATAAAACAGTAAAGTTAGCCCAATTTTTTGGGAACATATGAAAGATAATGTTATGCCGAGTAAATAGATACCTAACATGTCACGCTTTAAAATTGCGCACACTCATGGAATGGCGCCAAACTTCGGTACTTAAAAATCTCCATAGGCGACGCTTTAATTTTTTTACAGGTTAGAATTACAGAGGAGGTCTAGTGCTAGAATTGTTGCACGCGCTCTAACGCACGCGGCGATACCTCACATGCGTGGTTTGAACGGCGTTTACATATGTGGGCGACTTACGTGTGCATTCGCTTCTGATCGCGAGCTACCGGGGACAGGGGCGTTTAAATTTTTTTTTTTATTATTTATTTATTTATTTTACTTATTTATTTATTTTTTTACAATGATTTTACCTTTTTTTTTTTTTGATCACTTTTATTCCTATTACAAGGAATGTAAACATCCCTTGTAATAGGAATGTGTGTGACAGGTTCTCTTTATTGAGAGATGCGGGGTCAATAAGACCCCACATCTCTCCTCCAGGCTGGAAAGCATGAGATCAGTGAAACATTTTTCACTGATTTCATACTTACAGCCGCAATGGCGGCTTTGTTTACATTTAAGACCCTGGCGTGACGTCATCACATCGCGCCCGGGCCTCCGACGATCATAGAGATGACTGGTGACCATCTGGTCACCAGTCATCTCTATGCTCATCACGTGACTCCACCAACGATGCCGGAAGATTCGCACGGGGGAGCCCGGAGAAGCACCGGATGGCGGCGGGAGGGGGGGTGTCCCCTCCCGCCGCCTATAAGAACGATCAAGCGGCGGAACCGCCGCTATGATCATTCTTATGGTGCACAGAATCGCCGGCACTTCAAAAGGATATCTGAATGATGCCTCTAGCTGCAGGCATCATTCAGATATCCCCCTACAAAGCCGAGGACGTCATATGACGTCCACCCAGGATGGGAGATCCCATCTGTGGACGTCATTTGTCTATGGCTGGGTAGGGAAGTGGTTAATATCCATTCCAGACCTGAAGGGCCTGGTAATTGAATTCTGGGGAACCCCCACGCTTTTTTTTTTTTTTTTTATCAATGACTTTTGAATGTATTGCCGGGAGCCAACAATTCATTAATAGCTGCGAGTGAGTTTTAAATTACTTTTTTTCTTTCAAAAATGACACTTTGTGCAGGGACAGTTCTAAGCATGGGAAACATGCGCCTCTTTACATGCATATCATACACACCCCCCAGGTACTAAATTTAAAGGAATATTTCACTTTTATTTTTTCATTTTAAGCATTATTAAAATCACTGCTCCCGAAAAAACGGCCGTTTTTAAACCTTTTTTTTGCATTGATACATGTCCCCTGGGGCAGGACCCGGGTCCCCAAACACTTTTTAGGATAATAAATTGCATATTAGCCTTTATAATTAACACTTTAGATTTCGAACGTTCGAGTCCATTGTATTTAATAGGGTTCTAAAGTTCACACAAACGTTTTGTCTGTTCGCAGGTTCTGGTGCGAACCGAACAGTGGGGTGTTCGGCTCATCCCTGACCCTTAGTTTTTTATCAAGTTCTGCCACATGACATTTAAAAGGCAAAGTGGATTTCTTGGCACTAATAAGGGAGAGGGTTAGGCACATGATCCCACTGAAAACTTCCAACAGTGTGGTGCTTGGTGGAGACTGCAGGTTTCCTTGTGAATCATTTAATGATACAGAACTGCTTGTAAAATCGGAAAGACTGTGCTGTACATCACACTGATCTCAAGATCTTAGTTGGCATAGACTTGACCCTACTAATGTTTTACATTCATTAAAATCCCTACCTATCACCCCCACCATAGACTTTACCCCCTCCCTCTCCCCCCCATAGACTTTTGATTTTAATGGCACCCATTCCCATCTATGTGACTTTGAAAATCAGTGACTTTGAAAAGGTACCTGCACTACTTTGATGCAACTTCGATCCAGAAAGTGTAAAATTAGATCAAAGTCGCACTCTAAATCGTGCAACTTTGGGATTGCAATAGTAGAAACGTTGACTAAGGCTCAGTTTTCACTAGTGCGACATCATGAGACTTTGGACACAAAGTTGCATGACAAGTCACGATGACTTTGAAAATCAGCGACTTTGAAGGTATCTGCACTACTTTGATGCAACTTTGATCCGGAGAGTGTAAAGTTGGATCAAAGCTGCACTCCAAAGTCACACTCTAGCCATAGGCTTACGTTTCCACTGGTGTGACTCCAAAGTTGTGCGATTTAGAGTGCGAATTTGAGTGCAGTTTTGATCCAACTTTATACTCTCTGGATCAAAGTCGCATCAAAGTAGTTCAGGCACCTTTTCAAAGTCGCTGATTTACAAAGTCGCATAGATGGGAACGGGTTATATTGAAGTCAATGGGCTGTGACTTGTCATGCGACTTTGTGTCCAAAGTTGCATGACAAGTCGCACTAGTGGAAATGGAGCCTTAAATTTATTACTCACGTATAATGACCAATAGAAATCGATCTGTATACTTTCAAACTTTCAAAAATGTTCCTTTGTACCTTATTTCTTTCATATATTGCGCTGGTCATATGACATTTCTTCCCCAGCTCCCTCCGCCGTTCACAGCAGCTGAGCATGTGCCACACCATGGACACAATACCCATCACAGTGCCATGCAGAAACAACCACGTGGTTTTACACTGTAGAAAATATGCAACATGTTGAATTGTAATCTATCGTACAGTTTCTAACAAACACAGTGTGTGTGTGTTATGTGCTGCTGGAACCATGGAGTGAGAAGAACATACTTCCAAAGACTGCCCCCTCTCGCAGGAGAAGCTTCTGGCCAAAACAGTTTGCAGGAACCTGGCAGGAGGAGATTCAAGACAGATGGGTCATCTCCAAAGTTTCTGTAGGTTACAAGCTAGAGTTTCGGAATTTCTTCCACCTCGTTTCTTAAAATCTAGCGTTTCTAAAGACTTGGTAAAGAGAGCTTTATTGTTTCAAGCACTAGACCGGTTGCTGTCTCAAGGGGTGATCATAGAGACCCCCTCAAGAGAACAAGAAATGGGTTTTTACTCAAACCTCTTCACAGTACCAAAACCAAACGGGGTTGTCAGACCCATTTTGGATCTCTAGGGTCTGAACCAATTTCTGAAGGTTCGCTCCTTTTGCATTGGAATCAATTCGGTCGGTAGTGTCCTCCCTTTGGGGAGGGGAGTGCTTATCGTCAATAGACATCAAAGATGCATATCTCCATGTCTCAATTTTCCCTGCTCACCAGAACCTCCTGCGATTCGCGGTGGAGCAGCGTCATTTTCAATTTGTGGCCCTCCCTTCGGGTTGGCCACCGCACCTCAAGTGTTTACAAAGGTCCTGACTCAGTTTTTAGCAAGACTAAGAGCTCAGGGGATAGTGATAAAAGCATACCTAGACAACCTGTTGCTGATCGATTAGTCCATAAAGGGGCTAGATCTGAGTGTTATCAGCACGGTCAGGTATCTGGAACATCTAGGTTGGATTCTCAACCTAGAAAAATCTTCCTTACAGCCAGTAAAAAGACTGGAGTACCTGGGTCTAGTGGTAGACACAGCCCACAAGAGGGTCTTCTTACCCCAGGCAAAGGTCTGCGCAATTAGAGATCTGGTGCGCACGGTCAGGACAAGGGAGGAGCCTCCTATTCGTCTCTGTATGAGACTGTTAGGGAAGATGGTAGCTTCATTCGAAGCAATTACCTATGCTCAGTTCCATTCAAGACTGTTGCAAATCAATATCCTGGCTGCCTGGAGCAAAAGGAGCCAGAATCTAGATTGTCCAATGCACCTGACTCCAAGCGTACGCCGAAGTCTCAGGTGGTTGTATACTAATCGAAAATCTGCAGAAGGGGAAAACCTTCATGCCAGTCACTTGTAAAATAGAGACAACTGATGCCAGACTTGTAGGCTGGGGAGCAGTACTAGAAAGAAAGGTTGTTCAGGGAGAATGGTGAGAGTCAGAGAAGGCCCTGCCCATCAACATTTTGGAAATTCGAGCAGTTCGGCTAACCCTAAGGGCCTGGTCAGGCATACTGCACGGATACCCTCTCAGGATTGAATCCGACAATGCCACGGCAGTGGCCTATATCAATCACCAGGGCGGCACCAAGAAGTGGGTGGCCCAGAAAGAGGTATATCATATTCTGGTATGGGCAGAGGAACATGTTCCTTGCCTATCTGCGGTGTTCATCCCAGGGGTAGAGAATTGGCAGGCAGACTTCTTAAGCCGCCAGCCATTGCTCCCCGGGGGAGTTGTCCCTACATCCAGAGGTCTTTCTGGCCATTTGCCAGAAATGGGGTACCCCGGACGTGGATCGTTTTGCGTCCAGGTTCAACAAAAAACTAGATAAGTTTGTGTCCCGAACAAGAGACCCGCTCGCTTTACGGGACAGATGCATTGGTAACCCCATGGGATAAGTTTTCTCTGATTTATGCGTTCCCTTCCGTTCAGTTGCTCCCGTGTCTGCTTCTCAGGATCAAAGGGGAATGGAAATGAGTGATCCTAGTGGCCCCGGCGTGGCCCAGGAGGTCCTGGTATCTGGAGATCGTGAGGATGACAGTGATGGATTCTTGGGTTCTATCAGCCCGCCAGGACCTGCTGTCACAAGGGCTGGTGTTCCACCTTGCCTTACAAATGCTGAATTTGACGGTTTGGCTGTTGAGACCCTTGTTCTAAAAGATCAGGGGGTTTCAGGCTCAGTGGTATCTACCCTGATTAATGCTAGGAAGACGGCTTCAAGGGCTGTCTACTATAGGGTTTGGAAGACCTATGTTTCTTGGTGTGAAAGTAACGGATGGCATCCTCACAAGTATAGCATAAGCAGGATTCTAGACTTTCTACAGTTGGGAGTAGAAATTAAGCTAGCCTTGAGTACTATCAGTTTTTTCCAGAAACCTCTTGCTTCTCACACCCTAGTACAAGCTTTTATGCAACGTGTAACACACATAAATCCTCCGGTGAAGTCGCCGATCTGCCCATGGGACTCGAATCTAGTCCTATTAGTCCTTCAGGGGCATCCTTTTGAGCTGATGTGTGAGGCCCCATTACCCATGCTCACTAGGAAGCTGGTATTTTTGGTTGTGGTAACTTCCGCAAGAAAAATCTTGGATTTGGCAGCATTATCTTGCAGAGAACCATTTTTGGTGGTTCATAAAGACAAGGTAGTGTCCAGTTTTCACTTAAACCAGGATATTTTGCTGCCTTCTTTTTTTCCGGAGCTAAATTCGGCAGTAGAATAGTCATTACATTCTCTTGATGTAGTGAGAGCAGTTTGTTTCTATCTGGAAGCAACTACTCAGATTCGAAAGACAGATGCATTGCACGTGTTGCCAGAAGGCCCCAGGAAGGGGCAGGCAGCATTCAAGTCGACCATCTCTCGATGGGTTTGTTAAATTATTTCTCAAGCTTATGATTTACAAGCTAAACTTTCCATCTTAAAGTGCACTCCACCAAGGCAGTTAGCACTTCTTGGACAGTGTGTCCCCAGGCCTCTATGGCTCAAGTGTGCAAGGCAGCAACTTGGTCATCTGTGCATACATTCACAAAATTTTACCAAGTGGATGTGGGTCAACAGGAGGATGCTGCCCTTGGGTGAAGTGTCTTGCAGGCGGCGATATAGGTCCTCATGTCGGTCAGAGGTCTGCTTATTATTATTGGTATATCCCTCCCCTCAGATGGCATTGCTTTGGGACATCCCATGTGGTAATTAATGGCTCTGTGTCCCGTGATGTACTGAAAAGAAAATAGGATTTTTGTAACAGCTTTCCTGTAAAATCCTTTTCTTGAAGGTACATCATGGGACACAGAGGTCCCTCCCCTCTTTCGGATTATTATATATTGCTGTGCTACAAAACTGAGGTAATCCCCATGTGGGAGGGGTTATATAGAGTGGGACTTCCGGTCTTGATTATGCCAGTGTCCATCATCTGAAGGTGGTCCTATAACCCATGTGGTAATTAATGGCTCTGTGTCCCGTGATGTACCTTCAAGAAAAGGATTTTACAGGTAAGCTGTTATAAAAATCCTATTTTTACTATCCAGTAAAAACAACAAGGGCAGAGGATTTAATAGATGGAAAGATAAAAAAATGACTGAAGTTCCGTTTTAATGACAAGGCCCTTTTTTTCCGATACAGAACTGTGTCGGTATAACTGACAATTGCGTGGTCCTGCAACACTGTACCAAAGCAAAAGATCTTCTTTTTTTCCCCACAAAAAGGGCTTTCATTTGGTGGTATTTGATCACCTCTGCGGTATGAATTTTTTGCCCTATAAACAAAAAAAAGAGCGAAAATTTAGAAAAAAAAAATCAATATTTTTTACTTTTTGCTATAATAAATATCCCCCCCCCCAAAAAAAAATTCTTCCTCAGTTTAGGCCGATATATATTCTTCTACATAATTTTGGTAAAAAAAAAAAAAGGGTATATTTGGTTTAGTTAGAGCATCTACAAAATAGGGAATAGATTTATGGCATTTTTATTATAATTTTTTTTACTAGTAATGGCGGTGATCTGCAATTTTTAGCGGGACTGCGACATTGCGGTGGACAGATCGAACACCTAACTGACATTTTTGTCACTTTTTGGGAACCAGTGACATTATTACAGTAAACAGTGCTAAAAATATGCACTGTTATTGTACTAATGACACTGGCAGGGAAGGTGTTAACATCAGGGGCGATTAAGGGGTTAAATGTGTCCCCTGCAGGTGTATTCTAACTGTATGGGGGATGGACTGCCTGGAGAAACACACAGATCTGTCTTCCTGCATAGCAGAAAGACAGGATCTGTGTGATCTCCCCTGTCAGAAAGGAGATTTGCCTTGTTTACACAGGCAGATTCCCGTTCTGTCACTAGCGGGAATGATCGCGGGTTGCTGGCAGACATCGAGCCCGCCCCACCCACTAATTGGCTCCCCTGCGTGCGCGCGCCCACAAACTAGTCGACTGGTCGGCAAGTGGTTAAATTTAATTTTAGGAATGTTTCCCAGGAGTTTATATCAACTGACAACATTGTCAACAGACAATTATGATCAAATTTAATTGACTTGTTTTGAAATCTAATTTCAATCTAGCTGCTGAAGATATTTATCCAATTTAATTACAATATTTGTCATGTGCATTTGAGTAGATTATGACACACCATTTATTTTTTTCCAGTACATTACAGCAAGGACGGTGTCCTGTACATATTTAAATTCAGTGAACATAATGTCTTTCCCCTTTGGCCAGCTATGCAGATGACTATATGACCCACAAAACAGAATATTGTTATAATAGTAGTAGTAGTAATAACCTGACTCTTATTAAAAAGCTATTACACCAGTCATTTTCAGTTCAATAAACCTGAGTTGAGTGGACTAAAAAAAAAAAAAAAAAAAACATACGTCCAGCATCATTTTACTCCACTAACAATAACTTATGGTAAATATATACAGGCTATAATGAGCATATCGATATGTTTGCTAATATGCATATGTATCATTTATAAATTAGTATTGTATTTAGAAAGGAAATCATTCACATTCCTCACTATAAAAGTTTGTTCCATGAGTAATATTTTTGCTTAATGGAATTCAGAAAACTTGTTGAATATTTATGTATTTTTGATTTTCTGTCTGTGGTAGGTGACATGACGAGTAAATAAATTACTATATTTCTAGGAGCCGTGTGGAGGATCAATGCAGAATTCAGATTGGCTTCTTTAAAGTTCCTGCACTTTTTTTACAGAAAAAAATGTGGTTCTTCATCTTCTTCCATGCTATACTTGAAAAGAAGCCTGTCTATGTCTATAATTAATAACAGAAAAGGGTATATAAAAATCAACTTTCAGAAATAGGAACAATATCATATTTTGAATTAGAAGTTTGCATATCATTGAAGTTACAGTATTTACACTTCAAAAGGACCAAAGATGTGTACTACCATATCTAGTTTTCTGATACAATCTTAAACCAAAGTCACAGATCTTCCTTAATGATTTTAATGTTAATTAATATAGTCAACAGCAATGTTCAGTACAAAAAGTATAAAAATATTAGTAGATATGTTACATTTTATTTATCTTGTGCTCCAAAATCTCTCACAGAGGTTCAGATTTCCACAGCGATGTTATTTTTCATGACATATTCTAAAAGTAGCACAGTATATTCTTCAATGCTTTTTCATAACATACTTTTAACAATTAACTAATATTAAATCAGGTCACAGACTGTTGTGTTTTACTCTCACAATCTTTAAATAAACTTCTAATAAACTAGATTTAACCCTTAGCTGCACTACATTGAGTTTGCTCAAGCACTGTCAATCATACACAAATGATAGTTTGTTTTTTTGTTCTTTTTTTTTATGTCAGTGCTGCCAATATCCTTCAGCTTTGCCACTTTATGTCTACATGTATTAACTCCAATATCAGCTGTATATGTTTTCTCTGGAGCATTATCCTAATAGTAATGGTAGACTGTGCCTACACATAGGGGTTGATTTACTAAAACTGGAGAGTGCAAAATCGGGTGTAGCTGTGCATAGATTCAGCTTTCATTTTTTTTTTGTCAAAGCTTACTTAACCACTTACGGACCGCCCAACGTCGTTATACTTAGCTATCATAACCCCAGTATCCACTACTTCAGCGTGCGGTCCACTTTCAGATAAAAGTGGTCTCTGCGGCAGATTCGCCACAAGATCACTTTTACCGGCAGCGGGAGAGGGCCCTCCTGCCCCGCTCTGGTGCCCTCCGTTGCTTACCGGAGCCACCGGCAGCGGCGGGGCGATCGCGTCCTCTCCCTGGCTTGGTATGGAGATGTGTGAGGGGAAGATGGCCCCCACCCGTCTCCATATCATTACAGGGCGGAGGCGATGTTGAAACATCACTTCCGCCCATAGCTCTTGAGGGACATTTTTATTTATTGTTTTCAAATGACATTTAATTTTTTTTTTTTTTTTATTGCATTTTAGTGTAAATATGAGATATGAGATCTTTTTCTTGTACAAAGGGTTTTATTGAAAATACACAACCACAGAAAAGTACGAAAACAGTGTTGGACACATCATGGACTAACAGGTATAAAAACTGTAGGCAACAAGAAGGTCATTCTGAGATCCAGAAAATTTGAGCCAGCCCCTAAAAGTCCAAGGGCGCGTATAGGTGACCAGCAAAAGGAGATTCACATCACATAAGTCCTGGTAAAGTGGCATTATACTGGTCTAGGTGCACATGCTGGCAGATACACAGGGTCATATGTGAAACTTATGGTGAGATAACAGCATAACCCTTAACTATACACAAAAAAAAAAAAAAAAACTGAGGTAAAATAAAGGAGGTTGGCGTTTACCAATATGCAAGATAAACAGCGTCACATCTTGTGTCCCATCCCAGCAGGAGCAAGCCTGTGGGCCAGAGCAACAGAATGAAGGAGAGAAACGGTGAGGAGAAAGAGAACCAAAAATATAGAATTGTGGAAACGAATAACAGAAAAAGAAAAGAAAGGGAAAAGAGAGAGAGAAAGAGGGCAGAGGGGGGAAAAGGAAGGAGGAGGGTCCACGGGGTGGGGGGGGGGACAGAGGCTTATTAAAGGGAAAGGAGCACGGTGTCAAATCGGGAAGGGCGGTTGTGAGCCACCCAGGGTTGCCATACCCAGAGGAACCTACCGTGAGTATCCGACAGCACAGCAGTTAGCTTTTCATTTACCATGATGTCATTCACGCAGTTTTTGACAGCTTCAAAGTTGAGGTTCAGGGTCTTCCAGGCATGTGCTATTGTCAATTTAGTTGTAGTAAAAGAGATATGAGATCTTTTTGACCCCAGAGCTCACATTTAAGAGGTCCAGTCATGCTTTTTTCTATTACAAGGGGTTTACATTCCTTGTAATAGGAATAAAAGTGACACAATGCAAAAAAATAAATAAAAGGTAAAATTAATAAGAGAAAAAAAAGAAAAAATGTATACATGCCTCGTCCCGCTGAGCTCGCGTGCAGAAGCGAACGCATACATGAGTAGCGTCCACATATGAAAACTGTATCCAAACCACACATGTGAGGTATCACCGTGATCGTTAGAGCTAGAGCAATAATTTTTGCCCTAGACCTCCTCTGTAACTCAAACCATGCAACCTGAAGAATTTTTTTAATGTCACATATGGAGATTTTTAAGGGTAAAAGTTTGTCGCCAACTTTGAAGCGTGACATGTTGGGTATAAATTTACTCGCCGTATCATCATCTTTCATAATATAAAAAAAATGGGATAACTTTACTTTTCTTCCCATTGGAAGAAGTCCTATGCGACGAAACTAGTCTGGGAGGAGCAACACGGCGCTCTTTTATAGTGTGTGGCGTTCGGTTTTTTTGACCGCTCATCGAATCTACAGTCCGGTGTTTGGACGGAAGATCACAGTGTTTTCGATTGGAGTGGAGAGACGGGCATATATGAAGGAGGGTGAGACACAAATGATTGATTGGTCCGCCGAGACCGCAATACATCGCGGCTACCTGTCGTATGCCTGTCTGGCGTTTTGAAGTTGTTTTGCTGAAGTGCCTAACTTTGATTTGCTAGATGTGAGTGAAACTATTGAAGGTTACCTGTGCTGTGTTTAATAAAAGTTTGTACGTACTTCACTATTGGAGACCTTTTTGCTTTTTCATGTGGGAAAACTTGACTGACCTAGCAACATCGTTTGGATCTATCTTTTATACCCTGAGGGGTGTTTAACTACTTCCTTACTGGGCACATATACCCCCTTCCTGCCCAGGCGAAATTTCAGCTTTCAGCACTGTCACGCTTTGAATGACAATTGCGCAATCGTGCGACGTGGCTCCCAAACAAAATTGACGTCCTTTTTTTCGCACAAATAGAGCTTTCTTTTGGTGGTATTTGATCACCTCGGCAGTTTTTATTTTTTGCGCTATAAACAAAGATAGAGTGACAATTTTGAAAAAAAAGCAATATTTTTTTGATTTTTGCTATAATAAATATCCTAATTTTTTGGGAATTTTTTTTTTCCTCAGTTTAGGCCGATACGTATTCTTCTACATAATTTTGGTAAAAAAAATTGCAAGCGGCGTTTATTGATTGGTTTGCGCAAAAGTTTTATGGCATTTTTATAATTTATTTTTTTCTAGTAATGGCGGCGATCAGTGATTTTTTACGTGACTGCGACATTATGGCGGACACATCGGACACTTTTGACACTATTTTGGGACCATTCACATTTATACAGCGATTAGTGCTATAAAAAATGCACTGATTACTGTATAAATGTGACTGGCAGGGAAGGGGTTAACACTAGGGGGCGAGGAAGGGGTTAATATGTTCCCTAATGTGTGATTGCTACTGTGGGGGGAGGGGACTGACTGGGGGAGGTGACCGATCTGTGTCCCTATGTACAAGGGACACAGCATCGGTCCCCTCTCCCTGACAGGACATGGATCTGTGTGCTCACACACACAGATCCATGTCCTTGTCTGTGTAACCGCCGATCGCGGGTGCCTGGCGGACATCGCGGCCACCAGGCACGCGCATCGGCATTGCAGTGACGCGCCGGGTATGTGCACGCGCCGCCGGCGGCACTCGCGCGCCCCCCAGTGGCCAAATTAGCGGAGGCCGTATAATAACGGCCTCCCGGCATGTAACAACCACCTCGCGGCCTTATATACTCGTACGGCGGGCGCGAGGTGGTTAAGCTGTGAAGCCGAGCATGAGAGTGCAAGGCAAATCCTATTGGTGAGTGCAAGTCCTTAGGGAGTGGAGTCACTAATCACGCTGGTGTGGTGAAGGTTTATTCAGGAGAACACAGGAAGATTTTTATGCAAATTTTAGTTGAAGTCACTATTATTGGAACACTTATCTCACTGATGGACTTTTTTTAAATGTTTTTTTTACAACTGGTTTGAAAACATTATTTGAACGCTACGGACACTTATTAATTTATTGTATGTGCACATATATTTTTAGAATATATGCTTTATAGTTTTTCACATACAGGTCCTTCTCAAAAAATTAGCATATTGTGATAAAGTTCATTATTTTCTGTAATGTACTGATAAACATTAGACTTTCATATATTTTAGATTCATTACACACAACTGAAGTAGTTCAAGCCTTTTCTTGTTTTAATATTGATGATTTTGGCATACAGCTCATGAAAACCCAAAAATCCTATCTCAAAAAATTAGCATATCATGAAAAGGTTCTCTAAACGAGCTATTAACCTAATCATCTGAATCAACTAATTAACTCTAAACACCTGCAAAAGATTCCTGAGGCTTTTAAAAACTCCCAGCCTGGTTCATTACTCAAAACCGCAATCATGGGTAAGACTGCCGACCTGACTGCTGTCCAGAAGGCCATCATTGACACCCTCAAGCAAGAGGGTAAGACACAGAAAGAAATTTCTGAACGAATAGGCTGTTCCCAGAGTGCTGTATCAAGGCACCTCAGTAGGAAGTCTGTGGGAAGGAAAAAGTGTGGCAGAAAACGCTGCACAACGAGAAGAGGTGACCGGACCCTGAAGAAGATTGTGGAGAAGGACCGATTCCAGACCTTGGAGGACCTGCGGAAGCAGTGGACTGAGTCTGGAGTAGAAACATCCAGAGCCACCGTGAACAGGCGTGTGCAGGAAATGGGCTACAGGTGCCGCATTCCCCAGGTCAAGCCACTTTTGAACCAGAAACAGCGGCAGAAGCGCCTGACCTGGGCTACAGAGAAGCAGCACTGGACTGTTGCTCAGTGGTCCAAAGTACATTCGGAAATCAAGGTGCCAGAGTCTGGAGGAAGACTGGGGAGAGGGAAATGCCAAAATGCCTGAAGTCCAGTGTCAAGTACCCACAGTCAGTGATGGTCTGGGGTGCCATGTCAGCTGCTGGTGTTGGTCCACTGTGTTTTATCAAGCGCAGGGTCAATGCAGCTAGCTATCAGGAGATTTTGGAGCACTTCATGCTTCCATCTGCTGAAAAGCTTTATGGAGATGAAGATTTCATTTTTCAGCACGACCTGGCACCTGCTCGCAGTGCCAAAACCACTGGTAAATGGTTTACTGACCATGGTATTACTGTGCTCAATTGGCCTGCCAACTCTCCTGACCTGAACCCCATAGAGAATCTGTGGGATATTGGGAAGAGAAAGTTGAGAGACGCAAGACCCAACACTCTGGATGAGCTTAAGGCCGCTATCGAAGCATCCTGGGCCTCCATAACACCTCAGCAGTGCCACAGGCTGGTTGCCTCCATGCCACGCCGCATTGAAGCAGTCATTTCTGCAAAAGGATTCCCGACCAAGTATTGAGTGCATAACTGAACATAATTATTTGAAGGTTGACTTTTTTTGTATTAAAAACACTTTTCTTTTATTGGTCGGATGAAATATGCTAATTTTTTGAGATAGGATTTTTGGGTTTTCATGAGCTGTATGCCAAAATCATCAATATTAAAACAAGAAAAGGCTTGAACTACTTCAGTTGTGTGTAATGAATCTAAAATATATGAAAGTCTAATGTTTATCAGTACATTACAGAAAATAATGAACTTTATCACAATATGCTAATTTTTTGAGAAGGACCTGTATATGTATTTCTTTACGGGACATATATATATTTTCTATAGTATTTAGATTTGTGCTGTGATACACAGAAGCGCTACTAATTTTGTTTATTCAAAATACTTTTTTTATTATATGTTTTTTGTAAAGTAGCAGCTAGTAAGGTTTTTCTGGTCTGCATTCAGCAGACCTGCTCCCGAAGTGCAGTGGAGTGTATAAGGGAAGAAGAGGGCAGTTGATTTCTTTTTATACACTATTTTAGTTAACTTTACTGTTGTCTTATTTTTTAATTCAAAAAAGTTATTTTTTACAAAAAAAAGTGCTCTTGTAAGACCACTGCGCAAATAAGGTGTGACAAAAAGTATTGCAACAACCGCCATTTTATTCTCTAGGGTGTTAGAAAAAAATAGGTACCAGAACAAAGATCTTAGTTGCAGGATTGTAAGTTTTTTTTTTTTTTTTTTTTATGAAAGCCGATAATTAAAAAAAGATACAGAACTACTTTTTAAATTAGTTTAAAGTGCAACTATCTTTAAAATAAAAAAATTGCTGGCAGGTGGAATTTTATAGCGAAATATACAATGTTATGCCAAAAATGTCTTTCTATTCCTGCTATCATTTTTTCTTCCTATGGTATACTGATGGCAATGCATTTGATATACAGTGTATCTGTGAGATGTTGAATATAAGAGTTGGGGTACACTGTACCTTGAATTGTCATGGGTGTCACAGCAACTGCAGCTCCCTGAAATCTAAGGAGAAAAGAGGCCAGGCTGGAGGAGGACCAGTGATGAGTGAAGGGATGAGAGGAAGTTCGGACCTGTCAATACTGGAACAGAGCAAAATAATATCTAAATCTGCCATAATATGTCAATTTGCCATGCATACCTGCAGATTATGGGAAAAGCATTGTGCAGAGTATTGCAATTAAGCGCTAGAAGCTTCTTGGATGCAGAGAATACTTTACTTTATGGAGGAATATCAGAATATGCCTTTACATCATGTCTTTATCATGGAGAAAAACAGGAAGCAGAAATATACAAGTACACACTTAGATACAGACAATACATCCTGGTATTACATTACCACAGAGAATACACATTATAACACTGCAGTGCTACCTGCTAGGTAAGAAGGTATAATGCATATATATATATATATATATATATATATATATATATATATATATATATATATATATATATATACAGTCAGGTCCATAAATATTGGGACATCGACACAATTCTAATATTTTTGGCTCTATACACCACCACAATGGATTTGAAATGAAACAAACAAGATGTGCTTTAACTGCAGACTTTCAGCTTCTTTAATTTGAGGGTATTTACATCCAAATCAGGTGAACAGTGTAGGAATTACAACAGTTTGTATATGTGCCTCCCACTTTTTAAGGGACCAAAAGTAATGGGACAGATTAACAATCATAAATCAAACTTTCACTTTTTAATACTTGGTTGCAAATCCTTTGCAGTCAATTGCAGCCTGAAGTCTGGAACGCATAGACATCACCAGATGCTGGGTTTCATCCCTGGTGATGCTCTGCCAGGCCTCTAATGCAACTGTCTTCAGTTCCTGCTTGTTCTTGGGACATTTTTCCTTCAGTTTTGTCTTCAGCAAGTGAAATGCATGCTCAATCGGATTCAGGTCAGGTGATTGACTTGGCCATTGCATAACATTCCACTTCTTTCCCTTAAAAAACTCTTTGGTTGCTTTCGCAGTATGCTTCGGGTCATTGTCCATCTGCACTGTGAAGCGTTTTGCACTAATGTTTTTGCTATCTCTCTGATGGGTTTGTTTTGTTTTATCAGCCTAATGATGGCTTGCTTCACTGATAGTGACAGCTCTTTGGATCTCATATTGAGGAGAGTTGACAGCAACAGATTCCAAATGCAAATAGCACACTTGAAATTAACTGTGGACCTTTTTATCTGCTCCTTGTAAATGGGATAATGAGGTAAAAACACACACCTGGCCATGTAACAGCTGAGCAGCCAATTGTCTCATTACTTTTGGTCCCTTAAAAAGTGGGAGGCACATATACAAACTGTTGTAATTCCTACAATGTTCACCTGATTTGGATGTAAATACCCTCAAATTAAAGCTGAAAGTCTGCAGTTAAAGCACGTCTTGTTCGTTTAATTTCAAATCCATTGTGGTGGTGTATAGAGCCAAAAAGATAAGAATTGTGTCGATGTCCCAATATTTATGGACCTGACTGTATATATTGTCAGTTTGTATAAGTGACTTTGCTGTTGTACTTTTCCAACAAAAAGTTCAACAATTCACTGTAGATTGATTCCTAACTTAACATTAAAGCTTATAGGATTTTTAGAGATTGGGCTTATAGCTGCAATAAGATTCTGGTAATCAGAAAAAAAGTATGTAATGTTCTGTATTTAATATGTGTAGGAATACTAATTTTAGAAAATATCTGATTAAAGCTAACCCAAAATGTTTAACAAACAGAAAAACATAAGGATGAAGAAAATGATCAACATAGTCATTATCACTACTATCATCTTCACTAGATCTGTGAATTGATTTGTCCATTCCAGATTCCCCTTTGATGGACAACCAAGACCCACACAGTTCCTGAGAGATTTAAAGCATTCTATTGCATTTGAGCAGTATAAGGTATAATATGTGATGCTTTTGATCCTCTTAACCACTTAAGGACCGCCTCACGCCGATATACGTTGGTAGAATGGCACGACTGGGCACAACCACGTACAGGTACGTCGCCTTTAAGAAGCCCAGCCATGGGTCGCGCATGTGCCGCCGGCGGTCTGCTCGAGACCCGGTCCTGAGCTCCGTGACCATGCCCGCGGGACCCGTGGACCCGATTGCCGCCGATGTCCCGCGATCGGGTCACAGTGCTGAAGAACGGGGAGAGGTAAGTGTAAACAAACTTCTCCCCGTGCTTCCTAGTGTGAGTGTCACTGATCACTGGTCACACGGCAAACCACGCCCTCACACAGTAGTAATCACTCCCTAGGAAACACTTAACCCCTTCAGCACCCCCTACAGGTTAACACCTTCACTTCCAGTGTAATTTTCACAGTAATCAGTGCATTTTTATAGCACTGATCGCTGTATGGTGTCAAAAGTGTCCGATGTGTCCGCCATAATGTCGCAGTCTCGATAAAAATCGCTGATCGCCGCCATTACTAGTAAAAAAAAATATTAATAAAAATGCCATAAAACTATCCCCTATTTTGTAGACGCTATAACTTTTGCGCAAACCAATCAATAAACGCTTATTGCGATTTTTTTACCAAAAATATGTCGAAGAATACGTATCGGCCTAAACTGAGGAAAATTATTATTTTTATATATTTTTGGGGAATATATATTATAGCAAAAAGTAAAAGATATTGCATTTTTTTCAAAATTGTCGCTCTATTTTTGTTTATAGCGCTAAAAATAAAAATCGCAGAGGTGATCAAATACCACCAAAAGAAAGCTCTATTTGTGGGAAAAAAGGACGTCAATTTTGTTTGGGAGCCACGTTGCACGACCGCGTAATTGTCAGTTAAAGCGACGCAGTGCCGAATCGCAAAAAGGGGCCTGGTCTTTTAGCTACAAAATGGTCCGGGGCTTAAGTGGTTAAAGGACTTCTTTACACTTGGAAATCTGTAACAATTCAAAGCTGAGCCCTCCTTAGAATATCTGTGTAGAGTTCATGTGGTAAAATTTGAGGACCAACAGAGCAGCACTCACTGTGTAACTGGTCATATAGGGGTTTATTTACTATAGCACCTAGTCTAAATCTAGTCTGAAAAGGTATTCACTATAGCACAGAGATAATACATAGTGGCAAAATTTAATTCACTATAGGTCACCTAAATCAGTGACCGACTAAATCAGTAGTCCTGGTAGAAGCATGGGAATTGCACATGCAAATAATGTTTAGAGATTAATCTCATAGGTTAAATGGTTCCTAAACATGTGGTATATTGTTTGGAGATGATCTACTTTTAAATTTCTTGAAATATTGTTGTGAAAGCAGAAATATGCTTGAAAGTTTGAGAAGAAATTCTCGCTGTTTTTAGAATTCTGTACTGACATAACTGAGCATGCCCAGACTAAAAACTAGTCACAGTCCTAATCTAATCTCGTTTTAGCCCCATGCAATAATAAATTCCGATATGTGGGAATGCCAAAAAAGTGTTCATGACCAGGAATTTGTAAGAGCTAGCAAACTATGTTCTATTTATATATAAATGCAAGTGTCGGGAGCGTGGCTTGGATAGAACCCGAGATGGCTGCTTGAGGAAAGAGCTCCTGCACATCGAGGATGAGAAAAGCTCCTATTAGGATCCATAAACACCCTAAACCATGAGCAAATCCACCAGAAGCTCCTCAACGCTCCTCAACGCCCCTCACCCTAAAAGAAACCGGGACACAGCTTAGCAACAACATCCCAGAGATGTTCTGAACCTGGCTGGCAGGACAGCACGTGGAGACGCAGGCTTCACAGGCCTCACAGGTCTCATCCCCGGACTCGCCTAGAAGCGTTGCTGAATCGATGACAGACAGCGATGGCGCCACGGCTCCCAACCCGAGCCTCCTTGACCTCCAAAGAGACCTGCAAAGAGTTGCTCTAGACATCAAGCACACGCAGGCAGATCAGACCTAAAATCAGACATCCAAACGATGAATCATCGTCTTACAGAAGTGGAAGAAACTTCCCAACTGCAGGCAGCAGCAATCAGGCAAGTGCAAAAGACTTATGACTTACAGCTACCGCACATGTTTGAACTCCACCGACAGGTGGAAGACTTAGACAACAGGGGCCGCAGACATAATATCAGGGTGAGGGGGTCCCTGGGGGAGTGGAACCGACTGCACTACCACAGACGATCTGTTCCATTTTCAACGACCTGCTTGACCGCCCAGCAGATTCCCCTATTGAGATGGAGCGGCTGCATCGTGCTCTGAGTCCCCCTCCCCATGACTCTGAACCCCTCAGAGACATTGTGTGCTGTATTGTTAACTTTTCCCTCAAGGAGAAGATACTCCAGAAGGCGAGAGACAGGGGCCGCATTCTATTTAATGGCGCGGACAAGCTATTCCAAGACCTCTCTCAAATAACTTTACAGAACAGGCGCACTCTGCGCCCCTTGCTGGAAACATTACGTGCCCGCAACATCCAATACAGATGGAAATTGCTGTTCTGTCTCTCGGCATCCACTAGAGGTGGCACAGCGCTTCTCCGGACCCCAGAAGACTTGTCTACCTTTTGTGAGCAGCTTTATATACCACCGGTTGACCTGCCTGATTGGTATTCCTTCTATTTCCCTACTGAGCCGTGGAAGCCGGTGTCTCACACCTCATCACCGAAGGCCCAACGGCAATGCTCCATACGTCATAGGCTGGACCCCACATCACCTGGTGACCGATATGCATGCCGAGACCATCCCCCGCACAACCCGGGGCTTGCCACCACCCCAAGTAGGGGACACCAGGACGCTTAACCCCTATTCCTTCCATCCCACATCTAAATATTAGTAAGATGGGATATCCCCTGACTGTTCTGTTGCTGTTTAACTATCTGTTTGTTTCCCTCTCCACTTCTGCTAAGGCATCGGATCCCTGAGGACTCTCAGCACCCCACGGAGAACCTGACCACATTGATCCTGTCAGGGCTGGGTTCAGCCCTTCCTTCTCTGTGCTGGCAGCTCAGCTGTCAGCTAATTGCCAGATTCCATCTCTCCACAGTATCTACCTGTTTTTGATACGCTCTTCAGCTCTGCCTACTTAAGGACTTCCAGTTCATTTGATCTTCGCCTGTGTTAACATCACAAGAGACTCTCTCCTACGTTCCAGTTGAAGACCTGCTTGACTGCTGTTCCCTCTGGCTACGGATCCTGCTTGCTATTCTTTTACCTTTATCGCTGGCTTTTGGACTTTGGGTTGGCCGACTACCCGATCCGGTTACTGATCTCTGTTTGACTGCGCTTACTTTGTTTACCTTTTTATCATTTATTATTAAACTAGTGTTATTTAACTGCACTTCTGTCTCGGTCTGATTCATGGTTTCTGACAGTAGGCGAAGGCCATGAATTCAGAAGATGCAGCCAATCCACTTGTTAATAATATTTTTTCCAGATTGGATGACCTGGATCACCGCATGGATCAGTTTGCCACGGCGATACAGACGCTCCTAAGTTGCACGGCTCGTCTAGAGTCTTCCACTGTGTCCTCTCCAGTAGTCCCTGTGCAGGCAGGCCCTGCTGCTGCTCCACTCTCTGTGCAGGCACCCGCCTCGAGTATTACTTCTATTAGAGGTATGTCTGGTTCGCCCCGCTTGGGGGCGATCCAATCCAATGCAGAGGTTTTCTCAACCAGGTTGAGATATATCTTGAGATGCTGCCCCAGGCGTTTCCCACGGACAGAAGCAAAGTAGGTTTTGTGATATCTTTGCTTTCTGAGAGAGCCTTGGCCTGGGCAAACCCTCTATGGGAGACGCAAAAACCCGTGGTCCTGAGTTACCCAGAATTTGTGGCTTCCTTCAAAGGGGTATTTGACGTTCCCGCACGCTCCGCTTCTGCTGCCAAGAGCCTCATGTCCATCAAACAGAGTACGAGAACTGTTGCCGATTACGCCATTGATTCCGTACCCTGGCAGCAGAGGTTGCTTGGAACAATGAGGCCCTCGTGGCTGCCTTTTATCATGGTCTCTCGGATAACATCAAGGATGAGATAGCAGCCTGAGATATACCCACTGAGCTGGAGAAGTTGATCACATTTGCCATCCTCATTGACTCCAGACTCAGAGAAAGACCCTCTGTTAAGGAGCGCTTGCGGAAGCCTCCTGTACGTTTGTCTCCAAGCTTTGCAGTCCCACCCTTGCCTCCCTCACCTCCCATGCCTCCTGGTACCGAGTCGGTCTGTGAAGATGAACCCATGCACTTGGGCTTCACGCGTCTCTCTGTGGATGAGAGAGTCCTTAGGAGGAGGGAGAGATTGTTCCTTTATTGTGGCCAGGCCGGTCACTTTTTGAAGTCTTGTCCTTCCCGTCCAGAACGCCCGAACCTTGAGGTCCTGTCACGGACAGACCTTAGGTGGCGTTGTTTCGTCTCCAGTTGCCCAGAAGGATAAGCCCCTGGTTTTGGTTACCCTGTCTTGGGCTGAGTCATCCATCGAGATACAGTCTCTAATCGACTCCGGGGCTGCAGGCCTGTTCATTGATGCTGCCTTTGCGTCTAAGCACTCGATCCTGCTGCAGCTGCGTGACACTCCACTTGCCATTGAGGCTCTTGATGGGAGACCCCTACAGCCTACCCATGTGACCCATGAGACTGTTCCATTGTCCTTGGCCGTAGGGGCTCTTCACCATGAGATAATCCAATTCTAAGTTATTTCCTCACCTAAGTTTCCACTGGTCATTGGTTATCCTTGGTTACAGAGGCACAACCCATCTTTTGATTGGCTTCGTGCTGAGGTTTTGTCCTGGTCACCACAGTGCAGTGAGAGATGCTTCCAGAAGGTAGCCAAGGTCCTGTGCACCTCTTCACTCTCCTCCCTGCCGGAGGAGTACCGCGATTTTAGCGATGTCTTTGACAAAGGCCAAGCCGGTACGTTGCCTCCACACCAGTCGTATGATTGCGCAATTGACCTTCAACCTGGTGCCATTCCCCCTCGTGGCCGGGTTTATCCTCTGTCGGTCTTGGAGGATAAAGCCATGGAGGAGTATGTCGCAGACGCACTTTCTTGAGGTTTCATCTGCAAATCCTCATCTCCTGCTGGTGCTGGTTTCTTTTTTGTGAAAAAGAAGAGTGGTGAACTGAGACCTTGTATCGATTATAGGGGTCTCAATCGTTTCACCATTAAGAATGCCTATCCGATCCCGTTGATTACGGAGGTTTTTGACCGCCTCAAGGGATCAACGGTCTTCACGAAGCTTGATTTGAGAGGGGCATACAATCTCATCAGGATTAAGGAGGGCGACAAGTGGAAAACTGTGTTTAATACCAGAACAGGTCATTATGAGTATCTCATAATGCCTTTTGGCCTCTGTAACGCTCTGGCAGTTTTCCAGGAGTTTATTAACGATGTCCTCCGAGACTTCTTGCAGTTATGTTTGGTGGTTTATCTCGACGATATCCCCATATTTTCAAAGTCCCTGGAGAGCCACCACACAGATGTCTGTCGGGTGCTTCAGAAACTAAGAGAGAACAATCTCTATTGTAAACTGGAGAAGTGCGAATTCCATCGTGAACAGGTTAAATTCCTGGGTTATGTCATTTCCACGGCTGGTTTTTCGATGGACCCAGAGAAACTTTCCGCAGTCCTACAGTTGCCTCGACCCGTGGGTTTACGTCCTCTGCAGCGTTTTCTTGGCTTCGCCAACTATTATCAGAAGTTTATTCGTAACTTCTCGTCTCTGGTCAAGCCCCTGACTGATATGACCAGAAAAGATGGTAACCCACAGAGTTGGTCTCCAGAGTCCATTAAGGCCTTTGAGAATCTTAAGACTACCTTTGTTTCTGCTCCTGTGTTGGCACATCCTGATCCCACGTTGCCTTTTATCCTTGAAGTCGATGCTTCTGAGACTGGAGTTGGCGCCCTTCTGTCTCAACGTTCTAGCTCTGACAGCGCTATGCATCCGTGTGGCTACTTTTCCAAGAAATTGTCACCTGCGGAGTGCAATTATGAGATCGGTGACAGAGAGCTTTTGGCGATCATTTAAGCCCTGAAAGAATGGATACATCTCCTCGAAGGTACCAATGTGCCGGTTCTCATTCTTACTGATCATAAATATCTCACATTCTTGTCTGAGGCTAAGCGCCTCTCTCCCAGAAGGGCACAATGGGCTATTTTCTTGTCAAGTTTCAATTACATTGTCTCATTTTTACCCGGTACTAAGAATGTAAGGGCTAACGCCTTGTCACGACAATTTTCCTCCACTTCCAAGATGGAGTTGGTTCCGGTTCCTGTGATTCCTCCTGATCGTATTCTGGCTACGGTTCGCACCAGTCTCACCTCTCCTTTGGGTGACAGAATTCTGGCGGCTCAGGTCAATGCCCCTCCTGAGAAACCTTGTGACCGCAGCTTTGTTCCCGAGTTGCCGTGCTCCAGACTTACCATTCTCCCAAGGCTGCTGGCCACCCTGGGAAGAACCAACTCTTTTGGGCCATTTCCCAAAAATTCTGGTGGCCTAGTCTGCGCGCCTTCGTAGCTGCCTGTTCCGTGTGTGCTCAGAGTAAGACTCCACGACACCTTCCAGTGGGCCTCCTACAACCCATACCCAATGGTGAGAGGCCCTGGACCCACCTGTCTATGGTGGTACACCGGTTCTCGAAAATGTCTCACTGTATTCCACTTAAGAAGTTGCCTACGTCTAAGGAACTGGCTTCCATTTTTGCTTGGGAGATCTTTTGTTTACATGGCCTACCCAAGGTCATTGTCTCTGACAGGGGAAGTCAGTTTGTGTCCCGGTTCTGGCGAGCCTTTTGTGCACAGTTGGGAATTGAGCTTAGCTTTCTACTCTGCATATCATCCACAGTCTAATGGGGCCGCAGAACGAGCCAATCAGTCCTTGGAGCAATTCCTGCGTTGCTATATTTCTGACCATCAGAACAACTGGTCAGACCTCTTTCTTACCATGGGCGGAGTTTGTTTACAATAGCGCTCTGAATTCTGCTTCCCGTTTGTCCCCGTTTATGGCGAATTATGGTTTCCAACCTTCCATGTTGCCTGATTCGTTTGTTCCTCAGAGTATTCCTGCATTAGAGGAACATCTCTGTGGTCTTCGTTTCACTTGGGTACAGGTCCAGGAGGCTTTGCGACAGGCTAACGAGAGGTACAGACTCCATGCTGACCGCAGATGCCTGCCTACGCCTTCCTACCATGTCAGGGACAGGGATACCCACCGATCAATCTTTTTTTTTCGTTCAGCCAACAGGCTGCATGAAAAAAAAGATTACAATACATGTCCAACAAGGACCAGCAACGTACTGGTATGTTGCTGGATTTTGAATGTTTATACCAGAATGATGCCTGCGGGTTTAGGTATCATCTTGGTATCATTCTTATCAGCCAGCGGCCGGCTTTCATGTAAAAGCAATCCTAGTGGCTAATTAGCCTCTGGACTGCTTTTACAAGCAGTGGGAGGGAATGTCCCCCCCCGGATATAAAAAGCGCCATTGGGAAATTG
The DNA here is from genome assembly GCA_029206835.1 of Rana muscosa. NCBI lineage: Eukaryota > Metazoa > Chordata > Amphibia > Anura > Ranidae > Rana > Rana muscosa. The sequence continues at coordinate 165,642,030 of CM055125.1, read as the reverse complement.
GGAAAGCATTTCATCACACCGATCTTGGTGTGGTCAGATGCTTTGAGGGCAGAGGAAAGATCTAGGGTCCATCAGACCCCAGTTTTTTCAAAAAAGAGTACCTGTCATTACCTATTGCTATCATAGGGGATATTTACATTCCCTGAGATAACAATAAAAGTGATAAAAATAAATAAATATGGAAGCAACAGTTTAAAAATAAAATAAAAAAGCAAAATTAATAAAAAAAAAAAAAAAAAAGCACCCCTGTCCTGCCCTGCTCTTGCCCAATGGCGAACGCAAGCGTCGGTCTGGCGTCATATGTAAACAGCAATTGCAGCATGCATGTGAGGTATCACTGCGAAGGTCAGATCGAGGGCAGTAATTTTAGCAGTAGACCTCCTCTGTAAATCTAACGGGGTAACCTGTAAATGCTTTTAAAGGCTTTTAAAAATGTATGTCGTTTGTCGCCAATGCGCGTTTGTGCGAAATTTTAAAGCATGTCGTGTTTGGTATCTATGTACTCGGCCTAAGATCATCTTTTTTATTTCATCAAACATTTGGGCAATATAGTGTGTTTTAGTGCATTAAAATTAAAAAAAGTGTATTTTTTCCCAAAAAAATGCATTTGAAAAATCGCTGCGCAAATACTGTGTAGAAAAAAAAAATTCAACACCCACCATTTTATTCTGTAGGGCCTTTGCTTTAAAAATATATATAATGTTTGGGGGTTCAACATAATTTTCTTGCAAAAAAAAATATGTTTTCATGTAAACAAAAAGTGTCAAAAAGGGCTTTGTCTTCAAGTGGTTAGAAGAGTGGATGTAAGCTTCCTAATGTTGTGTATAAAATGCCAGAACAGTTCAAAACCCCCCCCAAATGACCCCATTTTGGAAAGTAGACACCCCAAGCTATATACTGAGAGGCATGTCGAGTCCATGGAATATTTTATATGTTGACACAAGTTGCGAAAATAAAAAATATTTTTTTTTTTTTTTTTTTTGCACAAAGTTGTCACTAAATGATCGCATAGTGACGGCGGTGCTAGGGGGTGAAAGGGTTACCTGGGGGGTGATCAAGGGGGTTACACCTTTATTAGGTAATATATGGGGGTACCCGACGCTATAAAAACCTGCGGCGAACCTAAAAAAGATTACTGGCTACCGATCAGCATCACCGACGCTAAGACATCGATCAGAAAAATGATCGCTTAGCGACGGCGGTGATAGGGGGTGAAAGGGTTACCTGGGGGGTGATCAAGGGGGTTAAACCTTTATTAGGTAATATATGGGGGTACCCGACGCTATAAAAACCTGCGGCGAACCTAAGAAAAATTACTGGCTACCGATCAGCATCGCCGACGCTAAGACATCGATCAGAAAAATGATAACTTAGTGACAGTGGTGATAGGGAGTGAAAGGGTTACCTGGGGGGCGATCAAGGGGGTTAAACCTTCATTAGGTAATATATGGGGGTACCCGACGCTATAAAAACCTGCGGCGAACCTAAAAAAAATTACTGGCTACCGACGCTAAGCATCACCGACGCTAAGACATCGATCAGAAAAATGATTGCTTAGTGACGGCGGTGCTAGGGGATGAAAGGGTTATCTGGGGGGTGATCAGGGGGTTAAACCTTTATTAGGGGGGGTTAGGGGGCTACACTGGACCTAAAACTAAATGTAGTGACACTTTTACAGTCACAAATGTCACTGATTGCAGTGATCACTAAATAAATGGTCACTGCAATCAGTGACACTGTGACTGGGGGCTGGGGGGGGGGCTGGGGGTGATCTGGGGGTGTCTGGGGGGGCCTGGGGGGGCGATTTATGTGCCTATGTGTCCTGGTGTCAGTGTGCTGTTTTGTGTACTAACCTGCATCTTCTCCTGTACGGCGCTCGGTATATGTGAGCGCCCCAGGAGAGATGACATCACTTCCTCCTTCCTGGCAGGCAGGGGAAGCTCTCTCATTCGCCGGGAGCGATCGAGAGGGGGTGGCCGGAATCGAACGGCCGTCCCCTCATGCCGGATCGCTCCCGAAGGTAAAACGACCACCCACTGTAAAGAAGGGGGTCCGATCGGACCCCCCAACTATACAAAGGCAATCACGTACATATACGTGATTCTGCCTGTCTGTGCCATTCTGCTGACGTATATTTACAGTGGGCGGTCGTTAAGTGGTTAAGCAACAACTATCACTGAAATGTCTCTCGCTTAATGTTAAGGGCTTAAACCTCCCAGAAAAAAGGTTGCAGGTACTATCAACACTGACCAAACACAAAGCTCACTTTCTCATGTTGCTGGAAACTAGGAATGAGCCGAACACTCCTCGGTTCTGCTGGAAACTAGGGATGAGCCGAACACCCCCCGGTTCGGTTCGCATCCAGAACATGTGAACGGACCAACAGTTTGCGCGAACATTCAAACTCTGTTAAAGTCTATGGGACTCGAGCGTGAGAAAAAATTCGAATTTTATAGGCTAATATGCAAGTTATTGTCCTAAAAAGGGTTTGGGACCCGGGTCCTGCCCCAGGGGACATGTATCAATGCAAAAAAAAAGTTTTAAAAATGGAAGTTTTCTCGGGAGCAGTGATTTTAATGATGCTTAAAGTGAAATATTGCTTTAAATATCGTACCTGGGGGGTGTCTATAGTATGCCTGTGAAATGGTATGTGTTTCCCGTGTTCAGAACAGTCCCTGCACAAAATTACATTTCTAAAGGAATATAAGTCATTTAAAACTGCTTGCGGCTGAAATGTAATGTTGGGTCCCGGCAATATGGATGAAAATTATTGCGAAAAACGGCATGGGTAAGGCCCCACCCCAGCCCATTACCAGGCCCTTTGGGTCTTGTATGGATATTAAGGGGAATCCTGCACCCAAATTAAAAAAAGAAAAGGCATTGGGCCCCCAGGCCCTATATACTCTGAACAGCAGTATATAGGCGGTCCAAACAAGACAGGGACTGTAGGTTTGTTCTTAAGTTGAATCTGTTTGTAATTTGGAACAGGTACATTTTGTAAGTGTAGCTCCAGCCAAAAAAATCTATTTTAAAGCTTGTTGGATAAAATGGGGAAGGGTTATCACCCCTGTAAACATTTGTTTTGCTGTCTATGCCCCTGTTCAGAAGATTTCACCTCACTTTCTGTCCCAATGACAATTGGATTTTGAAAATTTGGGGTTTTTAAGGGAAATAAGTATTGGTGATAAATCAGTGGAGGAGACACCTTTTTCCCATATTAACTCTTACAGGAGAGAATTTCCCTTCCTAGGGGTAGATTTCCTGTCACTTCCTGTTGTCTCCCTCTGTTTGTAAGTAGGAGTCGTTTGTAAGTCGGATGTTTGAAAGTAGGGGACCGCCTGTATATACTATACGGCCTGCCCTATATACTCTGCAGAAAATTGGGCCTTAGGTGTTCGTGGTACCAGAACACTGTAAGCCCTCACAGTTACTCTTAGTGGGCGCTGAAACGGGCCCTGCTGTGAAATATTAGATCAAAAATTGTAATTACGTGCCCCTGTTAAACAGGGGCAGAAAAATTGGGCCATTGGTGGCGGTGGTGGTGGTGACACAACACTGTAAAGCCTCACAGATACTCTTGTTGAGTGCAGGAACTGGCCCTGTTGCAAAATATTACAGCAAAAATTGTAATTACACGCCCCTGTTAAACAGGGGCAGAAAAATTGGGCTTTAGGCACTGGTGCTGGTGCTACAACACTGCAACCCCTCACAGATACTCTAGTTGAGCACAGGAATGAGCCCTGCTGCAAAATATTACAGCAAACCTTGTAATTACACGCCCCATGTTAAAAAGGGGCAGAAAAATTGGAACACGCAAGGTATTAGCATGGTTGGGATTTGAACTCATGACCAAAGTGCTTTTTGTTCATGAGTGCAGACTACTGGGCCAATGTGCTAAGTATGAGTAGCCTTGCATAATAGTTTAGTATGATTAAAGAATAAACATAGATAGATAGAACTCTATAGTCTCCTAAAAAAGAAATGTAACATGAAAAAACAAGATTAGCATATAACAGATATGTAACTGTAAATGATAAATACATATAACCTTACGGAATAGCAGACATTACTCTGTAATAGTGATGAGCCGAACACCCCCGGGTTCGGTTCGCACCAGAACCCGCGAACGGACCGAAAGTTCGTACGAACATTAGAACCCTATTAAATACAATGGATGCGAACGTTCGAATTCTAAAGTGCTAATTATAACAACTATTATGCATGTTATTGTCCTAAAAAGGGTTTGGGAACCCGGGTTGTGCACCAGGGGACATGTATCAATGCAAAAAGAAGTTTTAAAAACGGTCGTTTTTCGGGAGCAGTCATTTTAATGATGCATAAAGTGAAAAAAAAAAGTCAAATATTCCTTTAAATATCGTACCTGGGGGGTGTCTAAAGTATGCCTGTGAAGTGCCACGTGTTTCCCGTGTTTAGAACTGTCCCTGCACAAAATGACACTTCTAAAGGAAAAAAAAAGCCATTTAAAACTGCTTGCGGCTTTAATGTAATGTCTGGTCCCGGTAATATGGATGAAAATCTTTAAGAAAAATGGCATAGCTACCCCATGACCCCCCCCCCCACCCCAGCCCATTACCAGCCCCTTTGGGTCTTGTATGGATATTAAGGGGAACCCCGCACATAAAATAAAAAAGGCCCTATATACTCTGAACAGCCGTATACAGGCGGTGCATACAAGACAGGGACTGTAGGTTTGTTCTTATGTAGAATCTGTTTGTAATTTTGAACAGGTACATTGTTGAAGTGTAGCTCCAGCCCAAAAATCTATTTTTAAACTTTTTGGAAAACATAGGTAAGGGTTATCACCCCTGTAACATTTGTTTTGCTGTCTGTGCCCCTGTTCAGAACATTTCACCTCACTTCCCGTCCCAATGACAACTGTTTTTGAAATGTGGTGTTTTTCTTGAAACAAGGATTGCTGATAAAGCATCAGTACAGAGGAGACACCTTTCTCCCATATTTATTCTTACAGGAGAGAATTTTCCTTCCTAGTGGTAGATTTCCTCTCACTTCCTGTTGTCTTCTTGCGTTTGCAAGTAGGAGTCGTTTGTAAGTTGGATGTTTGAAAGTAGGGACCTGCCGTATATACTCTGCAGAAATAGGCCCCTTAGTTGTTGGTGTTGGCACAACACTGTAAGCACTCACAGTTACTCTTGGTTGGTGCTGGAACGCCCTGCTGTCAACTATTATATCAGGAATTTTAATTACATATAATTGTTGAACAGTGGTAGTAAAAATTGGGCCTTTGATGGTGGTGCTGGTGCCACAACACTGTAAGCCCTGACAGTTACTCTTGGTGGGTGCAGCAATGGGCCCTGCTGTGAATTATTAGATCAAGAATTGTAATTGCATGCCCCTGTTGAACAGGGGCTGAAAAATTGGGCCTTTCGTGGTGGTGGTGGTGGTGGTGGTGTTGCCACAACACTGTAAGCCCTCAGAGTTACTCTTGGTGGGTGCAGGAATGGGCCCTGCTGTGAATTATTAGATCAAGAATTGTAATTGCATGCCCCTGTTGAACAGGGGCTGAAAAATTGGGCCTTTCGTGGTGGTGGTGGTGGTGGTGGTGTTGCCACAACACTGTAAGCCCTCAGAGTTACTCTTGGTGGGTGCAGCAATGGGCCCTGCTGTGAATTATTAGATCAAGAATTGTAATTGCATGCCCCTGTTGAACAGGGGCTGAAAAATTGGGCCTTTCGTGGTGGTGGTGGTGGTGGTGGTGTTGCCACAACACTGTAAGCCCTCAGAGTTACTCTTGGTGGGTGCAGGAATGGGCCCTGCTGTGAATTATTAGATCAAGAATTGTAATTGCATGCCCCTGTTGAACAGGGGCTGAAAAATTGGGCCTTTCGTGGTGGTGGTGGTGGTGGTGGTGTTGCCACAACACTGTAAGCCCTCAGAGTTACTCTTGGTGGGTGCAGCAATGGGCCCTGCTGTGAATTATTAGATCAAGAATTGTAATTGCATGCCCCTGTTGAACAGGGGCTGAAAAATTGGGCCTTTCGTGGTGGTTGTGGTGGTGGTGGTGTTGCCACAACACTGTAAGCCCTCAGAGTTACTCTTGGTGGGTGCAGGAATGGGCCCTGCTGTGAATTATTAGATCAAGAATTGTAATTGCATGCCCCTGTTGAACAGGGGCTGAAAAATTGGGCCTTTCGTGGTGGTGGTGGTGGTGGTGGTGGTGTTGCCACAACACTGTAAGCCCTCAGAGTTACTCTTGGTGGGTGCAGGAATGGGCCCTGCTGTGAATTATTAGATCAAGAATTGTAATTACATGCCACTTTTGAACAGGGGCTGAAAAATTGGGCCTTTCGTGGTGGCGGTGGTGGTGGCGTTGCCACAACACTGTAAGCCCTCAGAGTTACTCTTGGTGGGTGCAGCAATGGGCCCTGCTGTGAATTATTAGATCAAGAATTGTAATTGCATGCCCCTGTTGAACAGGGGCTGAAAAATTGGGCCTTAGGCACTGGTGGCACAACACTACAACCCCTCACAGATACTGTACTTGGAGCACAGCAATGAGCCCTGTTGCAAAGTATTGCTTCAAAAATTGTAATGACACGCCCCTGTTAAACAGGGGCTGAAAAATTGGGCCTTAGGCACTGGTGCCACAACACTCCAACCCCTCACAGATACTGTACTTGGAGCACAGCAATGAGCCCTATGGCAAATTATTGCTAAAAAAACTGTAATTACACGCCCCTGTAAAACAGGGGCTGAAAAATTGGGCCTTAGCCACTGGTGGCGGCACCCATAAACAAAAATGATCTTCCAAGCTATCATCATCAATCGTATCATTGAGGACTCGGAGGAGGAGGATAGCCAGTCAACATAACAGCACAGGCACTCAGCATCAGCATCAGTCTTGAAGGGATGTGACATGTTAAAATCAATTAGTCTGTTATATCAGCATCAGGTGTGTGGTAGCTGGTGGTGATCCAAGACTGGTTCATCTTGATGAAAGTCAGTCGATCAACCGAGTCGGTGGACAGGCGCACCCTGTGATCCGTGACAAATCCTCCAGCAGCACTGAATGTGCGTTCCGAAAGAACGCTGGATGCAGGACAGGCCAGTAGCTCAATTGCATACTGTGCAAGCTCTGGCCAGTGATCCATCCTCAAGACCCAGTAAGCCAGAGGATTTTCGGTGGGGAAGGTGTCCAAGTCTGACCTTGCCCCTAGATATTCCTGCACCATGTTTATCAGACGCTGGCGATGGCTGCTGGAACCGATCATACTTTGGGGCTGCGGACTAAAGAATTGTCTGAACGCATCGGTCAGACGGCCACCTTCCCCACCGCTCCTTCTTTGACTGGCCGAAGCCTCAGCAACTCGTTGTCCAGGACCAGGAGTTTGTAACCTCCCAGTCTCTGGGAACGCGTTGCACAGACCTTTCTGCAAGGCCTCCCGGAGTTGTCTCATCCTCTGCTCCCTCTGCGACGGTAACATAAGGTCCGCAACCTTACCCTTGTACCGTGGATCAAGGAGAGTGGCCAGCCAGTAATGGTCCCTCTCCTTGATCCGAAGAATACGAGGATCCTTCCGCAGACTTTGCAGGATCAGGGAGGCCATGCAGCGTAGGTTTGCTGAGGCATTCGCTCCGGAGTCCTCTGGGTCACTAAGGACGACATGATCCGCAGCCACCTCCTCCCAGCCACGTACAAGTCCACTGGTTTCTTGGGACTGTAAATCATCCCTAAAAGACTGCTGCTGATGATGCTGAGTGCCAGCCTCCACCTCCATGCTGACACAATCCTCCTCCTCCTCCTCCTCCTCCTCCTCCTCCTCTTCCTGTGCGATGGGTGGGACAGAAGGAACACTGTCTGGGTAAAGGGGGCCTTGAGAGGCAAGGAAGTCCTCCTCTTCCTGCCTCTGTTCTGCCTCAAGTGCCCTGTCCATTATTCCACGCAGCGTGTGCTCCAACAGGTGGACAAGAGGTACAGTGTCACTGATGCATGCACTGTCACTGCTCACCATCCTCGTGGCCTCCTCAAATGGTGCCAGGACAGTGCATGCATCCCTGATCATGCCCCACTGGCGTGGAGAAAAAAACCAAGCTCCCCTGACCCTGTCCTGGTGCCGTAGTCGCACAGGTACTCATTGATGGCCCTCTGCTGCGTGTGCAGCCGCTGCAGCATGGCCAACATTGAGTTCCACCTGGTGGGCATGTCACATATAAGGCGGTTCTTGGGCAGGTTCAACTCCTTTTGCAGCTCAGCCAGGCGAGCACTGGCATTATAACATCTGCGGAAATGCACACAGACTTTCCTGGCCTGCCTCAGGACATCCTGTAAGCCCGGGTACCTGCCCAAGAACCGCTGCACCACCAGGTTAAGGACGTGAGCCACACAGGGCACATGGGTCAGTTGTCCCTGTCGGAGGGCGGAGAGGAGGTTGGTGCCATTGTCGCAAACCACCATTCCTGGCTTAAGCTGGCGTGGCGTCAACCACCTCTCGGCCTGGCCCTGCAGAGCAGACAGGACCTCTGCCCCAGTGTGGCTTCTGTCCCCCAAACACACCAGCGCAAGCACGGCATGGCATCTTTTTGCCTGCGTACTTGCGTAGCCCCTTGAACGCCTACGGAGCACCGCTGGTTCCGAGGACAAACCACAGGAAGAGGCCATGGAGGAAGAAGAAGAGGAGGGGGTGGAGGAGAGAGGTGTGTCACAACCAGTAGTAGCATTTTGGAGGCGTGGCGGTGGAACAACCTCCAACACTACTGCACCTTGTCCTGCATCCTTCCCAGCTGCCAAAAGAGTGACCCAATGGGCCGTGAAAGAAAGGTAACGTCCCTGTCCATGCCTGCTGGACCATGAGTCAGCGGTAATATGCACCTTACCGCTGACCGCCCTGTCCAGCGAGGCCAAGACATTGCCTTCCACATGCCGGTAGAGAGCCGGAATAGCCTTCCGTGAGAAAAAGTGGCGTTTGGGAACCTGCCACTGAGGAACCGCACATTGCACAAACTCACGGAAGGGGGCCGAGTCTACCAACTGAAAAGGCAGCAGTTGAAGCGCTAGCAATTTAGCCAAGCTAGCATTCAACCGCTGGGCATGTGGATGGCTGGGAGTGAACTTCTTTCGACGGTCCAGCAGCTGGGGCAGGGAAATTTGCCTGCTAGAATCGGACGTCGGTGTACTGCTAGCAGAGTGGCCGCAAGTACTTGGCTGTGACACACCTAATTCTACACCTTCATTCCTCTCAGTGCATGTTTCAGAGAGGACTGAAGTTATAGTGGGGTTGGAGATCCCAGCTGATGCGGTGCAAGGAGAGGTCCGCTTTGTTCTTTGGTGTGGGTCTTTGAGGTGGGCTTGCCAATGAGCTGCATGGCAGGTCAACATATGTCTGGTCAGGCATGTGGTACCCAAGCGGCTGATGTTTTGGCCACGCGATATACGCTTGAGACATATGTTGCAAACAGCAGCTGTGCGATCTGATGCACTAGCCTCAAAAAAGGCCCACACCAAAGAACTTTTTGAATGACGGGCAGAGGCAGCGCCCTGCACAGGCGGAGCTCTGCGGTGTGATTCCGTCGGTGTACTGCCCTTACGCTGGCCACCAAAGGGCATCCTGCCTCGTTGGAGATGTGCCTCCTCCTCATCCTCCTCCTCCTCCTCTCTCCTATTAGGCACCCACGTGGAGTCAGTGACCTCATCATCACCTCCCTCCTCATCACTGGAGCCAATCTGGCAGTATGCTGCAGCTGCTGGAACATGACTGCCAGATTGGTGTCCTTCTTGAGCATCCCCTCTGTCTGCTCTCACGCTACTGCCTTCCTCTAGCTGGGTTTCATCATCAGACCCTTCGAAACGCTGGGCATCCTCCTGGAGCATGTACCCAACACTGTGCTCAAACAGTTCGGGGGACTCCTCAGGAGGAGGACATGGTGGGTCTAGGGAAGGAGTGACTGATGATGAGTCTGACATTGATACCAGGGAAGAGGACGCTTTGGCAGCTGCTTTTCCAGTACCCTGAGCCTGGGTGAGAGAGGATGAGGAGGAGGAGGAGGGCTTGGTCATCCACTCTACCAAGTCTTCGGCATGATGTGGCTCAACATGTCCAGCTGCCGAAAAGAAGGACAAGCGTGTCCCATGGCCATGTGCTGATGACAATGCACCGCGTCCACGACCAGCACTGTTGCCCCCAGACACAGAGCCTGCTTGCCCTCTTTTATTGCCTCCTGACTGTCTGCCTCTCCTTGTTTGCCTTCCAGACATTCTAATAGATGGCCTGCAGGGAGATGGGAAAAAAGCAATAAGGGCTACCTTCAGGTGTCCTTCTCTGTCCCTTTACTTAAGGATTTCTAAATATGGTTGAGGATGATTGCTTTTGCACAGAATAGCACAACGACAATTTCCCTGACTGTCCAAAAAAACAAGGATTTCAAAGATGGTTGATGAGGAATGCTTTAGCACACTATAGCACAAGGAGAATTCCCTCACTGTCCTTCCCTGTCCCTAGAAACAAGGATTCGCACAGTAAAAGACACTGACACTCTCCCTACCTATAGTTTTCTGTCCCTAGAAAAAATGTTTTTTTAAAGCACACTATAGCACAAGGAGAATTCCCTCACTGTCCTTCTTTGTCCCTAGAAACAAGGATTATCAGAGTGAAAGAAACTGACACTCTTCCTTCCTATAGTTTTCTGTCCCTAGAAAAAATGTTTTTTTAAAGCACACTATAGCACAAGGAGAATTCCCTCACTGTCCTTCCCTGTCCCTAGAAACAAGGATTCGCACAGTAAAAGACACTGACACTCTCCCTACCTATAGTTTTCTGTCCCTAGAAAAAATGTTTTTTTAAAGCACACTATAGCACAAGGAGAATTTCACTCACTTTCCTTCTTTGTCCCTAGAAACAAGGATTATCACAGTGAAAGAAACTGACACTCTTCCTTCCTATAGTTTTCTGTCCCTAGAAAAAATGTTTTTTTAAAGCACACTATAGCACAAGGAGAATTCCCTCACTGTCCTTCCCTGTCCCTAGAAACAAGGATTCGCACAGTAAAACACACTGACACTCTCCCTACCTATAGTTTTCTGTCCCTAGAAAAAATGTTTTTTTAAAGCACACTATAGCACAAGGAGAATTCCCTCACTGTCCTTCTTTGTCCCTAGAAACAAGGATTATCACAGTGAAAGAAACTGACACTCTTCCTTCCTATAGTTTTCTGTCCCTAGAAAAAATGTTTTTTTAAAGCACACTATAGCACAAGGAGAATTCCCTCACTGTCCTTCCCTGTCCCTAGAAACAAGGATTCGCACAGTAAAACACACTGACACTCTCCCTACCTATAGTTTTCTGTCCCTAGAAAAAATGTTTTTTAAAGCACACTATAGCACAAGGAGAATTTCCCTCACTTTCCTTCTTTGTCCCTAGAAACAAGGATTATCACAGTGAAAGAAACTGACACTCTTCCTACCTATAGTTTTCTGTCCCTAGAAAAAATGTTTTTTTAAAGCACACTATAGCACAAGGAGAATTCCCTCACTGTCCTTCCCTGTCCCTAGAAACAAGGATTCGCACAGTAAAACACACTGACACTCTCCCTACCTATAGTTTTCTGTCCCTAGAAAAAATGTTTTTTTAAAGCACACTATAGCACAAGGAGAATTCCCTCACTGTCCTTCCCTGTCCCTAGAAACAAGGATTCGCAAAGTAAAACACACTGACACTCTCCCTACCTATAGTTTTCTGTCCCTAGAAAAAATGTTTTTTTAAAGCACACTATAGCACAAGGAGAATTCCCTCACTGTCCTTCCCTGTCCCTAGAAACAAGGATTTGCACAGTAAAAGACACTGACACTCTCCCTACCTATAGTTTTCTGTCCCTAGAAAAAATGTTTTTTTAAAGCACACTATAGCACAAGGAGAATTTCACTCACTTTCCTTCTTTGTCCCTAGAAACAAGGATTATCACAGTGAAAGAAACTGACACTCTTCCTTCCTATAGTTTTCTGTCCCTAGAAAAAATGTTTTTTTAAAGCACACTATAGCACAAGGAGAATTCCCTCACTGTCCTTCCCTGTCCCTAGAAACAAGGATTCGCACAGTAAAACACACTGACACTCTCCCTACCTATAGTTTTCTGTCCCTAGAAAAAATGTTTTTTTAAAGCACACTATAGCACAAGGAGAATTCCCTCACTGTCCTTCTTTGTCCCTAGAAACAAGGATTATCACAGTGAAAGAAACTGACACTCTTCCTTCCTATAGTTTTCTGTCCCTAGAAAAAATGTTTTTTTAAAGCACACTATAGCACAAGGAGAATTCCCTCACTGTCCTTCCCTGTCCCTAGAAACAAGGATTCGCACAGTAAAACACACTGACACTCTCCCTACCTATAGTTTTCTGTCCCTAGAAAAAATGTTTTTTTAAAGCACACTATAGCACAAGGAGAATTTCCCTCACTTTCCTTCTTTGTCCCTAGAAACAAGGATTATCACAGTGAAAGAAACTGACACTCTTCCTACCTATAGTTTTCTGTCCCTAGAAAAAATGTTTTTTTAAAGCACACTATAGCACAAGGAGAATTTCCCTCACTTTCCTTCTTTGTCCCTAGAAACAAGGATTATCACAGTGAAAGAAACTGACACTCTTCCTACCTATAGTTTTCTGTCCCTAGAAAAAAATTTTTTTGAAGCACACTATAGCACAAGGAGAATTCCCTCACTGTCCTTCCCTGTCCCTAGAAACAAGGATTCGCACAGTAAAACACACTGACACTCTCCCTACCTATAGTTTTCTGTCCCTAGAAAAAATGTTTTTTTAAAGCACACTATAGCACAAGGAGAATTCCCTCACTGTCCTTCTTTGTCCCTAGAAACAAGGATTATCACAGTGAAAGAAACTGACACTCTTCCTTCCTATAGTTTTCTGTCCCTAGAAAATTTATTTTTTTAAAGCACACTATAGCACAAGGAGAATTCCCTCACTGTCCTTCCCTGTCCCTAGAAACAAGGATTCGCACAGTAAAACACACTGACACTCTCCCTACCTATAGTTTTCTGTCCCTAGAAAAAATGTTTTTTTAAAGCACACTATAGCACAAGGAGAATTTTCCTCACTTTCCTTCCCTGTCCCTAGAAACAAGGATTATCACAGTGAAAGAAACTGACACTCTTCCTACCTATAGTTTTCTGTCCCTAGAAAAAATGTTTTTTTAAAGCACACTATAGCACAAGGAGAATTTCCCTCACTTTCCTTCTTTGTCCCTAGAAACAAGGATTATCACAGTGAAAGAAACTGACACTCTTCCTACCTATAGTTTTCTGTCCCTAGAAAAAATGTTTTTTTAAAGCACACTATAGCACAAGGAGAATTCCCTCACTGTCCTTCCCTGTCCCTAGAAACAAGGATTCGCACAGTAAAACACACTGACACTCTCCCTACCTATAGTTTTCTGTCCCTAGAAAAAATGTTTTTTTAAAGCACACTATAGCACAAGGAGAATTCCCTCACTGTCCTTCTTTGTCCCTAGAAACAAGGATTATCAGAGTGAAAGAAACTGACACTCTTCCTTCCTATAGTTTTCTGTCCCTAGAAAAAATGTTTTTTTAAAGCACACTATAGCACAAGGAGAATTCCCTCACTGTCCTTCCCTGTCCCTAGAAACAAGGATTCGCGCAGTAAAACACACTGACACTCTCCCTACCTATAGTTTTCTGTCCCTAGAAAAAATGTTTTTTTAAAGCACACTATAGCACAAGGAGAATTCCCTCACTGTCCTTCCCTGTCCCTAGAAACAAGGATTCGCAAAGTAAAACACACTGACACTCTCCCTACCTATAGTTTTCTGTCCCTAGAAAAAATGTTTTTTTAAAGCACACTATAGCACAAGGAGAATTCCCTCACTGTCCTTCCCTGTCCCTAGAAACAAGGATTTGCACAGTAAAAGACACTGACACTCTCCCTGCCTATAGTTTTCTGTCCCTAGAAAAAATGTTTTTTTAAAGCACACTATAGCACAAGGAGAATTTCACTCACTTTCCTTCTTTGTCCCTAGAAACAAGGATTATCACAGTGAAAGAAACTGACACTCTTCCTTCCTATAGTTTTCTGTCCCTAGAAAAAATGTTTTTTTAAAGCACACTATAGCACAAGGAGAATTCCCTCACTGTCCTTCCCTGTCCCTAGAAACAAGGATTCGCACAGTAAAACACACTGACACTCTCCCTACCTATAGTTTTCTGTCCCTAGAAAAAATGTTTTTTTAAAGCACACTATAGCACAAGGAGAATTCCCTCACTGTCCTTCTTTGTCCCTAGAAACAAGGATTATCACAGTGAAAGAAACTGACACTCTTCCTTCCTATAGTTTTCTGTCCCTAGAAAAAATGTTTTTTTAAAGCACACTATAGCACAAGGAGAATTCCCTCACTGTCCTTCCCTGTCCCTAGAAACAAGGATTCGCACAGTAAAACACACTGACACTCTCCCTACCTATAGTTTTTTGTCCCTAGAAAAAATGTTTTTTTAAAGCACACTATAGCACAAGGAGAATTTCCCTCACTTTCCTTCTTTGTCCCTAGAAACAAGGATTATCACAGTGAAAGAAACTGACACTCTTCCTACCTATAGTTTTCTGTCCCTAGAAAAAATGTTTTTTTAAAGCACACTATAGCACAAGGAGAATTTCCCTCACTTTCCTTCTTTGTCCCTAGAAACAAGGATTATCACAGTGAAAGAAACTGACACTCTTCCTACCTATAGTTTTCTGTCCCTAGAAAAAAAATTTTTTGAAGCACACTATAGCACAAGGAGAATTCCCTCACTGTCCTTCCCTGTCCCTAGAAACAAGGATTCACACAGTAAAACACACTGACACTCTCCCTACCTATAGTTTTCTGTCCCTAGAAAAAATGTTTTTTTAAAGCACACTATAGCACAAGGAGAATTCCCTCACTGTCCTTCTTTGTCCCTAGAAACAAGGATTATCACAGTGAAAGAAACTGACACTCTTCCTTCCTATAGTTTTCTGTCCCTAGAAAAATTTTTTTTTTAAAGCACACTATAGCACAAGGAGAATTCCCTCACTGTCCTTCCCTGTCCCTAGAAACAAGGATTCGCACAGTAAAACACACTGACACTCTCCCTACCTATAGTTTTCTGTCCCTAGAAAAAATGTTTTTTTAAAGCACACTATAGCACAAGGAGAATTCCCTCACTGTCCTTCTTTGTCCCTAGAAACAAGGATTATCACAGTGAAAGAAACTGACACTCTTCCTTCCTATAGTTTTCTGTCCCTAGAAAAAATGTTTTTTAAAGCACACTATAGCACAAGGAGAATTCCCTCACTGTCCTTCCCTGTCCCTAGAAACAAGGATTCGCACAGTAAAAGACACTGACACTCTCCCTACCTATAGTTTTCTGTCCCTAGAAAAAATGTTTTTTTAAAGCACACTATAGCACAAGGAGAATTCCCTCACTGTCCTTCTTTGTCCCTAGAAACAAGGATTATCACAGTGAAAGAAACTGACACTCTTCCTTCCTATAGTTTTCTGTCCCTAGAAAAAATGTTTTTTTAAAGCACACTATAGCACAAGGAGAATTCCCTCACTGTCCTTCCCTGTCCCTAGAAACAAGGATTCGCACAGTAAAACACACTGACACTCTCCCTACCTATAGTTTTCTGTCCCTAGAAAAAATGTTTTTTTAAAGCACACTATAGCACAAGGAGAATTTCCCTCACTTTCCTTCTTTGTCCCTAGAAACAAGGATTATCACAGTGAAAGAAACTGACACTCTTCCTACCTATAGTTTTCTGTCCCTAGAAAAAATGTTTTTTTAAAGCACACTATAGCACAAGGAGAATTTCCCTCACTTTCCTTCTTTGTCCCTAGAAACAAGGATTATCACAGTGAAAGAAACTGACACTCTTCCTACCTATAGTTTTCTGTCCCTAGAAAAAATGTTTTTTTAAAGCACACTATAGCACAAGGAGAATTCCCTTACTGTCCTTCCCTGTCCCTAGAAACAAGGATTCGCACAGTAAAACACACTGACACTCTCCCTACCTATAGTTTTCTGTCCCTAGAAAAAATGTTTTTTTAAAGCACACTATAGCACAAGGAGAATTCCCTCACTGTCCTTCTTTGTCCCTAGAAACAAGGATTATCACAGTGAAAGAAACTGACACTCTTCCTTCCTATAGTTTTCTGTCCCTAGAAAAAATGTTTTTTTAAAGCACACTATAGCACAAGGAGAATTCCCTTACTGTCCTTCCCTGTCCCTAGAAACAAGGATTCGCACAGTAAAAGACACTGACACTCTCCCTACCTATAGTTTTCTGTCCCTAGAAAAAAAGTTTTTTTAAAGCACACTATAGCACAAGGAGAATTCCCTCACTGTCCTTCTTTGTCCCTAGAAACAAGGATTATCACAGTGAAAGAAACTGACACTCTTCCTTCCTATAGTTTTCTGTCCCTAGAAAAAATGTTTTTTTAAAGCACACTATAGCACAAGGAGAATTTCCCTCACTGTCCTTCCCTGTCCCTAGAAACAAGGATTCGCACAGTAAAAGACACTGACACTCTCCCTACCTATAGTTTTCTGTCCCTAGAAAAAATGTTTTTTTAAAGCACACTATAGCACAAGGAGAATTTCCCTCACTTTCCTTCTTTGTCCCTAGAAACAAGGATTATCACAGTGAAAGAAACTGACACTCTTCCTACCTATAGTTTTCTGTCCCTAGAAAAAATGTTTTTTTAAAGCACACTATAGCACAAGGAGAATTTTCCTCACTTTCCTTCCCTGTCCCTAGAAATAAGGATTATCACAGTGAAAGAAACTGACACTCTTCCTACCTATAGTTTTCTGTCCCTAGAAAAAATGTTTTTTTAAAGCACACTATAGCACAAGGAGAATTTCCCTCACTTTCCTTCTTTGTCCCTAGAAACAAGGATTATCACAGTGAAAGAAACTGACACTCTTCCTACCTATAGTTTTCTGTCCCTAGAAAAAATGTTTTTTTAAAGCACACTATAGCACAAGGAGAATTCCCTCACTGTCCTTCCCTGTCCCTAGAAACAAGGATTCGCACAGTAAAACACACTGACACTCTCCCTACCTATAGTTTTCTGTCCCTAGAAAAAATGTTTTTTTAAAGCACACTATAGCACAAGGAGAATTCCCTCACTGTCCTTCTTTGTCCCTAGAAACAAGGATTATCACAGTGAAAGAAACTGACACTCTTCCTTCCTATAGTTTTCTGTCCCTAGAAAAAATGTTTTTTTAAAGCACACTATAGCACAAGGAGAATTCCCTCACTGTCCTTCCCTGTCCCTAGAAACAAGGATTCGCACAGTAAAACACACTGACACTCTCCCTACCTATAGTTTTCTGTCCCTAGAAAAAATGTTTTTTAAAGCACACTATATCACAAGGAGAATTTCCCTCACTTTCCTTCTTTGTCCCTAGAAACAAGGATTATCACAGTGAAAGAAACTGACACTCTTCCTACCTATAGTTTTCTGTCCCTAGAAAAAATGTTTTTTTAAAGCACACTATAGCACAAGGAGAATTCCCTCACTGTCCTTCCCTGTCCCTAGAAACAAGGATTCGCGCAGTAAAACACACTGACACTCTCCCTACCTATAGTTTTCTGTCCCTAGAAAAAATGTTTTTTTAAAGCACACTATAGCACAAGGAGAATTCCCTCACTGTCCTTCCCTGTCCCTAGAAACAAGGATTCGCAAAGTAAAACACACTGACACTCTCCCTACCTATAGTTTTCTGTCCCTAGAAAAAATGTTTTTTTAAAGCACACTATAGCACAAGGAGAATTCCCTCACTGTCCTTCCCTGTCCCTAGAAACAAGGATTTGCACAGTAAAAGACACTGACACTCTCCCTACCTATAGTTTTCTGTCCCTAGAAAAAATGTTTTTTTAAAGCACACTATAGCACAAGGAGAATTTCACTCACTTTCCTTCTTTGTCCCTAGAAACAAGGATTATCACAGTGAAAGAAACTGACACTCTTCCTTCCTATAGTTTTCTGTCCCTAGAAAAAATGTTTTTTTAAAGCACACTATAGCACAAGGAGAATTCCCTCACTGTCCTTCCCTGTCCCTAGAAACAAGGATTCGCACAGTAAAACACACTGACACTCTCCCTACCTATAGTTTTCTGTCCCTAGAAAAAATGTTTTTTTAAAGCACACTATAGCACAAGGAGAATTCCCTCACTGTCCTTCTTTGTCCCTAGAAACAAGGATTATCACAGTGAAAGAAACTGACACTCTTCCTTCCTATAGTTTTCTGTCCCTAGAAAAAATGTTTTTTTAAAGCACACTATAGCACAAGGAGAATTCCCTCACTGTCCTTCCCTGTCCCTAGAAACAAGGATTCACACAGTAAAAGACACTGACACTCTCCCTACCTATAGTTTTCTGTCCCTAGAAAAAATGTTTTTTTAAAGCACACTATAGCACAAGGAGAATTTCCCTCACTTTCCTTCTTTGTCCCTAGAAACAAGGATTATCACAGTGAAAGAAACTGACACTCTTCCTACCTATAGTTTTCTGTCCCTAGAAAAAATGTTTTTTTAAAGCACACTATAGCACAAGGAGAATTTCCCTCACTTTCCTTCTTTGTCCCTAGAAACAAGGATTATCACAGTGAAAGAAACTGACACTCTTCCTACCTATAGTTTTCTGTCCCTAGAAAAAAATTTTTTTGAAGCACACTATAGCACAAGGAGAATTCCCTCACTGTCCTTCCCTGTCCCTAGAAACAAGGATTCGCACAGTAAAACACACTGACACTCTCCCTACCTATAGTTTTCTGTCCCTAGAAAAAATGTTTTTTTAAAGCACACTATAGCACAAGGAGAATTCCCTCACTGTCCTTCTTTGTCCCTAGAAACAAGGATTATCACAGTGAAAGAAACTGACACTCTTCCTTCCTATAGTTTTCTGTCCCTAGAAAATTTTTTTTTTTAAAGCACACTATAGCACAAGGAGAATTCCCTCACTGTCCTTCCCTGTCCCTAGAAACAAGGATTCGCACAGTAAAACACACTGACACTCTCCCTACCTATAGTTTTCTGTCCCTAGAAAAAATGTTTTTTTAAAGCACACTATAGCACAAGGAGAATTCCCTCACTGTCCTTCTTTGTCCCTAGAAACAAGGATTATCACAGTGAAAGAAACTGACACTCTTCCTTCCTATAGTTTTCTGTCCCTAGAAAAAATGTTTTTTAAAGCACACTATAGCACAAGGAGAATTCCCTCACTGTCCTTCCCTGTCCCTAGAAACAAGGATTCGCACAGTAAAAGACACTGACACTCTCCCTACCTATAGTTTTCTGTCCCTAGAAAAAATGTTTTTTTAAAGCACACTATAGCACAAGGAGAATTCCCTCACTGTCCTTCTTTGTCCCTAGAAACAAGGATTATCACAGTGAAAGAAACTGACACTCTTCCTTCCTATAGTTTTCTGTCCCTAGAAAAAATGTTTTTTTAAAGCACACTATAGCACAAGGAGAATTCCCTCACTGTCCTTCCCTGTCCCTAGAAACAAGGATTCGCACAGTAAAACACACTGACACTCTCCCTACCTATAGTTTTCTGTCCCTAGAAAAAATGTTTTTTTAAAGCACACTATAGCACAAGGAGAATTTCCCTCACTTTCCTTCTTTGTCCCTAGAAACAAGGATTATCACAGTGAAAGAAACTGACACTCTTCCTACCTATAGTTTTCTGTCCCTAGAAAAAATGTTTTTTTAAAGCACACTATAGCACAAGGAGAATTTCCCTCACTTTCCTTCTTTGTCCCTAGAAACAAGGATTATCACAGTGAAAGAAACTGACACTCTTCCTACCTATAGTTTTCTGTCCCTAGAAAAAATGTTTTTTTAAAGCACACTATAGCACAAGGAGAATTCCCTTACTGTCCTTCCCTGTCCCTAGAAACAAGGATTCGCACAGTAAAACACACTGACACTCTCCCTACCTATAGTTTTCTGTCCCTAGAAAAAATGTTTTTTTAAAGCACACTATAGCACAAGGAGAATTCCCTCACTGTCCTTCTTTGTCCCTAGAAACAAGGATTATCACAGTGAAAGAAACTGACACTCTTCCTTCCTATAGTTTTCTGTCCCTAGAAAAAAAGTTTTTTTAAAGCACACTATAGCACAAGGAGAATTCCCTTACTGTCCTTCCCTGTCCCTAGAAACAAGGATTCGCACAGTAAAAGACACTGACACTCTCCCTACCTATAGTTTTCTGTCCCTAGAAAAAATGTTTTTTTAAAGCACACTATAGCACAAGGAGAATTCCCTCACTGTCCTTCTTTGTCCCTAGAAACAAGGATTATCACAGTGAAAGAAACTGACACTCTTCCTTCCTATAGTTTTCTGTCCCTAGAAAAAATGTTTTTTTAAAGCACACTATAGCACAAGGAGAATTCCCTCACTGTCCTTCCCTGTCCCTAGAAACAAGGATTCGCACAGTAAAAGACACTGACACTCTCCCTACCTATAGTTTTCTGTCCCTAGAAAAAATGTTTTTTTAAAGCACACTATAGCACAAGGAGAATTCCCTCACTGTCCTTCCCTGTCCCTAGAAACAAGGATTCGCACAGTAAAAGACACTGACACTCTCCCTACCTATAGTTTTCTGTCCCTAGAAAAAATGTTTTTTTAAAGCACACTATAGCACAAGGAGAATTCCCTCACTGTCCTTCCCTGTCCCTAGAAACAAGGATTCGCACAGTAAAACACACTGACACTCTCCCTACCTATAGTTTTCTGTCCCTAGAAAAAATGTTTTTTTAAAGCACACTATAGCACAAGGAGAATTCCCTCACTGTCCTTCCCTGTCCCTAGAAACAAGGATTCGCACAGTAAAACACACTGACACTCTCCCTACCTATCCTTCTCTTTCCCTAAACTAAAGGAATCCAGGTTAAGCAAGAAAAAAATAAATGTCACTGTCCCTGCCTATGCTTCTCTTTCCCTGCTCCGGAACACACTACACTAGGCCGCCGTGCTGGCGGCCTTTTATAGTGTGGGGCGTGTACTTAACACCCTCAGCAATAATTGGCCACAGGCATCCTGCCTGTGGCCAATCATTGCTCTCCTCGCTGCCGGCGCTGTGATTGGCCAAGCATGCGGGGTCACAGTGCATGCTTGGCCAATCACAGCGCCTGGATGACACTGCGATGGCGTAGTGCATTGTGGGCCGTTCGCGTCACTCGAATTTGGCGCGAACGGCCCAAATCGTTCGATCTTCGTCGAACGATCGAACAGCCGATGTTCGAGTCGAACGTATGTTCGACTCGAACACAAAGCTCATCCCTACTCTGTAATAATCATTCAGAACAGCATTCGTTAGCAAAAGAAGCAAACAAACTATGTACAATAATTGTAATATAAATAAATAGCCACACACAAGGTAGCGCACACCCCATATAAGAACGGTTTATTTGGCATACACTACACACATGGTCATAGCTAAATACTGCAGTGCAGTTCCATATAGGAAACTCGTTGGCAATTGCCAGTTATGGAACCACGACTATGCCGATTTGGAATTTACTAATGCTCACTTACTCACTTTTCCATTCGCATGTTCACCTAATTGAGGTCTTAATTGGCTTAATTGGGAGCAACTAAAAGTAGAGTGACTACTTTTTCTCCTTATTCTTAGTAAATTAGGCCCATAGTGTATACAGTATATAATATTTTTATAATAATCTTTTTAGAGGGTCAGAGCATATAAAGGAAAATGGTATCTAAATGAAAATATATTACTGTTTTAATCTGTATAAAAATCATCATCAGCAGTTGGAATATGAAGGGGATGGGCAGTTATGAGTGGACCCATCGTCTGATATGACCTGTCAAAATGTGATTCTGATGAATCACCTTCCAACCCAGTCTTTTCCAGATTGTATACTTGCAGATTGATGGCTCTGATGAATTTTCATGTTTTTTTAATGGTTATGAAATAAACAGGTAAGCCCCGGTAGACATGGATTTGCCCCAAACTTGGTAATGTAAATCAATAATTCAATGAACATTACAAAGTTCATTCATCCTTATCATTGTAACAGTTGTATAACTGCATCTTGTGCATCTCTCATGGTTAGCAATCAATATATGTGCTACCTACTGATACCTAGGATTTGGTATTATGTAATTAAGTTTTATAAAGCTCAGATAGAAAGCAACTTAGTCAGCAGCATTATGAGATGTATACAACCACAAACAGTTTTATATTTCATTAATGCTAAGCACAGACTTTGCATTTCGGCTAACTAATAAGGAACTAGCAGGCATTAGATATGCTTACTTGGTATGTTATCCACAAATTACATCAAGTGAAGGCAGCTTGCCTCCCTCATTATTTTTCTTGACCACACTTACATGTTTATGAAATAATTTGTAATGCCTATGGCATGTGCCATCACATTTTCATGATGCTCCTCTTTTTGTATAACAAAATGATGCAAACACAACCAAGGTGACCTTGTCAGAGGACCCAAATTAAATGCATACATGTTTCCATGCATACTACTTAGGCACTAGATTTGTTTGTGCTCTGGGATATATTGAGCAAAGGAAAAGATAGACACGTATAATAAAATGCATCATGCAAAATCATTTTATATATTCTGTACTAACAAATCATTAAGGATTCACTCAGGGCATGCAAATAACTTTTATCACATGGTGAGCACACACCACCTTCTTGCATTAGCTCTGACTAGTGACAGCATATTTGACCCAGCGTCTGCCTCTCTCAGGGAAAACATGACTGAAACTTTTGTTGTCAAGAAAATTGATGAGTGATTGCCTGTACACACAGTGATATAACTTGGTTAGCTACATTTTTCAGCCTGAGGCATACTGCAAAAAATAGGATTTTTTACTCACCGTAAAATCCTTTTCTCTGAGTCCATGGACCGACACAGCTTCTCTATTGACAAAGTGGGTATTATCCGTTAATTAGGAGTGACTAGGCAGAAAAACTTGTAAAAAGTGTTGCATCACACCTTCTACAGTACCGCCCAGGGGGCGGACCCTCTGGGTATACCCTCTCAGTCTGCACATCGCAGATCAGTTCGTCAAAAAGCAGTACAAACTTAAAAGGAGGGGTGGGTGCTGTGTCGGTCCATGGACTCAGAGAAAAGGATTTTACGGTGAGTAAAAAATCCTATTTACTCTTTCGTCCATGGACCGACACAGCTTCTCTATTGACAAAGTGGGACGTCCCAAAGCAGTGTCAGAGAAAAAACGAGGGGTGGTAACAGCATAAAAACAAACTTCACCCCAAAACACAAAACAGCACTCCTCCAACGGAGGAGTTGCAACTCTAAACAGCCGCCTGCAAAACCTTGCGGCCGAAAGAGGCATCCGAAGATGCACCTACATCAACTTTGTAGAATTTTGTGAAAGTGTGAGCGGACGACCAAGTCGCCGCTTTACATAGTTGGGAAACAGACGCTTGATGTCGGAAAGCCCAAGAGGCACCTATTGCCCTGGTCGAATGCGCCGTGACAGGAAAGGGGGGCGCCTGACCCTTTAAGGCGTAAGCCTGGATTACTATCTGTCGGATCCACCTAGAGATGGTGGCCGATGAGACTGCTTGGCCCTTCTTGGGACCAGCCACCGAAACAAACAGTGAGTCTGACTTCCGGAACAGGGAAGTAGCAGATATGTATACTCTCAAAGCTCGGACAACGTCCAAGGAATGCAACGCCGACTCCTTAGGATTCGACGGCTGAGGACACAAGGATGGAAGTACAATGTCTTAGTTGAGATGAAAAGCCGAAACGACCTTCGGAAGAAAGGAAGGCTGCGGCCGCAGCACCACCTTATCCTTGTGGAAAATCAAATAGGGAGCCTTGCAGGACAAGGCTGCCAGCTCAGAGACTCGTCTAACTGACGTAACAGCCACCAAAAAGACCACCTTCTGAGAAAGTGTCAACAGGGGAATATCTCTAATATTCTCAAACGGTGCCTTCTGAAGCACCGAGAGGACCAGGTTCAAATCCCACGGAGGTAACGGGGGGCGGACCGGAGGGGCCACATGTCGAACCCCCTGCACAAATGTACTCACGAGAGAGTGAGTCACCAGGGGTCGCTGAAAAAAGACAGCCAGGGCAGATATCTGTCCCTTAATCGTACTTAGGGCAAGCCTTTGGTCTACCCCATGCTGTAAAAACAGCAGGATTCTGGAAACCAAATAGGTACGCGGATGCCATTTCATTTCCTCACACATGGAGATGTAGGCCCTCCAAGTGCGGTGATAGACCTTCCTAGAGGACGGTTTCCGAGCACTTCTCATAGTAGAAATTACTGAGTCTGACAGGCCCCGGTCTCTCAGTACCTGGTTCTCAACAGCCATGCCGTTAAAGCCAATGACTGTAAAGCAGGATGGAATATGGGACCTTGCGACAGCAGGTCCTTCCGTAGTGGTAGGCGCCAGGGGACGTCTGCTACCAGACGTACTAGATCGGCGTACCAAGGACGCTGAGGCCAATCTGGAGCGATTAGGATCATTGGAATTCCCTCTGCCTCCACTCTGCGGAGCAGAAGAGGAAGAAGCCTTAAGGGAGGGAAGGCATAGATTAGCCGATACTGGCCCCACGATGCTACCAACGCGTCCGTTGCATCTGCCCATGGGTCTCTTGACCGGGCCACAAACCTCAATACCTTCCGATTGAGTCGGGAAGCCAGAAGATCTACGTCTGGTGTGCCCCATCTTTGGCAGAGGAGTTGGAACACCTCCGGGTGTAAGGACCATTCTCCCTGGTCCAGCATCTGGCGGCTCAGGTAGTCCGCCTGCCAGTTTTCCACACCCGGAATGTACACGGCCGACAGTGCCGGTACGCTCCTCTCTGCCCACTTCAGGATGCGAGCGATCTCCGATGCTGCAGCTGAGCTTCTTGTTCCTCCTTGATGATTGACATATGCCACTGCTGTGGCGTTGTCTGACTGGATCCTGACTGGACGCCCTTGCAGTCTCTGAGACCATTTGAAGAGGCACAGCTTGATCGCCCGGATCTCCAGGACATTGATCGGCAGGAGGGCTTCCTCTGGGGTCCAGCGACCTTGCGCCGACTGGACACCCCAGACTCCCCCCCAACCTGTAAGGCTGGCGTCCGTCGTGATCACTATCCAGTAAACCGGAAGAAATGACTTCCCGGCCATTAGAGCCGGTGCTGTCAGCCACCATACCAGGGATCTCCTGACTAGGTGGCTCACTCGGATTTGATAATCCAGAGATGAAGGGCATCTGTTCCATCTGGACAGAACTTCCCTCTGTAACACTCGAGTGTGGTATTGAGCATATGGGACCGCCTCGAAGGAGGCTACCATGAGGCCCAACACTCGCATGCAAAAACGGAGTGACGACCAATTCCTGGAAGTCAGCTGCCGTACTGCAGCCCGGAGGGTCTGCAACTTCTCCACAGGGAGGAATACCTTTGCCTCTGAGGAATCCAGAATCAACCCCAGGTACACTAGGCGTTGAGTGGGCACCAATACTGACTTTTGCGTGTTTAGTATCCAACCACAGTCTCGAAGAGTCTGACAGGTAATGGACACGCTTACCTCTAATTCTGAGCTTGAAGGGCCCTTCAGCAGAAGGTCGTCCAAGTAACCTGTGATAGCGATACCCCGCTGTCTTAGAAGTGCCAGAATCGGAGCGAGCACCTTGGTGAACGTCCTGGGTGCTGAGGCAAGGCCAAACGGGAGGGCCACAAACTGGTAGTGGTTCTTCCCGATAGCAAATCGCAGAAACCTCTGGTGTCTGGAGTATATGGGGACATGCAGGTATGCGTCCTTGATGTCCAAGGAGGCCAGAAAGTCCCCCGGATGGAGAGCCGTGACTACGGATCGAACCGACTCCATCCGAAATCTTTGTACCTTCACAAAGCAATTGAGGGCTCTGAGATCCAAGATTGGACGAACCCCCTCCTTCTTTGGCACAATGAACAGATTTGAGTAAAAACCCTGACCCCGTTCCTGTTCTGGAACTGGAATAACTACCCCGCGTTCCAGTAGACCCTGGACCGCCCCATACAGGGCCTCCCGACGGGTCGGTAGTAGCTGGAGATTGGAGGTGATGAATCTGTCTGGTGGACAAGAGAGAAATTCTATCTTGTAGCCTGAGGAGATTACTTCGCAAACCCACCTGTCGGAGACTAGAGCAGTCCACTGAGTCGCGAATTTGCGAAGACGTCCCCCCACCCGAGAGCTGGGTGGGGGCGGACCTTCATGTGGACGCAGATTTGTCCACAGGCTTGTTGGGTCTGCGGGACCAAGGACGCTTTTGTCCTTGGGCAGGCGCTTTATCGGCCTGGGGTCTTTTCCCTGTCGCCTTAAGAGGGCGAAAAAACTGCTTACGTGCAGTAAAGGAGGGCCCTTGCCCTTGGCGTGGTCCCCTACCCTTGCTAGTTTGGGGAAGCAAAGTGCTTTTACCTCCTGTAGCATCCTTGATGATGTCATCCAGAGAAGCCCCAAAAAGTCTGTCGCCCTTAAAAGGCAGATCCAATAGGGCTTTCTTGGAAGTCTGGTCCGCAGACCAGCCCTTTAGCCAGATCAGGCGGCGTATTGCTACTGCATAAACCGAAGCTCTTGACAGCAGGGGAATAGTATCCATGTCTGACTCGCAGACAAACTTAAGGCCCTGGACCAACTGGTCGGCCAAAGTTATCTCATTAGGAGGAGCATCTCGCTCCTTTAACCCCTGGAGTAGCAATTTTGCCCATTCAGTAAGTGTCTGAGACACTAAGGCCCCCGCCAATGCCGGGCGTACTGCTGAGCCTACCACTGAGTATAGGTAGCGAGCGAGTGCTTCAGCCTTCTTATCCACAGGGTCCTTGAAAACAGGAGCCCCTTCTACTGGAATAGTGGTGGCTCTATTAAGTCTGGACACCGAAGGGTCCACTATAGGGGGAGAGGTCCATATCTTCAGAAAACTCTCCTCAAAGGGGTACCGTACTGCAAACCTCTTTGGGGCTGTAAAGACCCTCAGTGGGTTCTCCCATTCCTTGTATAAGAGTTTGTCAAAATAAGACACACAAGGGAACACCTTAGCAGTGCGGGCAGGTTTACGAAACCCAAAGGGGACTGGAGTATCTGCTACTTCTTCAGTCCTTTCCAACTTTAGCGTATCCCGCACTGCAGTAATAAGGTCAGATACCAAAGCCGTCTCGCGTACTGACCTGGACTTGGAGTCCTCCTCACTGTCCGATCGGTCACGGTCTGCAGTCTCTGATGCATCAGAATCTGGGCCATGAGCCGTAGCTGGACCTGGTTCTGCATCAGAAATATCCCCAGAAGATTGCAGGGGACGGGGGCGTTTATTACCCCCTGTATTCCCGTGTGCTGCTTCCACCCTGGCAGCAAACGCCTCTAGGATTGCCGACATAGCGTCCATAGACACCTCAGGGACACCAGCTGCTAAATCTGGTGTTTCAGGGGAGAAGACATCTGGCTCAGATGCCATGCTGACCACACGCTGACACTCACAGGGCTCTAGGCAAGATATCAATAGGCCACCCTCCTGCGCTGCAGAGATGCTGGGTTACCCAGAGGACTCACCACCCTGGATAGGTACTGCTATGCTGCGCCTATGATGCTGTCCCCTTGCTGCTGTGTCAGTCTGCTTCTTTTATCAGCACTTCCTGTGTGAATTTTCGCGCCAGTGTAATGCACCCTAGAGGCCGGAGGCTCTCGCAAAATGGTTGCCAAAACCGTCTGTATGGAAGATAATGTGGGCTCTAAGAAAATGGCCGCCGACAGAAGATAGAGGTCAGGCAGCCATAGCCCACAAAAAAGATGGCCGCCGAACGGCAATATCTGCATACAGGGTGGACAAACATGGCCGCCGATCACCTGATAGGGGCCAGTGGGTGTGGCCGAACTACAGGAAGATGGCCGCCAGGCAGTTACAAGAGGCCAAACTTGGCATGGACCACCTCAAAATGGCCGCCGACAGCATGGAGACACAGAAACACAGGTAAGCAAAAATGACATTTCTTTTAAATGTTAGTTACAGCCAGCCCCGCTCCAGTGGGACCCCCTAGGTGACCCCCAGCACCCAGCAACCTTTAGCTAGAAGCCCAGGGAGGAGGGAAAGGCAGGGAGAGAGGGAAGAAAGGGGCCACAACCACTTACTTGATCTCTCCAGGAATGTCCAGCTAAATCACCCAGCCGAGGCAGGGGAGTTTTACTTACCTATCCTGCATGTATTCTGCTGGAAGACATTCCAAACAGATCATCGTCCGCGCACGGAAGGTGACTGTTGGCCAGGCATGCTGTGATTGGACCCAGAAGGGACGATCATATGTATGCCCTGGAGCATGACGCTCACCGGACAGGCTGCTGCGACTCGGCCGTAAGGTCAGCCAAAGCTGAGCGGTCCGATGCAAGCCTTGGAGCGTAAGCTCACCGGCCAGGCTGCTGCGACTCGGCCGTAAGGTCAGCCGAAGCTGAGCGGTCCGATGCAGGCCCTGGAGCGTAGGCTCACCGGCCACCCGTGGAGCGACGGGCATGTCGTGGAAAACCCAGCGCGTAGCTAGGGTCGGCACACGCTCGATGGCCGAAAACTGGGGAGACTACAAGGATCGAGGATCCAGCCTGTCACCCAGTCGGCAGTTGATCGAAGATCGCAGGAAACAACAAATGTAGCAAAAAAATAAAAATATATATATCTTTTTTCCCCGGACCAATGAGCCCGAAGGGAGCCATGTCCTACTCCTTGCTAGACAGAAAAAAACTGATCTGCGATGTGCAGACTGAGAGGGTATACCCAGAGGGTCCGCCCCCTGGGCGGTACTGTAGAAGGTGTGATGCAACACTTTTTACAAGTTTTTCTGCCTAGTCACTCCTAATTAACGGATAATACCCACTTTGTCAATAGAGAAGCTGTGTCGGTCCATGGACGAAAGAGTAAATACAGTATCTTGCTCTTACAGAATGAAGATGTGTTCTATCCTTATTGGAAAGGTGATGTATCTTCTAAATTAATTTCTTGCTTTTACATTTGTATATTTGGTAAGAAGACATATCTGAGATGATTGAAAAAGATAACAGAGACTTTATGTGACTGGCTTTTATCTACATATTTTAATTATTATTTTAAATAAAGTAGGGAGTGCATTGCATAGTAGAGTGTACAGTGGAACCTATGGGAGTAGAAGTGTAAAGCAGACAATGTATCTGTAGAAAATGCTCTAATGCTTAGTTCACGTACAACACATAAAACCATTAGGTATGAATAAATTTGCCTGGATTTGGTTTTCAGACAGTTCAGTTTTTCTCTTGTGTTCCACCCCATGCACATATACACCAACAGGGTGGCCGCTCTGCACTGGATCACTTACATGTATGTGATCTAGACATGTGCATTCGTTTTCGTCCGAATGCATTTTCGTCCGAATTTCAGCTATTTTCGTTATCGTTTTAACAAACGAAAACGAAAGCACAGAATCCGAAAACCGAAAGATCCGACATAAACAAATGCTTTATTTTCATTTTCGTTGCTACAACAGTTCGATATAGATAGGAGATTCGACGTGACGCTGACAATAACAATCTGTGTCTATCGAACCTGTGGACGAATGTGCCTATTAGTCCAAGATTATTCTACATAGGAGAGAAAAGATTCGACATTATAGAGAGAAAAGATTCGACATAGGAGAGAAAGATTCGACATAGGAGAGAAAAGATTCGACATAGGAGAGAAAAGATTCGACATAGGAGAGGAAAGATTTGACATAGGAGAGGAAAGATTCGACATAGGAGAGGAAAGATTCGACATAGGAGAGGAAAGATTCGACAAAAGAGAGAAAAGATTCGACACAGGAGAGGAAAGATTCTTCATAGGAGAGGAAAGATTCGACATAGGAGAGAAAAGATTCGACATAGGAGAGAAAAGATTTGACATTATAGAGAGAAAAGATTTGACATAGGAGAGAAAAGATTTGACATTATAGAGAGAAAAGATTTGACATTATAGAGAGAAAAGATTTGACATTATAGAGAGAAAAGATTTGACATTATAGAGAGAAAAGATTCGACATAGGAGAGAAAAGATTCGACATAGGAGAGAAAAGATTTGACATTATAGAGAGAAAAGATTTGACATTATAGAGAGAAAAGATTCGACATAGGAGAGAAAAGATTCAACATTATAGAGAGAAAAGATTCGACATAGGAGAGAAAAGATTCGACATTATAGAGAGAAAAGATTCGACATAGAGAGAAAAGATCACTGCTTGTGGGCGGAACATTCGACCGGAAATGTATGATTGCAGAGTCGTACAGTTTCGCTGCTCCGTCGAATCTTCTTTGAACATTCGACAGACACCATAAGCCTTCAATGACAGATTCGACCTTAATTAATTCAGATTTTCGGACGAATGCAATTTTTAACGAAAAACGAAATAAATAAAAACGAATTTCGGGAGTAACTTAACAAATGTATTTTTCGGACGAAAACGAAATTCCGAAACGAAATATTTCAGTGTGCACATGTCTAATGTGATCTGGCATTTCTGGGTAGGGGGCACGTGCACCTGCCACCCCATCTGTGCTGTGATTCACTACAGCACAATTATAAAAAAATTGTATATATACCATCACTTGTAGATGCTATAACTTTCATGCAAATCAATCAATATACATGTATTGTAAAAAAATTTTTTATCATGTAGCAAAAATAAGTTTTGCCCTAAATTTATGAATTTATGATTTTTTTTATTGGATATGTTTTATAGCAGCAAGTAAAAAATATATATTTTCTTCAAAATTTTGGGTAATTTTTTGTTTATATAATAATAATAAAAAAGAAAACATTGATGATCAAATACCACCAAAAGAACGCTCTATTTGTGTGAAAAAAATTATATAAATTTTGTTTAGGCGCAGCATTACATGAACTCACAATTACCAGTTAAATTAGCTCAGTGCTAAATAGCAAAAAATCATGAAGGGCATAAAACTTTCTGGAGCTAAAGTTTATCTTATTTATTACAGTTATTTTTACAGACTATTTTAATTTATGCAGCACTTTACATATATACTGTACATTCGCATCAGTCCCTGCCCTCAAGGAGCTTATAATTGAAGGTCCCTAACTCACATTCATACAGTACACATACTATGGCTAGTTTAGACAGAAGCCAATTAACCCACCTGTATCTCTTTGGAGTGTGGGAGGAAACCAGAGTACACATTGTCATGGTTGAGATCCTAACCAAAGACCCCTGTGCTGCTAAGCAGAAGTGCTAACCACTTAGCCGCTGAAGTAGTTATTATATCTTGAAGTACACAAACCTTGCACATAGCTCTTTGAAGTATACGGATGGTGAATCTTGCTATTTAATGTTAGCTATTAAAGTGGTTGTAAACCCACTTTGACAACTTGCACTTAAGAACCAGAACCTTTCACAAGTAAGCCTAGATTAAGGCTTACCTGTAGGTGCATGAAATATTTCCTTAACCTACACGGTTAAGGAGATATTTGCAGATAACCCTGCACCGATGTCTACGGCGCATGCGCACCATAGACAACGGGGCAGGCGCACTGAGCGTCCCGGCATAATGAATGGGACATGCCGGTTTTCTGAATGGGCGAATGCTGTCACCGCGTGCATGCGTGTGACGTCATCGCCGCTTCGGCCAATCACAGCGCCGGAACGGCGATACCAGGAAGTAGCTCCGAGGCGACATGGTGGCGGCGGAGGGGAACGAGGAGGACTTCGGGGGCTTCGATTTCAGGTAAGTGCCACATAATGAGCTAGTATGCATAGCATACTAGCTCATTATGCCTTTTTATTGTGTAGCGATACCCCTAGTTAAGAGGGCTGCCTGTATG
Organism: Rana muscosa; assembly: GCA_029206835.1. Lineage (NCBI taxonomy): Eukaryota > Metazoa > Chordata > Amphibia > Anura > Ranidae > Rana > Rana muscosa. The sequence goes on along the minus strand of CM055125.1, from coordinate 165,610,183 downwards.
ATTTTTGGGCCCTGTAGTGCACCGCTGTCAACCCCTGGCAATCGGCTCTAACCTCCCTTGGCACAGTTAGTGGGGGATGATAGGATTGTGCGGCCTGTAACTCACAACGGCACGATCCTATGACAAGAATACACAATAAGGCTTTAAAACTTCCTTTACCTATTTCTTCTATAAAGTAAAGAACACAGACACCAATATGCTTATCCCTTGTATGTTTACTTTGATTAATGGGTAAGCAGTAAAACAGGTGAGTACATGTCATAAGCAGAGCCCTGCAATAAACAGTAATAACAAGCAAACAGGTATTCAAACGTTATGCAACTCTAACAGTCCCTTTTGCGGCTACTTCCCCTCGTGGGCAATATGGCGCCCAGGAATGTCTATGCTACCCAGTCAGGCCTGACTGAACTAAAGTGGAAGTCCTGTAGGGAAATCTTCGCTAGTATCGGTGGTGCACTTGAAGAACAGAATTTGTAATCCACCAAGGTAACAAAAGTACTGTGTCTATTTATGAGCAGGTGCTCTCTCACCTAACCGGACCAGTCTGCGTCCGTTTCTTCCGCTGCGGTGCCTAAACACACCGATCCCTCGACATCCGGGTCTTCGGTCCTCCTGGAAAAGGTGCAGGATAAAGGAGAGATGTCCCTCAGGTTCCTCGGTGCGCGCAGAAGGCTCTTTGGAGAAACGGCCAGGCTTCCGGCCTAAAGTGTCTGGAGCTCAGACAGCAGTTCAGCTTGCTGGGCGGGCGGTGTCCAAAGAGAAAGAACTGGGCCCCGCCTTGCGCGGGGCAAGGCACCCTGGGTGCCTACAAGTGTACTGGGTAATGTAGTCACTGAGGGATTCAACAGGCGATACCCCGCTACACACTCCCCCCACTTAGAATCTTTGGTCCACAAAGACAAGATTAACAATGTGTGCAGACGTCAGTGATTGTGGCCTGCCTAACTGTGCCAGAAAGTGAGCTGGGGTTGCCCTCCACCAAATGCACAGTGGAGGGATCAGGCTTTTGGATTGTCCTTCTTGCGGTAGTTACAGTGTCCTCAGAGCTTTCTCCCATCTGTGTATAGGTGAACTTCCGGGGAGGACGTATGGTTCTTTTAGCTCTTTGTTCTCTGGGGGTCAATGCTTCAGAGACCACAGGTTCTTCCACTGGGATAGGTGTAGGAGTTTCTTCTGTTTCTGAGGCACCCGAATCAGATGCAGAAAGATACATGAAGTCCCCTGGATTGTCAACAGGGAAGGATTCTATAGCATCCTCCCACCCCTCCGCCTGAGCATAGGATGGAATAAACTCAGTGGCTTCCGGATTCAAAGTATCATCGGGGGCATCCTCAGAGGGTGGAAGGTCAATGGACAAAGATTCAGGTACCTGGGATGGCCACAACCATTCAACTTCCAGTTCCTCATCTTCACTCTGAGTGGCAATATCCGTTTCTCCTGACACAGTTGTCTGAGACCTAGTGTTGGGTCTGGGAGTATTTGAGCTTGAAGGTAGCTCGGGGGAATCCGGGGCAGGAGGCATCCTGACTGCTTCAGAAAGGGGTAGCAGATGGTTTCTGTGCCAGATCTTCAGCGGTCCCACTCTTCCTTCAGGCTTCAGCTGGTACACAGGTAGGCCAGGCAGCTTCTTACAAATCACATAAGGTTCGGATCTCCATCTGTCTGCCAGCTTGTGCTTCCCTGGGACTCCTAAATTCCTCAGCAACACTCTGTCTCCAGGTTGCAGATCTTGAATACGGACCCTATGGTCAAATTTTCATTTGTTTCGGGCTCCTCTCTGCTCGGAAAATGATTGGGCCTTCTCGTAGGCCAGTTTCAAGCTCTTCCGCAGTCTATCCACGTATCCTTTATGTGAGGTGACAGATGTATGGTCCATGGACGTACCAAAGGCCAAGTCCACTGGTAGTCTGGCCTCTCTTCCAAACATAAGTCTGTAAGGGGAATATCCTATGACATCGCTGGCTGTACTGTTATAGGCCTTATAGGCATGCACTATGGCAGCTATGTGCTTGCCCCAATGTTGCTTCTCCTCACTGTTCAGAGTCCCCAACATATTTAACAGAGTCCTGTTGAATCTTTCAGGTTGGGCATCACCTTGAGGGTGATGTCACGTACCTGGTAGGAGTCTGGAATGACGAGGTCGGCCTCCCTTGTATCTCCGGCCCAAGCCCCACTGAGGATGGGACAGATGGTGGCTAGGGTGAGGAGGAACACGAGTGCCTGTAGTTGCGTGCAGAACTTGTCAGCTGAGTTGCAGGCGTGGAGATGCAGGCAGAGCATCTGGTAAGGAACTGGACTCAGAAAAGCTGGTAGGATGGACAGCCAGCACAGGCACTGGAGACAGCGTTAAGCCAAGCAGGAGGATGGTGCAGAATCACAAGGATGGCCGGGTTCGGTAGCAGACGGGCAGGGAGGTACAAGGCATAGGCAGGATGGAGGTCAGATGGGAAGCCGAGATCAGGAACCAGTAATCAAGTATTCAAGTTTGGAAGCAAGGTCAAAGGGAAGCCAAGGTTCAGCAACAGGGATGAAGCCAGGTTTAAACAGAGTTCAGGTATCAGGGTACTTGCTGAAGACCAGTCAGCACTTGTCAGAAGTCAGAGCATACTTTAAATAGGCAGGCTGGCGCAAAAGGGAATTAGGAGCGCGCGCGCGTTGCCCGCGTGCATGCGCATGCGCACATTGCGCACGCGCATGCTCAATGGTACTCCGGAAAGGCCGCTGCGGCCCGGGGATGCGCGCGCCAGCATTCCGAGACTGTTGACGAATGCGCGCGTGCGCAGACGGATTCCCAGCAGCTTCCTTACAGGTGATAAGGGGTAGTACGTTTTTTTTTTATGCCTAAAGATTCCAGCAACTTCCGAATCAGTCGGCTCTCAAAGTCTCTCCCTTGATCTGAGTAAAGGCGTTGAGGTGACCCGTAGTGTACAAAGTATTTCTCCACCAAGATTTTGGCTACAGTGGAGGCCTTCTGGTCTTTAGTTGGAAAGGCCTGGGCATAACGGGTGAAATGGTCGGTTATCACCAGAACATTTCCATGTCCACTCAAGTCAGGTTCCAGACAGAGAAAGTCGATGCATACCAAGTCCAAGGGCCCTTGACTCTGCAGATGGCCCATTGGGGCAGCTTGATGTGGCAATGTCTTCCTCTGTATGCAGCGGGCACATGAGTGACAGTACTCCTCCACTTCAGCCCGCATACAAGGCCAATAGAATCTATTCCTTACAAGCTGAAAGGTTTGTTCGGCCCCTAAGTGGCCATGGTTATCATGTAGGGCAGCCAGGACAGTTCTTCTGTGTTTTTCCGGCAGAAACAGCTGCCACTTCTCTTCCAGGTCATCAGAGGGGCCCCTTCGGTAGACCACCCCTTGATGTACCTGTAACTTATCCCATTGTTTGTGAATTAATCGAGCCTCCTTTGAGGGATTTTGCAAGAGCCTGTCCGGATCCTGGTCTTTTAGGGCTTCCAAAGCCAATCTTCCCCAGGGTCTTCCAACTGATCCCTTCTTATGTCCTTCTTGGATAATTTTGGTAAATCGTCTTTGCCAATCTGGGTAATGTCACAATAGCATTTGGGCACCCCCACTACCGAAACTCCAATCTCTTCTGCCCTGGATCCGCCACTAGCTTGAAGTTGGGCTCCTTGACACAAAGCCCGCACCCCATCTGGGGTGAGACCTCCTGGATAATGCATCCGCATCCCTGTTTCCAGTTTCCGGCCTATACTTGAGGCTAAAGTTGAATCCAGAGAGGGCGGCCAACCAACGGTGGCCAGTGGCATCCAACTTGGCTGTGGTGAACAGGTAGGTGAGTGGGTTATTATCTGTCTTTACTGTAAAGTCCGCTCCATACAGGTAGTCTTTGAGTTTATCCACCACTGCCCACTTCAGGGCCAGGAACTCCAATTTGTGGGTGGGGTAATTCTTCTCCGTTGGTGTTAGACTCCTACTTACATAGGTGACTGGCTTGAGTTGTCCTTCATACTCCTGGTACAGTACACCTCCCAGACCGTCATGGCTGACGTCCACATGCAGTTCATATGGTCTCTTAGTGTCAGCATAGGCCAAGACCGGAGCAGTGGTCAGACTTTTCCTCAACATTTCGAAGGCCTCTACAAACTTCTCTGTCCACTGGCCTTCCACGGACTCTCTGGGCTTCCTGGGGCCAGTATCATCCTCCTCTCCTTCTGTCTTCAGTAACTCATTCAGTGGTTTGGCAATTTTTGCAAATCCTTCCACAAACCTGCGGTAGTAGGAGCAAAACCCAAGGAAGGATCTGAGCTCAGTCACTGTAGTTGGTCGGGGCCAGGAGGTAACTGCTTCCAGTTTTTCAGGGTCTGTAGACACTCCCTCTTCAGACACTATGTGTCCCAGATAGTGGACTGATGCCCGGTAAAACTGACACTTCTCCCTGGAGAGTTTAAGTCCCTCTTCACTGAGTCTCTTCAGGACTTTCTCCAGCCTTTCTTAGTGCTCCTACAGAGTCTTCCCAAAGACAATGATGTAGTCTAGGTACACTAAGACTTCAATAAGATTCATGTCCCCCACCGTCCTCTCCATCATCCTCTGGAAAGTGGCAGGGGCCCCTGACAGGCCCTGAGGCATTCTATTGAATTCATAGAATCCCAGTGGGATGATGAATGCTGTCTTCTCTCTGTCATCAGGGTGCATGGGATTTGATAATACCCACTCTTCAGGTCCATGACGCTGAACCACTTGGCTCCAGACAGACTCTGCAAGGCATCTTCTATCCTGGGGGTGGTATACTGGTCGGGTATGGTCCTTTTATTGAGAGTCCTGTAGTCTATGCAAAGTCTCAGCGACCCATGCTTTTTCCGGACTACCACAATAGGGGAGGCATATGGGCTTCTGGACTCTCGAATAACCCCAGTTCTCTTAAGCTCCGTCAACTGTTCACGTAAATCTTCTAGGTCAGCCAGGGGGACTCGCCGGACCCTCTCCCGGAAAGGTTTGTCTTCCTGCAGACGGATCTTATGGGTGGAACTCCTTGCACACCCTACGTCAAACTCATCCTTCGAGAATATTTTTCTCCATCTAGCCAGCTGGGCCTTGGCTCTCTCCTTCCACACTGGTGGCAGAGTGGTGGTCTCTAGGCAGAGATTCTCTAGAGTGTGTTCTCCTCCTTCAGTCTTCTTCAAGTCGGACAGGGCCACTGGGGTGGCAGGGTTTACTCTCCCCAGCAACATCCGGGCTGGAATTTTCATGGGAGAACTGGTGACATTCCTGATGCTCACTGGAATTTGACCCCTCGCCTTCTTCAATGCCCTCAACGGGACCACTTCAGGGATCACTTTCAATCCTGGGTGGGTGTTTTGGGGGTCCGGCTCCAGGACCACAAAGGGGCCAGGCTGCTCCCATGATAGTTTTACAGTAGCCTGCAGGCAAGTCATCTCACCAGGCTGCAACATCTTCTCTCTCCTTGACAGTCTCCATACTTTCCCCACCCCCTCTTCTGGGACCTTCTGTTCCAGTACCAACTTCCGGTAGACCTGCTGCAACATGGGGTGGATCGTGGCTTCAGAAACACCCTTTTCCAGTACTAGAGGAGTCAGCAGTCTCCTGACCAGATCAGTGTTGGTCCCTATGATCAGAGAACTCGTGTTGGCTCCTGGTGGGCGAGGGCAAACTACTGCCAGAGTGTCAAAGACTTCTGCCTTTCCTGTCACAATGGGGTCAAAGGCCAGCCTGATTGAAACATAACCGTTGTATGGAAACTTGTGAGTACCAATTCTCCATATCTCTAAGTCTTCCAGCTTTTGTAGGGGCACGTGACTCAGGTGTTTCCGGTAAAAGTCTTTATACAACAGAGTCACTTGGGCTCCTGTGTCCAGAATGGCTTTGGTGTAGACTCTCTCCACTTGAATGGGAACTAGGGGAGAGGGCCCTATTAACTTGGCTGGAAAACTCTTCTGAGGGGTCTCTTTCTTTGGACTCTTTGATTTTCCCTTTGAGGCTTTCTTTTTCTTCCATTTCTCTCTGGATCTCAACGCTTGTTGGGCCTGATATGCATTGATTTCCCTCAGATTGTCAAATTTCAACTCCCGACTGGTGGCAGTTGGTGTTTTAGGTGGGGCATTGTTTCTCTTTTCCTTTGCCTCTTCTGGCTTTTGAATCTTTTTGGAGCTTTATGTAAGTAGTGGGCGCCCGGCTGGCTCCTTCACTGGGGCCCTCTGATGTTTTCCGCTGGCTGGTAGTAAGTGCCTCGGTTCTTCCTCGGACTGGGGCACGCTCTTCCAAGGTGGCCAACTCTTCCACAGTTGAAACAGACAGTTTCCCTTCTTCCCTGCGGGGATGTTGGGGTGGAAACGCTCTGGCGTGGTTCATTCCTGATCTCCTGTTACTCCTTGGCTCCTGAGTTCTTAGCCAGCAGAGAGGTCAATAGATCCAGCACTTGAGCCATCTGGGACTTTAAGGTCTCCACTTCTGAGTCCCGTCCAGTGGTTACTGCTGTTCTGACTCCCACTGAGGGAGGGTGAGTGGTCTTCTCAACCGCCTGTTGGTCTTTCAACAGGGCTTCTTCGTCCCTTATGATCCGCACAAGGTCTGGGTAACTCAAAGCTATGACTCCTTCAGAGGTCTTCAAATGGAGCCAAACTGGATCCGAGCGTAAGGCCCCCCTCAGGATCTGCTTCATCCTAGTTGCATCTATGTCTTGGGGCAGCATTCCCTTTTTCAGTACAATTTGGCACAGCATCCTGTTTAACCTCCGGACATACTCAGATAATTTATCTCCCGGTTGTTGGAGGGTATGCTCGAACTGGTACATTAGTTCAGTCACCTTCTCCAGCTGGCCAAATTCCTCCTGCAACATAGACAGATAATCATATGCAGTACAAGCAGCATTGCTGAGCCTAAGGTTCTTCACAGCCTCAGCAGCAGCACGCTTCAAACTTTCACTGATGCGCTGCTTCTTCTGCGCTTCGGGTACTTCCCATCCTTCTACTGCCTGCATTGCCTGTTCAATCCAGGTGTCAAAGTCTTCTTCCCCAGGAGGCACAGGTTGCTTCCCTGAAAAGGTCCGGAGCTTCCAGTACCCGGCTTCCACATGAACCGTATTGCTCTTCTGGCACTTAGTAACAAAGTCTCCCAGAGCATTCAATAGTTCCGGGCCTATGGCTGCCAGTGGTGTCCCCTGAGCTATTGTATCCCGACTGCTTTCCATTTTGTGGAAAAATAGCGGGGATAGTGGTGGAGAGATTTTTGGAGATTTCTTCTTCACAGCCCTTGTATGCACTAAGCGGTATATGTGGCCTTCTGTGGCTTTTATGTTCTGACCTCTAAACTCTTCCGGAATTTCTCCTATCCATTCCACTAGTGCGTACGTACACGAGACATCTGGCCTAATGTCCATCACCCATGCCTTTTGATTCGGGGACAACAACATTATGAGCTGCTTTATCTCGTTCTCTCGCCAGATCCCCTCTGGGAGTTCAATAACCACCGACCCAGTGAATCTGCACCAAACGCTGCGCACCACTGTGTCATTGCTAGCGGGTCCATGCTGGTTCTTTCGACCGGCTTGATTGCAGCGTGCAGTCTACAGAAATCCCGGGCCCGAGCCCCCACATGTAGCGATACCCCCAGTTAAGAGGGCTGCCTGTATGATTTTTGGGCCCTGTAGTGCACCGCTGTCAACCCCTGGCAATCGGCTCTAACCTCCCTTGGCACAGTTAGTGGGGGATGATAGGATTGTGCGGCCTGTAATTCACAGCGGCACAATCCTATGACAAGAATACACAATAAGGCTTTAAAACTTCCTTTACCTATTTCTTCTATAAAGTAAAGAACACAGACACCAATATGCTTATCCCTTGTATGTTTACTTTGATTAATGGGTAAGCAGTAAAACAGGTGAGTACATGTCATAAGCAGAGCCCTGCAATAAACAGTGTTAACAAGCAAACAGGTATTCAAACGTTATGCAACTCTAACAGTCCCCTTTGCGGCTACTTCCCCTCGTGGGCAACATAGTGCCCAGGAATGTCTATGCTACCCAGTCAGGCCTGACTGAACTAAAGTGGAAGTCCTGTAGGGAAATCTTTGCTAGCATCGGTGGTGCACTTGAAGAACAGAATTTGTAATCCACCAAGGTAACAAAAGTACTGTGTCTATTTATGAGCAGGTGCTCTGTCACCCAACCGGACCAGTCCGCGTCCGTTTCTTCCGCTGCGGTGCCTAAACACACTGATCCCTCGACATCCGGGTCTTCGGTCCTCCTGGCAAAGGTGCAGGATAAAGGAGAGACATCCCTCAGGTTCCTCGGTGCACGCGGAAGGCTCTTTGGAGAAACGGCCAGGCTTCTGGCCTAAAGTGTCAGGAGCTCAGACAGCAGTTCAGCTTGCTGGGCGGGCGGTGTCCAAAGAGAAAGAACTGGGCCCTGCCTCTCCCTTATAAAGTCCGCCCCAGCAGTCCTTGTGCGGGGCAGGGCACCCTGGGTTCCTAAAAGAGTACTGGGTAATGTAGTCTCTGAGGGATTCAACAGGCGATACCCCGCTACACTTGCAAGGTTTTTTTTTTCAGGAAAAGTGTCAGAGGGTTTACTTCCTCTTTAAACAAAGGGCATGGAAAGCTAGACACCTCCAAAGAGGACCAATATATTGTTAATCCTACTATTGCGCTCATGTGTTTTCAGCTATAGACTCTGCAACCAGCAAAAAACCTTCAAGAAGCCAGGAACCGTGCAGCCATCTCTTGATTGTTAGAGCAAGGTCTTGAAACAATCTACAGTATTTCACAAAACTGAGTACACCCCCTCACATTTTTATAAATATTTTATTATATCGTTTCATGTGACAACATTGAAGAAATGACACTTTGCTACAATGTAAAGTAGTGAGTGTACAGCTTGTATAACAGTGTAAATTCACTGTCCCTTCAAAATAACTCAACACACAGCCATTAATGTCTAAACTGCTGGCAACAAAAGTGATTACACCCCTAAGTGAAAATGTCCAACTTGGGCCCAAAATGTAAATATTTTTTTTACCACCATTATTTTCCAGCACTGCCTTAACCCTCTTGGGAATGAAGTTCACCAGAGCTTCACAGGTTGCCACTGGAGTCTTCTTCCACTCCTCCATGATGACATCACTGAGCTGGTGGATGTTAGAGACCTTGTGCCCCTCCACCTTCTGTTTGAGGATGGCCCACAGATGCTCAATAGGGTTTAGGTCTGGAGACATGCTTGGCCAGTCCATCCCCTTTACCCTCAGCTTCTTAGCAAGGCAGTGGTCATCTTGGAGGTGTGTTTGGGGTCATTATCATGTTGGAATACTGCCCTGTGGCCCAGTCTCCAAAGGGAGGGGATCATGCTCTGCTTCAGTATGTCACAGTACATGTTGGCATTCATGGTTCCCTCAATGAACTGTAGCTCCCCAGTGCCAGTGTTTTATCAAGATGTTCCCCTATCGGATAGGGTCCGGCCTCGACTGTGCAGGCGCAGCGCCTGTGCAGTTGGAGCCAACGGAAATCTCCGAGCCTGAACAGCTGTTTGTCAGCTGTAGATGGAGCATGCACAATCAACACGTTGCTCGCTCCCAATGCCCGGAGCTGGTTATACACGCCGCACAGTGCTCGCTCTATACAGCAAGGGGTGGATACTTTTCTCAAAGGGGTGGATATGGTTAGAAGAGGCATGATGACCAGTGCTTATTTAGAAAAGCATCCGCCCCTTGCTATATTGACAAAAGCATCCGCCTCTTGCTGTATTGAGATCCGAGCATTTGAGAAAAGCATCCGACCCTTTCAAAAAAGCACTGCCCATCATAAAGCACTGGCTATCATGCCTCTTCTAACCATATCCGCCCCTTTGAGAAAGGCATCCGTCCTAGTCTGTATAGAGCGAGCGGCGAGGCGGCGTTGTCAGGATCAGCAGCTAAGACCACCAGACACGTAGCTACACAAGGGAACTGAGACCAAACAAAGGATATATATATTAAAGTGATATTTATTTACAGTGAAAAATAGCAAACAAAGAACACAGCAAACACAGCACACAGAAAACATGAACTAATCGAAAACCCCACTAACAAGAGCAGTTGAACCTGACTAACTAAATATATATATACAGACCAAGCTAGGGACAAGGGTACAAGGAATTCAAGGTTGCAAGGAAGGGAGGATCAAGGCTGGGGACAGAGCAGAGGGAGGCAGGAGCAAGGCAGAGGGTTGCAGACAGGATCAGCAGCAATACAGGGACCAAAATCGTGATGCGCTGGGGGAAGGGAGGAGAAGCCTTAAGTAGCCCCCAGGCAGCTGAACACTAATTATCCTGATTACAATAGCCTGCTGGGTCCTGGGAGACACCTACTGGTGGACACTGGAACTGCAGCAAACAGTCCAGAGCAGGATAGTGCCACCAGCAGGTGAACTTAATCCTAACAGGCGTGTATAACCAGCCCCGAGCATCGGTAGAGAGCGCCGTGTTGATTGCGCATGCTCTGTCTACAGCTGACAAACAGCTGTTCAGCTTCGGAGATTTCCATCTGCTCCGATTGCGCCTGCGCAGTCCAGGCCGGACCCTATCCAATAAGGGAACCATATCGATAGAACACCGGCAGCACTCATGCAGCCCCAGACCATGACAATCCCACCACCATGCTTTACTGTAGGCAAGACATACTTGTCTTTGTACTCCTCACCTGGTTGCTGCCACACACGCTTGACACCATCTGAACCAAATAAGTTTATCTTGCCCACCATGCTGCAGCTCAGTTTCAGGGACTTGGCAATCTTCTTATAGCCTATACCATCTTTGTGTAAAGCAACAATTCTTTTTTTAAGATCCTCAGAGAGTGCTTTGCCATGAGGCGCCATGTTGAACTTCCAGTGACCAGTATGAGAGAGTGAGAGCGATAACACCAATTTAACACACCTGCTCCCCATTCACACCCGAGACCTTGTAACACTAACGAGTCACATGACAGCGGGTAGGGAAAATAGCTAATTTCCCCAATTTGGACATTTTCACTTAGGGGTATACTCACTTTTGTTGCCAGTGGTTTAGACAATAATGGCTGTGTGTTGAGTTATTTTGAAAGGACAGCAAATTTACACTGTTATACAAGCTGTAGACTCACTATTTTACATTTTAGCAAAGTGTAATTTCTTCAGTGTTGTCACATGAAAAGATATAATAAAATATTTACAAAAATGTGAGGGGTGTACTCACTTGTTTTCAATTTCTCTTTATTAGTTTAAAAAAGATGTTTACAGTTATACAAAATTCTTTAAACTATACATTTATTTATTCTCCTGTGTATTTATAAGGGACCTTGATTATTATCTTTTTTTGTTTACAAACTTTTTTATTGTGTACAAAATAATGGTACAAACATTATGTCATGACATCAGAGAATTACAGTATTTTTTAACTTCCTTGTTCCTGTCCCTTTTCTTAAAAAAATTCTACAGTTCCACTTACATACACACAAAAATAAGGGAGGAACACTCATCTCCCCCATTATATCTCCCATTCCCTCTTTCTTTTCCTTTTATATCCCCTTGAGGGGTTATTTGTTATTTTACATTTCTAAATATTCTATCATGCTTGTCGAGGACTGAAATTCTTCCCATTTTTGCCATGTTCCTGGCATTTGATTTTTTATGTAACCTTCTTCTCTTATCTGTCTCTCCATATATTGTATTTCATTAATTTCACATATCCATTCTGTTGTCTTCGGACTTTTTGTTTCTCTCAACTTACGAGCTATTATTGTTCTGGCTGCCGTTGTCATATGGTGAAGAATATCTGTTTTAATACTCTTTATTGAATCTGACATCAGAGACAACAATGAAATATCTATACTTGGATTCCTCTCCACTCCCGAAACTTTCTGATATATCTCAAATATTTTATTCCAAAAGTTCCTCACCAGATGACATCCGTACCAGATGTGGTCCATAGTCCCCCTTCCTACCATACATCTCCAACAGATCTATGTATTTCCGTTATTTATTTTATTTAAAGCTACTGGACTCCAATACCATCTCATTACTATTTTGTAGTTTCTCTCTTGATGTTTAATCGCTATAGATGTTTTGTGTATTGCAAATATTTTCTCCAACTCTTTCTCTGATATTGTACTCCCTATTTCCTCTTCCCATTTTTTCATTCCTGTTAACTCTCTAAGAGATCTGGAAGGGAGTAATAAATCATATATCTTAGATAGTTTTTTAGTCAGTTTTTGTTATTCTGTTAATATTTGTACAAATTTGTTTTTTGATCTGTTTATTAAAAATAGTTCTATTTTTGTTTCGATATATATGTGTTTAATTGATGATATTGTAGCCATTTATGTTTATATTCAGTTCCTAAATCTTGCATTTTTGGCAGTTTGACATCCACTAGGATCTGGGCCACCCTTGCGTTCTCCAATATATTCCATTCTAAGTTTTTTGTGGTTTCTAAAGCTGGCGGAAATTCTGGATTGGAGAACAATGTGGTCATAGGTCCAATTATAGTGGATAGTTTCCCCTTTTTTAATACAGCATCCCATATTTTTAATGTGGCTCTTACAAAGATCGTTAATTCTTTATTTCCAGGTAGAGATGGCCTTGTGGTTCGCCCCGCGGTCGGTTCGCGGCAAATTTTGCGCATTCGCGGTTCGCGAAACCGGCGGACATATGGCGCTATTCGCGGCCGGTTCGCGGCCACCATATTCTGAATATTTTACATTGTGGAACTTTGACCTATGACACATCCATCATGTGGTACAGGACAGTCAATGAGACATTTCAGCAGATGGACATACCCCCTACCTTATAAATAGACCTGATCTGGCTGCCATTTTACATTCTGTTATTTGTCAGCATAGGGACAGGTTGCTGTGTGGAGCAGGGACAGACTGTAATCCTAGCTATTAGGTCCACAAAAGTCCTTTTAAGGACTGGTATAGGTGTACAATTGTTTTGTGTGCAGTGTATAGGGGTGTAATACACTTTTAGTTAATTTCAATTGTGCAGCATTGGGACTGCAGTGCTGAGCGGTTCTGCAGCTGTCTTTAGTCAGTGTAGGAAGGTTGCTGTGTGTGTACTAGCAGGGACAGACTCTACTAAAACAAAAGTCCTTCTAAGGACTGGTATAGGTGTACAGTCCACAAAAGTCCTTTTACGGACTGGTATAGGTGTACTATTTTGTGGGCAGTAAATAGGGGTGTACTACACGCATAAAATACTCTAGGAAGAATAGTATAGTGCGGTTCTGCAGCTGTCTTTAGTCAGTGTAGGAAGGTTGCTGTGTGTGTACTAGCAGGGACAGACTCTACTAAAACAAAAGTCCTTCTAAGGACTGGTATAGGTGTACAGTCCACAAAAGTCCTTTTACGGACTGGTATAGGTGTACTATTTTGTGTGCAGTAAATAGGGGTGTACTACACGCATAAAATACTCTAGGAAGAATAGCATAGTGCATTTCTACTGTGCAGCTTCTGAGCGGTTCTGCTGCAGCTCTTTTCTCAGTTTAGGTAGAAATTGCCGCTGTGTGTCGCAGGCACAGACTAGCGACTAAAATCGCTAACCAATAAAGCTCCATAAAAGTTCATTTTAAGGACTGGTATAGGTGTACTATTTGGTGTGCAGTATATAGGGGTCTAATACACGCATAAAAAACTTTCAAACATACCATATAATATATACTATATACTATGCTATATAATATATAGTGCATTTCAACTGTGCAGCATTTCTACTGTGCAGCTTCTGAGCGGTTCTGCTGCAGCTCTTTTCTTGGTTTAGGTAGAAATTGCCGCTGTGTGTCGCAGTCACAGACTAGCGACTAAAATCGCTAACCAATAAAGCTCCCCAAAAGTTAATTTTAACCACTTAACGACCGCTCACTGTATATGTACGTCGGCAGAATGGCACCGACAGGCACAATCACGTACAGTGTACGTGATTGCGTTTGTACAGTTGGGGGGTCCGATCGGACCCCCTCCTATACAGTGAGCGGTCGGTATTCGTTGGGGAGCGATCCGAGATGAGGGGGCGGCCATTCGATTCCGGCCACCCCCCCGCGATCGCTCCCGTCGAATGAAAATGCTCCCTCTGCTGTGTAATGTAAACACAGGCAGAGGAAGCAGGAGGAAGTGATGTCATCTCTCATGCGGCGCTCACATATACCGAGCGCCGTACAAGAGAAGACACACAGGTCAGTGCACTAACACTACACTGACACCAGGACACATAGGCACACAAATGGCCCCCCCAGGCCCCCCCAGATCACCCCCCAGCCCCCAGTCACAGTGTCACTGATTGCAGTGACCATTTATTTACTGATCACTGCAATCAGTGACATTTGTGACTGTAAAAGTGTCACTAAAGTTAGTTTTAGGTCCAGTGTAGCCCCCTAACCCCCCCTAATAAAGGTTTAACCCCCTGATCACCCCCCAGATAACCCTTTCACCCCCTAGCACCGCCGTCGCTAAGCGTTAATTTTTCTGATCGCTGTCTTAGCGTCGGTGATGCAGATCGGTAGCCAGTAATTATTTTTAGGTTCGCCGCAGGTTTTTATAGCGTCGGGTACCCCCATAAATTATCTAATAAAGGTTTAACCTCCTTGATCGCCCCCCAGGTAACCCTTTCACCCCCTATCACCACTGTCGCTAAGCGATCATTTTTCTGATCGCTGTCTTAGCGTCGGTGATGCAGATCGGTAGCCAGTTATTTTTTTTAGGTTCGCCGCAGGTTTTTATAGCGTCGGGTATCCCCATAAATTATCTAATAAAGGTTTAACCCCCTTGATCGCCCCCCAGGTAACCCTTTCACCCCCTATCACGACTGTCGCTAAGCGATCATTTTTCTGATCGCTGTCTTAGCGTCGGTGATGCAGATCGGTAGCCAGTAATTTTTTTTAGGTTGGCCCAGGTTTTTATAACGTCAGGTACCACCATAAATTATCTAATAAAGGTTTAACCCCCTTGATCGCCCCCCAGGTAAACCTTTCACCCCATATCACCACTGTCGCTAAGCGATCGTTTTTCTGATCGCTGTCTTAGTGTCGGTGATGCAGATCGGTAGCCAGTAATTTTTTTTAGGTTCGCTGCAGGTTTTTATAGCGTCAGGTACCCCCATAAATTATCTAATAAAGGTTTAACCCCCTTGATTGCCCCCCAGGTAACCCTTTCACCCCCTATCACCACTATCGCTAAGCGATCATTTTTCTGATCGCTGTCTTAGCGTCGGTGATGCAGATCGGTAGCCAGTAATTTTTTTTAGGTTCGCCGCAGGTTTTTATAGCGTCAGGTACCCCCATAAATTATCTAATAAAGGTTTAACCCCCTTGATCGCCCCCCAGGTAACCCTTTCACCCCCTATCACCACTGTCGCTAAGCGATCGTTTTTCTGATCGCTGTCTTAGTGTCGGTGAAGCAGATCGGTAGCCAGTAATTTTTTTTAGGTTCGCCGCAGGTTTTTATAGCGTCAGGTACCCCCATAAATTATCTAATAAAGGTTTAACCCCCTTGATCGCCCCCCAGGTAACCCTTTCACCCCCTATCACCACTGTCGCTAAGCGATTGTTTTTCTGATCGCTGTCTTAGTGTCGGTGATGCAGATCGGTAGCCAGTAATTTTTTTTCGTTTCGCCGCAGGTTTTTATAGCGTCAGGTACCCCCATAAATTATCTAATAAAGGTTTAACCCCCTTGATCGCCCCCCAGGTAACCCTTTCACCCCCTATCACCACTGTCACTAAGCGATCATTTTTCTGATCGCTGTCTTAGCGTCGGTGATGCAGATCGGTAGCCAGTAATTTTTTTTAGGTTCGCCGCAGGTTTTTATAGCGTCAGGTACCCCCATATATTATCTAATAAAGGTTTTAACCCCCTAATTGCCCCTAGTTAACCCTTTCACCAGTGATCACCATATAAGTGTTACGGGTGACGCTGGTTAGTTAGTTTGCTTTTTATAGTGACAGGGCACCCACCGTATATATAACCCAATAAAGGTTTAACCCCCTGATCGCCCGGCGGGTGATATCAATTAGGTTTTAGCGTCAGAGAGGGTCTGCGTCACACCCCAGGCAGCGTCAGGTTAGTGCCAGTAACGCTAACACCCACGCGTGAAGCATACACCCCCCTTAGTGGTATTGTATCTGATCAGATCAATATCTGATCTGATCAGATCAATATCTGATCTGATCAGATCTATACTAGCGTCCCCAGCAGTTTAGGGTTCCCAAAAACGCAGTGTTAGCGGGATCAGCCCAGATACCTGCTAGCACCTGCGTTTTGCCCCTCCGTCCAGCCCAGGCCACCCAAGTGCAGTATCGATCGATCACTGTCACTTACAAAACACAACACACATAACTGCAGCGTTCGCAGAGACAGGCCTGATCCCTGCGACTCCAGTGCTGTAGGAGGTGATTTCACCACCACAGTTAAAACAAAAAAGCATATATACCGAAGCATTGGGGCAGCAGGGGCGGAGGATCGATTTTGCTCCTAATGCTGCGTACATACGGTCGAAATTCCGACGGAGGCTTGCCCGTGGAAAAGTCCGTCCATGTGTGTGCGGCATAACTTTTTTGCGGGAGGATGCCCAATGCTTCGGCATATATAACTGGTGCATGTATGCCCATCATTAGAAGTGGGTGGATGAAGGGCGGTATTCTAATGGTGGGCATACCCACCAATTAATCTCTTTTTTCGTACAGCCAACTGGCTGCATGAAAACAAAAGATTACAATACATGTCCAACAAGGACCAGCAACGTACTGGTATGTTGCTGGACTTTGAATGTTTATACCAGAATGATGCCTGCGGGTTTAGGTATCATCTTGGTATCATTCTTTTCAGCCAGCGGCCGGCTTTCATGTAAAAGCAATCCTAGTGGCTAATTAGCCTCTGGACTGCTTTTACAAGCAGTGGGAGGGAATGTCCCCCCCCCGGATATAAAAAGCGCCATTGGGAAATTGGGAAAGCATTTTATCACACCGATCTTGGTGTGGTTAGATGCTTTGAGGGCAGAGGAAAGATCTAGGGTCTAGAAGACACCAGTTTTTTCAAAAAAAGAGTACCTGTCACTACCTATTGCTATCATAGGGGATATTTACATTCCCTGAGATAACAATAAAAATGATAACAAATAAATAAATATGGAAGGAACAATTTAAAAATAAAATAAAAAAGCAAAATTAATAATAAATAAATAAAAAATAATAATTAAAAAAAGCACCCCTGTCCTGCCCTGCTCTTGCCCAATGGCGAACACAAGCGTCGGTCTGGCGTCATATGTAAACAGCAATTGCACCATGCATGTGAGGTATCACCGCGAAGGTCAGATCGAGGGCAGTAATTTTAGCAGTAGACCTCCTCTGTAAATCTAACGGGGTAACCTGTAAAGGCTTTTAAAGGCTTTTAAAAATGTATGTAGTTTGTCGCCAATGCACGTTTGTGCGAAATTTTAAAGCATGTAATTTTTGGTATCTATGTACTCGGCCTAAGATCATCTTTTTTATTTCATCAAACATTTGGGCAATATAGTGTGTTTTAGTGCATTAAAATAAAAAAAGTGTATTTTTTCCCCAAAAAATGCGTTTGAAAAATCGCTGCGCAAATACTGTGTAGAAAAAAAAAAATGCAACACCCACCATTTTAATCTGTAGGGCCTTTGCTTTAAAAATTTATATAATGTTTGGGGGTTCAACATAATCTTCTTGCAAAAAAAAATATGTTTTCATGTAAACAAAAAGTGTCAAAAAGGGCTTTGTCTTCAAGTGGTTAGAAGAGTGGATGTCAGCTTCCTAATGTTGTGTATAAAATGCCAGAACAGTTCAAACCCCCCCCAAATGACCCCATTTTGAAAAGTAGACACCCCAAGCTATATACTGAGAGGCATGTCGAGTCCATGGAATATTTTATATGTTGACACAAGTTGCGGAAAAAAGAATTTTTTTTTTTTTTTTTTGCACAAAGTTGTCACTAAATGATATATTGCTCAAACATGCCATGGGCATATGTGGAATTACACCCCAAAATACATTCTGTTGCTTCTCCTGAGTACGGGGATACCACATGTGTGAGACTTTTTGGGAGCTTAGCCGCGTACGGGACCCCAAAAACCAAGCACCGCCTTCAGGCTTTCTAAGGGTGTAAATTTTTGATTTCACTTCTCACTGCCTATCACAGTTTCGGAGGCCATGGAATGCCCAGATGGCACAAACCCCCCCCCCCAAATGAACCCATTTTGGAAAGTAGACACCCCAAGCTATTTGCTGAGAGGTATTGTGAGTATTTTGCAGATCTTGCTTTTTGTCACAAAGTTTTGAAAATTGAAAAAAATATATATATATTTTCTTTCTTCATTTTCAAAAACAAATGAGAGCTGTAAAATACTCACCATGCCTCTCAGCAAATAGCTTGGGGTGTCTACTTTCAAAAATGGGGTCATTTGGGGGGGTTTTGTGCTATTTTGGCATTTTATGGCCTTCGAAACTGTGATAGGTAGTGAGGAGTGAAATCAAAAATTTGTGACTAGAAATCCTGAAGGCGGTGCTTGGTTTTCGGGGTCCCGTACGCGGCTAGGCTGATAAAAAGTCCCACACATGTGGTATTCCCGTACTCAGGAGAAGCAGCAAAATATATTTTGGGGTGTAATTCCACATATAACCATGGCATGTGTGAGCAATATATCATTTAGTGACAACTTTTTGTAATTTTTATTTTTTTTGTCATTATTCAATCACTTGGGGCAAAAAAAAAAAAAATTCAATGGGCTCAACAGGCCTCTCAGCAATTTCCTTGGGGTGTCTACTTTCTAAAATGGGGTCATTTGGGGGGGGTTTGTGCTATTTTGGCATTTTATGGCCTTCAAAACTGTGATAGGTAGTGAGGAGTGAAAGCAAAAATTTGTGACTAGAAATCCTGAAGGCGGTGCCTGGTTTTCGGGGTCCCGTACGCGGCTAGGCTGATAAAAAGTCCCACACATGTGGTATTCCCGTACTCAGGAGAAGCAGCAAAATATATTTTGGGGTGTAATTCCACATATAACCATGGCATGTGTGAGCAATATATCATTTAGTGACAACTTTTTGTAATTTTAATTTTTTTTGTCATTATTCAATCACTTGGGGCAAAAAAAAAAATTCAATGGGCTCAACAGGCCTCTCAGCAATTTCCTTGGGGTGTCTACTTTCTAAAATGGGGTCATTTGGGGGGGGGGTTTTGTGCTATTTTGGCATTTTATGGCCTTCAAAACTGTGATAGGTAGTGAGGAGTGAAAGCAAAAATTTGCGCCCTTAGAAATCCTGAAGGCGGTGCTTGGTTTCCGGGGGCCCGTGCGCGGCTAGGTTCCCAAAAAGTCCCACACATGTGGTATCCCCGTACTCAGGAGAAGCAGCAAAATGTATTCTGGGGTGCAATTCCACATATAACCATGGCATGTGTGAGCAATATATCATTTAGTGACAACTTTTTGTAATTTTTTTGGCCTAAATGTATGACTAAAATTGAGTTTATTCGATTTTTCTTATAACAAAAAGTCGAAAATATCATTTTTTTTAAAAAAATTCGGTCTATTTCTGTTTATATCGCAAAAAATAAAAATCGCAGAGGCAATCAAATACCATTAAAAAAAGCTCTATTTGTGGGAAGAAAAGGACGCAAATTTCGTTTGGGTACAACATTGCATGTCCGCACAATTTACAGTTAAAGCAGCGCAGTGCAAATCTCTGAAATCACCTCTGGTCCTTTAGCTACAAAATGGTCCGGGGCTTAAGTGGTTAAGGACTGGTATAGGTGTACTATGTGGTGTGCAGTATATAGGGGTCTAATACACGCATAAAAAAACTTTCAAACATACTATATAATATATACTATATACTATACTATATAATATATAGTGCATTTCAACTGTGCAGCATTTCTACTGTGCAGCTTCTGAGCGGTTCTGCTGCAGCTCTTTTCTCGGTTTAGGTAGAAATTGCCGCTGTGTGTCACAGGCACAGACTAGCGACTAAAATCACTAACCAATAAAGCTCCCCAAAAGTTCATTTTAAGGACTGGTATAGGTGTACTATTTGGTGTGCAGTATATAGGGGTCTAATACACGCATAAAAAACTTTCAAACATACTATATAATATATACTATATACTATACTATATAATATATAGTGCATTTCAACTGTGCAGCATTTCTACTGTGCAGCTTCTGAGCGGTTCTGCTGCAGCTCTTTTCTTGGTTTAGGTAGAAATTGCTGCTGTGTGTCACAGGCACAGACTAGCGACTAAAATCGCTAACCAATAAAGCTCCATAAAAGTTCATTTTAAGGACTGGTATAGGTGTACTATTTGGTGTGCAGTATATAGGGGTCTAATACACGCATAAAAAACTTTCACATATAGGAAGAATAGTATAGTGCATTTCTACTGTGCAGCATTGTGACTGCTGAGAGGTTCTGCAGCGATACTACAAAGAGTGACAAATGCAATTAGAAAAAAGTATTATAACTGCTGTGATAGACCAGTGGCCCCCGAAAACGACAGTTTGAAGCGGGGTGTTATATACCTTCTTCCACATATACTGCCCTTCTCTACAGCCTTTTGTCACAGGGTCATTTAAAAAGATGACAGGCAGAGGAAGAGGCAGGCCCTTCCACAGGGGTGGTAGGGGTAGGGCAGGAGCACCAGGCCGGAGCCAAAGTGGGAAGTTGCAGAAGGTGCGTTCGATTACGTCAAAGGACGCACCAGACTTGGTTGAGTGGCTCACTCAGCCTTACTCTTCTGCACCCTCCTCATCCTCTCTATCTGCACCCTCTTCACTCTCTGCTGTGTGCACCCCCAAAGACACTACCACCAACACCACCGCCACCATATACCCTCCGCTTGAGTCACAGGAATTATTTTCCGATCCATCACAAGACTTCTCTGATGCGCAGGCATTCTTGACATTGGATCGGTTAGAGGAGGTAGCAACAACCGCCACTCAGCAGTCTGACGACAGTACCCAGATCAGCCCAAGGATGTTGGTCCCCGCTGTTGCTGCCTACTCCGAGATCTCTAATGTTAGTGGTGGGGAAGGTGACGTAGATGATGATGTGTCTATGGACGTCACGTGGGTGCCCACAAGAGAGGACCAGGAGGGGAGTTCAGAGGGAGAGATGGACCAGCAGATAGGGAGGAGAGGCAGGCGGAACTTACATTGCACAGGATTGACAAACAAGACTGCTAATGTATCAGGATTTAGAGCGAGCCATCAACCATGTACGGTCACATCTGGCGCTCCCAGGACGCCGACACATGGCTCCGCAGTGTGGGCTTTATTAAAGGTGTCCGCTGCTGACAATAGTGTTGCCATCTGCAGCCTTTGAAGTCAACGCATAAGTCGCGGTAAGCCCAACACTCACCTAGAGATGACCGCCTTAAGGAGGCACATGAACTCCCATCACCGAGCCCAGTGGGAGCAACACCGTCAGAACCCACAAAGCCAAACTCCAGGCTCTCACCATCCAGCCTCTTCTACTACTTCTCCTCTCTCTTCACAGTTGTCCTCCACTCCACCTTCCATCATCCTGTCCCCAAGTTTATCTGGAAAAAAGCAGGCTTCCGTGGGCCAAATGTTCGAGCGTAAAAGAATGATGATGCCGGATAACCCTCTTGCCCAACGGTTGACCGCTGGCTTGTCAGAACTCCTAGCCCGCCAACTACTGCCATATAAACTGGTGGACTCAGAGGCCTTTCGAAAATTTGTGGCCATTGGAACACCACAATGGAAGGTCCCAGGAAGGAAATATTTCTCCCAGAAGGGCATCCCAGAGCTATATGGCCATGTTCAGCGGCAAGTGAATGTATCTCTGGCACACAGTGTCGGTGCCAAGATACATCTGACCACAGACACGTGGTCTAGCAAACACGGGCAGGGAAGGTATATTACTTTTACTGCCCACTGGGTGAACCTTCTGACGGCCGTCAAGCATGTAACCCGTGGCACCCGTGTAGATTTGGTTTTACCGCCACGGATTGCATGCAGGCCTGCCTCTTCTTCTCCTGATCCTTCTACTCCATCCTCCCTCTCCTCCTCGGCTGACTCCTCCTCTTCCGCTGCTACCGTCTCTTCAGCTGCGCCGCCCAAGATCCCCAGAACCTATTCGACATGCCAGGTGAGACGTTGCCATGCTGTGCTGCGTCTGTTGTGCCTGGAAGCCAAGAGCCACACTGGCCCTGCACTCCTTTCAGTTTTGCATTCACAGGCAGATCAGTGGCTAATACCGCTCAATTTGACAGTTGGTAAAGTGGTGTGCGACAACGGTGCCAATCTGCTGAGCGCGTTGAAACAGGGCAAAATTACACACGTGCCATGCATGGCACATGTCTTGAACTTGGTCGTGCAGCGATTCGTTGTCAAATACCCTGGGGTCCAGGACGTCTTGCGGCAGGCAAGGAAAATCTCGGCCCATTTCAGAAGATCTTACACGGCCATGGCTCGCCTTGCTGACATTCAGCGGCGACACAATCTGCCGGTCAGACGTCTTATTTGTGACTGCCCGACGCGATGGAACTCAACCTTGTATATGCTTGATAAGCTGCTCCAGCAGAAACGTGCAGTTAACGACTACCTGTACGAACTCTGCGCCAGAACAGGTTCTGGGGATCTTGGTTTTTTTTCACCGCGTCAATGGCTGCTCATGCGCGACGCATGCAGACTTTTGCGGCCATTTGATGAGATCACCAAACTGGTCAGTCGCAGCCATGGTGCCATCAGTGACATTGTACCTTATGCCTTCTTTATGGAGCGTGCATTGCGTCGTGTCATTGATCAAGCCGTCGAGGAGCAGGAGCAGGAAGATGAGGAAGTCGCAATGCTGGATGAATTCCCAGGGGGCTACTCTATCTGAGACAAGTCAACAACAGGAGTCTGAAGAGGAGTCAGAGGAGGATGGTGCCGGGGCGGATGAGGAGGAGCAAGAAGAGCATGCTTTAAACCTTTCTGGGATCCCTGCTGTTGTTGTTCGTGGATGGGGGAGGAGATCGAGGACGACATTATCCTGGATGATGACGAGCAGGAGCCAGGCCACCACACTGCTTCCAGTTTAGTGCAAATGGGGGCCTTCATGCTCCAGTGTTTTAAGAGGGACCCCCGTATAAAAAGCATAAAGGGCAAGGACCATTACTGGGTGGCAACGTACTTGGACCCCCGGTACAAACAAAAAATGGCAGAAATGTTACCACCATCACAGAGGGCTGTCAGAATGGAGCACTTCCAGGCCTTGCTTCGAGAAATGCTGCATTCTGCTTTTGCGTGCGCTGGCAGAGGAATTTCCACTCCCTGAGGAACAGTTGTGGATACCATTCCAACAGCGCCTGCAAGAAGAGGGCGGTTTGAAGATGTCTTGGTCACTTCTGATATGAGATCATTCTTTCAGCCGACCCATCGACAGGTCTCATCCGGATCCAGCATCAGGGAATGCCTAGACCGACAGGTGTCCGACTACATCGGATTAACGGCCGATGTGGACGCTCTGAGAAGTGATGAACCCCTGGACTACTGGGTGGGCAGGCTTGACCTCTGGCCAGAACTTGCACAATTTGCAATGGAACTGTTGGCTTGCCCCTCGTCCAGTGTCCTGTCTGAAAGGATGCCCCTGTTGAAGAACATTTGTTCGAAACGCGTAGGGCTTGGTACACTACCTCATTCACTGCCCCTTTTTAAACGTTTTTATTGTTTGTGATCACTTTTATGTTGGTTGAATAAACCCTCATTGACCTGCACCATTGGAGCATTCCTTCCCTTCTTTTCTCCTCACATGGGTGGTTGGTCAAGTAATAGCTTCCTTTGGCCACTGGTTACTAATATTCACTGTGGTAAAGAGTCTCCTTGCTGAGTGGCGGTTCCAGTTCCATCGGAGGACCACCTGGATCGGTGTGAAACCCAGAGTCTGCTGTCAAGTCGGGGAGCCTACCGGACAGTCTACATTGGGGACCCATCTGATCCAGTTTCCAGACTAACTGATGAGGAGTGCCACTGGGATTTAATATGCCTATTTGACCTGCCTAAACCACAGGTCTAATGTTCCGGTAAGAGTATTCTACCTCTCTTTTTCTACAAGAGTTATGTGATGACCCTTCAGTGCTACATGTTCTTTCTTCACAACACGAAAATTTTCTATAGACACTGTATGGACTCATTATATTGATATTATTTATCACTTTGGTTTGATTGGAGGCCCAAATTATTGGGCTTCATTTCTTCACTTAGCGCTACATCTTCATTCCATGTTTATTAATTTTAGTCACATTTTATGTAGCAGCTTTATTTTTATTCACTATTTTAGATTAGCGCAGTATTTTCTTTCTTTATACTGTCCGAAAGGACGTTCAGCGCAGCAGGGGGGATCGTGACCGATAAGTGCACTCGCCTAGCTCACGACAGTGTTGACTACCTCACATTTATAAAAATGAATGAGGCATGGATCTCTGAGGAATTCAACACATGTGACCAGTAGACCATGTTTCATTCAAATTCCTCATGACAGGCCACAAATATCCACCACCACCTATAACAATTATTCATGGTCCTTGTCTTCTTGGGTAAATACAGTGGCATAAAAGGCCTTTTATGTCTGTTGAATGCCTAATTTTTGGGGCCTGTAGTGCCCGAAACGTATTTATCCTGTGAATGCCTAATGTACCTCCAGCCACATAATTTAAAGTTCTTTGCTGTCAGATGAATGCCTGTTAGCTAATTTTTGGGGCCTGTACTGGCCGACATTTACTTCTTTATCCAGGCTGTGAATGCCTAATTTTTCAGACTGGAATTGAAAATCAATTCCGCTAAATTGTGGAATGGGTGCGGACCCATTTTACAGACGTGTGAACGGACCCTATATGTATTTGACATGTATTTACCGGCTGCTGTCAGTTCTGGCTGATTTAGGCCGAGCTATTACAATAAAACCGAGCAATATTACAAAAAAACGAAATAAACGTTATAACTGTATAAACGATTTATACAACTTATAAAAAAAAAAAACACTTATGGCAACTTTTCCAATAGCAGGATCATCTCATGCACCCCCTTCATAGCCTGGCCTTGCGTCTCTTCCATGGCCTTCATGCGCTCCTGAATTGACAAAAAATTTCAGATAAAAAAAGAATGCTTGTCGTTGTCGATCTCAAATTTGCTTAATACTTCTGTTATGTCATTGTCCATGTTGTGGGACTATGTGTGCACAGCTAGTAATTATTTTGTGGCTGCAAATATGACCTGGAGGTTTTTAATGTTCGCCTCCCATTGAAATGAATGGGGCCCGTCGCGAACCCGCGGTTCGCGAACATTTACCCGCGTTCGCGTTCGCGAACCGTCCCGGGAGATGTTCGTCCATCCCTATTTCCAGGTCTTAAATGGGGTTATATCCAAGGAATGGATTTAAGTTGTACTCCTATAATATCTTCTTCTAGTTTAACCCATTGCTTGTCTTCTATGTTGTGATGCCAATTTATAATCCTAGACCTCCGTTTTTCTCACTTCTAATTAAAATTTCTCTTTTTATTCAAGGTGTTTTTTGGGCCCAAATGAAACTTCCTATTGCTTTTCTTAATTTAATAATTATTTTTTTTGGAAGGGCTAAGGGTACTGTTTGAAAAATATATAATAGTTTTGGCAATATGTCCATTTTTATTATATTAGTTCTTCCCATCCATGAGTATGTTACTTTTTCATACTTATGCAATCATTTAATTACTTTTCGGACTGTCGCATTGTATTTCAGATCTTGTAACTGGTTTAAATTATTCGGGATGTATATTCCCAAATATTTAATTGCTTCTTGCTGCCATTTAAACCAAAAGTCTTTTTGCAACATTAACTGTGTTTTTTCTATTAGTGATACATTTAACATTTCAGATTTATCATAATTAACTTTAAAGTTACTTAATTACCCAAATCCTTTAAATTATTTTATTAAATTTGGTATTGTTATAATGGGGTTAGTCACATATATTAATAGGTCATCTGCATATAGCTCTGTTTTATATTCTTTACCTTTAATAATAATCCCTTGAATATCTTTATTTTCCTTTATTGCTGCAAATGTAGTATATATATTGGCAATGGTGACAGCAGACCAGTTGTGGGCTGTGTGGGTGTCTTCCACCCAGGTTAATTGAGAAAAGAAAGGAAAGGTCTGATGTCACCGGTAACACACCTCCATCCCTGAATTATGCAACAGAAAAAGAGGAATCTCGCCCTGGGACTTTAAGATGAGGTGAGCACCGCTATGCCAATAAAAATAACAGCAATAAATACAGTATATATTTATTTAAAAAAAGTAATACATGCATAGTTATCATCAATAAAAGCCAATTCATACAAAAACACATCAATAAATAAAATTGAAGAGTGGTACATAAGTAGCAAGTCCTTGGTGGAATCTCATGTCTTGCTTGGGAGCTGCGTTGTGTATTCAAAGGGGATTTCCTGTCCCCTGCTGTCCTCGCCCGCTTTCTTGAGCGAGTGGGGCCACCTACACAACGGTGCCATGTCTATCCGTCAGACGATTGACGTCCACGGGTTGTGACGTCATTACGGCTGAGCGTGTTGTGTCATCTCGATGACTCTCGGGAGTGCCTGCGCATCAGCCTATCGGGCTCTCCCGGGGATACATTTTGGAGGCTTAGCACTGCATGGATTCTTTTTTTCTTCTCACCAATGAGACACACATGATTGGAAACCTTCTCTTGGGACTCACCACCCACAGATGTACATACTCATCTCACTCAGGTACATCCATATGTTTTGTACACGGCGCCCTTTGAGCACCCACTTCTAGCTTGTCCATATTAAGACTGACCTTATCTTATGTCTGCACCTTACCCCATTTTTTTCTTTACCTTTCTCTTTTTTGTTCTTCTTTCTCAGCTCCTTCACTTTCACTCTTGCTAACTCTTGGTATCCCTTCACTACAATTCTCTACTGTCTCCATCTCTGGGCCATCCATGGCTCAGACACTGTACTCATACACAGCTCTACACATGTCATTACTCGTTTACTCTATATTAATACTCCAGACCATCTGACATTCAATTATATGTTTACAGCTAATACGTATCATGGACACAGCAAAATTACCTAGAGAAACACATTTTCTTCCCATGCGATGCCTTTCCTCCAATCTGCCCTGGTTAGGGTCCTATGTTGCTCCGCCTCCTCAGCTCCCTGGTGAGACGCCTGCTGCCATCGCCTAGAAGCTGCACATCCGTTGCTTTGGCTACATGCAGTGGTGAGTATGGGGTCCTCATCCATTAGGCCCCTCTCACCCTTTACCTAAAATACCACCATCTTGCCATATATCCAATATGTATTCTCTTCACCCAGGTACATACTATATGCATCTACCCCTGAAGAGCGAGCTGAGCCTTGCAAAACGCGTCAAGTAAACTTGATGCCTGTATGCTATATGACTACCTTGCTACTTATGTACCACTATTCAATTTTATTTATTGATGTGTATTTTGTATGAATTGGCTTTTATTGATGATAAGTATGCATGTATTACTTTTTTGAAATAAATATATTCTGTATTTATCACTGTTATTTTTATTGGCATAGTGGTGCTCACCACATCTTAAAGTCCCAGGGCGAGATTCCTCTTCTTCTGTTGCATAATTCAGGGATGGAGGTGTGTTACCGGTGACATCAGACCTTTCCTTTCTTTTCTTACTCCATGAATATGGTAGAGTGTCTTGTAATGACTTTTTTGTGGTGTGGGAAACTCCCACATCGAGAATCAGGGATTTGTTGAAATTGACTTTATAGTAAGATACTGCACCAAAGTCTGTCAGAGTTTGGTGGGCCTGTAAGAGGGAGATGTGTGGGTACATCAATAAAAGTATGACATCATCAGTAAATAAATTTATGACGTGTTTGTCAGAGCCGAAGGTAAAGCCTGTGATATTAGTGTTAGTTCTAATGGTTTCAGCCAGGGGTTCTATCATTAAATTAAATATTGTAGGGGAAAGAGGGCAACCTTGGTGAGTGCCATTGGAAATGTTAAATGGTTTGGATAGGAGACCCGATGTGTAAACTTGTGCTGATGGGCAGGAGTAAAGAGCCAATATTGCAGTGAGAATTGGACCTTTGAAGCCAAATTTGGCCAGAACCATTTCCATAT
The DNA here is from genome assembly GCA_029206835.1 of Rana muscosa. NCBI lineage: Eukaryota > Metazoa > Chordata > Amphibia > Anura > Ranidae > Rana > Rana muscosa. The sequence goes on along the minus strand of CM055125.1, from coordinate 165,582,064 downwards.
AAGTCCAGTGGTCCCTGTCGAACGCCTTCTCTGCGTCTATAGATAGCAGCAGAGAAGGTGTTCGTGTTTGAACAGCATGTTGAATAACATTAATGATACAAACACAGACAAAGAAAACTTACTAATGCGCAACCTAGTTCTCTTTATACCCAGCGCTATGGACCTTATTCCAATTCTGAACACACCTTAGATCTCCTTATAATGACACAGACAAGTTCATCTATGTCACTATTTTTATACTAAGCAGCTACATTCAAAATTATATAAACACATATACTAAAAAGACATATATATTTTCCCACCCGTCAGTGACAAACAATTGTCTAATGCAGCGCTCTTATTAATATTAAAATCAATAAGGATCCCTATTGTCCTGAAAATAATAGTGAGAAATCCAGAGCACCCGATAAGGCGAGTAAATCCTGATAGATACAGTTCAATATATCACATCACAGTATTCCTTAGATATTTTCCAATCAACTATGCATCCTCCTCACACGTTACTCCAGAAAGACGTAACACAAGCTCCCCATAGGGATTGCACTCACCAGATCACGGCGGGTAATGAGCCTCCAAAGAGATCCAAACACAGGCTGCAGTGGAGGGATGATTTCTCAAGATATCCGCGGGTCTCGGCTGGTGATAAGCCTCATACGAAATCCCAGTGCAGGATGCAATAGACAAATGATACCTTCTCTGGATATCCTCTTCAATAGAGGTGTAGAGTTTTTCCTCCCGGGATTTATAAAATGGAGAGAAAGGGAAAACTCTGCATAGTGTAAACCGGTTTTCAAAAAACTTTATTTTCCTCTTTTCTAAAAGTCAGTTTCCATAAAATCAACACTAATCCTATTAGCCTATACAGCCTTCGTTCCGTTTTGCTCGTCAACTCGATGCTTATCAGGCAAAGGTCAATACACTGTCAGGGAGCTTGGTGGAGCTACAATGTATCGAATCCAGCTCACCGCTCCTCCAAACGCCGGACGATACTTCCGGTTTCCCTGACCAGTTCCCTGGAACGCAAGGCGTCAATCGTCACTTCCGGTATGACGCAGGTTTACGCTTAGACGCGTTTCGTCATCACGACTTTTTCAATGGGCGTGGTCTTACGGCGTGACGTGACCTCTATTTATCTTACGGGCAATTAGACCAGTTTAACTCTTAAACTGATCGCCGCTCAACCTTCTAAATGTGCATAGCAACCGTATTAACTCTAGGTAAATTCTTTATATGTGTTTAAAAATCAACTGGAATGCCGTACATCTGCATCGAGTTGCGATCATTACAATCTTAAAAACACATTATACCTGTTAAGCATATAAAGACTCATATTTCGTCAGTATAAAACAGCATTAATTTACTGAAAAATCAACTGTTCTCTAATCCTCAGCATATCAGATATCCAAAACAGCAAATTTTATTTCATATATTAAACCATAAATGTAAAAAAAGTAAAAAAAGTTCATGTATAAACTCCTGGCCGTCATTAACTCAGAAAACCGGCAGAAGATGGAATACAACTCAAAATAGCTTTCCGCATAATCAATAATTTCCTAACTGTCAAGAAAATAGTATATTCAAATCATTCCCTTTTACAAAATCATGTCAATATTCACTTAGGGGTAAATAGACATATGAATGTATATCAGAGCCAGTGGTACATAATAGGCTACTAATCTGTGCACTATCTGGCATATACATAAACTGCTTCCAATAGCCACCCTTTTTGGGCAGTCATAGGACTATAACATCAATATTATTAGATATGGTTTACAGATCACTAATGAAGCAGTTTATGTCCAATTCTATATTTAACCCCTTCGGAGCGAGAGTGTCAATAAGAAAAATCCAGAGGTTTGTCTTTCAGGCATTCTGCCCTAGGTAAGGCAGCCATTTCTTCTACTACTGTGTTCAAATGATGCAACTTATAACGAAGGCTGTATAGGCTAATAGGATTAGTGTTGATTTTATGGAAACTGACTTTTAGAAAAGAGGAAAATAAAGTTTTTTGAAAACCGGTTTACACTATGCAGAGTTTTCCCTTTCTCTCCATTTTATAAATCCCGGGAGGAAAAACTCTACACCTCTATTGAAGAGGATATCCAGAGAAGGTATCATTTGTCTATTGCATCCTGCACTGGGATTTCGTATGAGGCTTATCACCAGCCGAGACCCGCGGATATCTTGAGAATTCATCCCTCCACTGCAGCCTGTGTTTGGATCTCTTTGGAGGCTCATTACCCGCCGTGATCTGGTGAGTGCAATCCCTATGGGGAGCTTGTGTTACGTCTTTCTGGAGTAATGTGTGAGGAGGATGCATAGTTGATTGGAAAATATCTAAGGAATACTGTGATGTGATATATTGAACTGTATCTATCAGGATTTACTCGCCTTATCGGGTGCTCTGGATTTCTCACTATTATTTTCAGGACAATAGGGATCCTTATTGATTTTAACATTAATGATACGTCTAGTAGAACCTGAGGTTTGTCTCCCCCTCACAAATCCCATCTGGTTGTGCTTTACGATGAAGGGAAAAATATCCCTCAATATCTTGGCTAGCAATTTTGCATATATTTTGATGTCCGAGTTTAGAAGGGATATTGGCCTAAAGTTTGCTGGTGTGGTGGTATCTTTTCCCGGTTTGGGTAAAGTGACAATGTGGGATCTTAGCATCTCCTGTGGGAATGAAGAAGAAGATTCTTCCACCTTTGTGAATACCAGTTGCATGTGTGGAGCAAGTATTTCCTTGAATGTTTTGGAATATTCATTTGCAAAACCGTCCGGTCCCGGTGACTTACCATTTGGTAATGTCGTTGTGATTTTTTCTATTTCTTGAGTGGAAAATGGAGCGTTCAACTGTCTAAGTTGGTCTTCCATCAGTGATGGGAGTTGTATTTTCTGTAAGAAGTGTTGTATGGTGGCTATTGTTGGTTGTGGGGTTGACATATCTGTATGTAAGTTGTACAGTGCCCCATAGTAATCTGTGAATTGCTTCCCTACACAGCTGCTAGTATACTTGTTTGTATACTTTTTTACCTTTGTACACTTTTAAATAAAAACGGTATTACACTATATCCGTTTTTTTTGTGTGGCTCTTTGCGGTGGAGATTTTAACCCATTCTAGAGTGGAAGATTGATATCCATCCTGTTTATAAAGAAGTTATTTTGATTGATCCACTGGAGATTGGAGTGATTGGAAATCAAGAGTACCTGTTACATGCCTGATGGTCATTTATGGCCGAATATTTCCGGTGAGCACATTTGAGTGTCACGTCGGGTGAAGCACTTATTTAGTATACTGCACCCTTATTTGTTATATGCCTGATGGTCATTTATGTCCGAATATGTCTGGTGAGCACATTTTGTAGGCGGCTGAGGTGTTTGTCATATTGTTGTGTGAGAAGCTCCCTTAGGTTTTCTCTGAGTTTAGAAAGTGTGTTTGATATAGCTATTGTTGGGGAATTTTTGTTTTGAATTTCCAACATGTTTATGTCAGACAGTATTTGGTTAAGTTTAATGGCATGTCGTTTTTTTTCTCTGGCCCCTAGCTGAAGTAGTATGTATGCCTCTCATGTACGCTTTGTGAGCGTTCCATAGAGTGAATGGATCTATCATTGGTGTGCAATTGTTGTGGAAGTAGTCCTGGAGATGCTGAAAGATCACTTGGAGTGCTTGGGGTTCTTGTAGGAGCCTAACATTGCAGCGCCAGATGGGGGATGAGGGAGAGACACCCTGCAGCGTGTGCCTGGAGAGGTCTGGTAGTAATTGTATGTCAGTGTACTGTGGAGGGATATGGTCGGGCCTGCGTGCTGCCTGTAGGATCTGTTCCTTCACATGGTAGAAGTGGACTCTTAGTAGTATGTCTCTCGGAGTACCTTCTGGAAGGAAGGACGGCTTGGGAATTCTATGGATTCTGTCCACTATGAGGTCCTGTGTGGTCAGTGCGGGTACCAGAGTGGAGAACAAAGCATGGGCATACTGTAGAAGGTGAGTGGCTGGAACAGATTCTGGGACATCCCGCAAACTCATGTTGTTCCTTCTGGATCTGTCCTCAAGGTCAGCGACCCTATCCTTCAGCCATGCTATATCCTCTCCCTGGGCCACCAAAGTGTTGTATGTAGATGTATAATCATCCATCTGTTGTTCTACTCTGTCCACTCTGACCCCAATAGCCTGCACCTCTTTATGGCATTGATTGATCCCCTTAACCATATCAGTTTGGAGGGAGGATCTGAGTGAGATCAGCATTTTTTTGAGCATGGTGTCTGATATGGGTCTGTCAGCAGTGGGGAATTCTGCTATGGGGTCAGTCAGTTGTTGGGCCTGAGCAGCGTTGTTCCCTGGTGGCCCACTTACCTCCATGTCATGGTTGCTGTGCGGCCTGTCAGGGGAGTCCATCCTCGGCTTGGATTTGGACAGGCTCCGTGTGGATGGGCTAGACGTGCCTGAGGACAATCAGGGGGTCTCGTGCAGGTGGTTTGTGGGTCCCTCCATGCCCGTTGCTGTGGATCGTGGCCCTGTCCTCCTGCCTTTGCGCACGTGAGCCGCCGCCATTTTGTTGAAGCCAGCGGAACTTCAGGGAGAAGAAACTGGGCATTTTGTGTGGCTGCGGAGGATTCTTTCTGCGTTGCGGCATCCCCAAGCTGTCTGGCAGTCTGGTTAGGGTGTTTGTGGCCGTGGATGTGCTCGGTGGGCTCCGATGTATAAGGATCTCTCCGGCGGCCGAGCGGAGCTCTCAGCTTAGACGTCCATCTTGGAGCTCGGATGCCACGCCCCCTCCCTATAGAGGTACTTTTGATGAAAGCAAGAATTGGCCTTGCTGTCAAAAACTGCAATGACATTCACCTGTTAAACAGTTGCCAAAAAATTGGTCTTTGGGTGACTGTGGTGCCTTCACACTGTAACCCTATAGAGATACCCTTGATGAAAGCAAGAATTGGCCTTGCTGTCAAAAATAGAAATGATATGCACCTGTTAAACAGATGTGGAAAAATTGGTCTTTGGGTGTTAGTGGCACCATCACACCATAACCCTATAGAGGTACTCGTGATGAAAGAAAGAATTGGCCTTGCTGTCAAAAATTGCAATGATATGCACCTGTAAAACAGGTGCGGAAAAATTGGTCTTTGGGTGTCAGTGGTGCCTTCACACCATAACCCTCTAGAGGTACTCTTGATGAAAGCAAGAATTGGGCTTGCTATCAAAAATGGCAATGATATGCACCTGTCAAACAGGTATGGAAAAATTGGTCTTTGGGTGTCAGTGGCACCTTCACACTGTAACCCTCTAGAGGTACTCTTGATGAAACTGTCTGAAAATGACTATAACTTGAAATTTACCATGAACAGCGATCCAATATCAATACCCTTCCTTGATGTGAATATTTTCAAACAAGAGAATGGCAATCTAGGTACCTCACTTTATAGAAAACCTACGGCTGGAAATACTATCCTCCACGCCTCCAGTGCCCATCCACAATCTCTTATTAGGAGCACACGATACTCCCAGTATCTGCGTATTAGACGTAACTGTTCAAATGAGGAGGATTTTTTGAATGAATATAAACTATTAAGAATGAGATTACTAGATAGGGGGTACTCTAAAACCACCCTAAAAAAAGCCTATAATAAAGCCTAACAGAAAAAACAGACAGGAATTATTGTTTGGCATGAGAGACAACAAACGGGAAGAATAAGTAAGAGTAGTTACCACGTTCTCCAACAACCATGAGACTGTGAGGAAAACCCTGGAGAAACACTGGCACATTCTTACAGGTGACCCAATCCTCAGAAAATACATTGCAGATTACCCACAGATTACCCACAAAAAATGTAGATCACTAAAGGGAAGACATGGGAGGAGCAGACGTGTGAGGTGAGAGCTTCCTCACACACCTTGGCCACGCAGAGCAGTACGGCTATGTCAGACTGATAGTGGAGAACCAATAGCCGAGAGCCAGTGTCAGACTGATAGCCGAGAGCCAGTGTGAGAGCTGAGAGCAGAGAGCCGACAGCAGATCCAGATCAAGCTGATCCAGGGGCTGAGAGAGTGGAGCAGAGATGGCCACTCGTAGACGGGCAGTGCTTCAGCTGGCTGGAGGAGGGATCAGGAGCATGGTAGGCAGATTGAAGGCCTACATGACTCCGCCGAGGGGAGACAACACCGGAGGTGCCCGTAACCACGAGGGGAGGTAAGGAAGCCCGGAGGTTGGAAGTATCCAAGGGAAAACCGGACGTGGGTCACCGATCCCCAGTCACAGCATCTATGCACAGAGCCTGCGGAACTGGAGCTCATTGATGGGTGGTCGAGGTAACCAAATGCCAGGTGGAGGTGAGCGGAGCAGAGGTAGAGGCAGTGGGTGCTCGGAGCAAGAGTGGAGGGGGAGTCCGTATGCTTTCAGAGGTATGGATGAGAGCTGTAGGGGGAGCGGACCCAAGAGAGACAAGAATGAGCTTCCGAGGCTGGGAGATACACCAACAGAGAAGGGGAAGACCTCACATACACCCCCAAAGACAGAGCAAGCCAGCAAGCATCTAATGGTGAGATGGCCACAGGAGGTAACTTAAAAGACTTAAAAGACTTAAATGTAAATACTGCCTCCTTAATAAACTCAGAGGGTGCCGAGGAAGATCATGGGAGATCAAGGCAGGACCCCCCAGAGGACCCCCCAGAGACAGTGGGCATACCAAAGGCAGGGACATTACCCGCCCCCTTTAATGAGATGCAGCTGAATGCGGCACCTGAAAAACAGCAACATACACATTGCATAGACCACACTGAAACAGCACCAGCAAAGATAAGTGATGGGCAGGACATTAGAGAGCTCATAAAATCACTACCTACAAAAAAGATATACAAGAAATTATAGCCATGGTAGAGCAATCGTGTATGCAGGCAGTGGTGAATCTGAGAGAAGAAGTAGTGTAAATAAAGTGGAAGTACTGGAAAATGGCCAAGATGAGATTGCACAGGCGGTGGGGGAAATGCAGGGCATCATTAAACAACAAGAGGACCTGATGAACACCTATAGAGATCAACTGGACGATTTTAAAAACAGGGACCGTAGACAGAATATCAGGATACAAAACTTATCTGAGAAATATAAGAATGAGGATTTATTGGTAATAGTACAGAAACTTTTTTTTACAGATTATGGGGCCAGAAGCGCCTGAACAGGTGGAAATAGATAAAGTCCACTGCACTGCTTCTTTTACAAATCAGAGTAAAGACAGACCAAGGGATGTGATATGTAAATTCCATAAATATTCAGTGAAAGAGACTATGCTGAGGATTGCACGAGATACACCCCTGATTGAATATGAAGGAATGCAAATCTTTATATCCTGACATATCACGCCGTACTTTAATGCAACGCAGAATGGTGCGTCCTTTACTAGAAGTTATGTGTTTGGCCGATATCAGATACCGGTGGGGATTCCCCTTTCGCTTAGTAGCAACGCGAAACAGGAAAACGGCAGTACTTCGAACCAAAGACGACCTAAAAATGTTTTTGGAAAGACTAGATCTACCACAAACTGACTTTTCAGACTGGAGATTAAACAGTACGAACCCACCAATACAACGTCCTGAACCCTGGTCTTGAGTATCAAGTATCAGAGAAAAAGTTGATAAAGGACTTAAATAGAAAGTAAAAGTTAAAATTGAAACACTGAGGGGGAGACAGAGGGAAGGGAAACACTATATTTTTCTTTCTCCTTTTTTTTCCCCCTAAACCTCCCTTCCCCCCTCGGTGTTGAGTATAGAAAGGAATGTACCGGTAAGTGAATACAGGACATGTATTTCTAACATTTAAAAAACATGGCCCAGGGTATAATAGGGGAGAAATAGCTCTTTACTTACAATTAGGAAGGTCCTGATGAGGGACTGGGTAATCTGTATAAAGATGATGGGTGGGAGGGGCCGGGGGGGTCAAGGGGACCCCACAAGGGCTAACCATCTTGTTAGTTGGTACACCCTAATTAGCAGGATGTTATGTTGTAGTGGATTAGGATTCCCTGTTTCTCTTACAGGTTCTCCGGAAAAAGAGGAGAATAGAGCAGATAGCAAAAGGTTAAGCAGAAGGTCAAGAGAGTACAGAATACCAACAGTTAGTGGAAAAATAGGTGATGGCTAGCTCATTAAAAATGATGAAATACAATGTAAGGGGGCTAAATTCACTCCAGAAAAGGGGTCGTTTGTGGCATGAGATGCGTCATTTGTCTGTGGATATTATCTAAATACAAGAGACGCACCTCATGTCAGGATCTGTACCCAAGCTACCGTTGTTCCCCTATAATCAATGGTTTCATGCATTCACACCCATTGCAAGGGCAAGGGGGGTAATGATAGCTTTTGGAAAAACGTGCCCTATAATTCCTACAGCAGTACAAAAGGACCCAGAAGGAAGGTTCCTGTTTATTAAGGGTATGTTATACGGACAGTGCTATACATTTGCCTCTATTTACGCCCCAAATACATGTACAGTAGAATTCCTAGTGAAAACAATGGGGATGATGGACAAGTTTGGGGAGGGATTTGTGATCTTGGGAGGGGATTTTAATATTATTATGGACCCCAAACTAGATACAACAGCAGGGAAAACAGCACTATCATTTAAAGCCCTTAAAAATTTGAAAAAACTGTTACGAGCTCGCCACCTGGTGGATAGTATTAAATGAAGGGCGGAGGGATCATAGTTATTACTCAAAGACGCATAAAGTATATTCCAGATTGGATCTATTTTTGGTGGACCAATATTACCTGGAACACGTGAATGCTGTTACAATTGAGTCAATAACAATATCTGACCATGCATCAGTGGTGATGACGTTCGTGCCGGTATCTGCGGGTCATCGGGAGCGGACTTGGTGATTAAACGAGTCGCTGTTAGATGACAAACAGATAGCGGAGGATATACGACATAAAATGATAGAATATTTTGAAATAAATACACCAGGGGAGGTATCAGAGCAAACGATATGGGAGGCCCACAAAGCGGTTATTAGGGGGAAACTAATAGAACATGGATCTCGAGTTAAAAGAAAAAAAAAAGAAGGAGCTGGATGATATCTTAGGAAACATACATGAACTTGAAACCAAACATAAAAACAGTTTAGATCCCGGAGATGCAAAGCAGTTGGAAATACTTAGAACAAAACTTTCCACGTATCTGGATAGAAGGGTTAAAGAAAAGTACAGATTTTTTGCGCACAGATCTTATGAACACGGAAACAAATGTGGAAAACTACTGGCTAGACAATTAAAAAAACAACAGCAAATTTCCCATGTACATAATATATGTGTAAATAACAAACAAGTAACGGATACAAAATCTATAGCCACGGAATTTCAAAGCTTCTACAGGGCCCTATATAATATCCAACCTACATTGTCGAGAATAGAAGAAGAGGGCCAGATAGAGAGGATAAGAGAATATATTGAAGAGTCCGCATTACCATCTCTCTCTCTCGGAGAGAGGTGGAAAAAATGGAAGAACAGATAACTATAGAGGAAATAAAAAAAGCAACTGAAAACTTACCGTTAGGGAAAAGTCCGGGGCCAGACAGCCTAACAAATGTGTATTATAAGAAATTCAATGATATCCTGTCCACACCATTATGTAATTATTTTAATAAAATCACAGCAACTAACCCGTTACCCCCAGAAGCAGTATTGGCTTATGTGACAGTTATACCAAAACCTGGAAAGGACCTACAATACTGCGCAAATTACAGATCTCCCTCCTTAACTCAGATACTAAACTACTAGCAAAGATACTGGCGAGTAGATTACAGGATAAAATCACACAGCTGGTGCATTTCGATCAGACGGGGTTTGTGAATGGGCGAGAAACTAAAGATAACACCATACGAGCCCTTCACATACTCCATTGGATGCAGAATGGACCTAATAAGATGCCAAGAGCAGTAATATCAATGGACGCCGAAAAGGCATTTGATAGAGTAAACTGGATATTTATGAGAGAAGTATTAAGAGAAATAGGTATAGGAGAACGGATGATGGGATGGGTATCAGCATTATATACCGGACCAAGAGCAAAGGTTAAAGGGGAGTTCCAGCCTTTTTTATGTGTATTAAAAGTCAGCAGCTACAAAAAGTGTAGCTGCTGGCTTTTAATAAACAGACACTTACCTGTTCCACTGTCCAGCGACGCGGCCGCCCGGAGCTTCGCTCCTCTCCCCCCCTCTCTGCCGGTGCCTCCATTCTAACTGTGGGCACCCGGCCGTGACAGCTTTCGGCTTCACGGCTGGGCACTCACTGTGCATGCACGAGTGGCGCTGCGCTCCCTGAGTGGCCAGGCAATCGCCTGGGACCTGTCCAGTGTCCCAGGTGATCGCCTAAAGGGAGGGGCCGCCAAAAGGCGATATGACGAGTCGCCTAAGCGGTCCCTGGGCGAAGAAGGAAGTGGGACAGGAAGTCCCACTCATACTGAAGCCCCCACTCAAAAAATTACATACCAAATGTGGCATGTAAGGGGGCAAGGAGTGGTTTAAGCGGAAGTTCCACTTTTGGGTGGAACTCCGCTTTAAGGTTAACAGGACCTTATCAGGAGGCTTTGATGTACGGAATGGCACAAGGCAAGGCTGCCCCCTATCCCCAATATTATTTGCCCTTGTTCTGGAACCATTGTTATGCAGAATAAGGGGGAATGATGGAATAAAAGGAATGGAAATTGGCCTTAGGCAGCACAAGGTGTCAGCATATGCAAACGACTTATTATTTTTTCTCTCTAAACCGCAGAAATCTATAGAGGTTTTGATGCAGGAATTGATGAGATATAGACAGGTATCAAATTTTAAACTAAACACATAAAAATCTGTAATACTACCTAGCCATGTGCCAAAACCATTATTGCAAAATAGCTACCCATTTATGTGGAATAGAGAATCGATATTCTATTTAGGAGCTTATATATGAACGTACCGGTAATTACAGCTCTCTGGCTGCAGAGATAATGGAGGACTTGAATAGATGGAAAGGACACACATTAACATGGACGGGCAGAACAAACACCCTTAAGATGAATGTAATACCCAGATTAATTTATGTCCTATATATAGTACCCATACCGCTCCCCCAAACATTCTTCAAAAAGATACGTAAAGCATTCTTGTCCTTCATATGGAAGGATGGAAATGCTAGAATAGCGTATAATATTCTATGCAGAAGTAAGGAGGGGGGACTAGGGCTATCAGGCATTGCACTGTATTACAGAGCAATGTCTCTGGTACGCATATTAAATTGGTGTCACGATGCAGAGAATAAAGCATGGGTCGCAATAGAGAAAAACATGGCAGGAAGAAATTTAAAAGGAGCACCATGGATACCATCTAAGGTGAGAGGACTCTCAAAATGGACATCTCCATTAACCTGGAACACATTGGCAGTGTGGGACAGAATTAACAAAACTGGCAAATATGCCCCAAGAACATCTCCACTGTCCCCACTAGGAGGGTTTCCATGGTTCCCCCCTGGGGAAGAAAAGGGAGCGTTAGGCCCATGGGAATCAGATAGGAATACTATGTGTCTAAGGTACGACCTATTGGGTACACTTATACCTCAAGCGGAATTGATGTCATCTCAAAGGGAAATGGCAATGGTGGGGTGGAGATATTATCAAATCCGAGACTTCTTTAAAAAATTAGAACCCCAAGTAAGGACTCTAGACTCTCTAACCATGTTCGAAAAAATGTGTATAAAGATGTCAAAACCCAATCACCTACTGTCCCAAATGTACAGGTTAATACTTAGTGGACAAGACTCTCCAACCCCATACTTTATTAAAGAATGGGAAAAAGAGCTAAGCTGTACATTTACAACATCACAAATAAAAAATCTATGAGAAGCAACACACTCGTCATCAGTAAGCTCATCCATTCAGGAGATGTCATACAAGTTTCTAGCCAGATGGTATCGGACCCAAGCGCAACTAGCGCAAATATACCCATCTTCAAGTAATGACTGTTGGAGAGGCTGTAAAGAAAAGGGCACCTTCCTACACATTTGGTGGAATTGCCCAAAGATTACAGTATTTTGGGAAGAAATAGCCCCATAGATAAAGAGGATGTCTAAGAAACCCATAGAGTTAACACCATTGCACTTTTTGTTCCATGGGATCTATAAAATTGTACAAAAACAGCATCATACCACACTTATTAAACGCTGCTAAGAAGTTGATACCCAGGCACTGGAAGCAGGTTACATGCCCTACCTTAGCAGAATGGAGGGGGGAAGTAGATGGAATAATGGAGGCAGAAAGATGGGTTTACAAAATTACAAAAATGTGCGCTAGTCTTATAAATCGTGAACACAAACAGCTGCTGCAAAATAATGTGACTAACATAAAAAATACAGTAAAGGTGAAAAAATGAAGCGCTAAGTGTCCAAACAACCTAAGAAGAAACCTAGGTTCAACAAGTGCAAAAAAATATATGGTAAAATATATAAATCTGGAACCAATTAAAGTCCACACAAATGTGATAAGTGACCAATGATGTCCATAACACAAAATTTATATAATGAATAAGTGATGAAAGCTGGGTTGGAGACCAAGTAGATCATTAAGCAGCTCTTCAAGAAATGGAAATGAATGGGGTACTCTCACCAGAGCTGGTGGACCCACTTGTCAGCAACAGTGAATCGTAAAGGCACAGGAATTCCACGGGGCAGACTCTGCGGCTTGTCTGAAGACCTTCACTCTCGGAGATCCCGAATCGAAGTCCACAGCCAAACAATATTTGTCACGGTCACCTTGTCTTGAATCGTGATAAGATTCTCGAAGGACCCACCATCCCGGTGGTCTAACCGATATTGGAGGGATGGCCCATGGAAAAAGGCTCACTCAGATCATAAGGAGCCAATGTAGGCAAAACTTCTCAATAATGGATTCACCATGCCATAAAAAAGGAAACAAAAAGGAGGGAGGAACTCCAATCGTGTAAATCCGTTTTGAGGGTTGATTGAATAAAACCATCAATATAAAAGTGATCACATATAAACAAATAAAATAAGGCAACAAATGGAGTGTTTTTTACCAGCCCTACGCGTTTCGTATAAAAATACTTCTACAGGGGCATCAACCTGCTCCCACTCACTGCCCGATATTTATAATACAACACTCTAATTTTTGGTTGGAACTCTCCACTCAGCAAACAGGATCAAAACCAGTCAGTCATTGGAGGATGATTATTTCATTTAGCCTATGGCAGGATGAGGAGGTTAAGTGTAAGTTCATTACCGCCCACTTCCTTAGTTGTCTTTTTGGCGGGCTTTTAGCACAGGTTTTGGTTGGTCCTTGACTATGCACTTCCGGGTTCAAACTGATGATGGTCCGCTGGTGCAGTTGTGATTGGCTGTACCTGGGAGGCTGCGAGATCATCGGATCATGTGATGAACTCTCCTCGAATGACTGACCGGTTTTGATCCTGTTTGCTGAGTGGAGAGTTCCAACCAAAAATTAGAGTGTTGTATTATAAATATCGGGCAGTGAGTGGGAGCAGGTTGATGCCCCTGTAGAAGTATTTTTATACGAAACGCGTAGGGCTGGTATAAACCACTCCATTTGTTGCCTTATTTTATTTGTTTATATGTGATCACTTTTATATTGATGGTTTTATTAAATAAACCCTCAAAACGGATTTACATGATTGGAGTTCCTCCCTCCTTTTTGTTTCCTTTTTTATGGCACGGTGAATCCATTATTGAGAAGTTTTGCCTACATTGGCTCCTTATGATCTGAGTGAGCCTTTTTCCATGGGCCATCCCTCCAATATCGGTTAGACCACCGGGATGGTGGGTCCTTCGAGAATCTTATCACGATTCAAGACACGGTTACCGTGACAAATATCGTTTGGCTGTGGACTTCGATTCGGGATCTCCGAGAGTGAAGGTCTTCAGACAAGCCGCAGAGTCTGCCCCATGGAATTCCTATGCCTTTACGATTCACTGTCGCTGACAAGTGGGTCCACCGGCTCTGGTAAGAGTACCCCATTCATTTCCATTTCTTGAAGAGCTGCTTAATGATCTACTTGGTCTCCAACTCAGCTTTCATCACTTATTCATTATATAAATTTTGTGTTATGGACAGAAAGATGGGTTCATGAGACTAGAAACCAACAGGAAAAATTAAAAAAATATGGGTAGATTGGGAAAAACATGTTATAGAAATGGAATGTCTGACTTTGCTGAATACCTAAATACCTCTTAAGAGAAACCTGAAATGGGGAGGAGGGATGAGGAACGGACTACAAAATTTTTAAGATATTGTATAGAATAGAATGTTACGTACTAGTGGGGAGAGATGCCCCCCCCCGTCTCACGAGCACAACAGTTGAAGTGGATAATGTTAGGGAATTTTCCCCCATCCGCCCCCCCCACTCACGATATGAACACATAGTTAAACACACTAAAAGGCTTGGTCCTTCTGCTGCATATTGGTCCGGGGCTTAAGTGGTTAAGCATTTACAAAAACACTGGAAGCTGATTGGTTTCTATGCATTGCTGCACCAGATTTTGCATTCTCTACTTTTAGTAAATCAACCCCATAGTATGTGGGCTCATAAGAGCTATGCAGCTGTAAGTTTAACAAATATCATTTAGGTGTGTGAGTGTCAGGCTAATCCTGGTGCTGAAATAAAAAAATGTCACACAACGAAGATGTTGTCAGCATTACATGAGAGAAAGCTAAACAGTTTGATCACTTTTTTGTTCTTTAAAGTGTATGTATAGTCAAAACGTATTTGTTTTGGATAGGATAGGAAAGGGATACAATCCCATCACGTTATTCTTTGCTTTCTATGCCCTGATGGGAAAATAATTTTAATTTCTTGCATTGGAGATGCAACAGGAAAGGAAATCCAGAACATGTGTCCCAATTTGATTATTTACCCTTGTGCAGTAGAAAATGCTCAAAAGAAAAAACACATAAAACAGAAATATAGTAGAACATAGAGTAGGGTCCTATCCTACCTCATCCCAGCATCTATACTTTTCACATTTCTCTCCCCCTCACCTTAACCCCCTTTTCTAGACCCCTCACCCTTGCATCAAGGAGGAGAGAGGGAGGGACGGGGACATATTTTCTCTGCCCCCCCTCCTTCGCTCCTCTCTCCCTTTTTTTTTTTTGGACCTTTGTTCTATTAAGGGGGGTAGCATGGGGGACATCGGGGGGGGGCACCTCTCATAATTTGAATTAGTATTTTATGGATTGTATATGTTATTGTAATATTTTTTTTTTCAAATAAAGATAAATTAACAAAAAAAAAGATCACTAAAGGACCGTCTAGTACATACTCACTTTCAGGAATCTTGGAGGCAAGCTGAAGAGTTGATAGGAATGTTCCGATGTGATAATTGTGAATACTGTAGCTGGATCTTGAAGGGTGCAATGCTTATGCTGCCTAATGGACGTGTACACAAAATTAAACACTATGTGGACTGTCAGACAAAATGTGTACAGAAATTTATATTGCACTATGCAAATGCGGATCCTTTTATGTAGAAAAGACCTTTAGAAATCTATGGAAAAGGATCTATGATCATATTTACTACATTAGGAGAAACCTGCTGTACACCCCCTATAGGCAGACATGTTGCCCTCCAACATAGACACGATACCTCAATGATCCAGTTCACAGTATTGGAAAGAATCACTGAAGACCCTAGAGGTGGCAATTTCGATACAAAATTACTACAAAGGGAAGTGAGGTGGATATTTAATTTAAATGCCACCTCACCCCCAGGCCTAAACGAAGCACTAAGCTATAAGCCTTTTTTGGGCTAACCAGCTGCCCTCAAGGCACTACCACGTTTGTGGTCCGAAAGAAACAATCACTAAACTCCCTATACCAGCATTCTAGTCTCCCTGTATATCAGGGATATGCAGTTAGCGGACCTCCAGTTGTTGCCAAACTACAAGTCCCATGAGGCATAGCGAGACTCTGACAGCAGCAAGCATGACACCCAGAGGCAGAGGCATGATGGGACTTATAGTTTTGCAACAGCTGGAGGTCCGCTAATTGCATATCCATGCTGTATATGGTCTGTCTAGATAAATGGTTGAATCTTGAAAACATATACTGTTAATGAACTTAAATGTTTTATAACTATTTGTACTTAGATAAGTCTAAATGCTCTGATGGTGGGCATGATGTTATGATACTTTTGGGTATGATGGATAATGTGGTGTAGTATGTGTGGCATGCCCTGGCCCTCCCTCTTCTTTAGTGGTGGTGGTATATGGAGTTTCTTTTCTCCAGGTTTATCATCTCTCATTGGCTGGGGGGCCCCTGGCATGGTCAATATCTGGCTGCAGGATACTTGTATCCCTGCATGTCCTTGGTGGTGGTGTTGCGGTGCTAGGAGTTGGGAAATTTTTATTTTTATTTTTGCAACTTCTGAAACAACATATTTTTTTGATAAGATTACCCCCAGATGGCTTTAGTGGGGTCTCTTTTGGCTGCCACAGACTTTGAGCTATATAACATGTTGAATGTGCCGGTTTATCTGCAATGTGCCGTTCCCGTGCTTGTGCAAAGGCATCCACTTCTGGGACCTAACAGTGAGGCTGCAGGTCTTATCTATGCATCTCTGTGATCTGAAATAATATCTTAGTGGCGCTTCTGCGCCTGTGCGACCTGAATTCAGGGCTATACTGCGCATGTGCGATACTCGCACAGCGTCTGTATAGAAGTTGATGGCAGAGTCCATCAATAGGGATGAGCTTTGAGTTCGAGTCGAACTCATGTTCGACTCGAACATTGCCTGTTCGCCCGTTCGCCGAACAGCGAACAAATTGGGGTGTTCGTGGCAAATTCGAAAAATCTATGGGAGAAATCTAAAGTGCTAATTATAAAGGCTTATATGCAAGTTATTGTCCTAAAAAGTGTTTGGGGACCTGGGTCCTGCCCCAGGGGACATGTATCAATGCAAAAAGAAGTTTTAAAAACGGCCGTTTTTTCGGGAGCAGTGATTTTAATAATGCTTAAAATGAAAAAAATAAAAGTGAAATATTCCTTTAAATTTCGTACCTGGGGGGGTGTGTATGATATGCATGTGAAGTGGCCCATGTTTCTCGTGCTTAGAACTGTCCCTGCAAAAAATGTCATTTTTGAAAGAAAAAAATGCATTTAAAACTGACTTGCGGCTATTAATGAATTGTCGGCTCCCGGCAATACATACAAAAGTCATTGATAAAAAAAAAAAAAAAAAAAGCGTGGGGGTTCCCCAGAATTCAATTACCAGGCCCTTCAGGTCTGGAATGGATATTAAGGGGAACCCCGCCGCAAATTAAAAAAAAAAATTGACGTGGGGTTCCCCCAAATATCCATTCCAGGCCCTTCAGATCTGGCATGGATTTTAAGGGGAACTCCACCCCAAATTTAAAAAAAAATGGCGTGGAGTCCCCCTAAAAATCCATACCAGACCCCTTATCCGAGCACGCAACCTGGCCGGCCGCAGGGGAAAAGGGGGGGACGAGAGAGCGGCCCCCCTCCCTCCTGAACCGTACCAAGCCACATGCCCTCAACATGGGGAGGATGTCCCCATGTTGATGGGGACAAGGGCCTCATCCCCACAACCCTTCCCCGGTGGTTGCGGGGGTCTGCGGGCGGGGGGCTTATCGGAATCTGGAAGACCCCTTTAACAAAGGGGACCCCCAGATCCCGGCCCCCCCTATGTGAATTGGTAAGGGGCACATTGTACCCCTACCATTTCACGAAGAAAGCGTAAAAAAATGTTTAAAAAAAACACACAAACACCTTGAAAAAGTCCTTTATTTAAAAAAAAACAAAAAAACATTCCAGCGGTGAAATCCAGTGTCCCGCGGCGATCCCGATGTCCAGCGCTGTCCTTCATTGGTTGTGCCTGAGCGGACCTGATGGGGAACTTCCTCTCAGTATTTTAAATGTATAGACCCGCCCCTTCTGAAGTTCCCCATCAGGTCCGCTCAGCGGACGAGATGCGGAACATGAGAAGGGGCGGGTCTATACATGTATTACCAAAGTGAGAGCAGTTCCCCATCAGGTCCGCCCCCTCGGTATGTCGGACCCGCCTACGTCATTGGCTTGAGCGGGGAACTTCCTTCACTATGTAAATTTAAATTTACATAGTGAAGGAAGTTCCCCGCTCAAGCCAATGACGTAGGCGGGTCCGACATACCGAGGGGGCGGACCTGATGGGGAACTGCTCTCACTTTGGTAATACATGTATAGACCCGCCCCTTCTCATGTTCCGCATCTGGTCCGCTGAGCGGACCTGATGGGGAACTTCAGAAGGGGCGGGTCTATACATTTAAAATACTGAGAGGGAGTTCCCCATCAGGTCCGCTCAGGCACAACCAATGAAGGACAGCGCTGGACATCGGGATCGCCGCGGGACACTGGATTTCACCGCTGGAATGTTTTTTTTTTTTTTTTAAATAAAGGACTTTTTCAAGGTGTTTGTGTGTTTTTTTAAACATTTTTTTACGCTTTCTTCGTGAAATGGTAGGGGTACAATGTACCCCTTACCAATTCACATAGGGGGGTGCGGGATCTGGGGGTCCCCTTTGTTAAAGGGGTCTTCCAGATTCCGATAAGCCCCCCGCCCACAGACCCCCACAACCACCGGGCAAGGGTTGTGGGGATGAGGCCCTTGTCCCCATCAACATGGGGACATCCTCCCCATGTTGAGGGCATGTGGCTTGGTACGGTTCAGGAGGGAGGGGGGCCGCTCTCTCGTCCCCCCCTTTTCCCCTGCGGCCGGCCAGGTTGCGTGCTCGGATAAGGGGTCTGGTATGGATTTTTAGGGGGACTCCACGCCATTTTTTTTTTAAATTTGGGGTGGAGTTCCCCTTAAAATCCATGCCAGATCTGAAGGGCCTGGAATGGATATTTGGGGGAACCCCACGTCAATTTTTTTTTTTAATTTGCGGCGGGGTTCCCCTTAATATCCATTCCAGACCTGAAGGGCCTGGTAATTGAATTCTGGGGAACCCCCACGCTTTTTTTTTTTTTTTATCAATGACTTTTGTATGTATTGCTGGGAGCTGACAATTCATTAATAGCCGCGAGTCAGTTTTAAATGCATTTTTTTCTTTCAAAAATGAAATTTTTTGCAGGGACAGTTCTAAGCACGGGAAACATGCGCCACTTCACATGCATATCATACACACCCCCCAGGTACGAAATTTAAAGGAATATTTCACTTTTATTTTTTCATCTTAAGCATTATTAAAATCACTGCTCCCGAAAAAACGTCCGTTTTTAAAACTTTTTTTTGCATTGATACATGTCCCCTGGGGCAGGACCCAGGTCCCCAAACACTTTTTAGGACAATAACTTGCATATTAGCCTTTATAATTAACACTTTAGATTTCGAACGTTCGAGTCCATTGTATTTAATAGGGTTCTAAAGTTTACACAAACATTTTGTCTCTTCGCAGGTTCTGGTGCGAACCGAACAGGGGGGTGTTCGGCTCATCCCTGTCCATCAACATATTATGGGTATCTATTGAGGAGGAGGGCTCTCCCCCTACACTATACACTGAATGGTAGCGCTGCTACAGCTGAAGGAACTTGTTTATCAGCTGTTTTGGCGTCACTTATCAGCCCTATTTAAGTCCATCTATCTGATAGTAGCTCTAGCAGTGGCATGCCTTGTGGACTCATCATGACAGGTCTTTGTATTGAGCTTTTTTCTATATCCTCTCTTTGGGACTCTGTATATGTGCAAAATAGTTGTGGGTTCCTTTCAGGAACTGACACGACTGCTTTGAATTTACAGACTGGCTGTTGGGAGCTGCAAATCTTTTGTACTAACCATCTGTACCTGATCAATACTGGACCCCGGTGTACACTGATTAGTATATCCCTGGTGAGTCTAGATCTAGGCAATACAGACTATATTATTATTATGATTATTATGTTTGCATGCATCAATTTCTGTGGATATCTCAGTCTGTATCATTTTTTTTATAGACTGTCACACACTGTGCCTTCTGTACCAACACCCACACATGCGTCACAATATTGGTTTGAGGTATTTTTGCTTGACTTTATAATCGAGTGGATATTTACACTTGGAGTATTTGGTCACTTTAAAGTGACTCCTTTTTTTTTCTTTATTTCCACAGCAACTGTCAGGCTACTGTCTTGTAGTCCAGACATCTTTTTCTTTGCATGCTAATCAGGCCATACGCTCATATATATAGTATCATTTTAGCCTAGTAAGTATCAATAAATAGGCCCATTGGATATGGTTTGCCTAATATATTACTATTCTAGCTTACTCTTCTACAATATTAATTTTTTCATATAGATCTCTGATCTTGCTTCTGGAGAAATTTGACTACCATCATAAACCAGCTACCCTGAGATGGTATGGGGCATATGAGAGTTCCGCTGATATAAGTAGGTGGCCCTCTCTATACACATTTTTTCCGTCTATGTGGGAAACACTACCCTTGAGAGATATACATTTGTGTCCACTGTCTTTGTATAAAACTGTTTATGTCTTTATTTCTTACACAGAATCCCTTTATTTTGATATTCGACAAATAAGTCCTGAAGAAGCGAAATGCCAAACGTAGACAATTTTTTGTCCAAACAATAATATGGATTTGTATATACTGTATGGCTTTTATTATGGAGAGCCCAAAATCTGTGTTTTTAATGCTATATTGTCTACTTTTATAACTATGTACATTAAAATTATATATTTTTTCTATTTATGTTGATTCCTTTTCTGGTACCTCTAAAGTCCGCCCTTAAAGTCCTACTTCTCTTATTTATAGTTTATATGGATGTGGTACCCCCTTGGCCCTCTTTCTTTACATGAACAGTGAATGGGAAAGAAGTACACTGATAAGTTCATCTCTTGTTAAGCTGGCCATAGACAGTTCGAACCATGTATTGGTAGGCTGAACAACCAACCTGATGGATTTTGCATGAGATTATCAATGTTATAGCCACTAGCAGTAATCACTGTGTCCTCCCGGTGGTGACAGCCTCCCTCAGCCCCCCACCGAGAGAACACAATGGCTCTGTTGGAGAGATTTCCCTGTCAACACTTGATGGAGGAATTGAGTGGTGGGTACAAGAAAGAAATTTGCTCCATCTATGGCCGGCCTTACGCTACTCTTTCTTCTTATCATCATGCTCTATGCACTGCAGCACACCCGATTGGCTCCTTTTGCTGCTTCCCCCTCTCCCACTTTAATGTACAGTAGATTGCAATAAGCTGATACTAGGTTTGGTTCCAATACATATACTGTACTTACACAATTAAAAGTAAAATATACATATTTAATGCCACAATCACTGCATTTAGTTTGCAGATCCCTACGTGTGTTTACATGCATTTGTGGTGCATTTCCCCATTTCCAATTTAGGCAATGTTTATGATGATGCCTTTTCACACATCTGTGATGCATTCATTTGAATTTACGTGAGTTCCAGTATGTTTGCTTGTGAAAAAATGCAGTATGCAGTAATTTTTTTTAAAGCATATGAAAGCACCACAATGGTGTAAACTAGACTGATTGAAACACATTAATTTTTCTTGCATATGTATTAGTATTGCATATAAAAAATATGTTTGGTTGCATCTGGTGTACACAAGCCCTTAATCTGCCTGTTAAGCTTTAACAATATTGCAACAAATATTATTTTTATGGTTTTTAAAACTGAAGGCTTCCTTATTTGCACATATTATTAACTATGCTTGCTCATGGATGTGTCCTGTTTTGAGGTATATATTACACACTTCTGAGAATTTGATCTAAAATTCCACCGTTTCTCATTTGTAAGCAGGCTTTACTTCCTGCCATGCTTTATTCCACCAGAGGCTCTGCTACACTTGAAGAAATAGCATGTCTTTTGATACCTTATTCTAAAGAGAAAATATAAAAATAGTTTACACAGGGAATGGTGAAGTGTTAAGAGTGAATTCATTAAATGCGGCAGTCACCAATTGATGTCTACGACTTCAAATAGTCATCTGGTGAGCATAAACCTTTATTTTACCACTTGGCTAGAAGAAAAGAAAATAATTTTCTAGCTATTAGTTGTTCTGTTTCTTGAATGTGTTCAAAGTGCAACTTTTGTTTTCACAAGAGGAGGGCCTGAGGGGAGTTGTGAATCCTTTAGAGCAGGGGTCTCCAAACTTTTCAAACAAAGGGCCAGTTTATTGTCCTTGAGACTTTAGGAGGGCAAGAGTGTGGCCAGCAGGGGCAGAAAATGTCACGGGCCTGGCATCCGTGAGAATAAATATGGCCTTCGGGTTGGTGGCCAAAGAAGAGGAGTAGTGCCCCTATTAGGAGGAAGAATAGTATCCCCGTCATTGGTATCGGTGGAAGAAATAGTGCCCCATTGTTGGTGTCAGTGGGAGAAATAGTGCCTCATATCAGTGGGAGAAATAGTGCCCCAAGGACCAGATAAAGGCTAGCAAAGGGCCGCATCTGGCCCTCTGGCCGCAGTTTGGAGACCCCTGCTTTAGAGGACTATAGAGCACAGAGGGGCATATTGTTAAAACCTTATTTTCCAGGGTTTTCCATGCTTCTCCTGCTAAAATATTAATGACATACCTGGAAAATCTCTTGTCATTCATATCTAAATACAGTACCTTTATTTTTTTTAAATCAGTTAATTCTGTACTTACGTTTAAGATAAAACTAACCTTAGTCTAAATGTAAGTTATCCTCTTCCTTGCAAGAATGGCAAGAATAAACACTCTAATTTAAATATTGCCATAGTAGCCAGATCTCTTTCTTTGACTAGGAAAGATGTTACCAAAATTAGGTAGGAACATCAGTCTAGGCAAATGCCAAGTTACTTTGCAATGCTTAGTATTTCAATAGTATATTTGAGAGGTCCATTTGGGATCAAATAAACAACAATTGTGTAACATATTTCATCTGACTTTTCTACAGTTACTTTCTCTACTTAGAACCCATGAACTCCTGAAATTCTCTGATGGACATTATTGTTTTTTGTCTCAACTACACAGGCTACACAAAAGTATTATGATGCTGGCCCTAAAATGCATCAAATGGTATTCATAATTGAATGTTTTTAATTTAAAGTCCAACTCCAGTCAAAACTTTTTTCTTTGGATAGAGTAGGGAAGGGTTAGATGCTGTCTGTGACCGCAACATGGAGTGTGAGGGGAAATCTGCCAAATGAAGACACAGACAGCAATAAAAACCTGAATCATAAGAAAAAATTCACAGATAATTTAATTCATTAAACAAAACAGCAAAATGTACCTACTTATTATAGTAAGGAATAGGCGTTTACAAATGACAATGTTGTGACACTGGTCATCCTAAGCTTAAACAACACAGATATAAACATTTAACCCTCAAACTTGCTTGAATGCAAGGAGAGTACAAACTTCAAGAAAAACATTGGTGCTAAGAACGGTAGCAGTAATACTGCTCTCAGTGTAACCTGAGGGAGCCTTCACCCCTTCCTCTTAGTAAAAAACTGGAAGAACCCCCTTGGGAGGTGGGACTTTGAAAGTGACTGACAACACACAGAGGTATATCAAAAAATATATATGAATTTAATCAACGAGTATCAAGATATAATTACAAAGACAGTTTCTTATTAAAATACATGAATTAAATACAGATTCACAAAAAACTGTTTGTATTCAAAAAAGAAAGAAAGAACATAACGTTTTATAGTCCGACCCGACAGCTGTTTCGGTTACCCTTCTTCGGGGGATTTGTAGACATTAAAATCGGGAGTTGTCTATAAAAAGACAGATTCCATTAAATACATAATGCTATTGTGTATATATATGCATAAAATTGTTTATACAAATAGACAAAACGTCACACATATATATGAAAATAAGTAAAGAATAATTTTTTGCTTACAAATATTTCCAAAAGTAGTTCGATATTTCATGCGAAAATAGGGCACGTGTGTCGCTGTGTATATGGAGCGAGAAAGAAAAAACGCACCACAGAAAAAGGCTGGAGCAGGGTCCAAAAATAAACTTTCATACGAGGGTCCCCAAACGGTGACAGACGATGGAGCTAGAAAGGACTCTAAATAAAGAGTCTAGGTTTCTGCAAAACATATATAGACAGCCCTTAGTATTAATTAATATCCTCATTTATTGGAGCTTAAGCCAAGTAAAAGATGTAACAAATTATCCTCAAAGACCTACCAGTAAACCTTCATTTAGAGTGGACAAGAAGAAAAACAGCAACTCCTATCAATTCAAGAAAGAATCTCTCTCATATCTGAGAGATTGCATAAATTATGCATTCCTCTGGCAGTAGAGTGAATTGTATGAAGTGTGGCTATCTTCTAATTGTTGAGGGAAATACTGTAAAAAGAAAGAGAAACAAAAAGGAGGGTAAAGGTGCAAATAAGCACCATTAGCAACCACTTAAATAAGAGGATAGTGATGTCCTAAATACCTAAAAGAGTCTAACCATATGAATGAGAGTATATACCTGTGTAGCTCCTCCAGACTGTAAACTGGTACCGTGTCCTGTGCCCGTGCAAATCTCCGTTTGATGAGATGGGCTTTAAATGGCGTCTTAATAAGCCGCCACAGCTGTGTGAGCGGACGGCGCAGGAAGCCGGCGTGTGGTGACGTCAATACGCATGGCGTCGCTTGAGTGTAAAACACTCTAAAGCGAAACCAAAAGAGCCGCGAGCGGAAGTGTATGTCCACATAGAAACGCCAACACCGGAAACACCTAACACGGTCAACGTCCAGAGACTGCAACAGGACGCAGATGGTGTATTCCATCTATAGAGCCTCAGATCTAAAACTGTCATAATCAAATAAAACAAAAAGAATAGGTGGGAGAAGTAATCCCTTAAAACAGGCACAGGATCATGTCACCTAAAGAGGGACCCCCCGCACATTAAATGCCAAGCGCGGTCTCAATACGACAGCAATCGGCAGGTAATTAGCGCCGACGCATGTGTGCAAAAAAGAAATTATTTTGCATCAAAAAAGGGGGAAAAAAAATTGTAACAAGAGGCCAAAATGAATTGGTCATCCAGACAATTAACCCCCTACGTGCGTCGTGCAGAAAGCAATGGACCCCGCAGGCCCAACACAAAAGACACACATCAACCTATAACGCATAGAATAACGAAAAAATACCATATAACATATATCATACTAAACATACTCAAAACTTTGATGTATAGCAATAATCATAATAATGATGAATATATACTCTCTTCTATTCTTCCCAACCACCAGAGGAGAAACCCTCCAAAAAGGGGCGATAACTAATATGTTCATTTAACCCGGGTGGCAGGGTAGCATTCAGAGTAAAAATCCATTTTGTTTCTCTCTGCAAGAGAGTTCTATTCCAGTCTCCTCCTCTATTATTTGGATGGATCCTATCCAAGATTAAAAATTTTATTCTTGGAATTTTACTGTTATGAATATCTCTAATATGCCGTCCTAGGGGGAGATCTGGGTCACATTTTTTCATACAGGTGATGTGTCTAGCCGCTCTTTTAAAGAATGGCTGTTTGGTTTTGCCAATGTAGAAAGAACCACATTGGCATGAGAGCAAATATACAACTCCTTCCGTTTTGCAGTTGGCAAAGTGAATTGCCTTGAAGACTTTTCCATTGGGTAGTGTTGCTTTGTTGTCAATATTCATATACTGACATAAATTGCAGCCGCCACATCGATATGTACCTGGTCGCCTACAAGGATCAACACGGAATTCACCTGTGTACTCACTCTGTATTAAATTGTCCCTTATTGAATTTGCTCTACGGTAGGTGATTAGAGGTTTAGCTGGCACAAATGGAGCCAATGATGGATCAATTTTTAAAAGATGCCAATATTTGGAAATGATCCTCCTATACTGATCACTCTGTTTGTTAAATTTGGTAATGATACATACATCATTTGGATAAGATTTATCGAGCCTATTGATCGGTTCTTTTTTTGTCAAAAGTTGGTCTCTAGATTTAAGAGTAGCCCTTCTGAATGATTTTTTGAGACTACTGAGGGAATATCCTCGTATCAGAAGGCGATCTCTTAAGGCATTTGCCTCTCTCTGAAAGATAGCATCACTTGTGCAGTTCCTGCGTAGTCGCAAATATTGCCCAAATGGTATTGATCTCACAAGAGGTGCCGGGTGTGCACTTTCAGCATGAAGTATGGAATTGCACGCCGTATCTTTGCGATACAAAGCACTTGATAATTTACCATTCGTGTCCTTCAGTATAGTGATGTCTAAAAAGTTGATAGACACGTCACTATAGGTCATGGTAAATTTTAAATTGTAAGAGTTGTCATTCATAGCATCTAGGCATGACAACAACAATTCCGGAGTGCCTACCCACACAATGAAGATATTGTCAATATAACGACTCCAGTTGACAATCGATTCAGTAAGTGGTAGAAGTGTTTCTTCAGATAAGAAATTTTGCTCCCACTCCCCCAGGTACAAATTAGCGTAAGAAGGGGCACAACAAGTCCCCATAGCAACGCCTTGTACCTGGAGGTAGTGGGACCCATCAAAAGAAAATGCATTACAAGTAAGAATATGCTCAAGTGCAGAGAGCAAAAATCGATCAAAAGCACGATTGTCCCGATGGGACTGGGACAGAATATGTCTGATAACCCCAATGCCCCGCTGGTGGGGGATGGAGCTGTAGAGAGCTTCTACATCAACAGCCACCAGCAGGGCATTGGGGGGTACCGACATCTCATCCAATTGATTTAGTAGATGCATAGTATCTTTAACGAAGGAGGGTAGATTATTTACATATGGACGAATTTGTTCGTCAATAAACTTGCTTAAATTTTCAGTAATACTACCACATCCTGAGACAATAGGGCGACCTGGGGGCATAGTTTTATTCTTATGTACCTTAGGGAGACTATAAAACGTCGGAATTCTAGGGTGAAGAGTTCTAATAAAGTTCCAAGTTTGAAGATTGATGGTTTTATTGGTATATGCCTCATCAATCAACAAATAAAATGCATTGTTGAACTTAGTAATTTGAGTTTTGGAGATGCGTTTGTACCAATCGTTGTTATTAAGAATTTTTAAACACATTTCTCTATATTGGAGATTCTCCATAATTACGATGTTGCCCCCTTTGTCTGCTGATTTTATTGTTAATTGATTTTGTTTAATTAAATTCTTTAGGGCCAATTTTTCTCCTTCCGTCAAATTGGATGGAATTTTGTGATTCAAATGAAGTTTATTAATATCTCTAGTTGTCATGGACAAAAATGCGCCCAAGTTGACATTAGTACCAATAGCTGGAAACTTGTCCGATTTCTTCTTTAATAACGATTGGATCTTAGGTAAAATGACCTTTTTCGTAGTCACAGATGGTACATCCCCCTTCAATAGGCTCTCTAGATCTATATTGTCAATAAGGTCAAAGCCACCCTGATCCATGGACAGATCTACAAGAATTTGTACATCTTGTTCATGTTGAGCTGCAATTTTATCTCCCTTTATAGTCGAAACTGCTGTTTTTGTATACATACTTTTCAACAATAAGGTCCTTGAAAATAGCTGTAGATCTTTAATTATTTCAAATTTGTCTAAGTCGGAGCTTGGGCAAAAATTTAAACCCCGAGATAGGACCGATCTCTCATCCTCTGATAGTGCATAGTCCGACAAATTAATAATATTTAGCCTGTCACCAATGGCTTCATGGTTATCCAGCTATGATAACATGTTGGATGAACCAATGCTCATCCCTGCCATAGGCTCAGTCATGTTTGATACATTAGTTAAAGGAAAAAGAGTACCTGGTGTTGATTGTTCAACTCGTGGTCCCAACACCTTGGTATTCAGAGTCTCATTCTGAGCAGAGATGGGCATTGTTTCCACCATGCGTTTTTTAGTATGTTCCTTATTTGGTGATTTCCATTTATTCTTAAGTGGTTTTCTTTTGTCTGAAATTGAGCGTTGTGAAGATGAAGAAAGACAAGAATTAAGTGAAACATTGGATCCCCTATCGGCGACTGCACCCTTCATTTTGTTAAATCTAGGGCGTGAGCGAGGGTTATTATTTCTTTGCCAGTGATATGCTTTTGATTCTTTGAAGGCTATTTTATCTCTCCAGAATTTCTGTTCCTTGGCAGGCAATACATTGCCGGCCAGGAGGTCAAGATGAATTTTAATGCCTTCTTCTAAAGTTTTATAATTGTCTAAATTTTCACACGGTTTTAATTGTGTATATATATTATCAATATCTGTATTCAATATCAAGATCCTTCTAGAATAATCTTCCATTAGAAGTTTCATCATGATTAAGCTACATTGTTGCAAATTCTTTTCCCATTGTTTCTTGAATGTATCGTCAATGTTGTCAAAGGTAGGAAAAATCTGAATGCGCAAACCTAACGGGTTCAGATCTTCCCTAATATATTGTTCAAAGCCCTCAATATGCCATAGTAGTTGAGCCTTTTTTTCCACCAATTTAGACAACTGGGAGAAAAGAGCCGACATTTCGGAAGTCTGAGCTTCCTTTTTAGCTTGCTCTCTATATCTGGACATATGTCCCTCAAAATCCCTGGATTTAAACATGCTAGTTCCCTAACAGTGAATATGTTCAATATGATAATGATAAAAAAAAAAAAAAAGGGGGAAATTTGTTTACAAAAGGAAACAGTAAGCAAAACATAAATACACACAATGCATATAATAACGAAATATAAATTAGCACATTCCTCTCATTTGAATATAAGTCATTGTATAGCTATTAATGCAAAAGTGCAACAATGCTGCAATTGTTGGAAAAAAGATTGGGGGTTTGGGTATTTGCTACCCTATGATATACGAGAAAAAGAAAACCAACGATTGCAGGATTGTAAATGTTGACAGTCACCACATCCCTAATTATATGAAAAACTGGAAGAACCCCCTTGGGAGGTGGGACTTTGAAAGTGACTGACAACACACAGAGGTATATCAAAAAATATATATGAATTTAATCAACGAGTATCAAGATATAATTACAAAGACAGTTTCTTATTAAAATACATGAATTAAATACAGATTCACAAAAAACTGTTTGTATTCAAAAAAGAAAGAAAGAACATAACGTTTTATAGTCCGACCCGACAGCTGTTTCGGTTACCCTTCTTCGGGGGATTTGTAGACATTAAAATCGGGAGTTGTCTATAAAAAGACAGATTCCATTAAATACATAATGCTATTGTGTATATATATGCATAAAATTGTTTATACAAATAGACAAAACGTCACACATATATATGAAAATAAGTAAAGAATAATTTTTTGCTTACAAATATTTCCAAAAGTAGTTCGATATTTCATGCGAAAATAGGGCACGTGTGTCGCTGTGTATATGGAGCGAGAAAGAAAAAACGCACCACAGAAAAAGGCTGGAGCAGGGTCCAAAAATAAACTTTCATACGAGGGTCCCCAAACGGTGACAGACGATGGAGCTAGAAAGGACTCTAAATAAAGAGTCTAGGTTTCTGCAAAACATATATAGACAGCCCTTAGTATTAATTAATATCCTCATTTATTGGAGCTTAAGCCAAGTAAAAGATGTAACAAATTATCCTCAAAGACCTACCAGTAAACCTTCATTTAGAGTGGACAAGAAGAAAAACAGCAACTCCTATCAATTCAAGAAAGAATCTCTCTCATATCTGAGAGATTGCATAAATTATGCATTCCTCTGGCAGTAGAGTGAATTGTATGAAGTGTGGCTATCTTCTAATTGTTGAGGGAAATACTGTAAAAAGAAAGAGAAACAAAAAGGAGGGTAAAGGTGCAAATAAGCACCATTAGCAACCACTTAAATAAGAGGATAGTGATGTCCTAAATACCTAAAAGAGTCTAACCATATGATTGAGAGTATATACCTGTGTAGCTCCTCCAGACTGTAAACTGGTACCGTGTCCTGTGCCCGTGCAAATCTCCGTTTGATGAGATGGGCTTTAAATGGCGTCTTAATAAGCCGCCACAGCTGTGTGAGCGGACGGCGCAGGAAGCCGGCGTGTGGTGACGTCAATACGCATGGCGTCGCTTGAGTGTAAAACACTCTAAAGCGAAACCAAAAGAGCCGCGAGCGGAAGTGTATGTCCACATAGAAACGCCGACACCGGAAACACCTAACACGGTCAACGTCCAGAGACTGCAACAGGACGCAGATGGTGTATTCCATCTATAGAGCCTCAGATCTAAAACTGTCATAATCAAATAAAACAAAAAGAATAGGTGGGAGAAGTAATCCCTTAAAACAGGCACAGGATCATGTCACCTAGTAAATGACACATTCTCTGAGCTGTTAAAATGTATGTAAAGGCAAAACGTTTACTTTTGTTTCAGATAGAGTAGTTATGGGTTAGATCTTTTGGTAGTTTTTTTTTTCTTTTTTCTTTTGAGCATTTTCTACTGCAAAAGGGTAAATAATCAAATTGGGACACATGTTCTGGAAGATTTCCTTTTCTGTTGCATCTCCAATGCAAGAAATTAAAATTATTTCCCCATCAGGGCATAGAAAGCAAAGAATAACGTGATGGGATTGTATCCCTTTCCTATTCTATCCAAAACAAATACGTTTTGACTATACATACACTTTAAAGAACAAAAAAGTGATCAAACTGTTTAGCTTTCTCATGTAATGCTGACAACATCTTCGTTGTGTGACATTTTTTATTTCAGCACCAGGATTAGCCTGACACTCACACACCTAAATTGTATTTGTTAAACTTACAGCTGCATAGCTCTAATGAGCCCACATACTATGGGGTTGATTTACTAAAAGCAGAGAATGAAAAATCTGGTGCAGCAATGCATAGAAACATCAGCTTCCAGTGTTTTTGTAAATGCTTAACCACTTACAGTAAGCCCCAGACCAATATGCAGCATAAAGACCAGGCCCCTTTTTGCGATTCGGCACTGCGTCGCTTTAACTGACAATTGCGCGGTCGTGCGATGTGGCTCCAAAACAAAATTGGCGTCCTTTTTTCCCCACAAATAGAGCTTTCTGTTGGTGGTATTTGATAACCTCTGCGGTTTTTATTTTTTGCGCTATAAACAAAAATAGAGCGACAATTTTGCAAAAAATGCAATATTTTTTACTTTTTGCTATAATAAATATCCCCAAAAAATATATATAAAAACATTTTTTTTCCTCAGTTTAGGCCTATACGTATTCTTCTACATATTTTTGGTAAAAAAAATCGCAATAAGCGTTTATTGATTGGTTTGCGCAAAAGTTATAGCGTTTACAAAATAGAGGATAGTTTAATGGCATTTTTATTAATTATTTTTTTATTACTAGTAATGGCGGCGTTCAGTGATTTTTTTTTTGTGACTGCGACATTATGGCAGACACATCGGATACTTTTGACACATTTTTGGGACCATTGTCATTTTCACAGCGATCAGTGCTATAAAAATGCACTGGTTACTGTGAAAATGACACTGGCAGTGAAGGGGTTAACCAGGAGGGGGCGCTATAGGGGTTAAGTGTACCCTGATGTATTTTACTTACTGTGGGGGGCGTGGCTTAGCGTGTGACGTCACTGATCGTCGTTCCCTATGACATGGAACAGACGATCAGTGACAGGCTCACTAGGAAGCACGGGGAGAGGTTTGTTTACACTTACCTCTCCCCATTCTTCCTCTCTGTGACCCGATCGTGGGACACCAGCGGCGACCGGGTCGGCTGTTCCCGCGGGGACGGTCACGGAGAAGAGGACCGGGTCGTGAGCGCGCCGCCGACGGCCCACTCGCGACCCACGACTGGGCTCTTAAAGGGGACGTACCTGTACGCCCATGTGCCCAGCCGTGCCATTCTGCCGACGTACATCGGCGTGCGGCAGTCATCAAGTGGTTAATTGAACAAGCTGAAGTTAGAAGCTGATTGGTTACCATACACAGCTGCACCAGATTTTTCACTCTCCAGTTTTAGTAAATCAATCCCAGAGCAGTGGAAAAGTTGTTAACCTGTTATGGACATTAGGCATGCTACACACACCCAAAACATCTTTAACCATCTACACTCACACTCTTTTTGTCACTGTCACCCCCACACACCATTGCCAGAAATTCCTGCCTATAACAATGACAGATGTGAGTTGTGCAAATACAGCCTCAATTACAGCCTCTGCTGTTGGAAAAATTAACTAAACAGTGCTGATTAGGGATGAGCCGAACACCCCCCGGTTCGGTTCGCACCAGAACCTGCGAACGGACCGAACCCTATTAAATACAATGGACGCAAACGTTTGAAATCTAAAGTGCTAATTATAACTAGGGATGAGCTCGGTGTTCGAGTCGAACATAGGTTCGACTCGAACATCGGCTGTTCGCGCGTTCGGCGAACAACGAACAATTTGGGCCGTTCGCGCCAAATTCGAGTGACGCGAACGGCCCACAATACACTGCGCCATCGCAGTGTAATCCCGGCGCTGTGATTGGCCAAGCATGCACTGTGACCCTGCATGCTTGGCCAATCACAGCGCCGGCAGCGAGGAGAGCAATGATTGGCCACAGGCAGGATGCCTGTGGCCAATTATAGCTGAGGGGGTTTAGTACACGCCCCACACTATAAAAGGCCGCCAGTGCGGCGGCCTTGTGTAGTGTGTTCCGGAGCAGGGAAAGTGAAGGATAGGCAGGGACAGTGTCAAATCTTGTCAAATCTATTCTTTGCTAAACCTTGTGTGTA
Organism: Rana muscosa; assembly: GCA_029206835.1. NCBI lineage: Eukaryota > Metazoa > Chordata > Amphibia > Anura > Ranidae > Rana > Rana muscosa. The sequence goes on along the minus strand of CM055125.1, from coordinate 165,549,386 downwards.
GGGACAGAGAAGGATAGGCAGGGAGAGTGTCAGTGTCATATTCTTTGCTAAACCTTGTGTGTAGGGAGAGAGAAGGATAGGCAGGGAGAGTGTCAGTGTCATATACTTTGATAAACCTTGTGTGCAGGGAGAGAGAAGGATAGGCAGGGGACAGTGTCAGTGTCATATTCTTTGCTAAACCTTGTGTGCAGGGAGAGAGAAGGATAGGCAGGGAGAGTGTCAGTGTCATATACTTTGATAAACCTTGTGTGCAGGGAGAGAGAAGGATAGGCAGGGGACAGTGTCAGTGTCATTGTTGCTAAGCCTCCTGCACATTATACACCTGAAGTTAGCCCGTATTGCTGCTTTTTCCTGGTGTGTTACACCAACAGGATTTTGCGGCACTTACAGCGGGCGGAGTGTACCTCCTGACCATATTACACCTTAACTTAGCCTGTATTGCTGCTTTTTCCTGGTGTGTTACACCAACAGGATTTTGCGGCACTTACAACGGGCGGAGTGTACCTCCTGACCATATTACACCTTAACTTAGCCTGTATTGCTGCTTTTTCCTGGTGTGTTACACCAACAGGATTTTGCGGCACTTACAGCGGGCGGAGTGTACCTCCTGACCATATTACACCTTAACTTAGCCTGTATTGCTGCTTTTTCCTGGTGTGTTACACCAACAGGATTTTGCGGCACTTACAGCGGGTGGAGTGTGCCTCCTGACCATATTACACCTTAACTTAGCCTGTATTGCTGCTTTTTCCTGGTGTGTTACACCAACAGGATTTTGCGGCACTTACAGCGGGCGGAGTGTGCCTCCTGACCATATTACACCTTAACTTAGCCTGTATTGCTGCTGTTTCCTGGTGTGTTACACCAACAGGATTTTGCGGTACTTACAGCGGGCGGAGTGTGCCTCCTCACCATATTACACCTTAACTTAGCCTGTATTGCTGCTTTTTCCTGGTGTGTTACACCAACAGGATTTTGCGGCACTTACAGCGGGCGGAGTGTGCCTCCTGACCATATTACACCTTAACTTAGCCTGTATTGCTGCTTTTCCCTGGTGTGTTACACCAACAGGATTTTGCGGCACTTACAGCGGGCGGAGTGTGCCTCCTGACCATATTACACCTTAACTTAGCCTGTATTGCTGCTTTTTCCTGGTGTGTTACACCAACAGGATTTTGCGGCACTTACAGCGGGCGGAGTGTGCCTTCTGACCATATTACACCTTAACTTAGCCTGTATTGCTGCTTTTCCCATTTCCCTGCAGGCCATTAGAATGTCTGGAAGGCAAACAAGGAGAGGCAGACAGTCAGGAGCCAAAAAAAGAGGGCAAGCAGGCTCTGTGTCTATAGACAACAGTGCTGGTCGTGGACGCGGTGCATCACCATCAGCACTTGGCCATGGGACACGCTTGTCCTTCTTTTCGGCAGCTGGACGTGTTGAGCCGCATCATGCCGAAGACTTGGTAGACTGGATGACCAAGCCCTCCTCATCCTCCTCATCCTCTCTCACCCAGGCTCAGGGTACTGGCAAAGCAGCTGACAAAGCGTCCTCTTCCCTGGTATCAATGTCATCATCAGTCACTCCTTCACTAGACCAACCATGTCCTCCTGAAGAGTCCCCCGAACTGTTTCAGCACAGTGTTGGGTACATGCTCCAGGAGGATGCCCAGCGTTTCAAAGGGTCTGATGATGATACCCAGCTAGAGGAAGGCAGTATCGTGAGAGCAGAGAGAGGGGATGCTCAAAAAGGACACCAATCTGGCAGTCATGTTCCAGCAGCTGCAGCATACTGCCAGATTGGCTCCAGTGATGAGGAGGGAGGGGATGATGAGGTCACTGACTCCACGTGGGTGCCTAATAGGAGAGAGGAGGAGGAGGAGGAGGAGGATGAGGAGGAGGCACATCTCCAACGACGCAGGATGCCCTTGGGGGGCCAGCGTAAGGGCAGCACACCGACGGAATCACACCACAGAGCTCCGCCTGTGCAGGGCGCTGCCTCTGCCCGTTATTCAAAAAGTTCTTTGGTGTGGGCCTTTTTTGAGTCGAGTGCATCAGATCGCACAGCTGCTGTTTGCAACATATGTCTCAAGCGTATATCGCGTGGCCAAAACATCACCCGCTTGGGCACCACATGCTTGACCAGACATATGTTGACCTGCCATGCAGCTCGTTGGCAAGCCTACCTTAAAGACCCACACCAAAGAACAAAGCTGACCTCTTCTTGCACCGCATCAGCTGGGATCTCCAACCCCACTATACCTTCAGTCCTCTCTGAAACCTGCTCTGAGAGGAATGAAGGTGTAGAATTAGGTGTGTCACAGCCAAGTACTTGCGGGCACTCTGCTAGCAGTACACCAACGTCCGATTCTAGCAGGCAAATTTCCCTGCCCCAGCTGCTGGACCGTCGAAAGAAGTTCACTCCCAGCCATCCACATGCCCAGCGGTTGAATGCTAGCTTGGCTAAATTGCTAGCGCTTCAACTGCTGCCTTTTCAGTTGGTAGACTCGGCCCCCTTCCGTGAGTTTGTGCAATGTGCGGTTCCTCAGTGGCAGGTTCCCAAACGCCACTTTTTCTCACGGAAGGCGATTCCGGCTCTCTACTGGCATGTGGAAGGCAATGTCTTGGCCTCGCTGGACAGGGCGGTCAGCGGTAAGGTGCATATTACCGCTGACTCATGGTCCAGTAGGCATGGACAGGGACGTTACCTTTCTTTCACGGCCCATTGGGTCACTCTTTTGGCAGCTGGGAAGGATGCAGGACAAGGTGCAGTAGTGTTGGAGGTTGTTCCACCGCCACGCCTCCAAAATGCTACTACTGGTTGTGACACACCTCTGTCCTCCACCCCCTCCTCTTCTTCCTCCGTGGCCTCTTCCTGTGCTTTGTTCTCGGAACCAGCGGTGCTCCGTAGGCATTCAAGGGGCTACGCAAGTACGCAGGCAAAAAGATGCCACGCCGTGCTTGCGCTGGTGTGTTTGGGGGACAGGAGCCACACTGGGGCAGAGGTTCTGTCTGCTCTGCAGGGGCAGGCCGAGAGGTGGTTGACGCCATGCCAGCTTAAGCCAGGAATGGTAGTTTGCGACAATGGCACCAACCTCCTCTCCGCTCTCCGACAGGGACAACTGACCCATGTGCCCTGTGTGGCTCACGTCCTTAACCTGGTGGTGCAGCGGTTCTTGGGCAGGTACCCAGGCTTACAGGATGTCCTGAGGCAGGCCAGGAAAGTCTGTGTGCATTTCCGCAGATCTTATAATGCCAGTGCTCGCCTGGCTGAGCTGCAAAAGGAGTTGAACCTGCCCAAGAACCGCCTTATATGTGACATGCCCACCAGGTGGAACTCAACGTTGGCCATGCTGCAGTGGCTGCACATGCAGCAGAGGGCCATCAATGAGTACCTGTGCGACTACGGCACCAGGACAGGGTCAGGGGAGCTCGGGTTTTTTTCACCACGCCAGTGGGGCATGATCAGGGATGCATGCACTGTCCTGGCACCATTTGAGGAGGCCACGAGGATGGTGAGCAGTGACAGTGCATGCTTCAGTGACACTGTACCTCTTGTCCACCTGTTGGAACATACGCTGCGTGGAATAATGGACAGGGCACTTGAGGCAGAACAGAGGCAGGAAGAGGAGGACTTCCTTGCCTCTCAAGGCCCCCTTTATCCAGACAGTGTTCCTTCTGTCCCACCCATCACACAGGAAGAAGAGGAGGAGGAGGAGGAGGATTGTGTCAGCATGGAGGTGGAGCCTGGCACTCAGCATCATCAGCAGCAGTCTTTTAGGGATGATTTACAGTCCCAAGAAACCAGTGGACTTGTACGTGGCTGGGAGGAGGTGGCTGCGGATCATGTTGTCCTTAGTGACCCAGAGGACTCCGGACTGAATGCCTCAGCTAACCTATGCTGCATGGCCTCCCTGATCCTGCAAAGTCTGCGGAAGGATCCTCGTATTCCTCGGATCAAGGAGAGGGACCATTACTGGCTGGCCACTCTCCTTGATCCACGGTACAAGGGTAAGGTTGCGGACCTTATCTTACCGTCGCAGAGGGAGCAGAGGATGAGACAACTCCGGGAGGCCTTGCAGAAAGTTCTGTGCAACGCGTTCCCAGAGACTGGGAGGTTACAAACTCCTGGTCCTGGACAACGAGTTGCTGAGGCTTCGGTCAGTCAAAGAAGGAGAGGTGGGGAAGGTGGCCATCTGACCGAAGCGTTCAGACAATTCTTTAGTCCGCAGCCCCAAGGTATGATCGGTTCCAGCAACCATCGCCAGCGTCTGATATACATGGTGCAGGAATAACTAGGGGCAAGGTCAGACTTGGACACCTTCCCCACCGAAAATCTCCTGGCTTACTGGGTCTTGAGGATGGATCACTGGCCAGAGCTTGCACAGTATGCAATTGAGCTACTGGCCTGTCCTGCATCCAGCGTTCTTTCAGAACGCACATTCAGTGCTGCTGGAGGATTTGTCACGGATCACAGGGTGCGCCTGTCCACCGACTCTGTTGATCGACTGACCTTCATAAAGATGAACCAGTCTTGGATCACAACTAGCTACCAAACACCTGAAGCTGATATAACAGACTAATTTATTTTCAAATGTCACATCCCTTCAAGACTGATGCTGATGCTGAGAGACTGTCCTGTTATGTTGACTGACTATCCTCCTCCTCCTCAATGATCCGATTGACGATGATAGCTTGGAAGAACATTTTTGTTTATGGGTGCCACCACCAGTGGCTAAGGCCCAATTTTTCAGCCCCTGTTTAACAGGGGTGTGTTATTACATTTTTTTATGCAATGCTTTGCAGCAGGGCTCATTCCTGCACTCCAACTAGAGTATCTGGGAGTGGTTGCAGTGTCGTGGCACCAGCACCAGTGGCTAAGGCCCAATTTTTCAGCCCCTGTTTAACAGGGGCGTGTAATTACAATTTTTGATGCAATACTTTGCAACAGGGCTCATTGCTGTGCTCCAAGTACAGTATCTGTGAGGGGTTGCAGTGTTGTGGCACCAGTGCCTAAGGCTCAATTTTTCTTCCCCTGTTTAACAGGGGCATGTAACTACAATTCTTGATCTAATAATTCACAGCAGGGCCCATTCCTGCGCCCACCAAGACTAACTGTGAGGCCTTACAGTGTTGTGTCAACACCACCACCACCAAAGGCCCAATTTTTCAGCCCCTGTTCAACAGGGGCATGCAATTACAATTCTTGATCTAATAATTCACAGCAGGGCCCATTCATGGGCCCACCAAGTGTAACTGTGAGGGCTCACAGTGTTGTGGCAACACCAACATGTAAGGGGCAAATTTCAGCTGAGTATATACGGCAGGCCCCTACTTTCAAACATCCAACTTACAAACGACTCCTCCTTGCAAACAGAAGGATACAACAGGAAGTGAGAGGAAATCTACCCCTAGGAAGGCAAATTCTCTCCTGTAAGAGTTAATATGGGAAAAAAGTGTCTCCTCTCCACTGATGCTTTATCACCAATTCTTGTTTCAATAAAAACCCCAAATTTTCAAAAAACATTTGTCATTAGGACGGAAAGTGAGGTGAACTGTTCTGAACAGGTGCACACTGCACAGACAGCAAAACAAATGTTACAGGGGTGATAACCCTTCCCTATGTTTTCCAAAAAGCTTAAAAATAGATTTTTTGGCTGGAGCTACACTTAAACAATGTACCTGTTCAAAATTACAAACAGATTCTAGCTGTATACGGCTGTTCAGAGTATATAGGGCCTTTTTTATTTTGTGTGCGGTGTTCCCCTTAATATTCATACAAGACCCAAAGGGGCTGGTAATGGGCTGGGGTAGGGGGGGCTGTGATGGGGTAGCTATGCCATTTTTCTTAAAGATTTTCATCCATATTACCGGGACCAGACATTACATTAAAGCCGCAAGCAGTTTTAAATGGCTTTTTTTCCTTTAGAAATGTAATTTTGTACAGGGACAGTTCTAAACACGGGAAACACGTGGCACTTCACAGGCATACTTTAGACACACCCCAGGTACGATATTTAAAGGAATATTTGACTTTTTAGGACAATAACATGCATAAAAGTCGTTATAATTAGCACTTTAGATTTCGAACGTTCGCATCCATTGTATTTAATAGGGTTCTAAAGTTCGTGCGAACTTTCGGTCCGTTCGCGGGTTCTGGTGTGAACCGAACCCGGGGGTGTTCGGCTCATCACTAATTATAACGGCTAATATGCATTTTATTGTCCTAAAAAGGGTTTGGGGACCCGGGTCCTGCCCCACAGGACATGTATCAATGCAAAAAGAGGTTTTAAAAACGGCCGTTTTTTCGGGAGCAGTGATTTTAATGATGCATAAAGTGAAAAAAAAGTGAAATGTTCCTTTAAATATCGTACCTGGGGGGTGTCTAAAGAATGCCTGTGAATTGGCACGTGTTTCCCGTGTTTAGAACTGTCCCTGCACAAAATGACATCTCTAAAGGAAAAAAAGTCATTTAAAACTGCTTGCGGCTTTAATGTAATGTCTGGTCTCGGCAATATGGATGAAAATCATTTAGAAAAATGGCATGGGTACCCCCCCCACCTCCAGCCCACTACCAGCCCCTTTTGGTCTTGTATGGATATTAAGGGGAACCCTGCACCAAAATTTAAAAAAGGCCCTATATACTCTGAACAGCAGTATACAGGCGGTGCAAACAAGACAGGGACTGTAGGTTTGTTCTAAAGTAGAATCTGTTTGGAACAGGTAAATTTTTTAAATGTAGCTCCAGCCAAAAAAATCAATTTTTAAGCTGTTTGGAAAACATAGGGAAGGGTTATCACCCCTGTAACATTTGTTTTGCTGTCTGTGCACCTGTTCAGAACATTTCACCTCACTTTCCGTCCCAATGACAAATGTTTTTTGAAAATTTGTTTTTTTTAATTGAAACAAGGATTGGTGATAAAGAATCAGTGGAGAGGAGACACCTTTTTCCCATATTAACTCTTACAGGAGAGAATTTCCCTTCCTAGGGGTAGATTTCCTCTCACTTCCTGTTGTCTCCTTCCGTTTGCAAGTAGGAGTCATTTGTAAATTGGATGTTTGAAAGCAGGGCCGATCCTAGGGTCACAGGCGCCTGGGTGCAAAAATATTTCTGCGCCCTCGCATGGGTGTGTTCATTATACTAACTCCTCCCCTTTACAAATGTTTCTATGGCAACGAATTAAACACAGAGATGCTCCCCTAAGAAGTCTTTGATACCCTGGGATCCTCATATGATCTCTTAACAATAAACAAAATACAGGAAGAGAGTGCTCTAATGGGAACTGGAAGGGGGGTCTCTCTAACGAACACAGAGAGGGCTGTTAGAAAGAGCCCCCAGACATACTGCAGACATAGTACAGGAGATGGTGAGAGACTGCAGACATGATACAAGACATGGCCAGAGACTGCAGATATGATACAAGAGATCAATACCTCAATTGCAGCCTAGCAGTGCCCAGCAAATTAAGTCTGCCAGTGCCCCTGGATCACGCAGAGCGGCGCCAATCTTCTCAGGCTCCTTCTGTTCTGTCAGAGCAACCTGCTGTGCTGGGGCCTGTAGTGCCCTAGAGGGGACTGAAGAATGCATTCCCACTATGCTGGGACCTGTAGTGCACTAGAGGGGACTGAAGAATGCATTCCCACTATGATGGGACCTGTAGTGCACTAGAGAGGACTGAAGAATGCATTCCCACTATGCTGGGACCTGTAGTGCACTAGAATAGAGGGGACTGAAGAATGCATTCCCACTATGCTGGGACTTGTAGTGCCCTAGAGGGGACTGAAGAATGCATTCCCACTATGCTGGGACCTGTGGTGCACTAGAGGGGACTGAAGAATGCATTCCCATTATGCTGGGACTTGTAGTGCCCTAGAGGGGACTGAAGAATGCATTTCACTATGCTGGGACCTGTAGTGCACTAGAGGGGACTGAAGAATGCATTCCCACTATGCTGGGACCTGTAGTGCACTAGAATAGAGGGGACTGAAGAATGCATTCCCATTATGCTGGGACTTGTAGTGCCCTAGAGGGGACTGAAGAATGCATTTCACTATGCTGGGACCTGTAGTGCCCTTTGTGAGGAACTGAAGATTCCTCAGTCCCCCCACAGAGGGCACTACAAGTCCCAGCATAGTGGGCTGCCACCAGTCCTCCACACAGCATGAGGAGATTGCAGTCTTCCACCCCTCCCATACACTCACTCCCTGGGGAGAGCCCAGTAGTCATGTAGAACACACTTACTCCAGGGCTGGTCTCTGCAGGCTCTGACAGTGACAATCATACACTCAGGTGGATCTGTCTCCTCCATTGCTTAAAATTTCCCACCACACCCCTTTCTCGTGCACAGTACTAAGCCAGGGATTGGAGTGTGGGCGGGGCAGACACAGAGGAGAGGGGCGGGAGGAGGATGAGCAAATCAATATCTCTCTCCTCTCCTGTCCCGTCTCTGCAGAAAGGGGGAGTGTGCTGGCATGGCTTTGGGGGAAAATCAACACACACAGGTGCAGCCAGCCTGTCCATCCCGCCCCGCCCTGCGATGCCATGCCCGGAGACAGCTTCTTCTCACTGAAATTAAGCAACACTGCCCAGGCACAATCTACATCCTGGTAGTTGTTGCCTGGGAGGCGGGCACACAGCACACCTCCCTAGATTCGGCCATGAACTGTCCATGCTGTTCCACAGCTGGGACAGTTCGGAAGTAGTTTTATTTATGCTAGGGTGACCACATTTCCAAACTGCCATTCAGGGACACCCCCCCCCCCCCAAAAAGATGATTTTTGACATTTTTTTGCATATTTTTGGGGCAGGGGCGTATGAAATCAGCGGGCCTGTGTGCAAGATCAAAAGTGGGCTCTAGGCATCAAGAAGAACAACAGAGTGGTCAGGGGGGCCGCAGAGTAGTCAGAGGGGCAGTGGGATTGACAGGGGGACCGTGGGATGGACAGGGGGACTGATGGACAGGGGGACCGTGGGATGGACAGGGGGACCGTGGGATGGATAGAAGCATACCTCCCAACTTTCTGAGATGGGAATGAGGCACACCTATTAGCAAAAATATGTAGACATAGGACACGCCCCCTTTAAGGGAGAATTATACAAAAAAAACTGGTTAAACCCACAGGTGCTTTTTACCGCTACTATTCTTTTATATTGGCTTCTGGGATTTACAAATGCAGCAATTTGGAATATGGGTTAAAGGTTTTGCTCTGTAAAATGCTTTTTAATAGATAATTAGTGCATTTTTAATACAACTATATAGATCAGACCAAAATGAGGGACAAACAAGGAGGAAAGAGGGACAGAGGGACATTGCTCCAAATGAGGGTGAAGGAGGAGGGGGGGGCTGCTGCAGTGAGAGGCAAACAAGTATTGAGAGAGAAGAGACAGTGAGCAGCTGGACAGAAGGGCCGAGTGGGAGGAGTTGTGTGCAGGGATGCAGGAAACATCTTCAGCTCTGAGGGGTTCATGCTGGGACCTGTAGTTCTTCACTTTTGGGGGGGGGGAGTCACATCCCCCAAAAGTGAAGGGTTACAAGTCCCAGCATGAACCCTGCCCTGACATCTAAGGATGTGTCCTCCTTCCATCCAGGGTGTAATCTGTCAGTGTCCTCTCCTGCCGAGTGCCGACCCCTTATCTGACCCTTATCTCCTTATTCTGCACACTACACTAAGAGGCTCCTCCAGGCTCCAGGCTGACACACACACTCGAGTTTCTGAGAAGTGCTGAACCGTGGCTGCTGGGGGAGAGATGACAGGATTTTAACCTCGATGGATGTGTAATGTTGGTCAATCAGTGCTTTGCATGTCACTTGCCTTTCACCATCTCTTCCTTTCATCTGTGCACTGCAGTCTGTCTCAGAGTTTCCTTCTGCATGCCGCTGCCTGGCTGGAGTCCCGAACATACAGGGAGGATGTGGGTGGAGCTAAACAGAAGGTGCAGAGGAGGAAGTTAAATCTCCTCCGCTCTGATAGGTCTCTGCCTCTCTCCTGCTCTGACGTCACTGGTTGCTACACGCCAAGCGGGCGTCAAGTAGCAACCAGTTTGGGCACTGAGCCAGCGGCATAGTAAATAAAGTAAAAATGGGTCTCTGGCTCTCTGCCAGCTAGGGGTTCACCACAGCCTGAGACATTGACAATAAGGGGGAGGCGGAAGGGGAGCACTCTGGCACTTCAGCACCCCCCCTCTGCAGGCGCCTGGGTGCGGTGCACGCGGCGCACCCGCCTAGGACCGGCCCTGTTTGAAAGTAGGGGCCTGCTGTATATATTGTACTCTGCAGAAATTTGGCTCTTAGGTGTTGCCACAACACTGTAAGCCCTCAAAGTTACTCTTGGTGGGCGCTGGAACGCCCTGCTGTGAACTATTATATCAAGAATTGTAATTACATGTCATTGTTGAACAGTGGTAGGAAAAATTGGGCCTTTGGTGGTGGTGGTGGTGCTGGTGCTACAACACTGTAAGCCCTCACAGTTACTCTTGGTGGGCTCTGGAACGCCCTGCTGTGAACTATTATATCAGGAATTGTAATTACATGCCATTGTTGAACAGTGGTAGGAAAAATTGGGCCTTTGGTGGTGGTGCTGGTGCCACAACACCGTAAGCCCTCACAGTTACTCTTGGTGGGCGCATGAATGGGCCCTGCTGTGAATTATTAGCTCAAGAATTGTAATTGCATGCCCCTGTTGAACAGGGGAAGAAAAATTGGGCCTTTGGTGGTGGCGGTGGTGCTGGTACCACAAGACTGTAAGTCCTCACAGTTACTCTTGGTGGGCACAGGAATGGGCCCAGCTGTGAAATATTAGATCAAGAATTGTAATTACATGCCCCTGTCGAACAGGGGCAGAAAAATTGGGCCTTTGGTGGTGGTGGTGGTGGTGTTGCCACAACACTGTAAGCCCTCACAGTTACTCTTGATGGGTGCAGGAATGGGCCCTGCTGTGAATTATTAGATCAAGAATTCTAATTGCATGCCCCTGTTGAACAGGGGCAGAAAAATCGGGCCTTAGGCACTGGTGCTGGAGCCACAACACTGCAACCCCTCACAGATACTGTACTTAAAGTGCAGCAATGAGCCCTGTTGCAAAGTATTAGATCAAGAATTGTAATTACATGCAACTGTTAAACAGGGGCAGAAAAATTGGGCCTTAGGCACAGGTGCCACAACACTGCAACCCCTCACAGATACTGTACTTGGAGCGCAGCAATGAGCCCTGCTGCAAAGCATTGCATCAAAAATTGTAAATACACGCCCCTGTTAAACAGAGGCTGAAAAATTGGGCCTTAGCCACTGGTGGTGGTGCCCAGAACCAAAAATGTTCTTTCAAGCGATCAGCATAATTATTGAGGAGGAAGAGGATAGTCACTCAGCATAACAGATAGTCACTCTGCATCAGCATAGGCAGTCTTAAAGGGATCTGACATTTCAAAGAAAATTATTCTGTTACATCAGCATCAGGTGCTTGGTAGCTGGTGGTGATCCAAGACTGATTCATTTTTATGAAGGTCAGTCGATCGACCGAGTCGGTTGACAGGCGCACCCTGTGATCGGTTACAAAGCCTCCAGCAGCACTGAATGTGCATTCCAAAAGAATGCTGGATGCAGGACAGGCCAGTATCTCAATTGCATACCGTGCAAGCTCTGGCCAGTGATCCATCCTCAAGACCCAGTAACCCAGAGGATTTTCGGTGGGAAAGGTGTCCAAGTCTGATCTTTCCCCTAGGTATTCCTGCACCATGTAAACCAGACGCTGGCGATGGTTGCTGGAACCGATCATACCTTGGGGCTGTGGACTAAAAAATTGTCTGAACGCATCGGTCAGACGGCCACCTTCTCCACTGCTCCTTCTTTGACTGACCGAAGCCTCAGCAACATGTTGTCCAGGACCAGGAATTTGTAACCTCCCAGTCTCTGGGAACGCGTTGCACAGACCTTTCTGTAAGGCCTCCCGAAGACGCCTTATCCTCTGCTCCCTCTGCAACGGCAAGATAAGGTCCGCAACCTTACCCTTATAACGTGGATCAAGGAGGGTTGCCAGCCAGTAATGATCCCTCTCCTTGATCACACAAATACAAGGATCCTTACGCAGGCTTTGCAGGATCAGGGAGGCCATGCAGCAAATGTTTGCTGAGGCATTCGGTGCAGAGTCCTCTGGGTCACTGAGGACGACATGATCTGCAGCCACCTCCTCCCAGCCACGTACAAGTCCATGGGTGTCTTGGGACTGTAATTGATCCCTTGAAGACTGCTGCTGATGTTGAGTGCTAGTCTCCACCTCAATGCTGACACAATCCTCCTCCTCCTCCTCTTCCTGTGTGATAGCCGGCCCAGCAGGAACACTGTCTGGATAAAGGGGGCCTTAAGAGGTAAGGAAGTCCTCCTCTTCCTGTCTCTGTTCTGACTCAAGTGCCCTGTCCATTATTCCACGCAGCGTGTGCTCCAACAGGTGGACAAGAGGGACAGTGTCACTGATGCATGCACTGTCACTGCTCACCATCCTCGTGGCTTCCTCAAATGGTGCCAGGACAGTGCATGCATCCCTGATCATGGCCCACTGGCTTGGGGAAAAAAATCCAAGCTCCCCTGACCCTGTCCTGGTGCTATATTGCAACAGATACTCATTGATGGCCCTCTGCTGCGTGTGCAGCCGCTGCAGCATGGCCAACGTAGAGTTCCACCTGGTGGGCATGTCACAGATTAAGCCATTCTTGGACAGGTTGTAATTCTTCTGCAGCTCAGCCAGCCGAGCACTGGCATTAAATGACCTGCGGAAATGCCCACAAAGTTGCCTGGCCTGCTTCAGGACCTCCTGTAAGCCTGGGTACCTGCCCAAGAACCACTGCACCACCAAGTTAAGGACATGAGCCAAACAGGGCACATGGGTCAGTTGTCCCTGTCAGAGGGTGGAGAGAAGGTTGGTGCCATTGTCAAAAACCACCTTTCCTGGCTTAAGCTGGCGTGGTGTCAACCACCTCTGAGCCTGCCCCTGTAGAGCTGACAGAATCTCTGCCCCAGTGTGTCTCCTGTCCCCCAAGCACACCAGCTCAAGCACCGCATGGCATCTTTTTGCCTGCGTACTGGCGTAGCCCCTTGAACGCCTACGGAGAACCACTGATTCCGAGGACAAATCAGCACAGGAAGAGGCCGTGAAGGAAGAAGAAGAGGAGGGGGTGGAGGAGAGAGGTGTGTCAGAATCACCAGTAGTAACATTTTGGAGGCGTGGTGGCAGAACAACCTCCAACACTACTGCACCTTGTCCTGCATCCTTCCCAGCTGCCAGCAGAGTCAACCAATGCGCCGTGAAAGATAGGTAACGTCCCTGTCCATGCCTGCTGGACCATGAGTCAGCGGTAATATGCACCTTACCACTGACCTCTCTGTCCAGCGAGGCCAAGACATTGCCTTCTACATGCCGGTATTGAGCCAGAATCGCCTTCCGTGAAAAAAATTGGTGTTTGGGAACCTGCCACTGAGGAACCGCACATTCCACAAACTCACGGAAGGGGGCAGAGTCTACCAACTGAAAAGGCAGCAGTTGAAGTGCTAGCAATTTAGCCAAGCTAGCATTCAACCACTGGGCATGATGGCTGGGAGCGAACTTCTTTCGGCGGTGCAGCAGCTGGGGCAGGGAAATTTGCCTGGTACAATCGGACATCGGTGTACCGATAGCAGATTGCCCGCAAGTACTTGGCTGTGACACACCTAATTCTACACCTTCATTCCTCTCAGTGCAGGTTTCAGAGAGGACTGAAGGTATAGTGGGGTTGGAGATCCTAGCTGATGAGGAGCAAGGAGAGGTCCGCCTTGTTCTTTGGTGTGGATCTTTTAGGTGTGCTTGCCAATGGACTGCATGGCAGGTCAACATATGTCTGGTAAAGCACGTGGTGCCCAAGCGGCTGATGTTTTGGCCACGCGAGATACGCTTTAGACATATGTTGCAAATGGCAACGGTGCGATCTGCTGCAAACGTCTGAAAAAAGGCCCACACCAAAGAACTTTTGGAATAACGCGCAGAGACAGCAGCGCCCTGCACATGCGGAGCTCTGCGGTGTGATGCAGTCAGTGTGCTGCCCTTAAGCTGGCCCCTGGAGGACATCCTGCCTCGTTGGAGAAGTTCCTCCTCCTCTCTCCTATCAGGCACCCACGTGGAGTCAGTGACCTCATCATCCCCTCCCTCCTCATCACTGGAGCCAATCTGGCAGTATGCTGCAGCTGGGGGAACATGACTGCCAGATAGCTGACCTTGTTGGGCACCCCCTCTCTCTGGGCTCACGTTACTACCCCCTCTCTCTGGGCTCACGCTACTGCCTTCCTCTAGCTGGGTTCCATCATCGGAGCCTTCAAAAAGCTGGGCATCCTCCTGGAGCATGTACCCAACACTGTGGTCAAACAGTTCGGGGGACTCCTCAGGAGGACATGGTGGGGCTAGGAAAGGAGTGACTGATGCCATTGAGCCGAGGGAAGAGGCCGCTTTGGCAGATGCTTTGCCAGACAAAGTACCCTGAGCCTGGGTGAGAGAGGAGGAGGAGGACGGCTTGGTCATCCACTCTACCAAGTCTTGGGCATGTTGCGGCTCAACATGGCCAGCTGCCGAAAAGAAGGACAAGCGTTTCCCACGGCCACGTGCTGATGAGGATGCACCGTGTCCACGACCAGCAGCACTGTTGCCTCTAGACACAGAGCCTGCTTGCCCTCTTTTATTGCCTCGTGACTGTCTGCCTCTCATTGTTTTCCTTCCAGACATACTAATGGCCTGCTGTGGTGTTAGTATGGGAAAAGCAGCAATTGTTTTCAGTTAGTTTTAGGTGAAAACTGTGCAGAGGACACAGTACACTGAAAATACTTGCAGCTCTCTGCTTGTGGTTTTATTATGAGAACACCACTATAATAGTCACTAACTGTATTCAGGTGAGCTTTAGGTGAATGCAATGCAAAGCACACAGTAGTACACTTAAGTGAAACACTGACTGTCTGCAGCTAGCACAATCACCGGCCTGCCTGTCACAGTATAGAGACTAACTGTATTCAGGTTACGCTTTAGGTGAATGCTATGCAAAGCACACAGTACACTAAGTGAAACACTGACTGTCTGCAGCTAGCACAATCACCTGCCTGCCTGTCACAGTATAGAAACTAACAGGAACGGATCTAGCTAAACTCAATACAGTGTATAAATATATATACAACAACTAGGATCCATATATATCCTCTACACACTGTAACTGCAGCTAACTGACTCGCCTGCCTGCTCTATCGAACTCAATATACATGACACTGTCTGTCTCTGTAAACTCTCGTTTCACAACTCCAACACACTACACAAGGCCGCCGAGCCGGCGGCCTTATATAATGTGGGGCGTGTACTAAACCCCCTGAGCCATAATTGGCCAAAGCCACCCTTTTTTCTGCGCTGTGATTGGCCAAGCATGCGGGTCATAGTGCATGCTTGGCCAATCATCAGCCAACAATGCACTGCGATGCCGCAGTGAATTATGGGCCGTGACGCTCCACTCGAATTTGGCGCGAACGGCCCATAATGTTAGATCTTCGTCGAATGATCGAACAGCCGATGTTCGAGTCGAACATGGGTTCGACTCGAACACAAAGCTCATCCCTAGTGCTGATAAGCACTGTTCAGATGCAAGACAAAGAGTTACAAAGCAACAATGGTAGTTGTGCATTTACCCTGTTCTATGTATCCACAGATCAAAGGAACATGTTTCAATCTGCATATGATGTAAATTAAGGCATCCTTTTTAACCATACAGAAACCATACAAAACATATTGTCCCTGCCAGTCCAACTCCACATGATGTAACAAAAACTAAAATATTTAGGCATAAGGATGAAAACCCCTCAGGAGGAGCATTTATAGGTTCTATGATTATCTCAACCCACCTATGGTCTCCTGAGAAAATGTCAGTCAAGTGGGATTCAAATAAAGTGAAGACCACTGCCCTTTATAAAAGTTGTTTTTCCTAAATAAAATTTGTTCCCATTTAACCCCCTTATTAACCCTTAGTTTACCCTAATCGGACCTAATTAACTCTTTCCTTTTTTTTTCTTTTTTTTTTTTGGAGTAATTTGTTGGTAATTTGTTGGTAATTTTTTTAAGTGCTGCATTCAAAAGAATGCAAATATGGAAAAAAAAATATTTGTAAATAACTTTGAAATGCTTTGTATCATAATCATACAGGGCAAACTATTGAATACCATTTATACTTTTTTATCTACAGTAGCATTTTTTTTAACTACGGTAATAATGTTTAAAAGTAGAAGAAGTGCATTTATTTTGTTTGTTATTTTTTTTCTCTATGGATTGCATAAAAAATAAAGCCAGTAAAGCCAATATTAACAAAATAAAGCTTTCTTTATCCTAAAAAAACAAGAAAAAAAACAATATATGCATACATTTTTAATGGAAAAGTTATTGTTAAATAAAAAGGCTTGTAGCAAAAATGTAAAAGTTGCCCTGGTCCAATGGTAGGGGTATACAGATGTGAGAGCTAAAATGTTTAAGGAACATAAGCACTAGTTACAATACAATTAGAGCCCATTCACACAGGGGCGGCACGACTTGTCCCGCAACTCTGCCGGGCGCTCTTCACACGACTTCAAAGGTGACTTCCAAAATGACTTCTGTATTGAAGTCAATGGAAGTCACCCTGAAGTCATCTTGAAGTAGTACAGGAACCTTTTTCTAAGTCGGAGCTACTTGAGTCGCTCCTATTAGAACGGTTCCATTGTACAGAACGGGACGCGACTTGTCAGGCGGCTGAGTCGCCTGACGAGTTGCCCCTGTGTGAATGGGGTTTTATGGAATAGATATCAAATGGTATTCCATTTGTTTTTGTCTGCAATTTATGTTAAAAATGCATCACAAACTGTAATAAAACCAGTTAGTAAATAACCAACAAAGCTAAAACATGCAACCAATAAGACAATCTAGGATGACTGCCTGTAATCCACACATAAAAAATATAATTATGTTTTTTTTGAAGATTGCACTCCTCATATTCTTGTTTTCATCTTGCAGTTACAATGCTTCTGCAGTTTAGAAGAAACTGCTCTTGTTATGTAGCTGAATAGTTTAGTAGCTTGTTAAGACAGACATCTAAGAGACTGACCCTATTTTCCCCTTTTCAATCATTACTTTTTTCTACTTCAGAATCTGTGCATCTTTCCGTTTAATGTGACCATTTAGTTCTGTAAATCAAACTGGATCATTTGTTTCTGTTTTGTGCATATAGTTGTAAAGGATGCAGGAATAAAAGAAATCAATAATAGTAAAGTACATAATCTAAAACCAGAGCATTAAATGAGCCTAACCAATCATTACAATACATTTTAAATGGACTCACAAGCCACAGATATTAGATGCCATTTGACTGATCAGATCTGAAAGCCACGTGGACAGGGAAATTGTCTACATGCAGGAAACGAGATGGGTGAGGGTAGGTTCAAGAAAGTAATAGGGAAATCATGAACAGACAAAAACAGAAAAATGTTTTGTAATGATCTGCATGAAAACTAATCTAACAATCTGCAAGAACAGATACAAATGTAAAACAGTATTGTCATATGTTGTCAGTTTAATTGTATATTCAAACCCATGTTATGTGATAGAATTATTTTTTTTTTAAACTAATACAGGCTTTAACTCTTTTGCTACCAGAGCAGTTTTGCATTTTTTAGCACACATGTTTTAAAAAAAATTAGGACTGAAAATTATGTAAAGCCCCAAAACATTATATAATTTCTGAAAGCAGACAGATATTCTCATCCTCGTGAATGAAATAGAGATAGTTTTGTTTTTTATGTCGCACGATATTAATACAACAGTTTATGAAGCACAAAATATCAGTAAAAAATACACTAAAGTGAATCTTAGGGCACATAAACACAATATAACATCAAGTTTTTGGTAAAATGTAAAAGATGAGGATGTGCCAAGTAAATAGATACATGTCATGCCATGCCATGTCAAGCAAGAAATTTCAGTACCTTATATTTTCCTTAGACAATGTATTAAAAGCCCTACAGATCATTCATTAGTTTAGAGATAACTGTGAATAATGGGCCTAGAATTATTCCAGAGTGCGTGGCGATATGTAACCTGTATAGCACAATCAATGTTTTTGTGCAGCGGTGCCCTAAATGCATGCATGCATTTAGGTTTGTACGTGAATTTATGTTGGGGTGGGGGGGCTCAATTTTTTTTGGGGGGGGGGTTAACTGTTTGTGTGTATCTTTCATTTATTTTTTTACTTTTTTACATTTATTTTTTAATAACATAGGGGACAAAATGTTCCATATGTGATGCATTTTTGGTTATAGGTTCTCTTTAATGAGACATCAGGGGTCTAAATGACCTCACCTGTCCTACAATGAAACTAATGAAGATTGTACAGCATTGGTTTCTTCGCCAGCCAGGATACATGGGATCATGCATATTCCTTAGCATGCCTTATCTGTGACATCATTTCTGCTGTATGAGGTGGATAGCCATCTTGGCAAGTGGAAAGTAGAGGTAGAGAGTAAGCAAAGCAGTTTTGCTGTATGTTTAATGTGAGTTCATGAGCGGATTGCATTTGGATATTTTAATTACCGGTAATAAAAAGGTATTTTAGTATTGTGGATATCTTTGGTATTTTTTTTTATAATGAACATTTTTTATTGAAATGTTTTCAGTACAAAAAACAGAAGACAGTATACATTGCATACTACAGTAGAAAAGTAATGTTCTGGTTGAGATAAACACAGAAATTGTGATTTCCAAAGAAGATAAGTATGCACTGAGATGAGAATCTCCAAATAGCAACAAGCAGATACTATGGGGGTTATTTACGAAAGGCAAATCCACTTTGCACTACAAGTGCAAACTACAAGTGCAAAGTGCACTTGAAATTTCCCTGAAAGTGCACTTAGAAGTGCAGTCACTGTAAATCTGAGGGGAAGATCGGACATGAGGGAAAGCACTGCTGTTTTTATCATCCAATCATGTGCAAGCTAAAATGCTGTTTTTTATTTTCTTTGCATGTCCCCCTCAGATCTACAGCGACTGCACTTCCAAGTGCACTTTCAGTGCAATTTCAAGTGCACTTTGCCCTTGTAGTTTGCACTTAGAGTGCAAAGTGGGTTTGCCTTTCGTAAATAACCCCTTATGAGTTGTCAGGTGCATTCAAGCCCACAGAAGGGCAAGGAAAGTAGTATATCCCAGAACAAGCTGACATCAATTAAATCCTACACCATGCCAATACACATGGTACATCAGTGTTAAAGGATAGTAATTCTGTATACCAATGAAACAATACAGAACACAGAAAAGGAAAATAACAAAAGCAAGATAAGAGAAATAAAGAAAGAAATCAAGAAAGAAAATAACCCCCTGCCCACTTCACCCCTGGGTCCTCAACTCCTCCTAGTGTCAAGAAGCCTAAAAAAATGGAGAATCATGAAGATGCCATGGTTCCCATACAGTGTTATTGAGCCTAGCTGTGCTCTGTTTCCTATAAAGTGCAATTAAACACCTCACCGCTGTGAGGATATACCTCAAAAGTTTTTTGTTTGCTTTGGAAAGGTTCAAAGGAGATAAACCTAGCACACATAGTTTGGGTGTAAAAGGGATTGTGGAATCAAATAAACATTTTAGCAAGTGGTGTATGTTCTTTCAATAAGGTTCAATTTGTGGGTAGCACCAAAAAATATGAATGAGGGAGCCATGATCATGTCGGCCATCTTCAGCAGCAATCACTGGCACCAGGATGTATTGTGTGGAGGTGTGGGGTGTGGTAACAAAAGTATAACATTTTGTAAGCGTCTTCCTTGTAAAGAGTACAGAGGGAGCTCTCTGCCGCATGTGACCAGACAACTTGCCAAGTTTCCAGTGACAGCTCTTCTCCCAGGATCCTCTCTCACTTAATCAAGTAAGAGTGTTTCCCCAGAGTCGATATGTGATATGCATTTATGATTTTGTAAGCATCTCAGATAAAACCTTTTTGAAGGGGACCCCCATGTGATAATCTTTCAAAAAAATCTTAAGGTAGGGGTTCTGGAGAGTGCACAATGCCATATTTGAAGTCAAATATAAATATTTTCTTCTGTGCTTGATGTAAAAAAAATTGTATTTGAAGATAGCCACACAACGCATTAGTAGGTATATTATATCTATCCTGCAATGTATCAAAGGAGTGCAGTTTCCTAGGGGTGTAGTCCACTATTTGGTGAGAAATTACACAACTTTTTCTGTATCCAAGGTTGAGTCATTGCAGCTGTCAAGCCATCAATCATCTTAGGGTTAAACACAAAAGCAGTCATAAGTAAAGCCTCTGGCATAAGGGTATATTTATGCTTTAGGGTATTCCACGAACTGGGATGAACAGACATGGAGCGCAGGAGGCTATGAGAATAATAGATTATTTAGGTGTATAGGGGAAAGGCATATTTTCTCAATTTCAGTCCAATGATTATACTCAAAAAGGTGGACCAAGAGGCTATTGCTTGAAGTTGTGAAGAATGATAGTAGGTTTTCTTAATGTGTTGTAAGTAGTTCCCACATTTATCGCCCTTGATAGGGATGGAAGAGATTTTTCAATTTGTGTAATTGGGCACATGGTGGTATAGAGCTTATAAGGGTGATTTATTAAATTTTTATGTATGATGAGTAAGCGCTAGTCACAGCGTGAAACGCGTCAACTTTTACTGGACCCCGCACTGTCTGTGATGTCTTTTGCATGAAGGATCAATAAAAGTGATGTGTTGCAGTGAATTCTGGATTTCTTTTGGGTGTGTATCTACCGACGAGCTGTGCTAGCACCTTCACCTAAACCCTGGCTATGCTGTGGATAATTGGCTAATGTTCTCACTTAGAGTGGCTTTCTCTTTAGTGGTGGTTGCCCAGATATGTTTATGCCTGATGAACAACCTTGTTTGCACTTCTGTGAAAAAGCAACATAATAAATTGGTATGATGTTCCATCTAAAAAAAATATAAACTCTCATATGGGGCCATATATCTTCCTCATCATGTCCTATCCAAGCAAGCATGCAACGGGAGCTCTATGTTTGGCAAGTTCATAGGACACATAGGATCAGCCTGCGTATCACAGGCAAGGCAGTAAGTAGAGAAATGCAGTTTATTAGTCAACAAACATCATTTTAAAACAATATTATACTTTTTTTATTAGACCACATTTCTGCTTTAATTACACATATTTAATTATCATTTTCTGTTTATATCAAATAATTGTTAGCTGTATCAGTGAGCAATGTAGAAAGAAGTTGATCACTATGTTAGATACCATAACCACAGAGAAGCGGTTAAAATTACTTTCTTTTATCTTCTCTTTGAAGAAGTGATTTGTTAGATGTCTGAATCAGAGGAAACTGCATTGGAAACTTGCCTTAAAGAAGCTCTGTTGGGGGCAAGGTATCTTTTCATGCTTTGGCTTTGACTTGTCCTGTTATTTAAATAAACTATAAGCACTAAGAAGTGCAGTTTATAGAAAAAATGTACTAGTTCAAAAGCACAGGAAAGTTTTGAAAAAAAAAAAAAAAGTGTTTACTTTGAATTAATACTTATGTTTGATGTGCGAATAAATCAAAAGAAATTGCTTTGTATGTTATATATTTCTAACAACCTTCTAAGGCTTCTCAAAGTAATGTAATGTATCTCAAAATAATGGTTGTTAGTGATATCTTTTTTTCTTTTTAATGGAACAAACATTTACTGAAAACAATCAGAACCAAGGGAAAGCAGTATTAAAATGTGACTATAGGTATAATCATTAGGAACACAAAAATGCTGTTAAATATGCCATTAAAGATAGACAATTTATTATCTCTCTTAATAGACTGAAAAAGCAGGCATGAGACCAGATCTGAGCATTACATACACTAAAAAAACTACAAAAATATACAAATGTTACCTTCCTGGCACATATACTGTATGTGGTATTAAAGCAGTTGTAAACCTACTGTACAGTGTCTTGAAAAAGTATTGACATTTTCCACATTTTGTCATGTTACAAGCAAAAACGTAAATCTATTTTATCAAGATTTTATGTGATAGACCATCACAAAATGGCACATAATTGTGAAGTGGAAGGAAATTGATAAATGTTTTTCAAACATTTTTACAAATAAATATCTGAAAAGTGTGGCGTGCATTTGTATTCAGCCCCCCTGAGTCAATACTTTGTAGAACCACCTTTTACTGCAATTACAGCTGCAAATCTTTTTGGGTATGTCTCTTCCAGCTTTGCACATCTAGAGAGTGACATTTTTGCCCATTTTTCTTTGCAAAATAGCTCAAGCTCTGTCAGATTGGATGGAGAGTGTCAGTGAACAGCAATTTTCAAGTCTTGCTAACAGATTCTCAATTGGATTTAGGTATGACTGGGCAATTCTAACACATGAATATGCTTTGATCTAAACCATTCCATTGTAGCTCTGGCTGTATGTTTAGTGTTGTTGTCCTGCTGGAAGTTGAACCTCCGCCCCAGTCTCAAGTCTTTTGCAGACTTTATCAGGTTTTGTTTTAAGATTGCCCTGTATTTGGCTCCATCCATCTTCCCATCAACTCTGACCAGCTTCCCTGTCCGTGCTGAAGAAAAACATCCCCACAACATGATGCTGCCACCACCATGTTTCATGGTGGGGATGGTGTGTTTAGGGTGATGTGCAATGTTTGTTTTCCGCCTCACATAGCATTTTGCTTTTTAGGCCAAAAAGTTCAATTTTGGTCTCATCTGATCAGAGTACCTTCTTCCACATGTTTGCTGTGTCCCCCACATGGCTTCTCGCAAACTGCAAAATGACTTTCTTATAGCTTTCTTTCAACAATGTCTTTCTTTTTCGTACATCACGGGACACAGAGCGACTTAGTCATTACTAATGGGTTATATAGATTACATTCAGGTGTTGGCACTGGCCAATTCCAAACCGGAAGTACCCTCCCCTATATAAGCCCCTCCCATCTGGGAGCACCTCAGTTTTTTGCCAGTGTCTAAGGTGTTGGCCAAAGAGTAACATGTGTTTTCACTGGGCTTGCGTACAGGTTCTTTTGGGCCTTAGTAAGCTGTTCCGGATCCCACCAAAAAAGCTTCATAGCTAAACGGTCGGTACCCGGGCCTTGCAGCAGAAGATTAAGGTTTTGCCTGTAATGCCTCTCTTAGGAGGGCTGGACCCTGGGATCCAGAGCTCTGGTCATACCCACGACCAAGATGTTGTCTGTGCAGGGTGCTATACAGGTCCAGGGGAGTGGAATCCTTGGGAACCCGGTCCCTGAAGGTTTAATTACAATGCCTGCCGTGATAGGTGAAGTTTGGGCTTCTGTGGACCAAACAAAGTCCTGCGGCGGGGATCAGGTAAGTGGGGGCCCCCAGGAACTTGGTTCTATTGGGGGACCCCCAAGCCTAATTTGTCTTTCTGTCTGTTACCTAACGGTATTCCCGCTAATATCTGTGTATGCCTGTAACTACTGAAAATGTAAAATTTTAATAGTAGTCAAGAAAAAAAAAAAAAGGACCGCGGTACCTGTGTTAAACCACTAGAGGCCGCTGTAGTCCATTTTTCTTGTCATGTGGATCTTTGGTTTTCTCAAGTCAAAAGATCCAGGCAGTTGGTAAGTTTCTCTGTGGGAATCCACTTCCTCTGCCCTGTTGCTGCGCTCATCCACCGCACAGGCCCTCCGGCAAAAAGGGCCCTGGCTCCTAGTCCCTGTTTGATTTCGAAAATGGCGCACGGGCGCGCGCGCAAGCGCGGGCGCGTGCACGCGCCTCCTATGAAAAAAAAGGGGCGGGTGGATGACGCTCGATGCGCGCCGCGGTGCTTCTGCGCATGTGCAGGCGTCCCAGCATGGATAAAAGACACAGTACAAGTGTCAGCTGGATGCAAACAGAGCTAGCAACAAACAGTGGCACACAGAGGCGGTTGATGCAGGCATCCCCATAGAAAGGCACTTTAGTGGACACCAGCTGGTATATAGCAGCAACTGTGTTAGACTATTACCAGCAAAAATTGGTGTATGACGACGGGAATACCTCAGCTTTGTGCTTAAAGGATATGTCGTCCAGACGCTCCGGAAATAGGTCTACCAGGAAGCCAAAGGGGTCTCCATCGGGCTCTGAGGATATTGGGCATGCTTGTACTGCACCAATCTCCCCTGAGAATTCAGAGGTCAGTAGCTGTAGAAACCCCGCAGGAGTGCCTGGTGCTGCGGCTGTCCCCAGTCCACCTGCTCCTGTATATATAACAGAGGAGGTTTTATCCTCAACTCTGGGAGGATTGGAAGAGAGATTAACAGCATTGATCGCTGCTTCCCTGTCACAGGAAAAGCGCGTCCGATCTCCGTCTCCTCCTTCAG
This sequence comes from Rana muscosa, assembly GCA_029206835.1. Classification (NCBI taxonomy): domain Eukaryota; kingdom Metazoa; phylum Chordata; class Amphibia; order Anura; family Ranidae; genus Rana; species Rana muscosa. Next base: position 165,525,031 of record CM055125.1, on the reverse strand, counting down.
AGTGCCTGTTAGTGGAGGAACAGCCCCACACAGAGATCAACCTACCTGAAGGGGATCAGGATGAGGTTGATTCAGTTATGGAGGAATCAACAGTGGAAGAACCTTTCTCAGCATCTCAGGCTGAAAGATTATGGGTTCAGTCTCTGACTAACATGGTCCGATCAGCATTTAAAATGCCTCTGGCGGAACCACCATCCACTACGGTTTCCTCGCTGGGGTTGCTAAGAGCTCCCCAGGCTGTCTGTTCCTTCCCAATCCACCCTTTATTAGAAGGGCTTATTTACCAGGATTGGGAGCATCCTGATAAAATATTTGCTCCCCCCAAGAGATTTCCGGTGATCTATCCCATGGAGGATAAGTTCATAAAAAAATGGAGGGTCCCTACAGTGGACGCAGCCATCTCTTCTGTTAACAAATCACTGACATGTCCAGTAGATAATGTTCCAATGTTCAAAGACCCAATAGATAAAAAATTGGAGTCTTTACTAAAATCTGCTTTCTCTACAGCAAGCATGGTGACACAACCTGCGGTAGCAGCGATTGGAGTCTGCCAAGCAGTGAAAGATCAGTTGAAACAAGTCTTAAGGGACTTACCAGATCAGCAGGCTCTTGCCCTAGCTGACCTGCCTAGAGCCTTGTGTTTTGCGGTGGACGCCATAAAGGATACAATCCAACAGGCCTCCCGCTTTACGCTGTCTATAGTACATATGCGTAGGCTTCTGTGGCTCAAAAACTGGTCTGCTGAAGCTCCCTGTAAAAAACTGCTGGTTAGCTTCCCATTTCATGGAGAACGCTTATTTGGAGAAGATCTGGACAAATATATCCAGAAAATTTCTGCCGGTAAAAGTTCACTCTTACCGGTTAAGAACAAGGGTAAAAGTCCTTCTTTTAAGAGGCCTACTTCTCCAGTCCCGGGCACATCGGCTGTGAAGCAGTTCCGACGGCCTCCGCGGTCAAATTCAGGGGGCAGAAATCAGGGACAATCACAGGGTAACAAGAAGCCCTGGATCAAGAGAGGTACAAAACCTCCCCCCAAGGCATGAAGCGTTGCCCCCACTCAATCGGGTGGGGGGAAGACTTCAGTTGTTCACAGAGACCTGGCGGGACACCATCAGAGACAGATGGGTGCTCTCCGCAGTAAGTCTGGGATACAAGCTGGAGTTAAAAGGCACTCCTCCTGCCCAATTTATGAGGTCAAACGTGCCAAGAGATCCCCAGAAGAGAGGATCCCTCCTTCTGGCACTAGAACAACTATTGCTCCAAGGTGTAATCATGAAGGTTCCCCTGGAAGAAAGCGGATTCGGGTTTTACTCAAACTTTTTCACAGTCCCCAAACCAAATGGGGACGTGAGGCCCATATTAAATCTAAAAGGGCTAAACAAGTTCCTAAATATCAGGACTTTTCGGATGGAGTCGATCCGATCGGTGGCCACCGCCCTACAAGGGCAGGAATGGTTAGCCTCGATCGACATAAAGGATGCTTATCTGCATATTCCCATCTTTCCGGCCCACCAGAAATTTCTACGCTTTGCAGTAGAAGGGCGCCATTTTCAGTTCAGTGCCTTACCTTTCGGTCTGGCCACAGCACCACGAGTGTTCACAAAAATTCTGGCCCCATTATTGGCCAATCTAAGAACACAGGGTGTAACGATAATGGCATATCTAGACGACCTGCTACTAATAGGCCACTCAGTGGAAAAGCTGGAAGTAGCTATTCACAAGACAATCAAGTATCTGGAATATTACGGTTGGATTATCAACCGGGACAAGTCAGCTCTAAGACCAGTCAAAAGTCTGGAATACTTAGGGCTAAGGCTGGATTCAAATCAGAGAAAGATTTTCTTACCTCCAGAGAAGGTGTCGTCTTTAAAAGATTTGACCCACTTAGTGGGTACAAAAAGAAAACCATCCATACGCCTCTGCATGAGGCTGCTGGGAAAAATGGTGGCTTCATTCGAAGCGGTACCCTACGGTCAATTCCATTCAAGGAATTTGCAAAGGGCCATACTGTCAGCCTGGAACAAAAAAGTTCAGGCTTTAGACTTACCAATGTCCCTGTCCCCTTCCGTTCGCAAGAGCCTCCATTGGTGGTTGGTGCCCAAGAATCTGGAAAAAGGGAAACCCTTCAGTCCAGTTTCTTGGAAGGTAGTCACTACAGATGCCAGCCTCATAGGCTGGGGGGCAGTACTGGAGCAATGGTCTCTCCAGGGCAAGTGGTCAGAAGCAGAAAAGGCCCTGCCCATCAATCTCTTAGAGATACGAGCAGCCCGGTATGCCCTAGTAGCATGGACATCCAAACTCCAAGGGTCCCCTGTCAGAATTCAATCAGACAATGCCACAGCAGTGGCATATATCAATCACCAGGGTGGCACCAGGAGTCGTGCAGCCCAGAGGGAAGCAAATTGCATCCTGGAGTGGGCAGAAAAATATGTCCCAGCCATATCCGCGGTTTTCATCCCAGGAGTGGAAAATTGGAGAGCGGACTTTTTAAGTTGCCAACAATTATGCCCGGGGGAATGGTCTCTTCACCCCGAGGTTTTCCAGGCAATATGCCAGCGGTGGGGAACACCGGATGTAGATCTGCTAGCATCCAGATTCAACGCAAAGGTGGACAGATTTGTGTCTCGCACAAGGGATCCTCTAGCTTGCGGCTCGGATGCCCTAGTGTTCCCTTGGGATCAGTTCAAGCTGATATATGCATTCCCACCGCCACAATTGTTACAGCGATTACTCCGCAGAATCAGGGTAGAAAAGAAACCAGTGATTCTGGTGGCTCCAGCGTGGCCCCGAAGGGCATGGTACGCGGAGATTGTAAAAATGTCAGTGAGGAGTCCTTGGACCCTCCCACATCGTCCGGACCTGCTTTCGCAAGGACCGATATACCACCCTTCCTTACCAGCCCTAGGTTTGACGGCCTGGCTATTGAAGCCCACATTCTGAAAAAGAGAGGGCTCTCTAATTCTGTGGTATCTACCATGATCAATGCCAGGAAGCCGGTATCCAGGCAGATCTATTATAGGATCTGGAAAGCGTACATTACGTGGTGTGAGGCCAAGAAATGGCATCCACGTAAGTACGTGATAGGGAGGATTTTGGACTTCCTACAGTGGGCTGTAGATAGGAAGCTGGCCTTGAGTACTATCAAGGGTCAGATTTCGGCCTTGTCAATATTTTTTCAAAGGCCCTTGGCTTCGCATTCACTAGTCAAAGCTTTCATACAAGGAGTGATGCGTATTAGCCCTCCGGTTAGTATTCCCATATGTCCTTGGGACTTAAACCTGGTTCTGTCAGTTCTACAGAAACAACCGTTTGAACCATTGCAACACATTTCCTTGGTTCTTCTCACCAGGAAATTGATTTTCTTAGTAGCCGTTTGTTCGGCTAAAAGAGTATCGGAATTAGCCGCCTTGTCCTGTAAGGAGCCATATCTGGTTGTCCATAAGGACAGAGTAGTATTACGTCCTCATCCAGCCTTTCTTCCTAAGGTGGTATCGAGGTTTCATTTGAACCAAGATGTGGTTCTTCCTTCTTTTTTCCCCAAACCTAGCTCGGTAGAGGAAAAGTTATTACATTCCTTGGATGTAGTAAGAGCAGTTAAAGCTTATCTAAAAGCCACTGCTCAGATTCGCAGAACGGATACTTTGTTTATTCTGCCGGAAGGCCCTAAAAAGGGTCAGGCAGCATCAAAATCCACTTTAGCCAAGTGGATTCGACAGGTCATAATACAAGCCTATGGCTTGAGAAAGAGACTGCCTCCGTTCAAAGTTAGGGCGCACTCCACAAGAGCAGTTGGAACTTCATGGGCAGTGCATCACCAGGCCTCCCTGGCTCAAGTATGTAAGGCCGCAACATGGTCTTCGGTACACACGTTTACTAGATTCTACCAGGTAGACGTTAGAAGTCAGGAGGATGTCGCCTTTGGGCGCAGTGTGTTGCAGGCCGCAAAAGATCCTCATGCCTGATGGCGCCCAGCTTATGTATCCCTCCCCTCATTTGGCATTGCTTTGGGACGTCCCATTAGTAATGACTAAGTCGCTCTGTGTCCCGTGATGTACGAAAAAGAAAAAGGGATTTTTATAACAGCTTACCTGTAAAATCCTTTTCTTGGAGTACATCACGGGACACAGAGCTCCCACCCCTCTTTTTGGGACACTTATTGCTTGGCTACAAAACTGAGGTGCTCCCAGATGGGAGGGGCTTATATAGGAGAGGGTACTTCCGGTTTGGAATTGGCCAGTGCCAACACCTGAAGGTAATCTATATAACCCATTAGTAATGACTAAGTCGCTCTGTGTCCCGTGATGTACTCCAAGAAAAGGATTTTACAGGTAAGCTGTTATAAAAATCCCTTTTTCTTCTTGTCACTCTTCCATAAAGGCCAGATTTGTGGGGTGCACCAAATAATAGTTGTCCTATGGACAGATTCTACCACCTGAGCTGTGGATCTCTGAAGCTCCTCCAGAGTTACCATGGGTCCCTTGGCTGCTTCTCTGATTAATGCTCTCCTTGCCCCACCTGTCAGTTTAGGTGGACAACCTTGTCTTGGTGGGTTAGCAGTTGTGCCATACTCTGCATTTTTTGATGATGGATTGAACAGTGCTCTGTGAGAAGTTCAAAGCGCGGGATATTTTTTTCTAACCTAACCCTGCTTTAAACTTCTTCACAACTTTATCCCTGAACTGTCTGCTGTGTTCCTTGGCCTTTATGATGCTGTTTGTTCACTAAGATTCTCTAACAAACCTCTGAGGGCTTCACCGAATGGTTGTATTTATACTGAGATTAAATTACACACAGGTGGACTCTCTTTACTAATTAGGTGACTTCTGAAGGGAATTGGTTCATTTAGATTATAGTTATGGGTATCAGAGTAAAGGGGGCTGAATACAAATGCACACCACACTTTTCAGATATTTATTTATAAGAAATTTGGTAAACCATTTATCATTTTCCTTTCACTTCACAACTGTGTGCTACTTTGTGTTGGTTTATCACATACAATCCCAAAAAAGACATTTAAGTTTTTGGTTCTAACGTGACAAAATTTGGAAAATTTCAAGGGGTGTGAATACTTTTTCAAGGCACTGTATATACCATTTCAAACCTATTAGGATAAGGCACACCACTGACAATTCATTTATACTGTATATTAAACACTTAAAAAAACTTGAAATGCTTGTTATTTTTATTATTCAGGAGGTTATGTGACTGCTGTAATTCTTCTTGCTCGGCTCATTCCAGGTTGTTAGGACAAACTAATGCCGCGTACACACGATCCGAATTTCCATCGGAAAAACCTTGGATGGTTTTTCCGATGGAATTCCGCTCAAGCTTGGCTTGCATAAACACGGTCACACAAAAGTTCTCTGAACTTTCGACCGCCAAGAACGCGGTGACGTACAACACTACGACGAGCCGAGAAAATTAAGTTCAATGCTTCCGATCATGCATCAAATTGTTTCCGAGCATGCCAAGGAATTTTGCGCATCGGAATTGCTACAGACGATCGGAATTTCCGATTGGAATTTTTTTGGTTGGGAAGTTTGAGAACCATCTCTCAAATTTTTCTTCTCGGAAATTCCTACAAGAAAAGTCAGATGGAACCTACACCGATAAAAAACTTGCATCAAACTTTTCTTGTCGGAAATTCCGACCTTGTGTACGCGGCATAAGCCTCAGTGTGTCAGGTGTTTCGATAATGCCACTGTGGATGATTTGTGCCCTCCTCCTTACAGAGGTGAGTGGAACAAAACTCATCACATGACACATGTAACAATAAGGCTTCATGCACCTGTCTGTAGAGCCTGCATAATTACACATCCAAGTCCCTGTAGCGGCCTTGTAAAGTTGTCCAATGAGATGAATTAGAAGGTGTGGATGTATGCAGTTACAGTATCTCACAAAAGTGAGTACACCCCTCACATCTTTGTAAATATTTTATTATATCTTTTCATGTGACAACACTAAACAAATTACACTTTGCTACAATGTAAAGTAGTGAGTGTACAGTTCATATGTGTATTAAGAGACAATCCGCGTTCAGCTGAAGATTAGCATTAAAAGTGAAAATAAACAACCAAAAAAGTGTTATAGTGCAAAGACATGCAACCAGACAAAATTGCGTGAGGATGCAACTGTGCAAAAACGAGATATTTAAATCCAAATATGAATGATGGTGCTGCAATTTCAAAAGTTTAGAATAATAAACTAAAATATATGTAATGTAAAAAATATTGCGCAACCTGAGCCAAAGCAATAAAGTGAATAAAGCAATAATAAATGCTTATAAAAAGTACAAAAAATTATTATGTGAATATGCCTTATATGAATAAACAACATACACATAGAATTAAAATTGTGTGAAACCAAAATCTCAAACACAATTGTGAACAACACATAAACTGTCCATAAAAGCAGCTGAAAAAGACTGGGCTATAATCAAAGAAGAAAAGATATGCCAATCCTCCTCAAGCTCTTCTTTCCAGCAGGTAATAATGACTCACAATCAGGTGTAAGATGTCTGCTAACCAGATCAGATGGACCCCCATTACAGGGATCAAATGGGCTTAGTAGGCACGATTACTCCGGACATCTTATGAAAGGGATCAGACACTCCTCAGGGTCCTATGCTCCTCTACCGCAAGTGTTCAAAATCCTCTCAATTTGGAAAAAAACAAAAAAGCACCGCTCACAGTTCATGGAATAACATATTGGGGATAAGAACAAAGAAAGGCTTCATGGTGCAGAAAGGTTTAAAAAGGAATCCCCTTTATTAAGTAAAAAATATAGTGCTGACATCCACAAGTTTGAAAATAGAGAGAGCGCGCTATGTAACAGCACTCACATACAACGATTTAAAAAAAGCAGTCAGCTGTAGCTCGCGCGATCAGCTGGTGCGTGGTGACACCAGAATCCTTGGCTCCACCCGACGCTGCGTTTCTCCTTACAAGACGTCCACTGGGAAAGGAGGCTAAGGAAAAGACGTCACTCACCACACTTAAATAACCAGGCTGGAGAGCGACACCGGAAGACAGAGGAGAAGAAACGCGCACTCACAACACATTCCCCACTGTCCGCATATATTCGTATACCACATTATAAAACATTATAAAAACAATACCAATCTCGAATTCATATTTGGCAAATATTAGACTGCATTGGGGAAAAGGAAGGAAAGTCCTTTCATTCCCCATACAGAATCTGTATATCACTCGGGTGTCAGTAAGCTAAAAATAGAAACCGACTTACCAGGGTGATTCATTTTAGTATTGCATGTCGCCGAGAATCTCCGTGATAGGATCGCAATGAATATACAATGTCGGCGGCACCTACTGTACTTCACATAGTCAGTGGCAGTGACTATTCGCCACTGGTGATACCACAGTGGTTGGCAAGAGAAGGGAAAGGATTGTGCCTCGACCTATTCCCATTAAGACTAAGTTGTTGCAAAAGAATCCAACTTAACCGTTCTGTGTGTTTATTCGCTGAGAAGAATAAGACTGTGTTGGACCTAGTCACTGTGTGGAACTCTGGTTACTAGGAGCAAAGGAGTCAGGGACGAAGTACAGGACTTGACTCTAGGACACCTACACAAAGCCCGATCTTTCTGGTCTTTACCTCGTCACTATGGAGGACATGGGCCGTAGTGTATCTCATCCCTCTCCCCAGCACTAACACCCCTAGACAAAGAAAGACAAGCCGAGAATAAGAAGGGGAGAGAGGGGTGAGGCCGCTACATCAGGTTATCTTAACGTGTACGTATAGTGCTATCAACCAAACCTTTGAACTGATAAGGCTATTAGATTCTCGAGTGCATGGGTCCCATAAGGACTCCCATGGAAAGGGAAAGAATAGAAAGGAAAAGGAAGAGAGAGAAGAAGAAAAAGAAATAAAAAAAAAAAAAAGGGAAGGGGGAGAGAAGATGGGAGAGAGAGGGGGGTAGGGGGGGAATGTCATCAAGGTGTACCTGGCTCAGAGTCACTGTGGTCCTCCCGGCGGTGCCACAACTCCCAGACCATGGTGTTTGCGTCTAGGCGATCGTGGATCCTCGCCGTCATCCTCTCCATCAATTCTACATCCCTAATCCTGGCATACAGAGCTCCCTCCGGAGGAGGGGAGCTGCGCTTCCAGTTCAGTGCCACTAAGCAGCGAGCTGCCATAAGGACATGTCTGGCTAGTTTCTTATATGGGCCTGGGGCCTTCAGAGACATCAGTCCCAGCAAGAAAAATTTAGGGGTAAATGGTACTGCCGTCTCGAGGAGACAAATCAGTAGTTGGTGAACAGAGTTCCAGTAGGGTGTTATCAGCGGGCTTTCTCAATAAATATGATACAGTGTTCCCTTCGCTCCCTGGCATCTCCAGCAGCGGTCCGAGCTGGCTGGGTGGATGGCATGGAGAACATCAGGAGTCATGTACCAAAAGTACAATATCTTGTATATATTTTCCTTGTAAAGCGTGCATAGCGACGTTTTGGATGCCTGGTTCCATATGACCCTCCATTGTTCCACGGGTATCTCCTCTCCCAGTGCCTTTTCCCATTTGATCATATTGTTGTGTTTGCCCATTGAGTCAAAGGGCCTCTCATTCAATATTTTGTAAATATCCGAGATCAGACCTCTCTGTGCAGAGCCTGCCAGAATGAGGTTTTCAAAAGGGGTAGGAGGGGAAAATTGCAGAGTTGGAGCGAATGTTAAGGCTTAGTGGCGAATCTGGAGATACCCGTAGAAAACCTGCTTGGTGAGGTCATATTGCGACTGCAGATCTGCAAAGGAATGCAGTTTACGGGTGCGAGGGTCTATCAAATTTCCAAAATGAAAAAGGTTTCTCGTAGTCCAGGGGGAGGACATTTGGTAGGTTAAGCTATCTGGCATATTGGGGTTGCAGGTAAATGAGGTCAGGAGCGAGCTGTCAGAGGCCAGTCTATGTTGACGTGTCAGTTTGAGCTATAGTCTCCTGAGCTGTGTTATTGGGCCCAGCAATCGTGCAGGTTCTACCTCAGCGTTTGCGTTCCATAGAAGGTTGTTTGGGTGTATCGGAGCTAACCACAATTTCTCTATCTCGGTCCATTTATTATAAGAACGGAGTGTAAACCAAGAAGTTATCGCCCTCAGTTGTGCCGCCTGGTAGTATTTAGTAAGGTTGGGAAAAGCTAGGCCCCCATCCGACCTAGCCGCCTGCAATACCGAACGTGGGATTCTATGCCTCCCGTAGTTCCAGGTGAATTGCAGTAGGTCTGCTTGTAAGTGTTTCAGTTGGCCATAGGGGACGGGAATGGGTAGGGTCTGAAAGAGATACAATAGTTTTGGGAGGATCGTCATCTTCACAGATGCGATCCTTCCGAGTAAGGAGATGTGGTTCTTTTTCCTTTGCTGGAGAAGGGTCCTGATATTGTGAAAAAGAGGGGGGAAGTTTTCCTGGTATACAGTAGAGTATTGCGGGGTGATATTAATTCCAAAGTATTTTAGGGCGGTGGATTTCCAGCTATAGGGGAAATTGGCTTTCAGGTGCACTACCTCCCCCTCTGATGTATTGATTGGAAGGGCTTCCGACTTATAAGCATTAATTTTATATCCCGATAGAGCCCCATAGCGATCTAGTTCCACGTGAAGGATTGGAAGGGAGGTTCTGGGTTGGATTAAGGAGAGAATGATGTCATCTGCGAACAGGGAGATTTTAAACTCCCTGTCCCGTACCCTTATGCCCTTAATGTCCGGGTTGTTATGAATTGTTGCTGCTAGGGGTTCAACACAGTGCAAAGAGCAGGGGCGATAGCGGACACCCCTGTCTGGTGCCATTCTGCACTGGCAGCGAAGCATACAGGGCGAAGGGGGTCCTGACCTGGGAAGATGGGTTTGAGTATAGGTGTTGTATGGCTCTATAGAAGGGTCCCCTGAATCCCACATGGCGGAGCGTGGCGAACAGGAAGGGCCACCCCAGGCGATCAAATGCTTTTTCCGCGTCCAAGCTCAGCAGCAGGGCTTGTGCGCCCTCCCTGTTCGCCACCTCGACCAGGTCTATTATCTTCCTAGTATTGTCTCCCGCTTGGCGGAAGGGGACGAATCCCACCTGATCTTTATGGATCAGGGAGGGTAAGACCATGTTCAGGCACATAGATAAGAGTTTAGTGAATATTTTAAGGTCCGAATTCAGCAGGGCGATTGGCCTATAGTTAGCACAAAGGGAGGGGTCTTTCCCGGGTTTGGGGATCACTGTGATAAAGGAGCTCTGCATATCCCTCGGGTTCGGGGTGTCATGAAGGAAGGCATTGAAGAGCTTGCACATGTAGGGGAGGAGGAGAGGGAGAAATACCTTGTAGTACTCATAAGGGAAGTCATCTGGGCCTGGGGCTTTGCGATTGGGTAGGGATTTGATGGTCTGCTCTATTTCCTCTTGTGTGATCGGAGCATTCAAGGAGTCAAGATCTGTAGATTGGAGCTGCGATACGCCACTAAGGTTCAGGTATTGCTGGATACGTTTAGTCAGGTCAGGCGAGGGGGGGTTTGTGGGGATATCAGGGTTATTGTACAGGGCCTTGTAGAATAACTCAAAGGAATGGGCTATGTCAGTAGGGTGGGAGACCAGGCAGCCTGAGCTGTTCAGGATCTGGTGTGGGGTCGACATTTGAGTGTTGTCCCAGAGATTCCAGGCCAGAAGCGCGTGGGCTTTATTCCCCTTGTCATAAAACATCTGTTTCAATTTGAGTAAGGCTTTCTCTACTCGGCCCAGGGCGAGGTCCCCTAACGTTGCTCTGAGGGCCGTAATTTTTTTCAGGAGGACCAGTGTGGGGTTGGATTGAAGCTGCTTTTCTAGGTTTTTAAGCTCTTTTTCTGTGTGCTTCTGCAGGGCCTGCACGTCCTTTTTCATGGCTGAGGAGAGGGCCATGCATCTGCCCCTCATCACCGCCTTATGGGCTTCCCACAATGTGGATACGGATACATCCCCCGTGTTGTTGTCTGCCAGATAATGTAGTAGCTTGGTATTTAGTTCCGTTTTGGAGGGGAGGTGTTGTAATAGGAACGTGTTTAGACGCCAAGTGCAGGGTCTATGTGTTGGGGCGCCTAAGTCCAGGGTTATCTCTACCGGGGCGTGATCAGACTACGAGATAGGCAGAATCTGCGCAGTTCGGGTCATGCGTAGGGTAGCGTTGTTAACAAAGATGTAGTCTATGCGGGAGTGCGTGCGATGGGGGGCCGAATAAAAGGTGTACTGTCGGTCGCCAGGGTGAAGAGCCCGCCAGGCGTCAAAGAGGGCATACCTTCTGGTAATTTGGCGGAAGAGCTTCGAGTCTCTAAGTGCTCTCGATGTGGGCGCCCTGGGGTCCACCCCCTGACGATCCGCCAGCTCAGATTGGGTTAGGTTAAAGTCCCTCCCCACCACTAACACACCATGATCCGAGCGAAAGAGGCGAGCTAGCGCCTTATTTAGGAATCCAGTCTGCCTGACATTTGGGACATAGACTACACAGAATGTGATCTCCCTGTCCAGCCAGAGGCCCTGGAGGATAAGAAAGTGACCTTGGGGATCGCTGTAGTGGGACGAGTATGTGAAGGGGGGCCCCTGTTTGATTAGGATGGCCACACCCGCCCTCTTGTGGGGTCCTGATGACAGATAGTTTTGTGGGTAGTACCTGGAGGCGAACGCAAAAGTGCCCTCTTTGTCAAAGTGAGTTTCTTGTACCAGTATAACACTTGCTCCTGAATGTCTAAACTCCCTCAATGCCAGATGCCTTTTACGATTAGAGTTCAGGCCGTGAACATTTAAGGATAAAATCTTATCAATGGGAACTAAGGTGGGGGGCAAAAATACTCATCTGGTGCTGTTTAAGATGGTCCAGACGGCCACGGCCAGGGATGGGCCCCGCACGGGAGGAGATCCGGAAGGAATGGTGACTTCGCTCGGTAAACCAGGCGATGACAAGGGAAGGGAGGGGGTTAAGAAAAGCTAGGAAAAGGAGAAGAGTAGTTAGAGTGGTAACATCATGCATAAACATAAAAAACAACATCAACAGACCTAAAGAGGCCAGCCGGCCCAGGTCCAGAAGGCCTCCCGTGGGTCTCCCCACCCCCACCCAGATAGGGTGAGCCAGGGAGGCCCAGGGGAGCCCAAAGTCAAACATGCAAGACAGTGGTAACCCGCTTGCTCTAGGAGTCTAGTAATCTAAGAGAGGGGGGAGGCAGGGGGTGCCCGGACAGTCTCTATCTAAAGTCTTTTTCAAGACTCGCCCATGATGTCGGTCAGTTCTGTAGCGAGGGCGCCTAAGGTGGGTCAGTGCATGGCCAATTGCCAGGGTGGCTTCACCATGGGGTGCAAAAAACTATGGAAAAAGATAATAAAAATTAAGGAACAGTAAAATGTAAACAGGGACAGGAGTGATCCTTCAGGTATTTAGCAGGTCAGTCAGTGGAGGACTCGATCAAGATCTCCTCTGCTGCGAGCTCCGACCCCTTGGAGATCTCTCCGGACCTCGAGAGCGCTTGGGTGGGGGACCTACTGTTACACTGTGGGCGGCGGTGGCGGAGTTGCCACGAGATCCCAATCAGGAAGCTGGGGTGCCCTAAGATCCAGGGTGTCGCAGAAAGGCTCCAGGTCTTCCGGGTACCTCAGGGTCGCCGTCTTGCCTTGATGTTTGGCTGTAAGGCTAAAGGGAAATCCCCAGCGGTACGGGATATTCTCTTCTTGGAGAATACGCAGCAGTGGTTGGAGTAGTCTTCGTTTCTGTAGGGTGATCCAGGACAAGACCGGGAACAACTGAATGTAATGGTCTCCAAGGGTCACCTTGCGGGCTAGGCGGGCCTGCCTCATGATATCCTCTTTCAAGGGGAATGATGTCAGCCTGCAGATGATATCACGGGGTCTGGCAGAGGTGCCTTTGGGCTGTAACGCTCGGTGTGCTCTGTCCATTTCAATAGTATGGGTCGGGGCCGCCCCCAGAAGGTCGTTAAAGAGAGATTGTAGCGTGTTCTGGACATCCTCTGTGCCCTCTGCTTTTGGGACCCCCAGAACGCGGATATTGTTTCTGCGCCCCCTGTTGTCCAGGTCTTCTATGTGACGCTGCATGTCCCTGAGGAGGGTGCGGTGTTCTGAACTTTGAAGTTGGGTCCTGTGTACCGCTATTTTTGTTTCTTGGAGTTCTTCCTCCGCCATCTCCACCCTGTCTGCTAGGTGTTTGAGACTCGATTGTAAGGTTTGAATCTCTGATCTGCAGGTGAACTTCCCGTCCTAGACAAGTTGCCTGAAATTGTCCTTTGTCGGCATCGCTTGAAAGTAAGAGTGCCACTGCGGGGGCATTGGGGGGGTTGTCCCTGTCCCAGCGCCATGAGGTTGTTGTCAGGGGTCTCATGGGGATAGTGGGGGTAAAGACTGGCTCCCCAGGTGGGATTCGGTGAGGGGTGGCGGGCGGCCTGGAGTTCCCAAGGCTCACTCCAATCCGGGTTGTGTGGTGGCTGATGGTCCCTTTCAGGCGGCATCGGGGAGTGAGTAGAGGCCAAGTTGCTAGTTGCCTGGGCAAAGGAGGGAGCCAACGCGGCATGGGAACCTTGTGGGTGAGGGTCCCTCAATCTGGACTGTCTCTGCGCCCCGGGAGAAGGGGGGTCCAGCAAGATGGTCTCGTTGGGGGTAAAAGTTCCCGGCGTCCCGCTGGCCAGGGGTGGGTGGGCCAGGCCCGGTGGGGATGGAGAGTCCTCTGCTCCTCCTGTGCTGGGTGGTGAGCTGTCAGCTGTCCCTGTGAGGCCCGGGTCTGAGGCAGTGCAGAGGAGCTGCGGGAAGGCCTCAGAGCACTGAGTGTAAGGTTGCTGCCTCGTGGGGAGTCCCAAGATGGCCGCCGGGGACATGGGGAGGATGGCTGCAGGGAGGACCATAGGCCAGAGGGGGGACTCACTGCTCCCTGGTCCCGGAACGTCACCCCGGGTGGCTGATGAGAGGTCCCTGGGCTCAGGGGGTCCCGATGCTGCTCTGGAGCCTGGATGGAGGTAGGATGGGAAGATGCGGCCTGTCCTGTAGCGCCGGCCGGCGCCATCTTAGCCGGACCGCCCGGCGGGACATCTGAGTGGGTAAAGTAGTCCCGGAGGTCAGAGGATGTGCCCGGGAGGGTTGTGAGGACCCCCGTGGCTTTGTGGAGCGGAACCACCCATGGTAGTGGAGTACAAACCCCTTTTTTCCGGCGCTATAGCTGCGGGCTGAGAGAGAGCTCCTGGTCTATGCTGCCATTCAGGTCGGGTTCCGGCCACGCCCCCGGTTTCACACAATTTTAATTGTATGTGTATGTTGTTTATTCATATAAGGCATATTCACATAATAATTTTTTGTACCTTTTATAAGCATTTATTATTGCTTTATTCACTTTATTGCTTTGGCTCAGGTTGCGCAATATTTTTTACATTACATATATTTTAGTTTATTATTCTGAACTTTTGAAATTGCAGCACCATCATTCATATTTGGATTTAAATATCCTGTTTTTTGCAGAGTTGCATCCTCACGCAATTTTGTCTGGTTGCATGTCTTTGCACTATGATGCCGCGTACACACGACCGCTTTTCTCGACGAGTAAAACGGCATTTTTTTTTTTTGACGAGAAAAACGATCGTCTGTGGGCTTTATGTCGTTTTTCTCGTCTAGAAAAACGGCATAAAAAACGACGAGAAAATTTAGAACATGTTCTAAATTTTCTCATCGTTTTTTCCAGCATTTTTTTCCGCGGCAGTTTTCCCATAGGGAAACACTGCCGCGGAGCCCACAGACGGTCGTTTTTCTCGTCAAGAGAAAAAATGACGGGAAAACCGACCGTGTGTAGGGAACCAAGCGGTTCCCTCGTTTTTCCTGTCATTATTCACGGCGGTTTTTTAACCGCCATGAATAATGATCGTGTGTACGCGGCATAACACTTTTTTGGCTGTTTATTTGCACTTTTAATGCTAATCTTCAGCTGAACAGGGATAGTGCGGATTGTCTCTTAATACACATTATTACCACTGAATATATCCTATCCCGCAGCTCCCCATTTTTTTGTGATTCAACTCACATTTGTATTTAGTGATCACTTTGTTTTTTCACCAAAAATGTATATTTTTGATTTCCATAGAAGCAGGAAAATAAACCCTGATGAGGTTTTTGATCAAACCAACTCAGAGGTTGATGGAATACGGGGAATATTTATGAGATTAAAAAACATACTTATTTTGGAATTACATGGGATATAGTTTTTCTGGAGCGTTATCTCAAAGAGAAGATGATACCCAGGAGCCTACGGTGGCATGTATTCCCTAATAGAGGGGATGCAGAACTCAATGAGTGGTTCCTCTACTTTAATGGTGTGGGACTGGCTTTTCTTGAGTTTTTGCTTTCCCGGAAAAAAGCAAAGGTAGCTAAATTACAGCAGGAAATTAATGACATAAAAGAAAAACTAATCCCCATGAGCAAAGAGGGTTTATATCAGGTATACACCAAGGAACTAAGGGAAATCCTGATAGAAGAAGAACAACGAATAAAAAAGCAGAAAAAATACCTTAGGGACGTAGAGGACTACAAATCCCATAATGTCTTTAAATGGCAGGAGAGCCATCGAGATAGCTTCTTGAAACAGCCTGAAGTCACTAGTATGGAGGAGAGTGAGGCAGATAGTATCTACACTACCTAACATGGACTACCCCAGACCTTCATTAGGTCCCCCTCCTCCGACTACCCCAGGATACAGAGAAGAAGGACCAAGAAAGACAGGGGGAAATAGGACACCTCAACAAGCGAAGAAAAAGGGTAACCATAACACTGGCAGACAGCCAGATAATGGACATAATAACTATTATCCCCCACCCTACCAACATCCTAGAAACCCAGGCAGGGTCTCTAACCCTGGGGGGGGTAGGGGTAGTTGACAACCTCAGGGATCCTACCAATACCAATCTAATTCATACATGTATCCACCAGACAGATCCCCCTATAGAGACCATTATGGCCCCTATGAGGATCCATCCTATAGGAGTTATCCAAATGACGGATATAGGGAGGGTCCATTTACTTCACCACAAGTACCGTGGAGACATGATATACCCACCAGAAACCAATATGGACCATAACAAGGATATGGTGAAAGCAAGGGAGAAGTAGATTCCTCTAATTCCGGACCCAGAATACCTGCTCCACTCCAAAATCTTGGATTTGAAGGTCCTCCTGGAGCAGCACCCTTGAGAAACAAGACGGACAATTTTTTAGGGAAGGGTCAAGGTAAAAAGGGAAGACTAAAGCCTCGTACACACGGCCGAGATTCTCGTCGAAAAAAACATGTCGTTTTTTTCGACGAGATTCTTGGACAAGAAACTTGTCCCGGCCGAGTGTACAGACGCTCGATTAAAAGAACCCGCGGTTCTTTGAATGGAGCGTACGCGGTGACGTCATCGACTACGATGAGCATGCGCTCGTCACATTCGATGCCGTCGCCGCCATCTTGGTATACCCTACCTATGCCTAGGAAGCTATCGCGCATGCGTCGAATTCATTTCGAACATGCGCGGGCTTCCGGGAGGACAGGTAAGTGTACACACACTCACTTTTCTCGTCGAGAAACATGCCGACGAGAATCTCGACGAGAAAATAGAGAGCAGGTTCTCTATTTTCTCGTCGAGATTACTTGTCGGTTTTCTTGACGAGAAACCATACACACGAACAAATTTCTCGGCAAGACATCTCTGCCAGCAAGTTTCTTGCTGGTTCTTGCCGAGAAACTTGGTCGTGTGTACGAGGCCTTAGAGAGGATGCAGAGGAGGGAAGTGGCACAACTTCCAAAAAATCCAGAAGGAGGTAGTTTGTGAAGGTGTATTTAATCTCAGCGGAGAGGAGCTGACAAGATCTGAGAAACTAACCCTAAATCAAGGACTCAAATATGCACCTAGAAAACGGCTGAATAAATTCCAAATGTTTATGGATGTTCAAAAATGCACTAGAAAATTGAGCATCAAACGCCATTTTTTGTCAAATCCGATCATAAGGAATAATAGTCAGGTGGGCGATTCTTTAAAGGGGGGAACAGGACTAAGAAATGCTTCCCCTTTTAACCCTCCTGGAAAACCAGCTCCTAGTATCACTGTGTTCAAAAACCTAGTCCTTCAGGATTTATTACAGGTCAGGTTCAAGAAGGAAAAACAGAAGGATTCAGAAGAGGGAATAGTTTCTCTATGTGAGGGGAAAAACCTGGTAATAAGGCCAGCAGACAAAGGGGGGTGGGATTGTGGATCTGAAGAAAGTGGATTATCTAGAAGAAATGGAGGTACTGTTATCAGATAGAAATACATATAGAGTCCTGAATAAGGACCCAATTGAGAAGTATAAGACATCTCTTAATAGCATTGTCTTGGATGGACACCGGAAAGGGGTCATTAACGATAAAGAATTTGATTTTTTGGTACCATTGGCCCCTCATACCCCTATCATATACTGCATACCCAAGATTCACAAGAGCCCCACAAAACCCCCTGGCCGCCCAATAGTAAGCGGTATTGATTCCCTTACGTCAAGAATTGGCAAATTTGTGGATGTTTTTCTTCAGCCGGTAGTAACTAAAACTCCAGCTTATCTCAAGGACTCTATGCAAATGATAGGAGAGATTTCTGAATATACAGTGGGAGAAGACGTCTTGCTGGTAACATCGGACGTCGCTTCCCTGTATACGATTATATCCCATCACCTGGGATATAAGGCGGCGGAATTCTTTCTTCGAAAGGATTTATCTATGAAATCTTTTACATTAGAGTTTGTTTTGAAATTACTTTGTTTTGCCATGGAATACAATTATTTTTATTATAATGGGCAATTTTTTCTTCAAAGCACAGGCGTGGCTATGGGAGCCAAATTTGCTCCCAGTCTGGCTGGCCTGTTCATGGCCTTATGGGAAAATGATAGACTCTTCTCTTTGGCGGAGCCCCGCCTCCTTCTGTGGCGTCAATATATTGACGACGCCTTCTTTCTGTGGAAAGGGGACGAAAAATCCTTATGTGACTTCATGACCAATTTGAATAACAATACGTGGGGTATCAAACTCACGTATGAGTTTAGCACCACTTCAGTTAATTTTTTAGACTTGACTATTTTCAAAGAAGAGGGTGCCCTCCTGACAAAAACTTATTTCAAGAATACAGACAGGAATGGGTATATACGTGTGGACAGTGGACATCATCCAAACTGGCTTAAGGCCATACCCAAGGGACAGTTCCAACGAATGAGACGTAATTGTTATCGCCTGGAGGACTTTGAGTCGCAAGTAGCAGTCTTG
Source organism: Rana muscosa (assembly GCA_029206835.1). Lineage (NCBI taxonomy): Eukaryota > Metazoa > Chordata > Amphibia > Anura > Ranidae > Rana > Rana muscosa. The sequence goes on along the minus strand of CM055125.1, from coordinate 165,506,775 downwards.
AAGCACCGTTTTGTGGAGAAGGGGTACCGATCATGTGTTTTGGACAAAGAACTGCAGGAAGTTGCAGCAATGGACAGAAAAACTCTATTAGTCCCAAAGGTTAAAGAGAAAGATACTGTCTCAACAGACCTACAATGGTCATTTCTGACCACTTTTTCATCACACTTTTGGTGGGTAAATAAGATAATCCGCAAACATTGGCCAGTAATTAAGTGTGATAAAATCTTGGGACCCACACTTCCTGATCATCCTAAAATCCTGTATAGAAGAAACCAAAACCTCAAAGATCTGGTGGCACCAAGTGTAGTTGACCCCCCACCCAGAATGGTTATGTTTGGACAACTGAAAGGATATTATCCGTGCAAAAGATGAAAAGTTTGTAGATCGTCTCAAACCATTAAAACTGCTTCCTTTACTTCACATGCCACTTCCAAAGAACACCACATATCTGACTTTATCGCATGCAATACCATAGGGGTAATTTACCTTTTATGTTGCCCCTGTGGTTTTCAATACATAGGGTGGACCACCCGTGTGCTGAAAGTCAGAATTGGTGAACATTTGTCAAATATACGCAGGGGATTTAACAAACATAGTGTGTCATGGCATTTTCGTCAACACCATAATCGGGATCCATCAGTATTACAAGTTATAGGGATTGAGAAATACACCCCCCACTGGAGAGGGAGAGACCTCAAGCGACATATATCACGCAGAGAGACTCGTCTCATATATGATGTTAAGTGCTACAGCACGTGGGGTCTCAATATAGAGTGGGACATCAATTGTTATATTAACAATAGATAGACTATTAGGGCTATCCCAATCTCTATAATTATTTCTGGGCATAGTAGCGTATCCCCATGCCTATTTTTCTCATTGCCTCTTTTTTTCCCTGCCCTTTTTTTTTCCAGTGCTAAAAACACTAGGTTACACGTAAGGTTTAGCATATGTGAGAATGGAGGATTTCCTTTTATTATATCAGGAAATAAATCCCCTTCCCCTTTTTCCCCCCTTTTTTTTTTTTTTTGCTTGATAAGTGTATTCGTTATCCCTTTTTATCTATTTTTTAATATTGTTGTCCAAAATCTCAACAAAGTTTGGGATTCTAGGGGTATGCTTATCATCAGGAATTTTTTATTATTTCTTATTTTTATGTTTATTCTATTTGGTAATATCTTTATAACCTTAATTGTATTTTCATATATGCATATATTCGTTTTATGAATTACTGACATATGGAAATTTGATGTGTTACAGTATCACCCTGGTGAGACGGTTTCTATTTTTAGCTTACTGACACCCAAGTGATATACAGATTCTGTATGGGGAATGAAAGGACTTTCCTTTCTTTTCCCCAATGCAGTCTAATATTTGCCAAATATGAATTCAAGATTGGTATTGTTTTTATAATGTTTTATAATGTGGTATACGAATATATGCTTCATTTTTTAGTATTGCATGTATATGTATAATGGCAAGCAAGAGGCTAGCAGCGCCGCTGACAGGTTACATTTCTGTCTATGTGCGCTGCACTGCCTCTGGTATAGACACGGGCGGACAGTGGGGAATGTGCTGTGAGTGCGCGTTCCTTCTCCTCTGTCTTCCGGTGTCACTCTCCAGCCTGGTTATTTAAGTGTGGTGAGTGACGTCTTTTCCTTAGCCTCCTTTCTCAGTGGACACCTTGTAAGGAGAAATGCAGCGTCGGACGGAGCCAAGGATTCTGATGTCACCACGCATCAGCTGATCGGCGCGAGCTACAGCTGACTGCTTTTTTTAAATAGTTGTATGTGAGTGCTGTTACATAGCGCGCTCTCTCTATTTTCAAACTTGTGGATGTCAGCACTATATTTTTTACTTAATAAAGGGGATTCCTTTTTAAACCTTTCTGCACCATGAAGCCTTTCTTTGTTCTTATCCCCAATATGTTATTCCATGAACTGTGAGCGATGCTTTTTTGTTTTTTTCCAAATTGAGAGGATTTTGAACACGTGCGGTAGAGGAGCATAGGACCTTGAGGAGTGTCTGATCCCTTTCATAAGATGTCCGGAGTAATCGTGCCTACTAAGCCCATTTGATCCCTGTAATGGGGGTCCATCTGATCTGGTAAGCAGACATCTTACACCTGATTGTGAGTCATTATTACCTGCTGGAAAGAAGAGCTTGAGGAGGATTGGCATATCTTTGCTTCTTTGATTATAGCCCAGTCTTTTTCAGCTGCTTTTATGGACAGTTTATGTGTTGTTCACAATTGTGTTTGAGATTTTGGTTTCACACAATTTTAATTGTATGTGTATGTTGTTTATTCATATAAGGCATATTCACATAATAATTTTTTGTACATTTTATAAGCATTTATTATTGCTTTATTCACTTTATTGCTTTGGCTCAGGTTGCGCAAGATTTTTTACATTACATACAGTTCGTATAACAGTGTAAATTTGCTGTCCCCTCAAAATAACTCAACACACAGCCATTAATGTCTAAACCATTGGCAACAAAAGTGAGTACACCCCTAAGTGAAAATGTCCAAACTGGGCCAAAGTGTCAATATTTTGTGTGGCCACCATTATTTTCCAGCACCGCCTTAACCCTTTTGGGTATGGAGTTCACCAGAGCTTCACAGGTTGCTACTGGAGTCCTCTTCCACTCCTCCATGACGACATCATGGAGCTGGTGGATGTTAGAGACCTTGCACTCCTCCACCTTCCATTTGAGGATGCCCCACAGATGCTCATTAGGGTTTAGGTCTAGACACATGCTTGGCCAGTCTATCACCTTTACCCTCAGCTACTTTAGCAAGGCAATGGTCATCTTTGAGGTGTGTTTGGGGTCTTTATCATGTTGGAACACTGACCTGCAGCCCAGTCTCCGAAGAAAGGGGATTATGCTCTGCTTCAGTATGTCACAGTACATGTTGGCATTCATGGTTCCCTCAATAAACTGTAGCTCCCCAGTGCTAGCAGCACTCATGCAGCCCCAGACCATGACACTCCCACCACCAGGCTTGACTGTAGGCAAGACACACTTGCCTTTGTACCCCTCACTTGGTTGCACACACGCTTGACACCATCTGAACCAAATACGTTTATTTTGGTCTCATCTGACCACAGAACATGGTTCCAGTAATCCATGTCTTTAGTCTGCTTGTCTTCAGCAAACTGTTTGAGGGCTTTCTTCTAATTTGATGCAGTGTGTGGCGTATGGTCTGAGCACTGACAGGCTGACCCCCCACCCCTTCAACCTCTGCAGCAATGCTGGCAGCACTCTATTTCCCAAAGACAGCCTCTGGATATGACGCTGAGCACGTTCCCTCAACTTCTTTGGTCGACCATGGTGAGGCCTGTTCTGAGTGGAACTTATCCTGTTAAACCGCTGTATGGTCTCAACCACCATGCTGCAGCTCAGTTTCAGGGTCTTGGCAATCTTCTTATAGCTTAAGCCATCTTTATGTAGAACATTTTTTTTCTTTTTTTCAGATCCTCAGAGAGTTCTTTGCCATGAGGTGCCATGTTGAACTTCCAGTGACCAGTATGAAAGAGTGAGAGTGTGCCATCTCTGACGGAACATCGACACTGGGGAAGGACGGAGGACTAGCCGAGCCCTGGGATATCCCTGGAGTGGAACACCGACAGCAACAGGGATATCTGGCCGCCTATACGTGCCGGCCCGCGGCCAGCTCCACAACCCAAGGACCAGCTTATGAGACCTCCGCAGCCGCCGGTATTGATTGCTGGGTCCAGCGGAACGAACGCCATAGACGGTGAGGACAGCGGACCCCCCAGAGGTGCACCAGCGCTACACATCCCGGCCCGACACAATTCGGAGGCCCGACAGGACGCCCGCATACCCGCCACTCAGGTACATTCTGGTCCCAGTATTTGCACCCTTTGTAGCGGTGGACAGTCTGGGTGCCAGGTGGGGGCTGCTTTAAAGGCTTAATACCTGGAAAAACAGGTTTTCCCGGGCCGGAGATTGTGTTAGGAAAGGCCGCGGCTTCGGCCTACATCTGGAAGTCAGCGGCCATCTTGCTACACCCAGACCCAAATCACCAGCCACTCAGCCAACCAGCCCCCAATATCAGCCCCCCGGACACCTAGCTATCCCCCTATAAGCTCTAGGTGAAGGCCCAGTATATGTGCCCCTCTCCTGGAAATATCCTCGGCCTCTCTAGTTGAACTAGATGAACTAGGACTTAGTGCCAGTTAACATCAATCTCTTACTCTCTAAGTGAATATGAGACATTGACAGACAACAAAGTAAGGAGAGATATACGGTGGAGAAAAATATCTGGTGGTGTTTTTGCTTGGCTGCTGAGATATGATATGCTGATATATGAGGATATATGAGGATGCTGGATAGCTCTATTACTGAACCGTGATATAATATCCGGTGGTTGTTATTTTAAAATCGCTAGAAAAAACATATCTGACAGAAATAAGACCAATAGGACTGTATGTTGGAAATGGTTTGGAATAACCACATGCCCTACGCCACGTGTTGCTTATGCTTATGCTGCTGAGTGGATGAGACTGAGGGGGGCTCCACTCAGCATGCAGCCTTGAAGCTCTAAAGTCCTAAATATGCCAATAAAGACATCCAAAAAAAATCGCTCTAGCTCTAGCTCGACTAAAAAACATAATAAAGAAATAGCGATTAATCAAGCTGCTACTAATTCTATACAGCGTTTCCTGGTTACCAGCGGAATTGGCCCCAATGCTAGTTGCGGCCAAACGAGGTGCACGAGACGCACCACATCTCTCGCTTCATTAGCAACCTTTGAGAGAAAAAATTTGCCTACATCATCTTATTGCTTAGACCTCATGGAAGAACCTGAATCCCCTACAGCCTCAGACATGTCGTCCTTACTGAGCGGCATTAGAAAAGAACTAGCCGGGATGTTCTATGGTCTTGAAACATCAATAAAAAAGGAAATAGCAGGGGTAAGAACAGATATGGCACATATCCTTGACAGGGTGGAAGATACAGAAAAGAGACAAGATACTCATGAAAACGCTATAAGAGAATTACAACAAGCGGTCACACAGATAGCTCTTGCTCACCGCGTCTCACTATATAAGCTCGAGGATCTCGAGAATAGAAATCGCAGAAACAATCTGCGAATTTGAGGTTTACCTGAAGCTACTGGTGATAAGGACCTGGAGCCATTGATCACGGGTATATTTAATTCAGTTTTGGGAAAGGCACCCACTGATCTACTACGCTTTGACCGAATACACCGAGCCTATAGGCCACGCAATATTGTTACTGAGCAACCTAGGGATGTAATATGCCAATTACATTATTTTTCAGACAAGAACGCCATAATGGACAAGATGAGAAGTATCCCCAACATTGATTTCGATGGAGCGACTCTCACTATTTTCTCAGATTTGTCCAAAGAAACGTTAGACCGCCGTAGAGGCCTAAAACCACTTTTGGAACATTTACGTTCTAATGGAATCACTTATAGATGGGGTTTCCCGGCGTGCCTTATTGCCACCAAAAATGGTCGCTCACACACTCTTCGGTTCCCAGAGGAATTACCACAATTTCTAAAGGCCCTTGATCTTCCATCAATGGACCTCCCGGGTTGGCATGACCCGATCCCTAAGGTCTCATATATCCAGGACTCTCATTGGCAAAAACCTATCACTAAAAAAGGACGTTCTTCTACACGAGACATTGAACAACAACATAGATGAGTAAAGAGTATTTAGATCTACGTGTTTGTTCCCTCCCTGATATAACACGCTTTTAAGCTACTATGCTTAACGAAATAAAATAAGATTTAGCAGTTAGAGAATATTGATTCTAAGAAGGTCTATTGCTTACGGTTTATTGAGCTATGTTGGAATAAAAAGTATTTTTTATTTGGCATATTGCCAGTCGCACAGCTGAATGCGGGTGGAGCATAATGCCCCCAAGTGTCCTTCATACGACATGTTTCCCTCCCCTTTTTTCCTTTTGGGGCTGGAGAGAGCAGGTAGCCTTCGAGTAATTCTCGGTCCCGTCCTCCCTAGGGAGTTCTGGACGGCTGCCTTCCCTCCCTCACCCCACAGGGACCACCGCAGATATCTGCGTGACAAATTAAAATTTCCCACATGCGCCCCGATGGGCGTTATTGCTGTTTATGCAAATTTGTTTGTTTTCTGTGTTTTTGTCTCTCAATATATACCTGTTTTATTTTATTCTTTCCCCCCCCCCCTCGAGGCCGGTATGCATGGAGAAATAGGCGCAGGAGTTACGCTCCACAGAGATGATGGCCACACTTAAAGTCACCTCCTATAATGTTAGGGGTCTAAATGTGGCGGCTAAACGCCATCAGGTTACCCGTGAACTATGGAAGTTGTCTTCTTCCATTGTGTATCTTCAAGAAACACATTTAACCCATACGACACAGGTCAAATTGAATTCGGTATATTTTCTCCAGTGGTACTACGGTCTTTCAGATACGAATAAGGCTAAGGGTGTGGCTATCGGTTTTAGTGCTAGCATACCTTTTCGCTTTTTAGATATGCAAGCGGATGACCATGGCCGTTTTCTTTTTATAAAGGGCTATCTGGGCACTACCCAATGTACCCTAGCAAACATATATTGTCCGAACCAAAATCAAACTATTTTCTTTTCTCAAACTCTCACTGATCTATCACATTTTACTGAGGGATTAATTATACTGGCAGGGGATATAAACATGTCTCTAGACCCTGCTTTAGATACCTCCCATGGTCGTTCTAATATCTCTTTTAAACGTCTGTCTACTGTTAAAAAAAAACTAACAGACTGGCAATTAATAGACGTATGGCGTATTTTACATCCAAAAGAAAAAGACTTCTCTCATTTTTCGAAGACTCATCAGTCCTATTCCCGAATAGATAATATTTTTTTAGACCATCACCATCTTCCATTATTAAAATCGGCGGATATAGGCACAGCGACAATATCAGATCATGCAAAAAAAAAACCAGACTAGATCATTTATCCCTAAAATAAAATTATCTAGTGGAAACATAGTCTATGCGACTCCTCATATTGCTAAAGCTTTTAGGGAGTATTATGCAGATCTGTATAAGGTGCAATGTGATTCTCCGTCTCTGACTATAAAGGAGAGACGTAGTCTCATGCTTGCATATTTAAAAGAAGCTAATTTGCGTAAACTTTCAAACTCAGCTCTCAGAGAGCTTGAATCAGAATTCTCGGTAGAAGAATTTCAGATAGCTCTGAAATCTTCACGACAGGTAAAGCACCGGGACCGGACGGTTACACTACTCGATACTATAAAACATTTAGCGATGTTCTTTTGCCCCAGCTCACGACTTATGCCAACTCAATTTCACAGACTTCGGGATTACGCCCGGAATCTCTTACAGCTCATATCTCAGTTATTCTTAAAACAGATAAGGACCCCACTCAATGCAGTAGTTACAGGCCAATTTCCTTATTAAACGTTGATATTAAATTATACTCGAAGGTAATGGCTAATAGACTACTCTCTCTGGTACCTAGATGGATCTCTACAGACCAGACAGGATTCATGCCATATAGAGAAGCCAAGGATAATTCTCTCCGGGCAATATCTCTTATACAACACGTTCAAAAGACGTCCCAGCCCACCCTATTTGTATCCACAGACGCAGAAAAAGCGTTTGATAGGGTGGACTGGGAATATTTAAAAATGACCCTGCAACATTTTGGGTTGGGACCCAAGATGCTCCACCGTATCACCTCCCTTTATACTAATCCTACGGCACAAATTCGCATCAACGGCACTTTGAGTGAGTCATTTCAACTATTTAATGGGACTAGACAGGGTTGTCCCCTGTCGCCCCCTTTATTTGCCCTCACACTCGAACCTTTTTTGGCAACTGTAAGACATAATTCAAATATACATGGGATTCAAGTAGAAAATAAAATGCACAAATATGCGGCATATGCGGACGACATATTATTTTTTATCCAGCAGCCCCGCATATCGCTTCCTAATTTAATGACAGCCTTCTCCACTTTTCAGACACTTTCTAACTTTAAAATTAACCTTACTAAGTCTGAAATTCTAAATATTAATTTACCAGGAAGAGAGGCGGAAAGGTTAAAACCCCTCTTCCCTTTCAGATGGGTTCAATGTAGTATGAAATATCTGGGAGTGAATTTGACGTCTCATACCCAGTCCCTCTTTCAATATAATTATATTCCATTACTGAATAATATTAGAAAGGATCTACAAAAGTGGAGTTCGCTGACACATTCATGGCTGGGTAAAGTAAGTATAGTCAAAATGAATATTCTACCCAGAGTTCTTTTTTTTTTTCAAATGATCCCATTGGGTGTGCCCATAGGTTTTTTTTCATTAGTACAGACCATGGTCTCCCGCTTTATTTGGAAGAACAGCCACCCCAGAGTATCTAAGGAAGTGTTATTTCGCTCCAAGGAGGCTGGGGGGCTGGCCCTCCCAAATTTAAAGAGATATTACCAGGCTGTTGTCTTATCTAGAATTGTTGAATGGAAATACGCTGCTAAATCCAAACTTTGGGTGAGTTTGGAATACGATTTGAGTAAAACAGATTTAGCAACTATACCCTGGTTACCACGCACACATAGGCACCTTGCCTCAAGTACCTCTATATTAACTACATCCACCCTTGATGTGTGGGATGCTTTACATAGGAAGATTTCATGGTCGTATGCTTCTCCTCTGCTACCGCTTTTGGAACATGATTATTTCTTACCCGGTCTATTAGATCCGGGATATAAGACATGGTCGCCAGAAGGACCCCTCTTATTACACCAGGTCTTGCGAGCAAATGCTCCCAAGCCCCTTAAGGAAATCCTTGACCATAAGCCGATTACGTTTCTTGACAAATGGAGATACACCCAAATGCAGGCGTTTCTTAGAACTTTGCCTCAGCCGCTCAAAGGTATACAGGACCTAAACAGCATTGAGGAAGTTTTCAAGTGGGAGACAGATTTGGAATCCTGTATCCCAGATAGTCAAAAAGATAAAGTTCTGCAGTTGACTCATATTTCTTCAATTGCATCTAAGTCGGCTGAGGTTAATTATAAATTGCTAACTAGATGGCACTATACTCCATCAAGGCTCCATCAGATGTTCCCCGCCAATTCCCCACTGTGCTGGAGGAACTGTGGGAACAGAGCAACCCACGCACATATATGGTGGTCGTGCCCACATATTCGCCCCTACTGGTTTAGCATTATTCGAATTATTCAACAAATAACCAATACTAATCTCCCTATAGATGCATGGACCATTCTTTTCCATGCTACTAAGGAACCTGTCAGAAAATATAAATGTTCTCTAGTACCATATCTGCTTAATACGGCCAAAGCACTAATACCTACCCTTTGGGGCCAACCTGAGACTCCATCCATGAAAAAGTGGTTCCAAAAAATATCAGAGGTCCATCTTATGGAAGATATTACCCATTATAACAAGGACACTTATCAACGACACATCTCAACTTGGACTCCGTGGATGGAGTTCAAGGACACCTCAACTTATAGGGAAATAATGGCACAACGCCACTAAGACTTAACCCATATATACTGGATAAGTTACTTGGAGTTTAAGATCGAGCTATTTGGGGTACTGATGGGCTTATTCCTTAAGAGACTATAAATTATATGGAGCAATATATATATCGCTAGACACCATGCATGCCGGCCTATTTTTCCATTTTTCCCTTTTTTTCTCTTTCCTATCTTTCCTCTGTTTCTTTTCCCAATTATCCCCTCCCATCCCCCCTTCTTCCCCCCTCCCCTTTTTTTTCTTTATATTTGTATGCTCCGAGAGGGACCTTAAGTGAAGATAAGATAAATTATACAGGAGAGAATAGTTAAATAACAATGAGGAAGGAGATACATATTGTAAAATTAACGAACACAGAGAGGAGGGGGGGAGGGGGTTTTTTTTTGGTTTTTTTTGTGTTGAGTGGACCCTAATACTAGACTTTTAGTTTGAGGTAGTTTTCGGAATCACTCCACCATAAAAGGCACTAATATTGGAGTTTCACTACATAAGATATTGGGGTGAGAATAAGGTGGCCCCTACCCCCCTCTCCTTTTCACCCCCCTCCCCCCTTTTTTTTTTGGCAGAATTTAACACTAGATTTTTAGTTAGTAGAAGTGTTTGGAATTATCCTATTTTTAAGAGCACCCATACCAGAGTATCACTTATAAGTCACCGGGGAGAAAATAATATTACCCCCCTTCCCCTCCCTCCCCTTTTTCTTAATCCTCTTCCCTTCCCCCCCTTTCTTTTCTTTTTTTCTTTTTTTTTATATTTTTTTTCTTTCTCCACTTTTAATTAGTAGAAGTGTTTGGTACTATTTCATTTTAAAGAGTAACCATATTAGAGTATCACTTACAAGTATTTTTGTTAGTAGATAGAAGGTTTTTTTTTTTTTTGGTTGTTCACTTTATGACTATACACATATGTTTTGTCACTTGGTCATTCATTTGGCCTATATCAGGTTTTAATACCTGTCTTTTTGTTAGTATGAAGCAGTTTTTTCCCCTCCTTTTTTTTTTTTTTTCCCCTCCACAACCTGGTCACTTTTTGTCTCTATACATAGGTATTGACACTTTCCCTCCCCTTTTTTCTTAATTCTCTTCCCTTTCCCCCCCCCTCTTTTTCCTTCCCCCTCCACATCCTGGTCACTTTTTGTCTCTACACATAGGAATTGACACTTTTTTTTTGTTTTTTTTGTTTTTTTTTTTACTTACATAGCCTATATCAGGTTCTAATACTTGTCTTTTTGTTAGTAGGTAGAAGGGTTTTTTTTTTTTCATCTCTCCCCCTTCCTCGCTGCTCTGCCTCGCTGCTCTGTTTCTATTTCTGATTACTCCTTGCCCTCTCTCCCGCCCAGCCTTGATTCCCCTAGGCATTGGGAGATTTCATGGCCGGGCCTTTTATATATAGGAGTGTAGAGTATTGTCTTTTTTTTTTTTTTTTTTTGGTTGGTTTTGTTTTGTTTTGTTACTGTTTGGAAATATTGAGAGTGTGTATGTGTCCTATGTACTGTATTGTAAATATGTGATGTGTTGTTAAAAAAACAATAAAAAGATATTATATAAAAAAAATAAAAAAGAAAGAGTGAGAGTAACACACCTGCTCCCCATTCACAACTGAGACCTTGTAACACTAATGAGTCAAATGACAGTGGGGAGAGAAAATAGCTAATTGGGCCCAATTTGGACATTTTCACTTAGGGGTGTACTTACATTTGTTGCCAGCGGTTTAGACATGAATGGCTGTTTGTTGAGTTATTTTGAGGGGACAGCAAATTTACACTGTTATACAAGCTGTACACTCACTACTTTACATAGGCAAAGTGTAATTTCTTCAGTGTTGTCACATGAAAAGATATAATTAAATATTTACAAAAATGTGAGGGGTGTACTCACTTTTGTGAGATACTGTATATGCCAGGTTTGCATAAAACACCCCCTTGGAAATCTGTTTAAGTCTATGCGCACGTGGATGCTTTACACAACCGCAGTTAATGGCAGGGGTTTGACAAACTTACCGAATTTGAACCCCATTTAAATCAATAAATTCAGAATTTGTCAAATTCAAAATGACAATTTTGTGGGCTAATAGGCAAGGGAGTGTCAAATAATATCATAGGGAATGGGAAGTGCCCTGGGGAACATGTACCAATGTTAAAAAATAAATAAATAAACAAATACATGAAAATTACAGGCAGCCAGGAGCAGTTTTTAAAACTGACATTTACAACGGAAAAAAGTTTTAAAATTGGTGGCAAATGGCGTAGTTTTTAAAATTAAAGTGATATTGAAGTCTGTTTTTTTTTTTCTTTAAAAATAACAAACATGTTATACTTACCTGCTCTGTGCAGTGGTTTTTGCACAGAGCAGCCCAGATCCTCCTCTTCTCGGGTCTCATGCCAGCCCCCCTGGCCCCACCCTCCTGCCGAGTACTCCCAGAGCAAGCAGCTTGCTATAGGGGCACCCGAGCTGAGCCGCTGTTCTATGTGTCCATTCAGACACAGAGCCATGGTTCAGCCCCGCCCCCCTCTCTCTCCTCATTGGCTAACTCACTTAGGGGGGCTGCTGCACACAAAAGGTTTTTTACATTAATGCATAGAATGCATTAAGAAAAAAGAAACTTCCGCTTTTACAACCACTTTAAAAGCACACAGACTCCCCCAAGGGTCTGCTATGTATGCTGGGGGACATTTGGAGATGTCTGTGTGCTTTTATTTATAAAGAATCTTGCAATGAATGTCAATTGCTGACAATATGTAATCAAAGGCACATATGTTCATTGCTCAACAATACAAATGCTGTACAGAGAGAACAATGCAATATAAATACAATTAAGTGGCAGTAAACCTTAGGAGGAGATCCGCAGCTCAAAGTCAAGGTTTGATCAGTCCATGACTATCAGTTTGTGGCTGTGCAGAGAAAACACAATACAATTAGCAAAGAAATGGCAGTAAACCCATGGTAGGGGAGCATAGAGGAAAATCCAAGCAAGGGTGAGTGGAAGTTATCAAGGAAAGAGAAAGTTGCACTGTCATTCGCAGCTCCTGTAAACCAGATCTGGGAAGGATCCAATGCAGCTTGTAAAGGAAATGTGACAATGTTTATTTGTAAACTTATTATCCCCAATTGCATCAGGGCAAAGAACCAGCAGCTTCCAGAGTAGAAGGCCTCATGCACACTGGACATTTTTACAGCTGCTGTTTTTGGCTTCAGTTGTTTTTTTTCTGCAGCCAGTAAATTACCAAGCATGTTATCCTATGTGTCCATGCACACATAGGCTTTTATCAGCATTTTCTGGCTGGAAAAAAATCCAGAACTAGTGGGTTTGAAGGGGAGTTTTTCAGCTGTAAAAATGCCCTAACTCTGATAAAAGCTGAAAAATCTGGCTATTCCACATGTATGAGCGTTTTTGAGTCATAAGCTTTTGAGGGAGTATAGTCTTGCTAAAAAAAGCTGAAAACTGCAAACACCAAAAAAACACTAATGCAAAAATGCTGCAAAACTCATTCTACAGCTACGGCTTTCTACAGCTAACGCTACTGGTGTTTTTATAGGGTCCTATGTGCATGAGGCGGAAGGGTAATTCCATACACTTTATGCAGACACAGACCTCTGAAACACGAAGCCAAGCAGCTGGATCAGTGTGGAGCCAGACCCACCAAAACAAAGAAACACTGGCAGCATCTTATAACCTCCTTCTCACTCTGAAATCAGGATGTGGGCAGGCACAACATGTTGGAGGATGTGGTGGATCTGATACTAGCTGGCTACAATTCCACATGTGCCTTTGTCACCAATGAGATACGGTGAGAAACTCAATTCAGAATCATGCACCATGCTTTCATCCCTTTCCTGACAGCCAAAGCCATGAACCATCAGCAACTATGCCTTTGTGTGTAAGCTGCAGGCTGACACTATACTATTGATTCATGATTGGACTTGCCCTTCAATTTCTGCTTTCTGGGACCAAGTGGATTCCAGAGGAACCCCTTCATGTTGATTTTCGAGCATGTCAACTGTCTTTCATCTGCTGCTACATGTCCTAAACCTATAGCCTCCCACAGCAATAAGGACTGACTTTCACCCTTTTTTTTAGTTGCAAAGCAAGCTATCCTAAAGAATTGGATTCCCCCCCCCCCCTACATTAGCTGATATTAAAAAAGAACTACCGGGGCTTCTATACAAAGAAAAGCTGGATATGGAATTTTCCCAATGTAAGTCGCCTAACCATTTTCAGAGGGGTTTGCTACTTTTTTCTCTAACATGATACAAAATAATTAGCACACTCTTAAATGTTCCAATGATGTGGTTCCCTTCCCCCCTCTCCCCCCAGCCGTTTACCCCCTTCCTCCCCCTTCCCATTCTTCCCCCATCTCCTACCTTTACACGTTTGTTACCACCCTCCCTCTTCCCTCCCATCTCCTCTTTTCCCCCTTCCCCTTCCCATTCTCTTCTCCCCCCCCTTCCTATCCCATCCCTTTCCTTCCCCTCTCCCCTTCTCTCCTTCCCTCCTTCCCCTTGGTTTTGTTCAGTAGTCTCTGTTTTAACCAGTCCTGCCATGGTAACTATTGTATTCTAACTATTATTTATACGGTTCAAAATTCCATAGATGGGTCTTTTTGTTGGCAGGTCCTACAATGGTGTGCTACCCATGCGTTTGTGATAGCCCACCTTGCAGGTCACCTATGTCTTCTTTTTAGTTATGTACTCTTCCATCAGGCCCCTCATGCCTCCTTGCGGCTTCTTACTATCAGCCACATATACCTACATATGGGGTAGAGGGCTGCAGGTAATCTCAAGTGATAATTTTCCATAGAAAAAAAGTTATTTATTTTCAATTATCATGAGCTTGGATATATGCTAATACATATTATGTTCACTGTTACCCAGCTATCTGTTGGATTTCCTTTCTCTTTGTATTTCATGTGAGAAAACAAACTATAAAAAAAAAAAAAAAAAAATTGCCAATTCTTTGTTATCAGTGACTGGGCTGCAATTCTGTCTTAAGCCCTGTACACACTGCCGGTTTTCCCCTCGGAAAAAAGATGTTGGTTTTCCCAACGGGATTCCTGCCAAGCTTGACGGGATTCCTGCCAAGCTTGTCTTGCGTACAGACTGTCATAAGCGCCGGTCCAAAGCGTGGTGACATACAACACGTACGACGGCACTATAAAGGGAAAGTTCCATTCCAATGGCGCCACCCTTTGGGCTGCTTTTTCTGGTCTCGTGTTATCGCATGTTAGTAAAAGTTTGGTGAGAGACGATTCACGCTTTTCAGTCTTCGTGCTTTCAGGTCATTTTCTGCTGTTCAGAATGCTGATGAATGTGCTATCTCCATTACAAACGCTAGTTTTACGAGAACGAGGTACGACGTCAGGCGACGTCTATGACAAAACACGTAAGGCAGACCTACGTCAGGAAATCGGGTAGAACGCAGTTGGAACGCACACTGCGCTTCCCGGCTTCCTGGACGCCACATTCAGACCCTTTTTTGTTTTGTATTGTTTTATGGAATATTGTCAGCATTTATACAGACTGCTGAGCCATTCCTATTTTTTATTTTTTTTTGAAAGGAGCTTTTGGGCAGAAAAATACTTGACGCAACTAAATACAGCATGTTGGCGCGTCAAGCATTTTTTTACTTGAATAATTTTTATTGAAAAATATTATACATACATATTATGAAACATAGCATATAACAAGGTATGATGAATTCAGACAGGACATGAGCAGAATATCCGCGATCACCTGAGGTGAAGTGAAGAGGTTCAGGCGTCTGTAGGAGTGAGAACGTAAAGAATAGATATTAGCCTTCTTTGGTGTAAGTAACAAACCAGGTCGGTACCGTCAAAGGGTCAATAAGTAGATACTCAACATTTAGAATAACATCTGATCACTGGGGGGAGGCCGTCCGACGGTCCGAGAAGTTCCACACACACCACCCCAATGGGATCTCTCTGTGGATGTGTATAGATCCCTCCCGGAGATCCCGTGTGTGACGGATCTCGCATACCCCAGGTGGGCACATCCGCCAGACCTGTGTCTCCTGTCCTCCAAACGCACCCGCAGCCTGCAGATACGCCATAACCAGCCCTTAACCCCTCAATCACGAGACAATCCACACAGGTGTTGAGGGTTAAACATGCAGAGCATTAACAGTTTATTAAATCCAAAACATACACTTTTACACACAGTTAGGGACACTCCCCTTAGCCTTGTCATAGAGGGGGGGTAGGGGACAAGGAAGAACCAATGGGAACTTAACATTGGAACAGAGATTACAGTTAAACATAAAGGGATTATGGTAAGCAGGCAGCCCTTCAATACACATCCCCTGCGGAGAGATGTCTGCAGTCCAGACCATTGTCTATGTGCCATGAACCAACACAGCTAAACACAGCAACAAGAGGGGGGGGTGGATGGGGGAGAAGGGATGTAGCATTACATTACATTATCTCAATGCCAGCTTTCCCCCAGTCTCTCAGTCTGGGCCATAATCTGTGGGTAGGAGGCCTGCCCACAGTCCCTTCCAAAACACACAGTGACAGTGGGTTCTGTCACATTTCTCCCCTTTTAAAAACAGACTAACCAGGTTCCTGACCCCCAACTGGTCTGGACCTGCGTTAGTCACAAACTTCCACCCCAGGCAACCAGGAAAAGGAAAAGTACGTCTCTGGCGCTGGGGAGCAAAATCGCACATACGGTCTCCCGTGAAAAAAAACAGCCGCTGCAGAGTGGGAACAGCTGTCCGCACTCCCGTGATCCGGGGCTGGGTTGCAGATATTGAGGGGAGCTGAATTGTCCTTTGCCCCGATGCCAGCACTTCCGCTGGTAGGGAACGTAGGCTGGTAGTGCTATGCATTTGGGGAGGAAAAGGTACTTGCTTTTCTCCTGGAGTAGCTACCAGCCGCTGAGGAGGTATCTTGCAGGGACTATCTCCCGGACTCTCCATCTCTTTTTCTGATGCTGGGCAGAGGCCAACAGCGCTCTGCCCTGTAGCCAGTGCTTCTGCTAGGGGGACATATACAACGGTAGAGTTCAGCCGCTGGAGAGGGGGAAGGGTTTTCTCCCCTCCTGGTTCTGTGACCAGCTGCTGAGGCGACTTCTGACAGGGGCTGTCTCCCAAACCCTCCAAAAACCTACCGAGGGCTGGGTCGGGGCCGGTGACACTCTGCCATGCAGCCAGCGCTTCTGCTGGGGGGATATACACTGGGATAGTGTCCAAGTGCTGGGCAACCAGGTCACTGAGGTCATCCCTCGGACTCCCTGGATCTAACTCTGAGGGTGGGCAGAGGCCAGCGGCACTCTGCCCCGTAGCCAGCGCTTCTGCTGGGGGGATGAACACTGGGGTAGTGTCCAAGTGCTGGGGAAACAGCTCACTGAGGTCATCCCTCGGACTCCCTGGATCCAACTCTGAGGGTGGGTAGAGGCCAGCGGCACTCTGCCCCGTAGCCAGCGCTTCTGCTGGGGGGATGAACACTGGGGTAGTGTCCAAGTGCTGGGGAAACAGCTCACTGAGGTCATCCCTCGGACTCCCTGGATCCAACTCTGAGGGTGGACAGAGGCCAGCGGCACTCTGCCCTGCAGCCTGCGCTTCTGCTGGGGGGATGAACATTGGGGTAGTGTCCAATTGCTGGGGAGGGAGAATTGCTTCCTCCACTCCCTTTGGGGATATTTGCCGTTGGGGAAATGGCTCACGAAAATCATCTCTCAAACTCTCCGGATCCAACTCTTTTTCTGATGCTGGACAGAGGCTAGTGGCACTCTGCCCTGTAGCCAGCGCTTCTGCTGGGGCACCGGATGCGATACTCTCGACTTGCTGCTGATCACCATTTACCAGCCTTCCAGCGCCCGTCTCAACTTCCCCTTCTGAGACCTTTATGCTATTATCTTGTCTCTCTGCTTGGGGAGCTTCCGGTGCGCTCCGGCATTCTAGCACTCGCAGTGCCCTCTGTATCATCGCCGCTTCTTCCATTGCGGTTAGGACGGGAAAACGTAGGGGCGCCCCTAGCCCCATTTGCTTCACATCTTTGTGACTGTCCGCTATTTCTCCAGGACAGTCCCAGGCAACGGGAGCCATGCCAGGCTGCTGATCACCGTCAAACAGCCGCTTGTAGGCAATCTCTAGCTCCCATTCCTGCTCAACCAGGAACTCCAATTCCTCCAGGTCACACGCCTCTTCGGGGAGGTCCAGCACCTCATCTCGGCAGTCCAGGATGTTTTCCAGCCGCCACTCCTCATCGCTCCCAAAGTCTGGGTCTCCGTACATTTTTTGATGGAGCAGCCCCACGCCACCGTAGCCAATGCCTTCTGTCGGGCTGCCATCTGCTGTACTTGGCCACAGTTGAGCCGCAAACTACCGGAGGGCTCTGTAGCTGGCGTCCAGCCTCATTTCCTCCTGGACCAATCTTCTGAGCTCTGTCTTCCACTCATCTCGCGGTCGTTCCCTCAGGAACACCTCTCGCACATGGTACTGCGTCCAGTACATCTCTGTGGAGGAGGGAAGGATCTTCCCCTGATGGTGCCGCTCGTGGCTTAGCGTTTCATGCCAGAGTTGCCAGCGGACCACATCCCCCCAGCCGAGCATGGTGCGCTCTGTCGCTGGTCCCAGATGTTGCTTCCGCATGCCTTGCAGCCTCCTCCCGAACTCCGCTCTCATGCTGGCTGGTCCCCGTATTGCTCCTCGGCGGCTGCCCAGATCTTGAATCCTGGTGGTGGTTTGGATGGCCCGGATTGCAGGAGACATCCCACCGCTGCCAACACTGTGACAGATCTCACATACCCCAGGTGGGCACATCCACCAGACCTGTGTCTCCTGTCCTCCAAACGCACCCGCAGCCTGCAGATACGCCATAACCAGCCCTTAACCCCTCAATCACAAGACAATCCACACAGGTGTTGAGGGTTAAACATGCAGAGCATTAACAGTTTATTAAATCCAAAACATACACTTTTACACACAGTTAGGGACACTCCCCTTAGCCTTGTCATAGAGGGGGGTAGGGGACAAGGAAGAACCAATGGGAACTTAACATTGGAACAGAGATTACAGTTAAACATAAAGGGATTATGGTAAGCAGGCAGCCCTTCAATACACATCCCCTGCGGAGAGATGTCTGCAGTCCAGACCATTGTCTATGTGCCATGAACCAACACAGCTGAACACAGCAACAAGAGGGGGGGGTGGATGGGGGAGAAGGGATGTAGCATTACATTACATTATCTCAATGCCAGCTTTCCCCCAGTCTCTCAGTCTGGGCCATAATCTGTGGGTAGGAGGCCCGCCCACAGTCCCTTCCAAAACACACAGTGACAGTGGGTTCTGTCACACCGGGCATCCCCCCGGCGGAGTTTGAAATTGATCGAACAGAGAGGCTATAAAAGTGGAGCCTCCCGGTTCTTGGAGCAAAGCCCATTCCTATTTTTTAACTTAACTTTTAATAAATATTTTTGATACTACACTATTGGAGCCCTTATCTCTTCCTTATGAGGCTTTTTCGCTGTGGATTTATTCACAACCACATCAGCTGTCATCCGGCATTCGGCAACCGCAGGACATCCTAGCGGACAGGCTGCAGGCGATCGGACTTAGAGAGACATCAGGACTCAGCTGCTTCTTATACTACATGCCATTTACCCCTGTAGGGGTAGTAGTAGCTGGTGAGTTGGGACCTAAGAGGGGGAGCACGAAAGTCACCTGATTTACCTACTCCTAAAAGCCTACACAAGTCACCTTGGATTTTACCGTTTTGAATGAACTTTATGTGAACAATTTTTCTTTTGCTTATTTTTTCTATTTTTTCTGTGCTAGCAACGTTTGTAAAACTTTCTGGCCTGTTTTTCCTACAAATCACGCTGTAGTGGACTGAGCACTAGCACTTGGTTGCTAGCATATTGGTTTATGTGCTTTTATGTTGATATATTTCACTTTTCATGCATTTATAACTAGTATTCATTTATAATCAGCATTCATTTTCCTCACCTTGTTCACAGTTTTTTTACCTGCCTCTCTGTAGGAGATAGCGACACTTAATCAATTGTTATATATATTTGAAATACTCATATCACATCCCTATGGATGTGATATGAGTATATATATATCACATATATATAATTTTTTTGTACAGTGGAAGTATGATTTCTCTATAACCATAGGTAGCGCCACACACCCCACCTCTATATCTCAATTTCTTTAGAATCCCTTGTGGGAGCTCTTTAGGGGAGGCAGCAACCTAACATCTATCCTAAGCGCGGTACTTTACTCTTGGCTTATAAGGTGATCTCTGGTCACCAGAGCCCCCCTTACATCAGAGTTCCCCTTTACACCAGTCTGAAGCATTCCCTCTTACATCATGATCTGCAGCATTCCCTCTTACATCATTATCTGCAGCATTCCCCTTTACATAAAATTTCCCCTTGCACTGTAAGGGGGAATCCTGCAGACTCTAATGTAAGGGGGAACTCTGTGTTGGGAACTCTGTGTTGGGTTATATTAACCTGACCTTCATGTAAATTGAGAAATATGTTTTTTGACTTTTGTTATAACTTAAACACATTGTTAGTAGCAGCTGCACAAATTGTATCTACAGTCATGTCCATAAATATTGGGAAATCAACACAATTCTAATCTTTTTGGCTCTATACACCACCACAATGGATTTGAAATTAAACAAACAAGATGTGCTTTAACTGGAGACTTTCAGCTTTAATTTAAGGGTATTTCCAAATCAGGTGAACAGTGTAGGAATTACAACAGTTTGTATATGTGCCTCCCACTTTTTAAGGGACCAAAAGTAATGGGACAATTGGCTGCTCAGCTGTTCCATGGCCAGGTGTGTGTTATTCCCTCATTATCCCATTTACAAGGAGCAGATAAAAGGTCCAGAGTTCATTTCAAGTGTGCTATTTGCATTTGGAATCTGTTGCTGTCAACTCTCAATATGAGATCCAAAGAGCTGTCACTATCAGTGAAGCAAGCCATCATTAGGCTGAACAAAAAAAACAACCCCATAAGAGAGATAGCAAAAACATTAGGTGTGGCCAAATCAACTGTTTGGAACATCCTTAAAAAGAAAGAACGCACCGGTGAGCTCAGCAATACCAGAAGACCGGGGGGGGGCGTGGCGACCGGACTCCAAGATGGACGCTTAGCCCAGGAGCTCCGCTTGTCAGCCTGAGATAACATCAGCCTCCACAGCCCACCGGCGATCCTGCGAGCCCTGCGATCGGTCATCCGATCACTGACCTGCCGAGGAACAACCCGGTGATGCCCAGGAATCGTAAATCACCGCTGCAGCCCCAGAAACTAGACAGCTTCTTCGGAGCAGCAGCGAGGGGAATGCAGCAAAATGGCGGCGGCGACGGAGCGCGAGTCCCACAGCACGCCTCGCAGCCAGGAGCACTTACCACAGGCAACGGCCTGCCGTCCGTCGCCATCTGCTCGGCTACAGCACACAGCGCTTCCTCCTCTGGGACATCCAGCCCCTCAACGCGGAGCCCAGCCAAATCGAGGCCGAGGAGGGACTCCCCAGCTAGGCCGCAGCCGGATCTCAACATGGAGGTAAGCGGGCCGCAATCCACCAGCACTAGCCAGCGGCAACAGAGGGGGGACCCCATATCAGAATTCCCCACGGCAGATAGACCAGTATCCGACACCGTGCTGAAGGACATGCTCCTTTCACTGAGAACATCCCTGCAGTCAGATATATACAGTGGGATCACTGCATGCCAAAAAGAAGTACAGGCCATAGGACAGAGGGTCCATGTTGTGGAAGACAAAGTGGAAGAGCACACTTCTGCATTTAACATGATGGTGGATGCCATCAAGGCACAGGGGGAGGAAATAGTTTGGCTCAAGGATAAGATGGCGGACCTCGAGGACAGATCAAGAAGGAATAACCTCAAACTGAGGGGGGCCCTGAAAATGTTCCCCCCACACAGCTCCTTCAATACACCCAGACTCTGTTCTCCACGTTGCTGCCAGATGCAACAGCACAGGATCTTATCATTGATGGAATCCATAGGGTCCCTAAACCGTCGTTCCTCCCTGACGAGACTCCCAGGGATGTACTGATGAGGGTACACTTTTTTCACGTCAAAGATCGCATACTACAAGCGTCACGTACCCCAGGGAAAGTCCCGCCACAATACGCCAACATCAGGATGCTACCTGACCTGTCCAGACACACTCTTCAGCGCAGACGCAATCTGCTCACTGTAACCAAAGCATTGAGGAATCACAACATACCGCATAAGTGGAAATATCCAGCCACTCTTATTATCACCTACAATGGGACCAGTGTCTCAGTGTCCAAAATAGAGGAAGGGCTGGCTGCTCTACGCCAATGGGGGATTCTCCCGGAACAAGTTCCTCAATCCCAATCCTCTGCAAGCCCACGGCCAATACAGAATGACTGGCAGGTAGTGTCACACAAGAAGGCTAGTAAGAAAAAAGCCGGTGAAGCAACATAATTACTTACACTCACCAATCTCGTTTATCTCAGGTGCACAGGTACCGCAGTGAGGTACCAACTGTACACCCTCCGTTCTGCACTTGCAGCTACGTCTGCTCGAAGATCAATTTATGGATCCATTTCTTATGCAAATCCAGTTATATCTATTTTTTTTTCTTATGTCTCCGTTGCTGTTTTCCTTTTTTCTCCCCAGTGTCCCTTTTGATATACACAGAAACGCTCAATGTATAATGACAGCGGTAAATGAAGAACATGTTAGACTACCCTCAGCATACCACAAGGATGGACAAAGCCAACCAACTTTCTCAGAGACGAGTAAGTGCCTAACCAGTTTCCTCACACACGATACCAATCCAATAACACTATGACGATTAAGATCCTATCTATTAATGCCCGGGGTCTGAACCACCCGGTAAAACGCTTCTCCATGTGGAAGGAAGCCGGCATTCAGAGAGCTGACATACTCTGTGTGCAGGAAACACATTTCCAAAAAGATGCTGCCCCGAAGTGTTCACATAAGGACTACCCTTTCATATATACGGCTTGTACGCCTGACAACAAGAAGGGAGGAGTCCTATTAGCCATCAAAAACTCCCTATCATTCCAACCGAAAACGACTGTTCTGGACGAGGGAGGCAGGTATATAATCCTTACGGGAGACATCAATTCCAAACCATACACGATTGTGTCAGTATATGCCCCTAACACTCACCAACTCCGCTTCTTGAGGAAAATCCTTACCAAAGCCCAAAATTTGCAATATGGCAACCTCCTGATATGCGGTGATTTTAACATGACATCGGACCCGCTACTGGATACTACCTCTGGCAAACCCAGGACCCACCTGTCTCTGCAACCTTTGTTACACAAAGTGGAACTCTTTGATGTATGGAGATGTCTCCACGCCAACGAACGTGACTATACTTTTTTCTCGAACAGACACAGTTCATATTCTCGTATAGACATGTTCCTAACTGATAAATGGTTGCTGCAGAACGTTGAAAAAACTAGTATACACAATATTACATGGTCAGACCATGCTGCTATATCTTTATCTATTATAGAAAAGGGTGTCTCCCCTTCTATCCCCATCTGGCGTAGTAACAATAGGGTTCTTCAAGAACCAATCCTCCAAAAGTCTATAGCCCAACACCTAACGAATTACTTCGCAGAAAATGCTGATTCTGTAACTGATCCAAACATTCTGTGGAATGCACATAAAGCCTATATTCGAGGGGTATTAATCCAAATTGGCGCTAGGGAAAAAAGAAAACTAACGCACTCACTTAACTCTACTATTGCTGACATACAGATTCTAGAAACCATGCATAAGCAGTCACCGTCAGAACCCTTAACTAGTAAACTGTGCGCCAGCAGAGAAAAGCTTAGAGAACTTCTATCGCGCCAATTTGATAGGCACCTAAGACGCCTGAAACTCCTACACTATGCCAACGCAGACAGAGCAGGCAAATATTTAGCAAATAGACTCAAAGCCACTCGTTCCAAAACTAGAATACAATACCTGAAACACCCATCCACTTCACTAAAAATTATTCACCCCCAAGATATAGCCGATCAATTTGCTGACTACTATAGCTCGCTTTACAACCTCCAGAGAGACTCCAATACCCCTCAACCGACAACAGAAAAAATACAAACGTTCTTGCACACGCTGAAACTCCCATCCCTTTCCCAAACACAACTGGAGGACCTAAACAGCCCAATCACAGCACTAGAAATAGAACACATAATTGACTCTTTACCAATCGGGAAATCCCCCGGCCCAGATGGCTTTTCCAATGAATATTTCAAAACATTTAAACAGATCCTTTCGCCCCACATGTCTAAAGTCTTCATTAAAGCCACAGAAACAGCGACACTTCCACAAGAATTGCCAAAAGCACACATAGTCACACTCCCTAAACCAGGGAAAGAACCCCACACACCAGCTAACTTCAGACCCATTTCACTCTTAAACACTGACACAAAAATATTTGCAAAGTTACTGGCTAAAAGACTTACGCATATAATACCACTAATCATCAAAAAAGACCAGATGGGCTTTATAAAGGGGAGGCAGACCTCTGACGCTACCAGAAGAATCATCAATGTAATACATCAGGCTGAAAGAACTCGAACGCCTTCTCTGCTGCTCTCTATCGATGCAGAGAAGGCGTTCGACAGGGTCCATTGGACCTACATGGAAATGGTTCTGGAAAAATTTGGGTTCAAAGGATCAATTTTAAAAGCTATTCTATCTCTATATTCATGTCCATCCACCCAGGTGTACTCTGCAGGCCTACTGTCTAAATCATTTGACATATCAAATGGGACCAGACAGGGCTGTCCCCTGTCCCCAACTATTTTTAATCTTATGATAGAACCACTAGCTGAAGCAATCAGATCAACGCCCTCGATCACGGGCTTCCAGTTTGGTTCCAATATGCATACCATTAATCTATTTGCGGATGATGTAATTCTAATTCTGACTAATCCTTTACAGTCCCTAAAAGAGGCGCACAAAATACTAACAACATTTGGGGATATATCCTACTATAAGGTCAACTTTACAAAATCTCTCATCCTAGACCTAGGAGTACAGTCTCAAATGAAACAGTCCCTTCAAAAACAATTACCATATACTTGGAGCGCGGGTAGTATCACGTACCTGGGTATCTCACTCACTAGTAAAATAGCTGCCCTCGCTAAAACTAACATGACTCCGCTGGTAACCAAACTGGAAGCCCAACTCAAGGCCATTTCGAGAACTGAAATCTCATGGATGGGTAGAATCTCTGCATATAAAATGTTCATCTTACCACAAATTTTGTATGTATTTCGCACTCTGCCTATTCATATCCCTATTCATTTCATCAATAGTCTCGCTAGAATAGGTTGGAAGTACATATGGAAGGGAAAAAGAGCTAGGTGTTCCAGGAACAACTTGACTTCACATAAACAAGCAGGAGGGGCGGGTTTCACGGACATTTATGACTACCTATGGGCGGTGCGCCTAGACCAAATTAAATTCTGGTTTCAACAATCCGACGCACCTCTTTGGGTTGACATAGAAACTTATTTATCCCCAACGAAAGATCTTACCCAATTACTCTTAGGAGACCGTTGGACTCCATGGAACATATCTCTTCTCCCGCCTACCATGCAGACATCACTGAGAGCATGGAGACTCCTTTTAGATAAGCGTTACACGGACGCACAAACCATGGACTTCGACCTTCCCCTGAATATATTGGAATCCAAGATCCCAATATTGGACGTCACTGACATGATAGACAAAGGCATATATCACATATCGGACCTATATGAAGGCCCACGACTCAAACCCATAGAACAAATCATGACACAATATAAGATCTCCCCACAGGGCACTTACAAATGCCTCAGAATTACACACTTCTTGAGATGTCAGGCACCCTCATTAGCGACAATGCTGATTAAAATTTGGCAGTTCTATTCCAATGCAGTACTAGACAAGAAGGGTATTTCCTTTTTCTATAACCTACTGCAAGACAGACTGACATTCAAGAAGACAACAGCAATGCAGAAATGGGAGATAGACATAGGCGATACATTCTCGGACAAACAATGGCACAGGGCCTTCATGGAAGTACACAAGTCTTCCCACTGTGTGAAGCACTGGGAACTGATGATCAAGATAACAAATAGATGGCACTATACTCCTTTCCGACTTGCCACGTTCTTTCCGGGAACATCCTCGCACTGCTGGAGGGACTGTGGGCACGTTGGTAACTTATTACATATGTTCTGGCACTGCCCCAGCATAAGAAGTCTATGGAACCAGGTTTTCCAGCAGATTTCCTCCATGACTGGAATACTGACACGACCCGATCCAGCTTCAGCATTACTGCACCTAAACATTGACAAATTCCCACGGACTGTTAGGCCAGTCGTGACACACATGCTTCTGGAAACACGCCTGTTGATATTGCGCAATTGGAAATCTAATAAAACTACAAACATCTCTGAAGTCATAGCAGCAGTTCATAGAAATTATACGTTCGAACGCCTACTAGCGATCAATTCTCTAACATGTAAAAAATTTGATGATGACTGGGCTATCTGGCCCAAGTCCCTTGGTTAAATTGTACACTTACCACAACTGTGTATCACCTTTTGTGTATATCTCCATATGTACCCCTTGTTTATATTCTATCCTCTATCTCTGTCTATTATATGTAAAAGAAAATCTTCAATAAAAAACTATTGCTTTAAAAAAGCAATACCAGAAGACCCGGAAGACCACGGAAAACAACTGTGGTGGATGAATTCTTTCCCTGGTGAAGAAAACACCCTTCACAACAGTTGGCCAGATCAAGAACACTCTCCAGAAGGTAGGTGTATGTGTGTCAAAGTCAACAATCAAGGGAAGACTTCACCAGAGTGAATACAGAGGGTTCACCACAAGATGTAAACCATTGGTGAGCCTCAAAAACAGGAAGGCCAGATTAGAGTTTGCCAAACAACATCTAAAAAAGCCTTCACAGTTCTGGAACAACATCCTATGGACAGATGAGACCAAGATCAACTTGTACCAGAGTGATGGGAAGAGAAGAGTATGGAGAAGGAAAGGAACTGCTCATGATCCAAAGCATACCACCTCATCAGTGAAGCATGGTGGTGGTAGTGTCATGGCGTGGCCATGTATGGCTGCCAATGGAACTGGTTCTCTTGTATTTATTGATGATGTGACTGCTGACAAAAGCAGCAGGATGAATTCTGAAGTGTTTCGGGCAATATTATCAGCTCATATTCAGCCAAATGCTTCAGAACTCATTGGACGGCGCTTCACAGTGCAGATGGACAATGACTCGAAGCATACTGCGAAAGCAACCAAAGAGTTTTTTAAGGGAAAGAAGTGGAATGTTATGCAATGGCCAAGTCAATCACCTGACTTGAAACCGATTGATTGAGCATGCATTTCACTTGCTGAAGACAAAACTGAAGGGAAAATGCCCCAAGAACAAGCAGGAACTGAAGACAGTTGCAGTAGAGGCCTGGCAGAGCATCACCAGGGAAGATAACCCAGCGTCTGGTGAGGTCTATGCATTCCAGACTTCAGGCTGTAATTGGCCGCAAAGGATTAACAACCAAGTATTAAAAAGTGAAAGTTTGATTGATGATTGGTAATCTGTCTCATTACTTTTGGTCCCTTAAAAAGTGGGAGGCACATATACAAACTGTTGTAATTCCTACACCGTTCACCTGATTTGGATGTAAATACCCTCAAATTGAAGCTGAAAGCTGTCGATGTCCCAATATTTATGGACCTGACTATATTTCTGTGGGTGTAATAAAAAAAAAAAAAATATATATATATATATATATATATATATACACATACACATACCCTATGTTTAATGATGTTTGATTAAAGAATAATTGGTTGGAGAACATTTTAGAAACTGTGAATTCAAAGTTCATAGGATTTAAGGCTCTTAATATAGGTGATTTATACAGTTAATTTTTTATCGCTTAAATTATTTTTCCCATTATGGGCGTGAATGGGGCCTCATGTCTAAGTTTTGCCTAAGGCCTCAAAAAGCCTAGAGCCGCCTCTGGTGTAAGGTGTTCCTTTACTATGTAATTTAACTGTGCGTATTATATAAAATTAGCTACATACAGTAGACGCATTCTATATACATCTAATTAAGGACAATATGATTCTTTAACCTGTACAGTAGTGCATCATGCCCCCTCATAAAGGTAAATTTATTGTTTTACCTTTGTGGTGAGTGTGAATATGATTGGATCAGAGGATACTTACTTGCAAACAAACAATATTTTGACCATGTACCGTATATACTCGAGTATAAGCCGAGTTTTTCAGCACATTTTTTTGTGCTGAAAATGCCCCCCTCGGCTTATACTCGAGTCTGTGTCCATCTTCAACTTTGTGCGCCTGATCCCGGCCAGCTGTAGGTTCCCTGGACCCCAAGCTTGGCACACATGTAGCACCAGTCTTCCTCTACAAGTGTGCAAAGTTTGTTGTCCAGGGGACCTACAGCCGGGGAGCACTGAATTTTTAAAGCCAGGCACCCCTTCCATAGACTCCCATGTTAAACGTCAGTCTAGTCACACAGTGCAGGAGATCAGGTAGGGAGATTGGGCACAGTGAGGCATGGACACAGTGAGACATGGGCACAGTGACAGTGAGGCATGGGCGCAGTGATGCATGGGCACAGTGAGGCATGGGCACAGTGAGGCATGGAGACAGTGAGGCATGGACACAGTGAGGCATGCACAGGGACACAGTGAGGCATGCACATGGACACAGTGAGGCAAAGTGAGGCACAGTGAGGCATGCAGATGGACACCCTAGGCTTATACTCGAGTCAATATGTTTTCCCAGTTTTTTGTGGTAAAATTAGGTGTCTTGGCTTATATTCGGGTCGGCTTATACGCGAGTATATACGGTACATTTTTCAGATAATGATTTACCATAAG
Source organism: Rana muscosa (assembly GCA_029206835.1). Taxonomy (NCBI): domain Eukaryota; kingdom Metazoa; phylum Chordata; class Amphibia; order Anura; family Ranidae; genus Rana; species Rana muscosa. The sequence continues at coordinate 165,478,291 of CM055125.1, read as the reverse complement.
AGACTTCAAAAACTTTAAATCATGGCAAAAAATGACGTTTTCAAAAGCACTGTGCCTCTTAAAAAACACCTTGGGGTGTTCACTCTATTTCCACTGCCCTGGTGCTCCAGAGCCTCCAAAATATGATAGGTAGTCAGAAATTAGATTTGTTATTTATGCCCCTAGAAAGCCTAAAGGTACTCCTTAGATTGTAGGCATCTGTGTGGCTATACTGTGAAAAGACTCATGCATGTGGTATCGCCACACTCGGAAGGAGTTGCAGAATGTGGTTTGAGGTGTATTTCTAAGCATGCCTATGATATGTGTTAGAATTATATTATTAATTGACAACTTTGTTGTAAAAAATATATTTTCTTTCCTGCACTTTCCAAGAGCTTGTGGCAAAAAAAAGACATTTAAAAAGAAAAGACTCACTTTGCCTTTCAGAAAATATCTTAGAGTGTTTGCTTTACAAAATGTGGTCATTTTGTCAGCGTTCCCATTGTCCTGGTGCTCTAGAGTCTCCAAAAATATGAAAGGTATTTAGGAAATTGGATGAGCAAATTATGCTTCTAGAACGCCTGAAGTTGCTCCTTGGGTCTTGGGCCCATCTATGTATCTAGGTTGTGAAAACATCTCACAAATGTGATATCCTCATACTCAGGAGTCATAGCACAATGTGTTTTATGGTGTAATTGTAAGTATGTCCATGCTGTGTTTGAGAAATAACTTGTTAAGTGACAACTTCAAAAAGCTCACCATTAAGCTCCCCTTAATAAATAGCTTGGATTGTCTACTTTCCAAAAAGGGGTTATTTGGAGGATGTTTGTACTGCTCTGGCATTTTAGGGCCTTAAGAAATGAGATGGGTACATCAGGACTGATCAATTTTCACATACTGTATGCAGTATATACCATAGTTTGTAGACTCTATAATTTTCACAAAGACTAAATAATATATATTGATGTGGATTATTTTTTACCAAAAAAGGTAGCAGAATACGTTTTGACCCAAATTTATAAAAGTTTTTTTTCCAAATTATTTAACAAAAACAAAGAAATATATATTTTTTTAAACAATTACAATTTTTGTTATTTTTTTTTATTTATATAGAAACTAATAAAAAACACATTGGTGATTAAATACTACAAACAGAAAGCTTTATCTGTCTGAAAAAAAATGATAATGATTTAATTTTGGTACAGTGTGGCATGCCTGAGTAATTAGAATTCAAAGTGTGACAGTGCTGAAAGATGAAAATTGGCCTGGATTGGAAAGGGATGAAGGTGCCTAGACTTGAAGTGGATAAACCCACTGCCACGCTGCCATGTGCAATGCATAAAGTTGCAGCCTGACCCCATGCCATTAAAATTTTGTCATGGCTGTGAAGCAAAGCATTAGGTCATGGCATGTGTACAGACCTGAGCAGCTGCTTCTCCTTGTTCAGGTTGGTGGTTGTGGGGCAGTATAAACAGCTCAACTGCTTGTTTTTACGACTCTCCTGTCCACTCTCCTATCAGGATAAGTGGAAGAATCCTATTTTCCTTTTCTTTTTTTCACCCCTCCCCCCAATGTATTGCGAAGGGTTTCTTGGGGATAACAATAGAAGAGGGGACTAAGATTTATGGTATACCATTGCTTCAGAAGAAATCACCATCAGGTACTTTTACAGACAACATATCTGAAAGGTAGTATGGATCCTCAGTGAATAAAATATTTCCCCCTTCATCCCCATAGCAGTATGATGTTGATGATGATCCCCAGGCCTATGATTCCAGTCCGTGATTAATTTATCATTTGCTTTGAGGTATTTAAAGAAATGTGCAGAAACTTTATGTACAGTATATAGCTATAAATTGGTTAAAATGTGTGTTCTGACTGCAATTTGTAATTTAACAGTACCTAAGGAAGTGGGGGTGGATACCCACAAAATGTGTCATAATTATTGTTTTGTTTCCTCCGACTGGAGCCCAGTTTCTATCAAGTTGTGTTGAGTGGAGGGGAACACATAGCAATTTACTGTGAAACATGGAACTAAGTTGTATGAAATTATTAAGTTAAAATAGAACATGTTTTAATTGTTTTATAATAAATGTTTGGATTTTAACAGTACAGTATATTTGAGTATTGCTTGGCAACTTAACCACTTGCTTACTGGGCACATATACCCCCTTTCTGCCCAGGCGAAATTTCAGCTTTCGGCACTGTCACGCTTTGAATGAAAATTGCGCGGCCGTGCGACGTGGCTCCCACACAAAATGTATGTCCTTTTTTTCTCACAAATAGAGCTTTCTTTTGGTGGTCACATCTGCGGTTTTTATTTTTTGCGCTATAAACAAAAAAAGAGCGACAATTATGAAAAAAACACAATATTTTTTACTTTTTGCTATAATAAATATCCCAATTTTTTTTTTAAACTATTTTTTTTCTCAGTTTAGGCCGATACGTATTCTTCTTCATATTTTTGGTAAAAACAAAATCGCAATAAGCGTATAGTGATTGGTTTGCGCAAAAGTTATAGCGCCTACAAAATAGGGGATAGAATTATGAAATTTTTTTTATTATTTTTTTTTTACTAGTAATGGCGGTTATCTGCGATTTTTGTCAGGACTGCGATATTACAGCGGACAGATCGAACACTTTTGACACATTTTTGGGACCATTCACATTTATACAGCGAACAGTGCTATAAATATGCACTGATTACTGTATAAATGTGACTGGCAGGGAAAGGGTTAACACTAGGGGCGAGGAAGGGGTTAAATGTGTTCCCTAGGAGTGATTATCACTGTGGGGGGAGGGGACTGACTGGGGGAGGTGACCGATCTGTGTCCCTATGTTCAAGGGACATGGCATCGGTCTCCTCTCCATGACAGGACGTGGATCTCTGTGTTTACACACAGAGATCCACGTCCTTGGCTGTGTAACGGCCGATCGCGGGTACATGGTGGCCATCGCGGCCACCAGGCACGCGCATCGGCAGCTCAGTGACGCAGCGGGCACGCGCACCGCCGCTCGCGCGCCCCCCAGTGGCCGGAGGAGCCGAGGCCATCATTTGATAATGGCCCGGGCTCCAAGAAGTTAAAAGTCCTGCAACCATAAGAAGCTGTTTGTGACTCCTTGTGCAACATGTATAGAATAACCCATTCATTTCATTAGGCTGCTCTACACACGAAAAATGCACAAACAAAGCTATTTAAAAAATTTGCCTCATCAAAACGCATGGTACTTTTGAGGCAACAGACAGAAAATCAGTGCTCATGTAAAGATAACACAAATTCAGTACTGTATGATTATCCCTGATCTGAAGATGGGATCATGCTGTTGCTATCCATGAATCTTGTTATCCCTGTCTGTGAATTTATTGTATGCCTAATGCCACATACACACGATCGGAATTTCCGTCAAGAAAACCGTGTTTTTTTTCCCAACGTATGTTGGCTCAGACTTGTCTTGCATACACATGGTCGCACAAATGTTGCTCGTAAATTACGATTATCAAGAATGCGGTGACGTACAACACTATGACGAGCCAAGAAAAATGAAGTACAATGATTCTGAGCATGCTTCGAATTGATTCCAAACATGCGCAGAATTTTTGTGCGTCGGAATTGGATACACACGATTGGAATTTCCGACAAGAACATTTGTTGTCGGAAAAATAGAGAACCAGCTCTCAAACATTTGTTGTCGGAAATTCCCACAGCAAATGTTCGATGGAGCCTACACACGGTTCCGACCAAAAAGCTCACATCGAACATTTGTTGTCGGAAATTGCGATCGTGTGTACGCGGAATAACACAGTCTTCCTGAGGCAAAAAAATCCCAGAGTATCTCCGAACTAGGATAAGGGTCTAGTATGGCTGTCAAAGTGAATACCACACTCTCTGCTCCCTCCTTTCTTGGCCACCCAGACTGCATGCCTGGATATGGGACTGGAATATATTTTTGAGGAAACCCCATGTAAACCCCCCCAAATCCATACCACATTATTGTCTCAATTGTCACAGGTGCCATACTATGACACATTTGAGAAGTTTTCCTTCCTGCATTCTAGCATTCAAGCACCACACAGGACTAGAGCCTCTCTAAACAGACCTTATGTACAGTATTAAAAACCAGTAGTTAACACTTGGGCACTTATCAGTCTATATGTTTTAAACCTTTATTTATACTGCACATTGGCTTTGCATTTAGAGAGTTAATAGTGTGTGTAAGTTTTTAACTACATGCCTGCAGGACAGTAAACCCTTTTTCAACACTAGAAAAATGTATTCTTGTTTACAAGTAAAAAAAATAGCAGATACCACATTTAAGATTTATAGGGTGAGTAAATTCAGCACTGCCTTGCTTTCCTCTGCAGCAAACATAAAGGGGATTCATATTTGCTGATAACAAGAAGCAATAGATCACTATTAAACTATAAGTGATCTGCTGTCTTTTCTTTTCTAATCCAGCCACCTGGATTAGATGCCATTAAATGCCAGGTCCCAACAAACACAGTAAGTAGCCTGTATGGCATTGTACTAACTATGTGAGTTTTAAAGGCACATTTCACAGTATTTCCATGCATTAAAGTTAGCCCATTGTGTTCATTTGAACACACTGCCTAACACACCAAAATCTCCAAAACGTTATCGCACATCTGTTGTTGATGTGCATTGGAGTGCCAACCAAAATGAATGGCGTTGCATCACATCACTACATGTAATGTGCTTTGCCACACATCAGAGTAATGTGCACAATGTTCTGCAATGCACATTCATCAGCAAGATGAGAATGAATGGCACCACATCCTACCAATGATTGCAATTTGTGTTGCTGTGTGCACATGAATGAATTTGAATGATCCCTACTGCAACACAGCAGTGTGAATAAGCCCAAAAGCCCAATTAACCCTGGTGATTTTTTCATGTAATGCAGTCAACCTGCTTCTACTACTGTAAATGGAGCCTGGCTGCATTACAGCAAAAAATCTAATTATTGCTGATGTACTTTTGTAAATGTTGAGTGTTATTTATATATTTAAATCATTCTGTTTAAAAAAAAAATGCTTTTACTTTTTGCAGCTGCTAAGTGCTGGAGCAAGAGATTAAATACCTAGTGCTGGCAGAATGTAGAAGGGTTGGGCATCTGCTTTCACTAACAGTGCTCCAGCTCTCTAGTGGCCTGACAAGTCTCCTGAACACTGTTCCAATCACTTAACAATCAAAATACAAAAGCATGTATATTAAAATAAAAAATAGCTTTTTAAAAGGTGGCTAAAGGCTTTGGCATTGTCTACTACTGTTAGCATATGTGTTGGCTACAGATTAAAAACAAAGTGTAGAAAACACACACTAATCTGTTTATTTATTCCCCTGTAGAAAGAACCCTGCAGCCAAAATATAATTTTAATGTTCCTTCTTTGTCACTGGTAAATGCTTTTATTATTGTGTAGGCACTCTGCGTGATATTACACATAATAATCTATATTTAAGTAAAGGCTTCAGTGACCAAAAAAATTTAATTGCCTAGTAAAATTGTTGCTTTTGTGTTATATTTTTAATATATTAACATTTTAGAGAATAAAAAATATCCAGGCAACAGAATATTTGGATGGGTGATTAAACAAAGCTTTCCTTATTGCAAATCTGTAATAACTGCCTCTGTTAATCTCTTTTCCATTACCTTTCTGTCACTTAAATTGAAAAAAGTCTTGCTCTGATGAAGAAAAATATTTCTCAATTCCATTGGTCAGAACTTGTATTATGCTCACAAATATTGCATAAACACAGCTAAATGCCCCTGTCCAACTATACAGAAAATACAGAACAATGAACTGCTTATTTTTTACAAAAGACCATTTAAAAAATAAGCTATGTGGGAGACCTTTTGAATAGTGCCACTCTCCCTACATTTGTTCGCAAACAATATTGCAGCCTTAGACGGTTTTAACTGTTAATATTTTAAATCTTCTGCCCAAAGAATTGAATTCTAGCAGGACAGTAGAGATTGGAGAATAAATTAGCATTGTAATAGAATATGTGTCTTTGATTGCAATGAAACTCATTAAACTTTACAATCAGATAAAGAATATAAATACAAAATTATTTTAAGACATATGCCAGTTCTATATGGGAAATACTAAATATGGTTCTCTTTTACTCTTTTTTTTTCCTCGTAAAGCCCCAGCTCTGTCAACACTTTCCAAAACATTTTATTTTGTAAACATGGCAATATTGATTAAAAACAGTTAACTAAAAAAACAATACCTAGGGCATTATGTTAGGTGGATGAAGGGCTGAAGTAAACTATTCCCTATTTGCATTCTTTTTTCCCCAGCTTATCCTGGACACTTCTGGGTTAATTCAGCACCATAACTGAGGGCTGATTTATACTACTTGCTCCACAATATAAGCAGTATTTATGAATGATCAAAAACTATACATGTTGGGGGTGCATGCACAGCTTTCGTTGATGGCGGACGCAGACTAATCGAACTCTGGTCCAACTCCACTCTCACTGGCCCCTGCATCAGCCTCCAATCGCTCCCAGGGTAAGCAGCCTTATCCCCTACATCGCTCACCCACCACATGGTGAAAATTGGGTATCAAAAACCCACTCCCCGACCACACTCTGAGCCGTAGCCTACCTCCACTATGGACCATTTCCTAACTAGGCCTGCAACCCCGGCCTCAAGTTCACAAGCCGACCCGTCCAAGCATGATTGCGCTGACACACACCGGGAAATACACCCACAGGGTCTCTCCTCCTCACAGCCCCATGCTTCCCACTCTCGATTAACCCCTGAGCTGCTGGATGAAAAACTCCAGACTTGATTATGCCAAATAACCTATAACATAGTTCAGGAAGTAGGGAAGATATCCCAGGAACTGCGTAGAGAACTGGACCAACTGGGGGAACGTACTGATGTGCTAGAGACTAAAGCCCTATACACACGATCGGATTTCCTATGGATTTTAAACCGATGGATTTTTCCATCGGAAATCCGATGAAGCTGACTTCCATCAGTCTTGCCTACACACCATCAGTCAAAAAACTGATCGTCCCAAACGCCGTGACGTAAAACACTCAGACGAGCCAAGAAAAATTAAGTTCTATGCTTCTGAGCATGCGTCGACTTTATTCTGAGCATGCGTGGGTTTTTTATCCGATGGACTTGCCCATAGACGATCGCAGTTTTCGATCGTTTTTTTATCCATCAGAAAAATTTAAAACATGTTCTATTTTTTAAAACCGATGGAAAAAAGACCGATGGGTCCCATACACGATCGGTTTGTCTGATAAAAACAATCCATCGGACGGTTTTCATCGGTTAAACCGATCGTGTGTTCAGGGCTTAAGTTTGATGATATGACTCTATATCCCAGGGCTGTGGCTTTGGTTTCTTGAGACCCTGTCGCCTCTCAGGCCTATGATTATTGTTTTCTTTTTATTCTGGCCAAATTGGCCTTTTGTTTATATGCTAATGACTGTTTTTTTGGACTATTTTGATGTGTTTTTTCATAATGTTAAGGCACATTTCATTCTATGTTTTCAAATGCTCACGTACACCATTGGGGTTAACCCACTAATGATTCACTCCTGTGTGCCTTTTCTTGCTAGACTCTCATGGCTTTAAACATTCTATCATACAATGCAAAAGGCTTAAACTCCATTAAGAAAAGATGGCTGGCACGTAAGGAGCTTAAAGCCTCTGGGGCAGATGTGGTTCTAGTTCAAGAGATGCATTTCCAATTTGGGGGCTCATTTAAATTTGCATAAAAACACTTTCCCCTTTTTTATATGGCATCTGACTCGTCTGGCAAGGCTGGGGTGGCTATACTGATTAAGCACTCCTGTTCTATCCAGATCCAGTCATCCCACCTGGACCCCCCGCGGTCGATATATGATCCTGAGCTGTAACTATCTATCCACCTCTTTTACGATGATGAATATCTATGCACTTAATAGAGGTCAAATAACATTTCTTACTGCAGCTTTCGAAGTGTTACAGTGCTTCGCCCAACCTTTTACAATTGTTTGGGGTCACTTCAATGTTGTGTTTTCTCCCACACATGATAGGAGGTCCGTGTTCCAATCTGGCCTGCCCTCCTTGAAATAAGCCTTGGCTACCTCCTTCCTGACATTAATCTGAGCTCATCACCTGTTCGACTCGTGGGGAATTAGGCATCCTACTGGTAGGCAAATTTCCTTTTATTTCCCATTTCACAAAATGTTCTCCAGACTAGATTTTTTTTGCCTCTGCTCCGCTTTTTAATAATTTAGTAGCATCAGAGCTTGGTCAGATAGCCTAGTCTGATCACGCCCCTATTTACTTAGATCTCTCCATGACAGATGCTTTTCCCAAAAAATGCCATCGGTGACTCAATGAATCACTGCTCAGCCAGACCATTACCAAGTAAACATCAGCCTAACTCTCTTTTTGCCCTTATAAAGCCTGTGTCGTCTTTAAATTCTTCACAGCTGTTTTAGTTTAGTTTAGTTTAGGTGTCACATACCTGACGGTGACGAGCCCGGTTAGCAGAGGAAGGCCTCCCTTACGGCTCCCACCAGCGGCCCCTGGTAGTGTAACAGAAGGCACGGAGGTGGAAGGGGTACGAGTGCCTGGCAGGATCAACCAAGGAGCAGGTGGTTGCGTAGTCTGGGCCGAATCCAGGCACACGGGAGCGCGGCAGGGACAGAGACTCTAGAACACAGCAGGTAGACAGGAACCAGGAACTCTGTAACACAGCAGGTAGACAGGAACCAGAAACCCTGGAACACAGCAGGTAGACAGGAACCAGGAACTCTGTAACACAGCAGGTAGACAGGAACCAGGAACTCTGTAACACAGCAGGTAGACAGGAACCAGGAACTCTGGAACACAGCAGGTAGACAGGAACCAGGAACTCTGGAACACAGCAGGTAGACAGGAACTAGGAACTCTGTAACACAACAGGTAGACAGGAACCAGGAACTCAGGAAGCAGAACTGGAACAGCTCAGCAGACCGGACTGGAACCAGGTAATAGCAGGGTTGGTAAGACAAGCCGGGTCGTTAACTGGCTGGCAGCAAAGGTACAGGAGGGTAAGGCAGAGCGGAGGTCACAACAAGCCAGAGGTCAGATGCTGGCAGAGAGCTGGAAGGTCACAAGCAAGCCGGGTCAGTACAGGCAGGTTTACAGATCAGATTCTCAGATACTAATGCTGTAGAGCAGACAGCAGGGACTGTAATTGATGGGTTTAAATAGCCCTTCTGGCACGCGATCAGGAACCAGGAAGTCCAGGGCACCTGTTACTGGCAGGATCTCCATGACATTGCCCCCCCCAAGGGGCAGCCTCCGGATGCCCATCCGGGTAAACCTTTCGGGGTGAGATCTCTTGAAAGCCTGTATCAGGCTCCTAGCATGAATGTTCTCCTCAGGTTCCCAAGAGTTTTCTTCGGGTCCGTAACCTTTCCATTTAATCAAAAATTGGTTCCGATTGTATCTTCTACTAAAATCCATAACAGCTTCCACTTCAAATTCCTGCTCCCCGTCTATGATGACAGGATCAGGGCGAGCCAGACTTCGACCTGGGAATGGGTTGGAAACTGAAGGCTTCAACAGGGAGACATGAAAGATTGGGTGGACTCTGAGGGAGTCAGGGAGTTCCAGCCACTTCGTTAATTTTCCTTTTGACAGGAAATGGCCCTAAGAATTTTGGGCCCAATTTTTTAGAGGGGCATGCCATCCTCAGGTTCATGGTGGAGAGCCATACTTGGTCGCCGGGTACCAGTACTAATTCACCCCGTCTCTTCCTGTCGTAGATCGTCTTGTTGTGTTCCTGAGTCTTGGTCATGGTTTCACGCAGAAGATTGTTAGACGAAAAAAAGTTAAATTTTTCCTGGACTGCAGGCACAGAGCACTCAGGAAGGGAGTTGGGCAGAAATGTAGGGTGAAAACCGTAGTTTGCAAAGAATGGAGTCTGGCTAGTAGCAGAATGGATAGAATTATTATAGGCGAACTCGGCCAATGGGAGCAAGGAGAGCCAGTCATTCCGAGCAAAAGAGAAGAAGCAGCGCAGGTATTGCTCGAGGGTGTGATTTGTCCTCTCCGTCTGTCCGTTGGTCTGGGGGTGGTAAGCAGAAGAAAACGATAATTCTATCTCCAGAGTCTTGCAGAGGGACCTCCAGAACCGGGAGGTAAATTGTACCCCCCGATCGGAGACAATATTGGCTGGCACCCCGTGGAGTCTGACGACTTCTCTGATGAACACCTGCGCGGTTTCAGGGGCTGAGGGAGTCCCTTTCATGGGGACGAAATGCGCCATCTTGGACAGGTGGTCCACTATCACAAAGAAAATTATTCTCTGCCGGGGGCAACTCAACAATAAAGTCAATAGACAGCATTTTCCAGGACCTCTCTGGAACAGGTAAGGGCCTCAGTAGTCCCCAGGCCTTGGATCTGGAACCCTTGTTTTGGGTGCAATTGGTACAGGACTCCACGAACCTCCTGCAATCTTCGCATGATCGGGGCCACCAGAAGGTGCGCTGTACCAGGTCCGTGGTCTTGGCAATGCCAAAGTGCCCAGCAAGGGCATGGTCGTGGCAGAGCTCCAACACGGTTGTCTTTAGTTCTTCCGGTATGTAGATCCTGTCTTGGTACCATAGCAGCCCATCTTTAGCCTGCAATTCAAACTCAGAGGGGGGTCTCTGCCCAGTGGAGGCCTGTTTTATCCGGGTGAGTAGATCTTCTTGAAGAAGAAGGAAATTTCCAGGGGCGAGGGTGGTATCGGGAGAAGAGGTTTCCTTAGATTCATGGAACATCCGAGACAAGGCATCGGGTTTCATGTTCCTGGAGCCGGGACGATAAGTGACGTGAAAGGAGAACCGGGAAAAGAAAAGTGCCCATCTGGCTTGTCGTGGTTTCAATCTCTTTGCAGCTTTCAGGTACTCCAAGTTCTTATGGTCAGTGAATATCAGAATCGGGTGGGCAGCTCCCTCTAGCAGGTATCGCCATTCTTCCAACGCAGACTTGATCGCCAGTAGTTCCCGGTCCCCCACGTCATAGTTCCTTTCTGCTGCAGATAGTTTGTGAAAAAAGAAGGCTACTGGGTGGAGCAAGGCCCTGGTTCCTTGTCTTTGAGACAGTATTGCCCCTATCGCGACTTCGGAGGCGTCTACCTCAAGTGCAAACGGCAGCGAGGAATCTGGGTGTTTCAGGATAGAAGCAGAGGTGAAGTGACCTTTCAGGACTTCGAAGGCCTTTTGGGCCTTAGGGGACCAATGGAAGCGGGTTCCCTGTTTGGTCAACTGGGTGATGGGTGCAATGATAGCCGAGAACCCCGGATGAATTTGCGGTAAAAGTTGGCGAATCCAACGAACCGTTGGATTCCTTTCTTATCCGCCGGTACTGGCCAGTCCAGGATTGCGGCAATCTTCTGTGGGTCCATCCTAACACCCTCGCTGGAGATGATTAACCCCAGGAATGATATACTTTCCAGCTTGAACTAACATTTTTCGGCTTTTGCGTGCAGGCTATACTGGCGAAGCCGGCCCAACACACTTCTGACATGCCTGCGGTGAGAGTCAAGGGAGGAAGAAAAGATTAGAATATCATCTAGGTAGTAAATAACAAAAAGATCTAAGAAGTCCCGGAGTACATCATTAATAAAGTACTGGAATGTGGCAGGGGCGTTGCACAACCCGATGGGCATTACCATGTACTCAAAGTGTCCGAATTGGGTGCGAAAAGCGGTCTTCCATTCATCCCCCTCCTTGATGCGCACTAGGTTGTAAGCTCCGCGGAGGTCAAGCTTGGTAAACATGGTAGCAGCTCCCAATCTCTGAAATAGCTCTGGTACCAGGGGGAGAGGGTAGCGATTTTTTATTGTGATCTTATTCAGTTCACGATAATCCACACAGGGTCGAAGGGTATGGTCCTTCTTTTCTACGAAGAAGATGCCTGCGCCTGCTGGAGACGTAGAGGGGCGAATGAACCCCTTTTGTAGGTTCTCATCGACATAGTTTTTTAATGCCCCCTGTTCCAACTCAGTTAGCAGAAAGATCCTGCCGAACGGAATTGCTGCTCTGGGAAGTAGGTTGATGGGGCAATCATAGGCCCGATGGGGTGGTAGAGTCTCTGCCCCTTGTTTGCTAAACATGTCAAGAAAGTCTAAATAGACATCAGGGATGGCTTGACGTATTCCGGCCTCAGCATCGGTACACATTAAGGTGGCCGGCCCAGGGGGTTCGTGTGAGCCGCAGGACTGCTGACAATAGGCAGAAGGAAAGGTAACAACCCCCATGGCCCAGTTGATGGTGGGGTTGTGGGCTTGCAACCAAGGCATACCGAGGATCATAGGGAACAACGGAGAAGAGATAATATCCAGACGTAGGTATTCTCTGTGAATTCCGGTAGTGGTGGAGATAGTAATGGGTAAAGGGGCCGTCTCCTGGACCACGGGTCCAGACTTGATAACGGATCCGTCAGCCAGGTAAACACACAGTCCTTGGGTCTTGGTAAGAAGGGGAATCAGATGTGTATGGGCAAAGGCTGAGTCCATGAAACAGCTGCAGGCCCCGGAATCAATAATGGCGGACACCTGCAGAGTCCTTCCTGGGAGCTGTAAGGAGACAGAAAGGGCAAGGTGAGATGCAGACTTGGCCTGAGGATTGGTTATATCAGGTGATACTGAGAAACACTTACGAAACTTCAGGGGACAGTTTCTGACGAAGTGTCCGGGTTCCCCACAGTACAGGCACAAGTTATGCGTTCGGCGACGCTGGCGTTCCTCGTGAGTGAGTGAAGGCTGAAGGACTCCGAGCTGCATGGGCTCAGGTACATCGGATGTGGGGGCCAGAGGTGCAGCAGGAGCCGGGTGCAGATGGCTGGGAGCCCGGGGAAGCATCCAGGTCGGGCGGGAGAAGCCGTGGCCCCCTCAGCCTTCCGTTCCCTCAAACGTCTGTCAATCTGGATAGTCAAATCGATCAATAAGTTCAGGGTCTGTGGTATACTGACTCTAGCAAGCTCGTCTTTCAGGGGGTCAGAGAGTCCTATGCGAAACTGATGGCGATAGTCCTCTGCCGCTCTGCGCCCCTGCTGAAGGGTACGCAAGGCGGTTTCTGCGGTAACTGAGAGCTGGGAATCCTCATATAACTGGGCCATAGCATCAAAGAAGGCGGTAAGGCTGTCCAGAGCCACATCTTTCCATTCCAGCAGACGGTGGGCCCAGCTCTGAGGGTCTCCGGAGAGCAGGGAAATCACAAAGCCCACCTTGGTGGCCTCCAAAGAGAAGGTGCGGGGCTGCAGGGCAAAGTACAATTCACAGGAGTTACGGAAGGCCCTGAACTTGCTCTGAACCCCGGAGAATCTTTCGGGTGTAGGGACCCTGGGTTCTGGGGGAAGCATGACCACGGTGGGTGTGGACCCTGTCCCGGCTGAAGAGGTGGAGGCATGAGGGCCCCCTTTGGCACCGGAAGGGGTGGAGACAGCCCGCACTTGTCCTTCCAGATGGGTGTAGCCTTGTTGAAGACTCTTGACCGCTTCAGTCAATCCCGCCAGGTGCCGGCATAGTTCCTCCATAGGTGAGGCTCCCTGCTCGGGCTCAGACATGGCTGTCTGCTACTGTCACGTACCTGACGGTGACGAGCCCAGTTAGCAGAGGAAGGCCTCCCTTACGGCTCCCACCAGCGGCCCCTGGTAGTGTAACAGAAGGCGCAGAGGTGAAAGGGGTACGAGTGCCTGGCAGGATCAACCAACGAGCATGTGGTTGCGTAGTCTGGGCCAAATCCAGGCACATGGGAGTGCGGCAGGGACAGAGACTCTAGAACACAGCAGGTAGACAGGAACCAGGAACTCTGTAACACAGCAGGTAGACAGGAACCAGGAACTCAGGAACTCAGGAAGCAGAACTGGAACAGCTCAGCAGACCGGACTGGAACCAGGTAATAGCAGGGTTGGTCAGACAAGCCGGGTCGGTTAACTGGCTGGCAGCAAAGGTACAGGAGGGTAAGGCAGAGCGGAGGTCACAACAAGCCAGAGGTCAGATGCAGGCGGAGAGCTGGAAGGTCACAAGCAAGCCGGGTCAGTACAGGCAGGTTTACAGATCAGATTCTCAGATACTAACGCTGTAGAGCAGACAGCAGGGACTGTCTGTAATTGATGGGTTTAAATAGCCCTTCTGGTGGCACCCGTGGGGTGCGCGTGCGCATGCGCGCGCACGCGATCGGGAACCAGGAAGTCCAGGGCGCCTGTTACTGGCAGGATCTCCATGACATTAGGTTTGTTTCAGTGAGGAAATATAGAGTATCTGAAAGTGGGCGTCTTATGATGGTTCCCACCTGCAGTTACAGTGGGCGTGTTCACTTCTTCGCTCCTACAAGTACCATGATGCAATTGTTGTGACTTTGTGGTTGGGCGAGGTCAGTCAAAGCTCTGGACTGTGTCTTTAACCACTTTAATACCAGGCACTTTCCCCCCTTCCTGCCCAAGCCAATTTTTAGCTTTAAGCACTGTCGCTTTTTAACCGTTTCCTGACTGGCTCATGTGGATAAACTGCGGCACAATGGCACCGCTGCACGAAACCCCATACTGGTACGGGGTCTCCTTTAAGAGCCGCCAGTGGGCGCGTGATCACTTGCACAAGAGCCAGCATGGGGATTTATGTGTGTAGACACACAAATCCCTGTTCTGTCAGGGGAGAGGAGACATATCATTTGTTCCTACTAAGTAGTAGGGATTAGCCAAACACCCCCCAGTTCGGTTCGCAGCAGAACATGGGAACAGGCAAAAAATTTGTTCAAACACGCAAACACCATTAAAGTCTATGGGACACGAACATGCGCAACACTGTATGAACTACAGGCAATGATACTTCGTAGGTAGCCTTACCCATGATGAAGTCACGTGACGTGTGACGTAACGCGTAGGGGGAAGAGCCTAGTTACGCTACCAGCAGTATTTTGAGGACTCAGAAGCCGGGGCAGTGAGGAAGATCGCCCAACTGAGCTGAATTGTGGCTATCTATGCACTAACCTATCTTACGGTCACGTGAGTGAAAGCACCTACGAAGTATCATTGCCTGTAGCTCATACAGTGTTGCGCAATGATTTTTTTCCCTTTCTTTTTATGTTTTGCCTACCTGAAATTAGCTTACCGTTAAGACTGCCTGTGTCAGAAAACTGATATCCGTCCCAGCCCTTGATCAGCTGGATGAGAGGGACATATCAAGCAACACCAAAGTTGGTCTCTATATAGGACTGAGAACTGTGTGTGTGTGTATTTCACATAGCTGCCGAGGAGCAGTAACATCATTAGTGTCCTACCTTAGGCTGTTTGTATTGCACAGGATTGCACATATATGTATGCAGGGTCCGACAATAGCACCTTTGGTATTTTTTTGCACTGTTGTATTATTTGCACATGGTTTGCAGTTTGCACATGATTTGCAGTTTGCACTCTTGTTTTATTTATATTCATATATATATATATTTATATGTATTGGTTTATCTGTAGTATCCACATAGGGTTGATGTTATAGCGCATCATTATTTATTTATTATTCACTTTTTATGGTATCAGATTGCCTTTTGAATGATCACAGCTTTTATCATTTGGTTATCCGTGTCGATTGGTTTCACTAATTTGAAGTTTTACACATCATTGTGCACCATTTTAGCGCTTCAGTACACATATTATTTTAAACACTACAGGTAGTTTATATACAGAGAAGCATTGCAATTAAAGATATCCATTTCCCCAAGTAATCATTATCTGATCTTCAGAAATGAAATGCCTTCATTACTGTGGAGGAATTTACCACTACTGTCAAAGAGTTACCAACACATAAATCCCTGAGCCCTGATGGTCTTCCTTATTCATAATACAAGACCCATCTACTAGGGATGGGCCGAACCCCCCCGCCCTGAATCAGTTCGCACCAGAACATGCGAACAGGAAAAAATGTGTATGGGGAACCGGGTACTGCCCTAGGGGACATGTATAAATGTAAAAAAAAAAGTTTTTAAAACTACTGTTTTTTCAGGAGCAGTGATTTTAGGACCGCTGCAAACACATATACGTCGTCAAAATGGCACGGCTGGGCAGATGGGCATATAGGTTCGTCCCCTTTAAGATTCAAGCTCCGTGAGTTCGACCGCGGGTCCCGCGGATTCAATGGTCGCGGGGATACCCGCGATCGTCTCACGAAGTGGAAGAACAGGGAAATGCTGATGTAAACAAGCATTTCCCCATTCTTCCTAGTGAGAGGACACTGATCACAGCTCACTGGATTCGGGAGCGAATATTTTTGTGGTGCGAACGGCCCACAATGCACTGCGCCATCGCAGTGCATTGCTGGCTGATGATTAGCCAAACATGCACTGTGACCCCGCATGCTTGGCCAATCACAGCGAGGAGAGCCATAATTGGCCATAGGCAAGATGCCTGTGGCCAATTATAGCTCAGGGGGGTTAGGTACATGCCCCACACTATATAAGGCCGCCAGCGCGGCAGCCTTGTGTAGTGTGTTGGCGTGCAGCGAGAGAGCAGGATAGGCAGGGACAGTGTCAGTGTCATCTTTGCTTGTTAACTTAGCGCAGTTACAGTGGGTGTAGTGTGCCTCCTGCACAGTATACACCTGAAGCTACCCCTTATTGCTGGTGTTGTTCTGTTGTGTAACACAGGCATCTGCAGCAGTTACAGTGGGTGTAGGTGCCTCCTGCACAGTATACACCTGAAGCTACCCCTTATTGCTGGCGTTGTTATGTTAGTGTAACACAGTCATCTGCAGCAGTTACAGTGGGTGTAGTGTGCCTCCTGCACAGTATACAACTGAAGCTACCCCTTATTGCTGGTGGTGTTCTGTTGTGTAACACAGGCATCTGCAGCAGTTACAGTGGGTGTAGGTGCCTCCTGCACAGGATACACCTGAAGCTACCCCTTATTGCTGGTGTTGTTCTGTTAGTGTAACACAGGCATCTGCAGCAGTTACAGTGGGTGTAGGTGCCTCCTGCACAGTATACACCTGAAGCTACCCCTTATTGCTGATGTTGTTCTGTTAGTGTAACACAGGCATCTGCAGCAGTTACAGTGGGTGTAGTGTGCCTCCTGCACAGTTTACACCTGAAGCTACCCCTTATTGCTGGTGTTGTTCTGTTAGTGTAACACAGGCATCTGCAGCAGTTACAGTGGGTGTAGGTGCCTCCTGCACAGTATACACCTGAAGCTACCCCTTATTGCTGATGTTGTTCTGTTAGTGTAACACAGGCATCTACAGCAGTTACAGTGGGTGTAGGTGCCTCCTGCACAGTATACACCTGAAGCTACCCCTTATTGCTGGTGTTGTTCTGTTAGTGTAGCACAGGCATCTGCAGCAGTTACAGTGGGTGTAGTGTGCCTCCTGCACAGTATACACCTATAGCTACCCCTTATTGCTGGTGTTGTTCTGTTAGTGTAACACAGGCATCTGCAGCAGTTACAGTGGGTGTAGGTGCCTCCTGCACAGTATACACCTGAAGCTACCCCTTATTGCTGATGTTGTTCTGTTAGTGTAACACAGGCATCTGCAGCAGTTACAGTGGGTGTAGTGTGCCTCCTGCACAGTACACACCTGAAGCTACCCCTTATTGCTGGTGTTGTTCTGTTAGTGTAACACAGGCATCTGCAGCAGTTACAGTGGGTGTAGGTGCCTCCTGCACAGGATACACCTGAAGCTACCCCTTATTGCTGATGTTGTTCTGTTAGTGTAACACAGGCATCTACAGCAGTTACAGTGGGTGTAGGTGCCTCCTGCACAGTATACACCTAAAGCTACCCCTTATTGCTGGTGTTGTTCTGTTAGTGTAACACAGGCATCTGCAGCAGTTACAGTGGGTGTAGGTGCCTCCTGCACAGTATACACCTGAAGCTAGGCCTTATTGCTGGTTTTCCCATCTCCCTGCAGGCCATTAGTATGTCTGGAAGGCCAACAAGGAGAGGCAGACAGTCACAAGCCAATAAAAGAGGGCAAGCAGGCTCTGTGTCTAGGGGCAACAGTGCTGGTCATGGACGCAGTGCATCGTCATCAGCACGTGGCCATGGGACACGCTTGTCCTAATTTTCGGCAGCTGGATGTGTTGAGCCACATCATGCCGAAGACTTGGTAGAGTGGATGACCAAGCCCTCCTCATCCTCCTCATCCTCTCTCACCCAGGCTCAGGGTACTGGCAAAGCAGCTGCCAAAGCGTCCTCAATGTCATCATCAGTCACTCCTTCCCTAGACCCACCGTGTCCTCCTGAGGAGTCCCCCGAACTGTTTGAGCACAGTGTTGGGTACATGCTCCAGAAGGATGCCCAGCTTTTCGAAGGGTCTGAAGATGATACCCAGCTAGAGGAAGGCAATAGCGTGAGAGCAGAGAGAGGGGATGCTCAAGAAGGACACCAATCTGGCAGTCATGTTCCAGCAGCTGCAGCATACTGCCAGATTGGCTCCAGTGATGAGGAGGGAGGGGATGATGAGGTCACTGACTCCACATGGGTGCCTAATAGGAGAGAGGAGGAAGAGGAGGAGGCACATCTCCAATGAGGCAGGATGCCCTCCGGGGGCCAGCTTAAGGGCAGCACACAGACTGAATCACATCGCAGAGCTCCGTCTGTGCAGGGCGCTGCCTCTGCGCGTTATTCCAAAAGTTCTTTGGTGTGGGCCTTTTTTGAGACGAGTGCATCAGATCGCACCGCTGCTATTTTCAACATATGTCTCAAGCGTATCTCGCGTGGCCAAAACATCAGCCGCTTGGGCACCACATGCTTGACCAGACATATGTTGACCTGCCATGCAGCTCGTTGGCAAGCGTACCTTAAAGACCCACACCAAAGAACAAAGCGGACCTCTCCTTGCTCCTCATCAGCTGGGATCTCCAACCCCACTATACCTTCAGTCCTCTCTGAAACCTGCACTGAGAGGAATGAAGGTGTAGAATTAGGTGTGTCACAGCCAAGTACTTGCGAGCACTCTGCTAGCAGTACACCGACGTCCGATTGTAGTAGGCAAATTTCCCTGCCCCAGCTGCTGGACCGTCAAAAGAAGTTCACTCCCAGCCATCCACATGTCCAGTGGTTGAATGCTAGCTTGGCTAAATTTCTAGCACTTCAACTGCTGCCTTTTCAGTTGGTAGACTCGGCCCTTTCCGTGAGTTTGTGCAATATGTGGTTCCTCAGTGGCAGGTTCTCTACCGGCATGTGGAAGGCAATGTCCTTGCCTTGCTGGACAGGGCGGTCAGTGGTAAGGTGCATATTACAGCTGACTCATGGTCCAGCAGGCATGGACAGGGACGTTACCTATCTTTCACGGGCTATTGGGTCACTCTTTTGGCAGCAGTAGTGTTGGAGGTTGTTCCGCCACCCCGCCTCCAAAATGCTACTACTGGTTGTGACACACCTCTCTCCTCCACCCCCTCCTCTTCTTCTTCCTCCATGGCCTCTTCCTGTGCTTTGTCCTCGGAACCAGCTGTGCTCCGTAGGCGTTCAAGGGGCTATGCAAGTACGCTGGCAAAAAGACGCCATGCCGTGCTTGCGCTGGTGTGTTTGGGGGACAGGAGCCACACTGGGGCAGAGGTTCTGTCAGCTCTGCAGGGGCAGGCCGAGAGGTGGTTGACGCCACACCAGCTTAAGCCAGGAATGGTGGTTTGCGACAATGGCACCAACCTCCTCTCCGCCCTCCGACAGGGACAACTGACCCATGTGCCCTGTGTGGCTCACATCCTTAACCTGGTGGTGCAGCGGTTCTTGGGCAGGTACCCGGGCTTACAGGATGTTCTGAGGCAGGCCAGGAAAGTCTGTGTGCATTTCCGACGATCATATAATGCCAGTGCTCGGCTGGCTGAGCTGCAAAAGGAGTTGAACCTGCCCAAGAACCGCCTTATATGTGACATGCCCACCAAGTGGAACTCAAAGTTGGTCATGCTGCAGCGGCTGCACACGCAGCAGAGGGCCATCAATGAGTACCTGTGCGACTACGGCACCAGGACAGGGTCAGGGGAGCTCTTTTTTTTTCACCACGCCAGTGGGGCATGATCAGGGATTCATGCACTGTTCTGGCACCATTTGAGGAGGCCACAAGGATGGTGAGCAGTGACAGTGCATGCATCAGTGACACTGTACCTCTTGTCCACCTGTTGGAGCATACGCTGCGTGGAATAATGGACAGGGCACTTGAGGCAAAACAGAGGCAGGAACAGGATGACTTCCTTGCCTCTCAAGGCCCCCTTTATCCATACAGTGTTCCTTCTGTCCAACCCATCAAACACGAAGAGGAGGAGGAGGATTGTGTCAGCATGGAGGTGGAGCCTGGCACTCAACATCAGCAGCAGCAGTCTTTTAGGGATGATTTACAGTCCCAAGAAACCCATAGACTTGTACATGGCTTGGAGGAGGTGGCTGCGGATCATGTCATCCTTAGTGACCCAGAGGACTCCGGACCGAATGTCTCAGCTAACCTACGCTGCATGGCCTCCCTGATCCTGCAAAGCCTGCGGAAGGATCCTCGTATTCTTCTGATCAAGGAGAGGGACCATTACAGGCTGGTCCACGGTACAAAGGTAAGGTTGCAGATCTTATCGTGCCATTGCAGAGGGAGCAGAGGATGAGACATCTCTGGGAGGCCTTGCAGAAAGGTCTGTGCAACGCGTTCCCAGAGACTGGGAGGTTACAAACTCCTGGTCCTGGACAACGAGCTGCTGAGGCTTCGGTCAGTCACAGAGGGAGCGGTGGAGAAGGTGGCCGTCTGACCGATGCGTTCAGACAATTTTTTAGTCCGCATCCCCAAGGTATGATCGTTCCAGCAACCATCGCCAGCGTCTGATTTACATGGTCCTGGAATTCCTAGGGGCAAGGTCAGACTTGGACACCTTTCCCAACGAAAATCCTCTGGCTTACTGGGTCTTGAGGATGGATCACTGGCCAGAGGTTGCACAGTATGCAATTGGACTACTGGCCTGTCCTGCATCCAGAATTCTTTCGGAACGCACATTCAGTGCTGCTGGAGGCTTTGTAACCGATCACAGGGTGCGCCTGTCCACCTACTCGGTTGATCGACTGACCTTCATAAAGATGAATCAGTCTTGGATCACCACCAGCTATCAAGCACCTGAAGCTGATGTAACCGAATAATTTTTTTTGAAATGTCACATCCCTTCAAGACTGCCTATGCTGATGCTAAGTGACTGTCCTGTTATGTCGACTGACTATCCTCTTTCTCCTCAATGATCCTGCTGATAGCTTGGAAGAACATTTTTGATTCTGGGTGCCGCCACCAGTGGCTAAGGCCCAATTTTTCAGCCCCTGTAACAGGGGCATGTAATTAAAATTTTTGATGCAATGCTTTGCAGCAGGGCTTATTCCTGCACTCCAACTAGAGTATCTGGGAGAGGTTGCAGTGTTGTGGCACCAGCACCAGTGCCAAAGGCCCGATTTTTCAGCCCCTGTTTAACAGGGGCATGTAATTACAATTTTTGATGCAATGCTTTGCAGCAGGGCTTATTCCTGCACTCCAACTAGAGTATCTGGGAGAGGTTGCAGTGTCATGGCACGAGCACCAGTGCCTAAGGCCCAATTTTTCAGCCTCTGTTTAACAGGGGCATGTAATTACAATTTTTGATGCAATACTTTGCAGCAGGGCTCATTCCTGCACTCCAAGTAGAATATCTGTGAGGGGTTGCAGTGTTGTGGCACCAGTGCCTAAGGGCCAATTTTTCAGCCCCTATTTAACAGGTGCATGTAATTACAATTCTTGATATAATATTTCACAGCAGGGCCCGTTCCAGCGCCCACCGAGAGTAACCGTGAGGACTTACAGTGTTGTGGCACCAGCACCACCACCACCACCACCACCACCAACAAAGGCCCAATTTTTCTACAACTGTTCAACAATGGCATGTAATTAAAATTCTTGTTATAATAGTTCACAGCAGGGCCCTCCAGCGCCCACCAAGAGTCACTTTGAGGGCTTACAGTGTTAACTTTTGGCAACACCAACACCTTAGGGCCAAATTTCTGCAGAGCATATAGGGCAGGCTTCTACTTTCAAACATCCAACTTACAAACGTCTCCTACTTGCAAACGGAAGGAGACAACAGGAAGTGAGATGAAAAAAGACGGACGGCCCAAAAAATTATACAGGGGTAATAACCCTTCCCTATGTTTTCCAAAAAGCTTAAAAATAGATCTTTGGACTGGAGCTACACTTTAAAAATGTGCCAGTTCAAAATTACAAACAGATTCTACTTAACACAACAAACCTACACAGTCCCTGTCTTGTTTGCACCGCCTGTATACTGCTGTTCTAAATATATAGGGCCTGGGGGTCCCACGCCTTTCCTTTTTTAATTTGGGTACGGGGATCCCCTTAATATCCATACAAGACCCAAAGGGGCTGGTAATGGGTAGGGGGGGCTACCCATGCCATTTTTCTCAATGATTTTCATCCATATTGCCGGGACCAGACATTACATTAAAGCCGCAAGCAGTTTTAAATGGCTTTTTTTCCTTTCAAAATTTCATTTTGTGTAGGGACAGTTCTAAACACGAGAAACACATGCCACTTCACAGGCATACTTTAGACAACCCCCAGGTACGATATTTAAAGGAATATTTCACTTTGTTTTTCACTTTATGCATCATTAAAATCACTGCTCCCGAAAAAACGGCCGTTTTTAAAAATTATTTTTGCATTGATACATGTCCCCTGGGGCAGGACCCGGGTCCCCAAACCCTTTTTAGGACAATAACATGCATATTAGCTGTTATAATTAGCACTTTAGATTTCGAACGTTCGCATCCATTGTATTTAATAGGGTTCTAAAGTTTGCGCGAACTTTCGGTCTGTTCGCAGGTTCTGGTGCGAACCGAACCGGGGGGATGTTCGGCTCATCCCTACTGATCGCTGTAAAAATGACAATGGTCCCAAAAATGTGTCAAAAGTGTCCTATGTGTCTGCCATAATGTCGCAGTCACAATAAAAATCGCTGATCGCCGCCATTACTAGTAAAAAAAAAAATATTAATAAAAATGCCATAATTCTATCCCCTATTTTGTAGACGCTATAACTTTTGCTCAAACCAATGAATAAACGCTTATTGTGTTTTTTTTTTTACCAAAAATTTGTAGAAGAATATGTATCGGCCTGAACTGAGGAAAAAAAAAATTTAAGATATTTTTGGGGGATATTTATTATAGCAAAAAGTAAAAAATATTGCTTTTTTTTCAAAATTGTCGTACTATGTTTGTTTATAGCGCAAAAAATAAAAACCGCAGAGGTGATCAAATACCACCAAATGAAAGCTCTATTTGTGGGAAAAAAGGACGTAAATTTTGTTTGGGAGCCACGTCGCATTACCGCGCAATTGTCAGTTAAAGCGGCGCAGTGCCGAATCGCAAATAGTGCTCTAGTCTTTGGCCAGTCAAATGGTCCGGTTAATAATGGTTAATAATGCTTTAAGTGAAACAATGAAAATGAAATATTTCTTTAAATATCGTGCCTGAGGGGTCCCGTTAGTCTGCCTGTAAAGTGGTGCATCTGCTCAATATATAGAACAGTGCCGCAGCAAAGTGACATTTCTAAAGGGAAAAATTTATTTTAAATTTGCTCACGGATGTAATGTATTGCCGGCTTCTGGGAATGTAGATGAAAAATCAAGGAAAAAATTGCAAAATAAAAAAAAAAATTGCCGTGGGTTCCCCCACAAAATCCATACCACAAAATGGATTATGGCTTTATGCATTAAGGTATAAAACCTTCTGTGTGTAGCTCCCCCCTCAGCCTCCCTAATACTTACCTAAACCCAATCTCTATCCATGTGCATGAGTGCTTCGGCCGTCCGGACTCTCCCTCCTGAGTGGCTGAGACACAGCAGCGGTGCCATTTGTGCCCACTGCTGTCAATCAAAGTCAGTTAGCCAATCACTAGAGAGAAGGGTGGGGCCAAACCATGGCTCCTTGTCTGAAAGGACACACAGAGATGCGGCTTGGCTTGGGTGTCCCCATAGCAAGCTGCTTGCTGTGGGGGCACTCTGCAGGAGGGAGGGGCCAGGAGCACAGAAGAGGGATCCGAGAAGAGGAGGATTGGGGCTGCTGTGTAAAACCAACTGCACAGAGCAGGTAAGTATAATTCTGAGTTTTATAGAACATTTGTTTAGCTCCATTACATGAAAGTAAGGTTAATAATATAAATTAGATTACAAAATCTTCAGTTTTACTCAAATTATTTGATGCAAATATGAATACACTCCACAACAAAAACTACTACATCTAGTAATTTGTATGACCTTTATGATTTGTAAGGACAGTACCTAGGCATGGAATGAACAAGTTGGCGACATATTGCAACATCTATCTTTTTCCATTCTTCAAGAACGACCTATTTTAGAGCCTGGATGTTGGATGGAGAGAGATGCCCAACTTGTCTCTTTAAAATTCCCCATAGGTGTTCTATTGGGTTCAGATCAAGAGGCATACTTGGCCATTGAATCACTTTCACCCTGTTCTTCTTCAGAAATGCAACAGTGGCCTTATGCCACGTACACACGATCGCTTTTCCCATCAGAAAAAGTCAGATGAGAGCTTTTGGTCAGGAATCCCGACCGTGTGTATGCTCCATCTGACTTTTTCCAACGGAAAAACGGTCGGCAAAAGATAGAGAGCAGGTTCTCTATTTTCCCATCGGGAAAAATTCAGATCGGAATTTCCTATCGTGTGTACAAATTCAGACGCGCTAAATTCCAATGCATGCTCGGAAACAAATCGACGCATGCTCGGAAGCATAGAACTTAATTTTCTGGGCTCGTCATAGTCTTTTACGTCACCGCATTTTTGGCAGACAAAAGTTCACCGAACTTTTGTGTGACCGTGTGTATGCAAGGCAGGCTTGAGCCGATTTCCGTCGGAAAAACCATCCAATTATTTTCCGACTGGAATTACGCTTGTGTGTACAGGGCATAAGATGTATTGTTTTAAAGCATTGTCATGTTGGAAAAGTGCACGACGATGAATGGCATCTTCTCTCTTAATATAGAGAAGTACATCTGTGAATTCATGGTACCATCAATGAAATGCAGCTCCTCAACACCAGCAGCACTCATGCAGCCTCACAGAAAGACACTGCCACCACCATGTTTCACTGTAGGCACCATGCATTTTTCTTTGTACTCCTCACCTTTGCAACGCCATACAGTTTGAAAAAGCCATCGGTTCCAAAAACATTTATCTTGGTCTCATCACTCCAGAGTACAGAGTCCTAGTAGTCTTCTTCTTTTTCAGCATGGTCCCTGTCAAATTCTACACTGGCTTTTTGGCATGGGCTTTAGGAGAGACTTATTTCGTGGATGACACCCATGCATGCCATTCCTCTGCAGTGTATGCCATATTGTGTCACGGGAAACAATCACCCCAGTTTGGCTTTCTACTTCTTTAGCTAATTGCAGTGAACTTGCATGGCAATTTTATTCAACCCTTCTTATCAGAAGATGCTCCTGTTGAGGTGCTAACGTCCATGGACCGCGTGGACATCTCTGTGAGATGGTTGCAGGTTCATCTTTGTTAAATTTTTGTATCACTTTTGCTACAGTATTCTGACTGATAAGTAAAGGTTTGCTGATCTTCTTGTAACCTTCATCTTTCTTGTGTAAACAAATTGTTTTCTTTCTCAGGCCTTGTGACATTTCTCTTCCATGTGGTGCCATTGCTGACAGCATGAAATCGGAAGGGTTTTCTTTGTTAAGTAACACCCTTTTATAATCAACTGTCTGCTGGACACCTGTTTAATGAATCATTAGACTCATCTGTAGTTGAATTCTGGTTAATAAGGATTTTGTTGTCTAAAATGTAGTGTTGCTCCTAAGACTTTCCTTGGGGGTGTATTCCATTTTGCAACATTGTCTTGAATATATTTGTTAGGAAAAATACACTTTATGTGTGTGCAAATTAACAAATCTTGGTTGCAATCAATGGCCCGCATTTGTGGGAATATTTAGTAGTATAGTGTCCCATAGAAAATGTTTATCCTGAAAGGAAAGTAAAGGTTTTCTGACAAATCTGGTGGGGTGTACTGATTTATGCTGAATACTGTATATACAGTATACAAGTATATATATATATATATATATATATATATATATATATATATATATATATATATCATTTGTATTTAAATATAAATTTACATTACACAATATACTGTTAGCGTTTGCACAAATTCTATTTCTTTTCCCATGTCATTCTTTTCCAGTTATACAGGTAATTGATTATCTGGGTTCATACCATAAATTATAGAGTGTAATAAGCATGACTTAATGTGTTCACGCTGTGAGATAATGGCAGTAGTTCCTCTTCTAGCAATTAACTTAACGGAGTCCAGGTGTCTCTTATGTCAGCAATTACAATCCCATTGCTTTCAACCACATCTTTCTACCAGCTAAAACAGTATGATTTCTTCTCTTTGTCACTAAGTATCCCTTCACTTATATGCATGAAAATATGTTTTCTTATTTATTTGTTTATACTTAGACATTTTAGAATCTGAAAAGTATCACTAATTCCCAAAATTTACCTCCCCCATTCACAGCTAAAATATTGATAACATTTCCCTACCCCCTTAAAAGCATTCTATTTTGCTAACTGAATTTGTTCTAGCATACAGTATCTTAAGACCCAGGTGGACAATAATAAGTATATCACATTTACATTACAGTGCCTTGAAAAAGTATTCATACCCCTTGAAATTTTCCACGTTTTGTCATGTTACAACCAAAAACGTAAATGTATTTTATTGGGATTTTATGTAATAGACCAACACAAAGTGGCACATAATTGTGAAGTGGAAGCAAAATAATAAATGTTTTTCATTTTTTTTTACAAATAAATATCTGAAAAGTGTGTCGTGCATTTGTATTCAGCCCCCTGAGTCATTACTTTGTAGAACCACCTTTCACTGCAATTACAGCTGCAAGTCTTTTTGAGAAGTGTCTCTACCAGCTTTGCACATCTAGAGAGTGACATTTTTGCCCATTCTTTGTTGCAAAATAGCTTAAGCTCTGTCAGATTGGATGGAGAGTGTCTGTGAACATCAATTTTCAAGTCTTACTACAGATTCTCAATTAGATTTAGGTCTGGACTTTGACTGGACCATTCTAACACCTGAATATGCTTTGATCTAAACCACAGGTGTCAAACACAAGGCCCGCGGGACAAATCCGGCCATTCAGGCCATTTCATGTGGCCCTCGCACCTCTCCTGCAGCTCCAGGAGAGCTCCAGCCCTCCTTTGGTCCTACTCCAGACCCTTACTTTCTGCTTTCAAGCAATGCATCCAGCGTCTTCCCAGCAGCAGCATAAGGAAAGGGGTGTGCACTGTGATGTAAGGGAGAGTGGGGGACTCAACTTCTGATGGTGGGGTGGATCTTGACATCTAATGTAAGGGGAGGGGATGCGCTGGACATCTAATCTTACAGATACAACCGCCCCTTTTGAGGGTAATCATAATGCTGATGCGGCCCACGATGAAATTGAGTTTGACACCCCTGATCTAAAACATTCCATTGTAGCTGTGGCTGTATGTTTAAGGTTGTTGTCCTGCTGGAAGGTGAACATCCACCCCAGTCTCAAGTCTTTTGCAGACTCTAACAGGTTTTCTTCTAAGATTGCCCTGTATTTGGCTCTATCCATCTTCCCATCAACTCTGACCAGCTTCCCTGTTCCTGCTAAAGAAATGCATCCCCACAACATGATGCTGCCACCACCATGTTTCATGGTGAGATGGTGTGTTCAGGGTGATGTGCAGTTTTAGTTTTCCACAACACGTAGCATTTTGTTTTTTACAAACTGCAAACGGGACTTCTTACAGCTTTCTTTCAACAATTGCTTTCTTCTTGCCACTCTTCCATGAAGGTCAGATTTGTGGAGTGCACAAATAATAGATTTCCTGTGGACAGATTCTCCCACCTGAGCTGTGGATCTCTGCAGCTCCTCAAGAGTTACTATGGGCCTCTTGGTTGCTTCTCTGATTATTGCTCTTCTTGCCCGGCCTGTCAGTTTAGGTGGACGGCTATGTCTTGGTAGGTTTGAAGTTGTGCAGGGCTTCACAGAACAGCTGGATTTACACTGATATTAAATTTACTAATTAGGTGAATTCTAAAGGCAATTGGTTCCACTAGATTTTAGTTAGGGGTATCAGAGTAAAGGGGGCTGAATACAAATGCATGCCACACTTTTCCGATATTTATTTGTAAAAAAAAATGAAAAACATTTATCATTTTCCTTCCACTTCACAATTATGTGCCACTTTGTGTTGGTCTATCACATAAAATCCCAATAAAATACATTTACGTTTTTGGTACGTTTTGGCACATGACAAAATGTGGAAAATTTCAATGAGTATGAATACTTTTTCAAGGCACTGTATTTATAATAGTCAATTACACAAAGCATATAAAAAAAGGCCAAATGTATATTGATAATAAGCAGAAACATCTCAATAAGATGATCTCATTAAAAAAGATTTACTCATTAACTTTAGATAAATCCTTTGTTGAAATAAATATTTTTATTATGCTGAGAGCCAAAACAAAAAATGTAATATTAAAAAATGTAGTAAAGTTTTTTTTTTTTTCTTTTTTTAATGTTGCTTTCAAAAGGGCCTTCTTCATTAAGTTGGGATAGAATTGTGCTTAGGTAGTCTCTCAAGCAAGTTTACCATGTGTTAATATCAATTGGTGGTCAGCGAGGAGTATTGATATTTTTAAAAGTCTCTTGGAGGTGCATCTTAAGCCCCATAAACACGGTCGGACTTTTCCCTGGATTTTTGTCCGAAAGGAGTTGGCCGGGCACATCCATAGCATACACACCACAGGACTTTTTTTCAAACTTTCCCAAAACTTTTTGCAACATTACGTGGTTTTTCTGCTCTTTTCTGATCTTTACCGCCACCCTTTGGTCAACTTCTGCTATTGTTGGTTGATTTTAACATTAGTTGTTTTGTCCATCGGACAAAAGTCCTATGATTTTCTGTACACACGGTCGGACTTTGCTCCATTGGACTTTTGTTGGCCAAAATTTTGTCCGTTTGCAGACCCAACTTTTGTCCGATGAAAACAAACAAACAAAAAGTTTGTCCGATGGAGCGTACACACGGTCGGATTGTTGGTCCAACTTGCTCAAAATTAAGTTTGTTGGCCAAAAGTCCAACCGTATGTATGGGGCTTTAGTAAACACAACATACAAGGATATGGGATATGGTTATCAACACTGACACACATACACCTACATAGGTTGAACTGGATGGACTATTGTCTTTATTCAACCTTACCTACTATGAAACTATGAAACTGAGAGGCCACTTTATCATGCCTTATATTTTATTACTGCTCAGTGAGTAGTGGAGTCTGTCTGCAGGTAATCACTGCAACTAGTATTTTAATGTAAAAATATTTATTCCAAACTTGAGGAAAACTAGCAAGCATGTATCCATCTAATATATGGCATATATATATTTATAATATTACACTGTTAAGTGACACACAATGTTTGGTATTTAACAAGAGTATCACCGGGGTTTTGTATTATTATTCTTAGTTTTAACTTTGTAATATCTGCCATTTATAAACCCTACAAATAATAAAAATAATAAAAAAATAAAATTTCTATAGTTGTGCTGAACTAAAGTTTGACATTTTAGCTTGTATCCATCTAATTTGAATACCTTTAGGGGTTATTTCTTTGCCATTACTAATTTTCCATTGCTGACAGCTGTACCAATATTTTGTTTGTGTAAATTCTCAAGACAAATATCCAAGTCCATAAAATCAGTAAGCAAACCATATTTTAAATATAATTGGTTTTGCTGGTTTTTACAGTCAATGTTATCTGAGCAAGCGTTGACGTATCTTTTCTCATCTTTATTCAACATTTCTCCAAACAATGGTTCAGTATTATTTATGCATGTATTGTACGTCCAAAAAGTGTGAATTGAATTCAGAAGTGTTATGCCTGACATAATTGAAAACAGCAAAGATATACTCATGCTTCACATAAACTACTTTAGATATTTGGCCATCAAAAGCCAGCAAACTGAGCAGCATTCCCATTTGTAATTATTGTTCAACTTTGCATGCTGATTAGCACTTGATTCATTAAATTATGCTAAAGGGAAAAACACATGTAATGTTGAGCAATAATTACAAGAAGTGCTTAACCTATATTAGAGTCTACCATTTATTTTCAACAAGACTAGTCTTAAAATAAATTGTGAATGGTTCCATTTGCTGAGTTATCAAGTACTGATTCTATGTTTATATACAATTATTTACTAAAACAAAACAAAACAAAAAACAAAACAATGTTTCAGCTGGAAGAAAAAAAGAATGCTCCTCACTTTACATAGCGATTCCAGCCTAGAAACCTAGGTGCGTGGACAGGTATCTCCATAGCAAGACAGCCTCAAGCTTGTGGCCACACTCAGTGATAATAGCAGCTATCAACACTGGATGGGTGCCTTAAAAAGGGGGTAAAAATTTTAGAGGAAAATTTATGGAGTCGTTTCCATAATTGGGCTGCTTTTTCACAGTCCCAAAATCCCCATCGTTACCAATTTCCCAATTGAAAATTAGATTAAATGACATTTACCTTATGGAATTTTTTTTGCATACCTTGCATAATACCATGCACCTACTGGATAAAAAATGGAACCTATGGTTCAAATATTCAGACTACCTTTTAGACCCATATTAGAATCCCCTTTTCACATCCAATTCTTTTATACACGAAAATAACCCCACATTTCAAAATACTACTGAATCATTGATTTTCTATATGTACCGGTAATAGATGTTGTCATAAATAAATAAAGGCGGTTACTCTGTCATAAATCATTATAATTATTGATTGAAAATACTGCAATTCTCTGATGTCATGACATAATGTTTGTACCATTATTTTGTACACAATAAAAAAGTTTGTAAAAAAAAAAAAAAGGGGGTAAGAAAATGTGAATACCATCCTGAATACAAGATGGGGAAAGACCTTATAAGTGCAGTAATCATTGATGACTGGGACCAGATCTGGACTTCTTCCTCTAAAAGCCTCAGAACAGTCTCAGCTGCAGAAAATAACTACAAATTACTTACCACACTCACTTACTTACTGAAGGCTGTACTATTATATGTGTGTGTTACTTTGAATAAAGTTTTTTTGTAGTTCAGCATTATTTTTAAACTTAACTCCAGAACAGATAGAGAAGGGTTCCAGTAGGCATCACATTGTGGCATTTTGCCATGCTATTAGAGAGTGTGTTTTTCCTAAAATTACAAACAGGAAAAAAAATACATTAATGATTGACTAGATCATACAAAAGTCATTGCTGTTTGTTAATATAGCATAAAAAAAACAGAAGATAATTTTGAAACACTATCACAAAACACATTGTTGGTGTTACAAACATTCCTTTTCTAAAGTCAAACTCAAATGGTTGAAATGGTGGATCTTAACATTGTCCCTAACTTAAATACAGTACTAGCAGTATTAGCAGAAATTCAGCTTTTACTTTAGACTGATGTACTATCCGGTGCCTGCCTTGCTCCCACAAGGCTGTTTTCTAACAGACAGCATTAATTATACTGTTCCTGGAAAGAAGATTTTTTTTTGTGATAACTTTTTCTTACCGTTTAGTCAATACAGCTGATTATCTCATAGCACATTAGCACAACATATCCTATTTTTTTTTTATTTTTTAAATACACATAAAAATTGCACTAACTATTCATGAAAAAAAATAATACCACCAGGTTAATGGGGCCTTACTGTTTGAAAGTCCCTTCTTAGAATGTAAATACTTTAGCTTAAAAAAACTATTTTTAGAAGGTTAGCACTGCCTTGCAGCATTAGAGTCATTGGTTTAAGTCCCAACAGTGACACTGGTGATGTAGCATTTGAGATATAAGAGCCTTCTTTGACCCCTCATAATAGGTGGTCAATGCTCTCTGGTAAGAGCACATCCTTAAATTGGTGGGGGTTTATCACAAGGTGGAGGATTTTGTTGGTGATTAAATGATCAAGACACCTGTTCACATAATTTATGTCACGTTGGTGACTTACGGACTCACTGTTTTGTTACACTAATTATTTGTATTAAAGCGGAGGTGCAGCCGAAAAAAAAAAAGTCAGCAGCTTCTAACAGTGTAGCTGCTGACTTTTAATAAGGACACTCACCTGTCCTACTCGCCCGCGATGTCGGTCCCGCCACGGCGATTGATCGTTGCTGGCAGGTCCCGGCTCCTCCATCCTGAGTAAGGAAAACAGGCAGTGAAGCCGTAAGGCTTCACTGCCTGTTTCCTACTGCGCATGTGCCACTCGCACGGCGCTTTGTGAATGGGCGGCTTGCCTCCTGGGATACACACAGTTCCCAGAAGGCAGCGTGCCCAATTCACAAGAAGAGGAAGCGGAAGGAGACCCACCGCAGACGAGAAGAGGAGCATTAGAGGCAGATTAGGGGACTTCCGCATAGCAACAGGCATTTAGGGTGAGTATAATTTTTTTTTCTATAAATTTTTTTCATTTATTTTTTTCTAGGATTTTTAATGTTAAAAAAATTTCAGGGTGGACCTCTGCTTTAAGCGCAACACATTTTTTATACCAAACTTGACACTACCTGTGCTTTTTTTAGTTTCCTCTGGGTCCTCAGGTTTATAAAACATTTTAACACCTCCTGCACATGAGTGTGGTGGACTAGGGACAACTTTACAGTTTTTTTTATTTTATAGTACTACCGGGGGGTAACACAAGCCTTG
Source organism: Rana muscosa (assembly GCA_029206835.1). NCBI lineage: Eukaryota > Metazoa > Chordata > Amphibia > Anura > Ranidae > Rana > Rana muscosa. The sequence continues at coordinate 165,445,541 of CM055125.1, read as the reverse complement.
CTGCCCCCTAATGACTGGGGTCGTCCGAAAACAACTGCACAAGAAAAAACAAGGGAGGGAGCACCAGCCTAGTGCATTATGCCACAGATACTTTATTATACAATTATATAAAATATACTCACAGACAATGCAATTAAACAGCACATCAAGCCACTAGCTCGTGGCACAGTTGAAGGATTGACCCAGAGTGTTCCAATGCCAAAGGGGACATCGTCCATGATCAAAAAGTGGCTTACGTGTTTCGAAGTTAAACCTTCTTCTTCAGAGCCAAATTAGTAGGATCCATCCATTATACTTTATGGGATCGTATGCAGAACAATTACAATTACAATAATAATCAATAATAAACCAATATAGTACTATTTTAAATTATTTTATTTAAAACTTTAACAATGGATTTGAATGGCCGGGGCCCTTCATTATTGGTATCATATTTATTTACCAATGTATAAAAAACACTTCCAATTTATATAACACAAACTCCTTTACTTTTGTAATATAAAATCACTTTAACTCAGCCATGACAGCTTGAGTTAATACTATAACATGTACAAAAACTCTATAACTGTCCCATACGCCAGGCTCATCAAAAATGTGCCTGGCACCCCACCCGCCCCACGGCCAATTCAACACAATTCTGAATGCCAACATTAAATACATCCAAAGCGATATCAGATAAATGAACAGCGTCAGACCTATAAAAACCCATCAAACCACCCTCCAAATCAACATGACGGTAAGATAAGCCTTGAATTGAAGGCATAAATTTAGACATTGCTCTATTGATCTTCTTGCGTATTTTATCACAATAATGTAGTTCAGGAGTAATCAACCACTTTAAACGTGGAACAATTTCGGAAAACACAAGAACCGAATTAGGTAAAACGGAATGCAATGGAACAAAATCAAATTTCAATTGTGAAATGATGTCTAAAGTATGACGTGCACCTATATCATTACCTGAGACATGAAGTATGACAATATGAGGAGGAGGCCAAGACGCATATAGTGCTGATAAAGTCTGACGCATATCATTTAATCTCATACCACGGAAACCAGACCACCATAAATGAAAATTCTCAACTTTAAAACCTAAATTAATACCATATCGTCTAACCATAGCTCTGCGAAAAGCCCAATATATGTACGAGTGTCCGACGATCCAGACGTTGTACAGGTCACCTGGAATTCAAACAGAAAAATTAGGGCGTATGTAAGAGCGATAGCAACTCAATCTCCATCTACCAATATTCATAACAATATCTTTAGACAAACCCAGGTTGGAAGCAGTAGTAGCTGCCCCAATTCGGAAAGAATGAGAACTAATAGGTAGGTGACCCAAACCTAAATGATTCAAACACTTCTTTAAAACAGAGAAAAATTGATAACGAGTGAGAGGTAAGCCAGAACAATGAATTAAGAGAATACTCGACCCAACAGGGCGGATTCGCATATATTGATGAATTAATAAGACTGGACAAAGAGTAGAAGAGTCGAGACGATGTAAAGTGACCCATTGTCCATGACCCAACTGATCTGTTTTGCTCCTTTTAATCCTAAGTTGTATAAAATCACTACCCAAAACCAGATCAGAAAAAGAAAACCCAGAATAACCGTGAACATTGTCAGGTAGAAGTTCGGAAATTCGAAAGGCACCGAAGAAACATAAACAAAATGCCAAACAAAATAATAAAGATTCATAAACGGAGAAACAAACCGTCTCAGTAAAAGCACAAATTTTTTCCAAAATGTCAATTGAAATAGGCAAACGAGTATCATGGGTTACTGTAGACCTACGATAACCCTTCAACACTTGCTTCACAGAGAAAAAACTCGTACATGAAGGAAAACCAAGCAATTTAGTGAAGAATGAAATTCCAGCAAATTGCTTCACTATATGTGAATAAGAATAATCTTCATCCATTAGATGTTCCAAAAAGGACAATATCAATTGCTCAGAGATCAGATTGCCAACCTGACCATGTACATCCAGGTAAGCCCGCCAAGAATTCCACGCGGCATTATACTCCACCCACGTAGAAGGGGGCTAACAAATTACTGATGGCTCGACAAATTCTTAAAAAAACAGATCCCACAGCTGAGCAGGGCATCGCAGTCCGCATGCATCCGCTTCTGGAACCAACATTCGAAAACGGTCCAACTGTAGTCGGGGCAAAGAATCAGCTACAGAATTATCAATACCTGGCACATATTTAGCTTTCAACCAAATATTCAATACTAAGCATTTCAAAACCAATTGACGAAGAACAGCTAACACTGGCAAAGATTTGGACAATAGACAATTAATAGCATATACAACAGCCTTATTATCAGAATGTAACAAAATTCTTCGATTAGCGAAACAAGACCCCCAAAGTTCAAGAGCAATCAAAACTGGAAATATTTCCAAAAGGGTAATGTTAACCGTTAAACCATTGTCAATCCAAGAACTTGGCCACTCACCATCTGACCAATGACCCTGCCAAAAAACTCCATAACCTACAGAACCAGAAGCATCTGTAAATAGATTAAGGGCTACCGAAGAACAAAAATGTTCTTGCCAAAAGGAACAACCAATAAATGAAGATAAAAATTGTTTCCACACCAACAAATCTGAACGCAACGAAGACGTAATCCTAACAAAATTACAAGGAGACTTAATGCCAGAAATGGACCGATATAAACGCTTAAAAAAAACCCTACCCATAGGAATAACTCTCGAAGCAAAGGCCAACAAACCTAATAAGGACTGCAACGTTCGCAAAACCACTTTTCTTTTAGAGATGACAAAATCTATCAAAAAGAGAAGTTTTGAAACTTTCTGTGGAGGTAAGCGAAATTGCATCAAGTCAGTATCGATAGTTATTCCCAAAAATTCCAAACAACTAGTAGGAAGAACAGATTTCTCATGAGCAAGAGGGACACCAAAAAGACGGCAAATACATTGAAATTCAGTAAAAAGATAAAAACATTCATCGGAATTAGCAGGACCCATGAAAAGAAAATTGTCCAAATAGTGTAATAAATTGGCTGGGGGTTCAATCATGATGCCCGCTGCCACCAACACCACATGAGTAAAAAAAAAAAAAAAAAGGATCTGCCTGCAAGGAAGGCTAACCACCTACTGCAGGCTCCACCATTTGATAGTTCTTATATAGGTAAGTGGCAGAGCCACCTGTCGACATCACCTGGTGGCACCACCCTCTTGTGACATCACTAACCAGCATGTAACAGCTGGTGAGGTCACAAGGGGGTGGTGCCACCAGGTGACATTACCAGGTGGCCCCTCCCCTTACCTATGTAAGAACTGTCAAATGGCGGAGCAGGCATTTGGCGGTCAGCCTTCCTCGCATGAAGAGCATTTTTATTGGGTCCAGCGGTGGCAGCGGGCAGCATAATTAATGATGGATCTACTGTACATTGGGGGTCATTTTTTTTTTTTAATAAAGGAATTGTCAAAAACTGTATTTGTGTTTTTTTTTTCTTATTGACACTTTTTTGGTGAATCAGTAGATGTACAATGTACCCCATACTCATTCACATGGGGGGCGGGATTTGGGGGCCCCCTTGTTAAAGTTGGCTTCCATGTTCCGATAAGCCCCCTGCCCACAAATCCCCCCACAACCACCAGCCAGGGTTGTGGGGAAGAGGCCCTTGTTGCAGTGGCCATTTTCCCTGCCCTGTTCCTTAACAACAGCTATTCACTGTGCCCTAATTGGGCAAAGATTTTCCCAATCAAGGCTTAGAATATACTGTACAGCATGCAGTGCATTTTGGGGTGCAAAATTCAAGTGTTCGGCCGAACCATTCGCTTAACTCTAAGTTTTACTAACACATATTAAAGTGGCAAAATTGTGTTCAGCCATTAGGATGTGTTTTACCTTCATCATGAAGGGGTTAAAGAGTGCACATTAGAAAATGTAATTAGATTTCATTTACTTATCATCATGTGAACACTAACAAAATATATGTTTTAATAAATATGATTGATAATTCTGGTAAATTTGATTCTAGTACTAACAACAGTTAATATACTGAATAAAAGTTGAATTTAGAGCTTTCAGAAACTGCCTTTAGTTGGGAGAGTTACAGCTAAAAAAAAGTATATCTTTTATTTGCTTGAATGTTTTCACTTAGAGCTGTTTAAAATATAGCATCTTGCCAAGTTAGAGGATGATTTAGAAAACATGCACTGTTATGCAGAAAATTTCCAAAGAGTCTGAGTTGCTACTGAATAGACCCCTTGGTGAACCAAAAGTTATTTAAGCTGAAAATAAAGAACATTGGTTCATGCAACTCATGCTTTTTTAATGACTTCAGCACCTCTTTACATCGCTCAAAGTGACTGAGGCCTAGATAATAGCCAATGCTGTTGCTTTTATTGCCTTTGGAAATGGTATTATACTTCAAACTTACTAACGTTTACCAGGGGACAGGCAACATTCTAATGAGGAGATGCTTAGTGAACTCCTTTTTCACAGAAAATGTGTCCTTCCCTAATTGAAATCACTGCTTCAATTTCCAGCAACATTTACAGCAAACACCTTTTCATTACTAATGAAAGATACTGTTAACTAGTAACTGGAGCTGAAGAGTAGGCAGTGGTGTAACATGTAAGCAGCATGTAGCAATAAATGATTACATACTCTATATTTTCCATAGTAAGGAATAAAATGCTGGGGTTGTAAGTACTATTATAAGAAAGATCTCTGCTGTCTAGATCATTCAGCTGGTTTAACATTGTGATTGGACAATACAACAAATAGTGAAAACATCATAAATTGTTCTCGCTAGCAGGACTGGCTTTTGAAAACATCAAAAGGCGATTTTCATAATCTGAGCAGAATTGCCTGCTAATCATTTTTGTTAATGTCTATAATTATTTGCAGACCCAGCATGATTACATAGTGCATGCAATTCTGGATGTGGCTCCAGCCTCAACAACCCGGCATTCATTAACAGGATAGAATCAATTCATCCTCCCAAATCATCCATAACAGGAATTCTTACTTTTATTTTACTGTATACATGAAATATACTATTGGATTATTTGTGATAGATCACAGGAAAAAAACAAAAACAAAGGTCAAGAAATAGTTTAGTTACTATATGCCACAACATTTTATAAAGTTACTGGTAGACAGATTAATGAGAGAAAGGGACAGGTGACAGTATTGAAGGGAGAAAGCTGCCAGTGTGGTATGCATCTACAGCTGTACAGTGCTACTACATATACAGTGTTAAATTCAGTTCTGTAGTCTGTTCGTCAGTTCCAGTGCTGAGGTCTTCGTGTTTTTGGCGTAGTGTCACCATACAGCCCTTTTAGACTCGTTTGGCGTATGCCTTGCTGAGGCCATTCAATCCAGTAAGCCTCATTTCTATCAGTGGTGGCGTCTTTTTCTTCTATCATCACATTTGTGTTAACTGAGAATCAACTTTCCCCCGTTTTGGATTATCTCTTCACTTATGCTATTACAGTCATCAGAAAAGGACTTGAGCAAAGTTTAATTATCATAATTTTCATAAATTTTTTGTATTCAATTCATATGTTTATTTACTTATATAGCGAATATTATTACTCATTTATATAATTTTTTTATGTGTTTAAGACCCTAAACAAGTTTTATACTTTTTCCTTCATTGTCCTTGTTTAGGACCTGTTCATTATAAGCACTGCACTTTTTGTATTATAGTTCTGTATATTGTTACAGATACTTTTCTGTAAATTGCAGATTGTGTGGCTAAGGACAGTGGATAGTAAGCCCACCTGCATTCATTATAATTTGAATTACAGACCTTTTAAACTACATTTTTTTTTCTTCCAATGTTTTGAGGTCAGTGTTTGGGTATTTTTCAAATGATTGTTTCGATCAGTTCTATTTTATCTGTGTTTAATTTTGTTAGGGTTTTTTGTTTATGAATTTTGATGGGGTTAACAGTGACAATAGCATAAAATAGTTTTTAACACCGCAAAAACTGTCTTTTTTTTGTAGTGGAGCACCACATACTATTGTGGTGCCGTTTAGTCCACAAAATCACCACAGTTTCCATTAAACCCAAGCACCACATCCCTTTACTACAGTTCTTTCCAAAGCTTCTAATAAGTATAGAGATTTGATACACAGAGCGTACTATACACCTCAAAAGATGTACCAGTTTGGTAGGAGGTTGGGTGCGAAATGTCAGAGATGTGGGGATGAGAGGGGGGACCTAGTACACATGGTCTGGAGGTGTCCCAAGTTATACCAATTTTGGAAAAAAATTGTAGAAAAAACAAATGTTTTGTTTGCAACATCTCTGCAGCCAGAGGTTAGGCTATGTGTACTGGATCTCCTGGAAGAGGGGGGATTGTCAGGAGATGAACAAACAGAAATAATAAGATGTTTGTTTCAAGGAAGGAAACTTATAGCACAGAAGTGGCAAGTGGAAAACCCCCCTACAGTGACAGAATGGGAGAGAGTGATAGATGATACCATTGCAAAAGAGGAATTCATATATATCAAGAGGGGAAATAAAAAGAAATTTAACAATATGTGGAAAAAATGGATAGAAGTGGAAACACGTTAAAGGGTGGGTGATGGTTAAGTGAGTAGGGAGGGTGGAAAGTTGTGAATGGGGGACAGAGGGGAGGGGTTAAGAAGGTGGACCCTTTTGTGATAACTGCTATATATGTATTATTGTATATGAAAGGAAATGGAAATATGTTTTAACTATGTGGAAAAGAAATAAAGAATATTTGATTAAAAAAATAAGTATAGGGATTAAGTCCCACATTAACATCATGTCTGGAAGGCCTAAAAAGAGAGTCAAAAGTTTCTGTGCAGCTATCGGGGAGGGGGCAACTTTTGTATCCCCATGCCAAAGCAGTGGTTGGGGTGCAGCATATACAGTCAGAGCACATGTGGCTTTCTTTTCTGGCAGTGGCCATGCTATACAGCCACAGCACATGGAGGAGGTGGCAAGTGCTCTTTGTTTGGTGCACTTTTTGATTTAGAAATTCCTGACCTTTTTTAAGTCTCAAGCCTCGTACACACGACCGAGTTTCTCGTCGTTAAAAACACGTCGTTTTTCTCGACGAGATTCTTGTTAACCTTGACGAGTTTCTCGTCAAGCTTTCCATGCATACACACTGAGAATTCCAAATCTCGTCGTTGTTCTGCGCGGTCACGTCCAGCACGTACGACGGCAGTATAAAGGGGAAGATCGATTTCCCTGGCGCCACCCCTTGGGCTGCTTTTGCTGATCTCGAGTTACCGCGTGTGAAGTAAAAGTTTGGGAAGAGACGATTCGCGCTTTTCAGACTTCGTGCTTTCAGTTCGTTTTCTGCGGTTCAGTTTGTGGGTTTGTATCTTGTCTTTCAGGGTGTGTAGGCAGGTCGTATCTGTTTTACAGTGCGTTCTTGCCCGTTCGTTTCTGAATTTCAGTTCGTTCTTCATAGGCCTTGCTGTTCTAAAGTGCGTTCTGTTTAGTACATTCTGATAAGACGACCGTTTCCTAGCCATGTCGCATGTAAGTTCTCGTCGTCGAGTTCGTGCTGTGCAGGCGCTTGGTGTTGGTCTGCTTGTTTTGGACCAAGACGAGTCCATGAATGGGGTGAGGAGGAGTTCATGGACCAATAATTGGTTGCTCCAGCGGGACCAATTCTGCCATATGCCTCTGCTGCGGGAGATCGTGGAGAATAATCCTGAGGACTACAGGAATTTTCTGCGGATGTCTGACCCCGTTTTTCAGCATCTTTTGGCTTTGGTGTCCCCCTATATTACCAGGCAGGACACCGTTATGCGGGAAGCCATCAGTGCTGAGCAGAGGCTCATCGTCACCTTACATTACCTGGCGACAGGGAGAAGTATTCAGGACTTGAAGTTCATGACAGGCATCTCCCCCCAGGCTCTGGGCCTCATAATTCCAGACACCTGTTCTGCCATTATCCAAGTCCTGCAGGAGGACTATATTAGGGTAAGTTTTCTCCATTAACATCACATTTTATGTATTTCATGTATGCTAATGTATTGTATTTCTTTCATCCTTCCCTAATTACCATGATTGTAATATGCTGAGAATGTCCCCTTTGTCCTCATGTATGCTGGAAGCTTTAAAATGCCCCTTTTTTCTCCTCCATGCATATTTCCCTTCACTAACCTCTCCATCAGTGGCGGCTGTTGCTCCAAATGTTTGGGGGGCCACCCCCAAATTTTATCTATAAACTTCCTCCATTTTTGCGACTGTGCCTATTAAACGCCACCAGTTGCCCCCTCCAATGCAGCCAGTTTGCCCCAAGCCCTGCACTTACCTTCTTCTGGTCAGCGCCATCCTTCTTCTGTCCTTGATGTCTTCTCCTGCCCTCGATGTTGCATCAGCCAATCAGGTTACTGGTAAACAGACTTGCTGAACATGATTGTCAGAGGAGCCTGTCAGTGTTTACCCAAGGAATGCCCCCCCCCCCCTGCGTCCCCTGGTTAACTTTTATGAAGCCAATTACATCCCTCAGGCTGTAATCGCCAAGGCTATTTGCCCCCCTGGTTCTGATAGGCAATTTTCACCCCAAAAATGCCGCTGTTATTCATATGGCCGTCGCTCAACAGGGGGCCATCCACCTGAATAGTGGGCGGCATTGACAATACATAGGTTCATGCAAGGCATGAACCTATGTATTGTTCTGAGTGACGGGCGCAGGAGAGAGGGGGCAGCGCTCCAGCGCCCACTCTGGACGCACCGCCACTGCAATGCTATCCTGTGGCCAAACACATCTAGCCCCCCCCAAATTTGATTATAATGGACCATCAGAGGGGGTGATGAATATGATACTTGAGCCTTCCATTATACTTTTTAAAAACACATTAAACGGAAATTAAGAATGATGTTGGGCTAGAATGTATTTTAATATAATCTGCTTATAGTAAATGGAAAAAATCCAGCGCTGCCTTAAACAGTGACGAAATTAAATAAAAAATTAAAACTTAAGTGTGTTTGAAACACAAATTAAGTGTGATGCTCTAAATGTGTGAGAGAAGGGTGAATGGTATGACCTTTTTTCAATATAATCTGCTTGCAATGTTATGTGCAAAAGTACTAATATATTTTTATCTTGTTTGGCTCCACGGCTTCCTTCCACGCCACAGGAATGGCAGACTGTGGCATTGGAGTTTGCCACGCGGTGGGACTTCCCCAACTGCGGTGGAGCCATTGACGGGAAGCACGTCCGCATCGTGCCGCCACCCCGTTCTGGGTCCTACTACTACAACTACAAGGGGTTTCATAGCATTGTGCTGATGGCGGTGGTGTCAGCACGGTATGAATTCCTCTATGTGGATGTGGGGAAGAATGGCCGGATGTCCGATGGGGGATCCTTCATCCAGACGGAGTTTGCCCTCCATCTCCAGAGTGACGATCTTGCATTGCCACCGGATGCAGGGAATGTTGAAGGACTCCCCTTTGTTTTTTTGGCTGATGAAGCCTTCGGACTCGGACCGCACCTCATGAGGCCATTTCCCCAGAGGACCCTGACCCCAGAGAAGAGGGTGTTCAACTACCGGCTGGCCAGGGCCCGAAGAGTCGTTGAAAATGCCTTTGGGATAATGGCCAGCCGGTTCCGCCTTTTTATGACTCCAATTCACTTGGCGGAGTACAAGATTAACTATGTTGTTTTATGTTGCTGTGTGCTACATAACTTTCTGAGCCGAAAATCAACAAATTATATGGCCTCAATATTGCCTGAGGCAGGACTTTCATCTGGCAATACCCTGCCGGGCCTAGAATCTGTCCGTCCTGGCTTGCCCCCCCAAAATGCCCATGAGGTTCGTGAGAAATATCTGGAATATTTCACGGGTTAGGGGTCAATTCCTATGCCAGGCCATGTCTAAACCTGTTTTGAGAAAGAACTAAATAAAAAGCTGATTAAATCTTTTAACTTTTGTTTTTTCCTGTCTCCTAGTTTGTCTTATTGCATTTGTAGTGCCAAGTGTATTTTCCTTTAGTAAATACCAACCATTTCACTAGGAACAACAAAAATATACACAAATAAGGTTAGAGCGTATTTGAAAATGAAGCTACACTTTGTTGTTGTTCAAAAATTTTACTCTGTGCACATTCACACACATGGTAAATAGAACAGTATGTATATTTTTTTTTTGGCTGGCCACAAACCGGCTTTTTTTTTTTTAAGAAAATACAAAACCATCAGTAGCATTCAACAAACTACAACATTGGATACCTCTTGGCAATATGAGACATTCAATTACACAAAATATGTCTCTATCTGGCCGTCCTAATATGGGGTATTGGCACCCCTGGCCAAGCCAAAATTTGAATATGCACACAATTTGAAGTAATTTCCAATAGGGATTTTTTACTCCTGATCCCTATTGTCAACATGTGCTATCTGCCATCAGGGGTGATCAATGGACATGTTTTGGGGGTGCAACCCCTTCTTCAGTTCACCTACTTGTGATACGAGGAAGGGGTTGCACCCCCAAAACCCGTACATGGATATCCCCTGATGGTAGATGGCACATGTTGACACACTGTGTGCATATTCAATTTTTGGCTTGATTGATTGTCTAAAAGCTTAAAAAAGGGGGAAGAACAATCTCAAACAAAAAATGGGGGTTTTGATGCCTTATTCAATTCTCCCTAAAACATCTAGGATGTCTTTAAAGGTTTGATCCATCACATGAATTCTTTGCTTAATTCTGTCCAGTTCTGTGCTACATTCCATCACTTGCTGTATGATTCGTAGGGCACTGTCAGCAGAGAAACGCGTACTTTCTTTCACCACAACATTTACATCCCCTATAAAAAAATACAAAAGGTATTATAACTCTGCAGGCCTACATCTCTTACCTGAAGCTGTGGTGACAGATACTGACCTGTTGTGGTGACCAGTTCCACCACGTCATCCACCTCTCCTTCCTCCACTTCTCCTTCCTCCACCTCTTCAACTTCCTCAACATCCTCAGGTTGTGGGTCTTGGTGAGGTTGGGGTTGTTTAGAAGGTGTGGGGTTCCTGTGCTCCCTGGAGTGTTCCCCTCCCAGTCTTCTCTCCCCTATGAGAATCAAACAAAAGGTATAGTTATCACACAGAAATTTTGTCTAAAAAATAAAAACATGATACATTGGTTGGAAGTGGGGTACAAGTGTCTGTTTGGGCGGGATTTCAAGATGAAGACATTATTTTTAAAAACTATATTCTTTAATATTCACCTTTGGCTGTCAATTTTTATACATGGAGGCACCACAAAAATTCACTGATGCACCTGTGTGGGACACCCAAAAAATGTGGTTCTGATGGCCAACACTATAGTGCTCAAAAGTACAGATGTGGAACCAGCTGCTGAGTGTCCTCTCCTTTACACTGATTAAAGTTTTCATTTCATTCTCTTTACAAACACATCATCTAGCCAACAATGTAAGAACAACTATTGAATAAAAACAGGCAGCTGTGTAAAATATTTTAACCCTGTAAAATCTAAAAATTACGTGCATAGTGGCCGAACGATGTGTCTGTAACGAACGATTACTGTACCAAACCAAGTTCAAACGATGACATTTTGTAAGGTACAATAGAAAAATGCAATAACATGGAGCAACATGCAAGTTGTGAAATACAATAATAGGAAAAATGGGGAAAAAGTACTTACTTTTTTCAAGCATTCTCTTAATGCTCCTTAACTGCTCTGGCTCCCTCAGTTTGAGGTCAGACCACCTCTTTCTGAGCTGCTCATTTGATCGTTTCACCCCGAAATTCTTCTTCAGACTCTTCACGACTTTCTTCATGATTTTGGCCTTCCTTCGATTAGGTTTGCTATACGGCCCATGCTTTGCGTCATAATCCGACTTTAGCAATATGTCCACCATCTCCGCCATCTCCGCGTAAGACATATTAGATGCCTTGAATCTCCTCCCTGATCGTGACGTTTCCTCAGTCTCCGGGCTTGTCTCCTCCTCGTTATTTGAGGAATAAGCAGACACCTGCTGTAACTCCACCATATCTGTCTGCGCGCCGAAAGAGAAGGGGTGGGGAAAAGATGTTACTTAGAACGTCATGGGCGGGCGACGTTTGCGGAGCGACGTGTGAGTAGTTTTACGCATGCGTGGTGCATATATAGCAAACACACATGTGACTAGACTACGTTCGGTGTGCGGAGAGAGGAGTAAAAGTGACGGACGTGCGAACTAAGGTATGTGATTTTGAGACTTTGGGAAATTGGTGGCCTATACTGTCTAGAGAATGTTGGAGGATATATATGGTGAATAAGATTTACAAGAGGTTAGACTGTATGACTGACATTATTTTTTGGTGATTTTTTTGGGCTTGCAGACCCAAAATGAATGTCTTTATCAGTGATAAGGAATTCCTTGTGGAATTTATAGACCGGGTAAGGGAGCTGCCCGCTCTGTGGGAAACAAAAAACCCCATACATCGCAAAAAAGGTGTAAGAAAAGCAGCGCTGGAGACCCTGCTCCCATTTGTGCATACCAAGGTGCCCACAGCAACAGCAAAACAGGTGGACACTAAAATTGGGAGCTTGAGAGGCACATACAGGAATGAACGCTCTAAGGTCCTGGCTTCTCAGAGGTCAGGAGCAGCAGCAGATGATGTGTATGTCCCGATTTTGTGGTACTACAGCAGGATGTCCTTTCTGGATGACCACATTGAGGCAAGGCCATCACTGTCCACTCTTCCCCCCAGACTTCCCTGCAGCCAACCTGAGCCTTCTCTGGAGCAAGAGGAGGCAGCCATCCTGGAAGAAGCTGATTTGGACATCTGGAGCCAGGTATAGTAATTACGAAAATGTATTCTGAGAAAATTAAAGCCGGAAAAATAAGCCAATATGAAAATCCTAAACTAATTTGGGATACAAAAGTGAAATCAAGATCTATAGACATTAGTCTGCCATAAATTGGGTGCAAAAAAATGAAATCTGATGTGGTCCTAAAAATATTTGTCTTTTCTCTTGATTTACATTCAAATTGCTACATTCATGATCTCAAATTTGTGTGAAAATAATAAACCAAAATACTAAACTATGTCCCTTTTTCATACACAGGATGAAATCAGCCAGGAGGAGGGTCTGGAAACTGTCAGGCAGGAGGAGGCAGGGCCCACTGTGAGCCAGGAGGTGGCAGGGCCCACTGTGAGCCAGGAGGTGGCAGGGCCAACTGTCAGCCAGGGGGTGGCAGGGCCCACTGTCAGCCAGGAGGTGCCTGGGCCCAGTGGCAGACAGGAGGTGGCAGGGCCCAGTGGCAGACAGGAGGTGGCCGACACAAGTAGCAGCACAAGATCACAGGTGCCTCCCATCCGCCTTCCCAAAAGAAGCAGGAGGGACAGGACCACAAGTGAGGCAGCAATGGCCCTTATTAGAGAGGCACATGCCACCCTCCAGGAGCCCACATCCCCTGAAGAGGCCATTGCCGGCCTAGTTGAGGCCAAGTTCAAGGTGATGAGCATGGAGCAACGCCTCCTATGCGAGCCCCTGCTCATCACCTTGCTGAACAAGGGGGTGATGGAGAGAATTACCCCCAATACGGCCATATGTGAGGTCGCCCAGCTATCCCAACCTCAACCTCCTCCTCCTCCTCCTACACCTCCACCTTCTTCTTCTCCGCCACCCCCTTCTCCTCCTCCTGACAGGAGTACCCCTCCAGTGGCCCAGCCTCCAGCCACACGCAGAAGGAAGGCTGCAGAGAAGGCTTCAGGGAAGGCTGCAGGGAAGGTTGCCAAGAAGACGAGGAAGTGATGGCCTTGCTTCAATGTGGTCGGACAGAAGGCAGCCTGTTGTAGTACCACAGACTTGGGACATATATATCACCTGCTGCTGTTCCTGACCTCTGGGAGGCCAGCATCAGATTGTGCTCACAACTGTTGTGCTTCTCAAGCTCCCAATTTTAGTGTCCACACAGGGTTGATGTGTGCTCTTGGGTCCCATGGATGCACAAATGGCAGCAGGTTCTCCAGCGCTGCCTTCTATTTATTTTGTTCTATACATGAATAAATGTTTTTTTTCTTTTAAGTTCATACTTGACTATGTGTTTTTATAATAATGATTTATTTCCCTTTGGAGTAAGCAGATACATTTGAAGCAAAAAAATAAAAGGGACAGATAACACAAAAAAATATCATTAAAGGTGTTCTTTAAAAAAATAGGGGGTAAACTTGACACAACAAAATAAAAATAAAAAATTTGCAGATCACTATCAAAACATAGACAAATTAAAATTAACATCTGTCTAAAATATTTAAAACATTAAAATATTCAGAAGATCTTGCATGATATAATACAGCTAAATCTTCTTAAGAGCAGCATGAAAAAGGTTTAAAATAGATAGTCAGAACTCTGTGTGAATATCAGCAGAAAAACAAGTTCATTAGTTTTCATTATTGTAACATTCTAAAGAAGATTTAAATGCACAACATTTAAACGATGCAATAATTTACAGTGGGACGAATGTGCTATCTCCATTACGAAGGCTTGTTTTACCAGAAGATGCGCTCCCGTCTCATACTTGATTCTGAGCATGTGCGCTTTTTGAAGAGTCGTAAAAGCATACACACAAACCATTTTCTCATCGCAAAACAGGCCGACGAGAAACACGACGAGAAAATCTAGAATCTGGATGAGAAAATAGAGAGCAGGTTCTCTATTTTTCTCGTCGAGATTCACGGCAGTTTTCTCGTCGTAAAACCATACGCACGAACGGTTTTCTCGACAATAAAGCTCTCCCTGCACTTTTCTTGTCGGTTTTGGACGAGAAACTCGGTCGTGTGTACGAGGCTTTACACTAAAGCCCCGTACACACAACCAGTTTTCTCGGCAAGAAAACTGCTGGGAGAGCTTTTTGCAGAGAAAACCGTTCTTGTTTATGGTTTCTCGTCGGGAAAACTGCCGGGAATCTCAACGAGAAAAATAGAAAACCAGCTCTCTATTTTCTCGTCAGGATTCTTGTCGGCCTGTTTCCCGACAAGAAAAGCATGCGTGTGTACAAGGCTACATGCTTACCTGTCCCCAGGTAAGCCTGCACATGCTTGATGAGACTTTGACGCATGCGCCGTAGCTTACAAGAGCAGTGTAGGGTGAAGCAAGATGGCAGCGACGGCATCGAATGTGACGAGTGCATGCTCGTCGTAGTCGATGACTTCACCACGTTATTGCCATTCAAAAGAATGGTGGTTCTTTTGAATGTGCGTGTGTACACAGGGCTTGGCAAGAAAAGCTTGCCAGGAATCCTGTCGAGAAAACCAACGTTTTTTTTCGGCAGGATTCTCGCCCGTGTGTACAGGGCTGTTGTCAGGGCTGGGTTCAGCCCTTCCTATTCTTTGCTGGCAGCTCAGCTGTCAGATAATTGCCAGCTTCCATCTCTCCACAGTGATCCACCTGATGATGATCCGCTTGTCAGCTCTGCCTACTTAAGGACTTCCAGTTCATTTGCTCTTCGCCTTCGCCTGTGTTAACATCACAAGAGACTTTCTCCTGCGTTCCAGTTGAAGACCTGCTTGACTGTTGTCCCCTCTGGCTACGGATCCTGCTTGCTGTTCTATTACCTTTATCGCTGGCTCTTGGACTTTGGCTTGGCCGACTACCCGATCCGATTACTGAACTCTGGCTATGTTTTGACTACGCTTACTCTGTTTACCTTTTTATTATTTATTATTAAACTAGTGTAATTTAACTGTACTTCTGTCTCGGTCTGATTCATGTTTTCTGACAGTAGGCGAAGGTCATGAATTCAGAAGATGCAGCCAATCCACTTGTTAATAATATTTTTTTACAGATTGGATGACATGGATCACCGCATGGATCAGTTTGCCACGGCGATACAGACGCTCCTGAGTTGCGCGGCTCGTCTAGTCTCCCACTGTGGCCTCTCCGGTAGTCCCTGTGCAGGCACCCACCTCGAGTATTACCTCTATTAGAGGTATGTCTGGTTCCGCCCCGCTTCCCCAGTGATTTGGGGGCGATCCAATCCAATGCAGAGGTTTTCTCAACCAGGTTGAGATATATTTTGAGATGCTGCCCCAGGCGTTTCCCACGGACAGAAGCAAAGTAGGTTTTGTGATATCTTTGCTTTCTGAGAGAGCCTTGACCTGGGCAAACCCTCTATGGGAGATGCAAAAACCCGTGGTCCTGAGTTATTCAGAATTTGTGGCTTCCTTCAAAAGGGTATTTGACATTCCCGCATGCTCCGCTTCTGCTGCCAAGAGCCACATGTCCATCAAACAGAGTATGAGAACTATTGCCGATTACGCCATTGAATTCCGTACTCTGGCAGCAGAGGTTGCTTGGAACAATGAGGCCCTCATGGCTGCTTTTTCTCATGGTCTCTTGGATAACATCAAGGATGAGATAGCAGCCCGAGATATACCCACTGAGCTGGAGAAGTTGATCACATTTGCCATCCTCATTGACTCCAGACTCAGAGAAAGACTCTCTGTTAAGGAGCACTTGCGGAAGCCTCCTGTATGTTTGTCTCAGAGATTTGCAGTCCCACCCTTGCCTCCCTCACCTCCCATGCCTCCTGGGACCGAGTCGGTCTGTGAAGATGAACCCATGCACTTGGGCTTCACGCATCGCTCTGTGGATGAGAGAGCCCTTAGGAGGAGGGAGAGATTGTGCCTTTATTGTGGCCAGGCCACTTTTTGAAGTCTTGTCCTACCCGTCCAGGGAACGCCCGAACCTTGAGGTCTTATCACAGACAGACCTTAGGTGGCGTTGTTTCGTCTCCAGTTGGCCAGAAGGATAAGCCCCTGGTTTCGGTTACCCTGTCGTGGGCTGAGTCATCCATCGAGATACAGGCTCTAATCAAATCCGGGGCTGCAGGCCTGTTCATTGATGCTGCCTTTGTGTCTAAGCACTCGATTCCGCTGCAGCTGCGTGACACTCCACTTGCCATTGACTCTCTTGACGGGAGACCTCTACAGCCTGCCCATGTGACTCATGAGACTGTTCCGTTGTCCATGGCCGTAGGGGCTCTTCACCATGAGATAATCCAATTACAAGTTATTTCCTCACCTAAGTTTTCGCTGGTTACTGGTTATCCTTGGTTAGAGAGGCACAACCCGTCTTTTGATTGGCTCCTTGCTGAGGTTCTGTCCTGGTCGCCACAGTGCAGTGAGAGATGCTTCCAGAAGGTAGCCAAGTTCCTGTGCACCTCTTCACTCTCCTTCCTGCCGGAGGAGTACCGCGATTTTAGAGATGTCTTTGACAAAGGTCAGGCCGGTACGTTGCCTCAACACCGGTCATATCATTGCGCAATTTACCTTCAACCTGGTGCCATTCCCCCTCGTGGCCGGGTTTAACCTTTGTCGGTCTTGGAGGATAAGGCCATGGAGGAGTATGTTGCAGACGCACTTTCTCGAGGTTTCATCCGCAAATCCTCGTCTCCTGCTGGTGCTGGTTTCTTTTTGTGAAGAAGAAGAGTGGTGAACTGAGACCTTGTAGTGATTATAGGGGTCTCAATCGTTTCACCATTAAGAATGCCTATCCGATCCCGTTGATTACGGAGTTATTTGACCGCCTCAAGGGAGCAACGATCTTTGTGAAGATTGATTTGAGAGGGGCATACAATCTCGTCAGGATTAAGGAGGGCAACGAGTGGAATACCAGAACAGGTCATTATGAGTATCTCGTAATGCCTTTTTGCCTCTGTAACGCTCCGGCAGTTTTCCAGGAGTTTATTAACGATGTCCTCCGAGACTTGTTGCAGTTATGTGTGGTGGTTTATCTTGACGATATCCTCATATTTTCCAAGTCCCTGGAGAGCCACCACACAGATGTCTGTCGAGTGCTTCAGAAACTAAGAGAGAACAATCTCTATTGTAAACTGGAGAAGTGCGAATTCCATCGTGAACAGGTTAAGTTCCTGGGTTATGTAATTTCCACGGCTGGTTTTTCGATGGACTCAGAGAAACTTTCTGCAGTCCTACAGTGGCCTCTACCCATGGGTTTACGTCCTCTGCAGCTCTTTCTTGGCTTCGCCAACTATTATCGGATGTTTATTTGTAACTTCTCGTCTCTGGTCAAGCCCCTGACTGATATGACCAGAAAGGATGGTAACACACAGAGTTGGTCTCCAGAGTGCGTTAAGGCTTTTGAGAGTCTTAAAACTACCTTTGTTTCTGCTCCTGTGTTGGCACATCCTGATCCCACG
Source organism: Rana muscosa (assembly GCA_029206835.1). Lineage (NCBI taxonomy): Eukaryota > Metazoa > Chordata > Amphibia > Anura > Ranidae > Rana > Rana muscosa. The sequence continues at coordinate 165,427,397 of CM055125.1, read as the reverse complement.
TTGCCTTTTATCCTTGAAGTCGATGCTTCTGAGACTGGAGTTGGCACCCTTCTGTCTCAACGTCCTAGCTCTGATAGCGATATGCATCCGTGTGGCTACTTTTCCAAGAAATTGTCACCTGTGGAGTGCAATTACGAGATTGGTGACAGAGAGCTTTTGGCGATCATTTTAGCCCTGAAAGAATGGAGACATCTCCTCGAAGGTACTACTGTGCCGGTTCTCATTCTTACTGACCATAAGAGTCTCACTGTAAGGGTATGTACTTACCGAGGCCGAGATGCCGAGAGTGGTTCACCTTTGCGACTTGACGCACTCCACCCCCTGGAGTTGAGACAGGGAGTGGATGGCGAGAAGCGGCACCGGCTACCGGCAGGTGGTGGGCACTTGTAGACGGTCCGGTAGTGCTGAGTAGACTGAAGAAACAGGCTTCAAGCAGGAACTAGCCGGATTGGTAAAGTTCCAACAGCAGGAGATAATGGAAGCCGGTGCAGGTTGAGTCCGGGTTGCAATTGCAAGGTAACAGTCCCGGCTGGGGGTCTAGCACAGTAAAAGGCAACAAGTCCAGAGAATACCGGGAACCAGGCAGGAGTTCAAAGGAAACGCGGAAGTCCAAAAGGTACAAGCAGGAGGTCAAGGATTGTAGACAGGCAGCAGATCCGAGTCACAGGCCGAGGGTCAAACACAGGAGAAGGCAGAAGTCCGTATAGCAAGCCGAGGGTCAGGTCCAGGAGAGAGATCAGAGGAGTCAAGCCAGTCCGGGTCACAAGGAGATTTTCAAGATAGTTTTCCAGAGTCTTGGGTATACAGGAAAGCTGACAAACCAGCAACTTGTCAGTGCAACTGGGTCTCTTTAAATAGGCCCGCCTGGATTCCTATTGGTGCGCCGCCGCGCATGCGCGCGCGCCGCTGCGTCGGCGCGCGCACCCGAGGACGTAGAAGCGCCGTCCCGCACACGCGCATGCGCCGAAGCATCATTCCGCCGCGCGTGCGCATTGGGCGCTGATTGGCGCCGTTGGACGGATTTCCCTGACAGTGCCCCCCTCCTAGGGGCGGACTCCGGATGCCCAGACTAGACATCAACTCGGGATGTTCCTGGTGAAAGACTCTAATTAGGCGGGGAGCATGTAGGTTCCTAGATGGTTCCCAAGAGTTGTCCTCTGGGGGATACCCCTTCCATTTGATTAAATACTGCAACTGCCTGCCTCTTTTCCTGCAGCCCAAGATAGATTCCACCACATACTCATCTTCACCATCAACCTCCACAGGTGGAGGAGGTGGCTCATCCCTTCCTGGGAAGGAGCTGGAGACTACTGGTTTCAACAGAGACGTGTGGAAGACCGGGTGTATCCTGTAGGAGTCGGGCAGTGCCAATTCAAAGGCCACAGGGTTGATTACTCGCTTGATTTTAAAAGGGCCTATAAATCTTGGTCCCAATTTCCGTGAAGGGATCGGCAATTTGAGGTTGGTGGCGGAGAGCCATACTTCCTCCCCAACTTTGAAGACTGGATTTTCCTTCCTACCCTTGTCATAGTGTCTCTTGTAAGACTCCTGGGCGTTTTGCATCATTTCCTGGAGTCTCAGAAAATTAGATTGAACAAAGGCTATCCGATCTTGAACAGCAGGAACAGAGCTCTCCGGAACGTCATCAGGGAGGAAGGAAGGATGGAAGCCAAAGTTGGCCCAAAAAGGAGTTTGACTGGTGGCTGAATGCACCGAGTTGTTATATGCAAATTCAGCGTAGGATAATAGGGAGGACCAATCGTCTTGTGAGGCTGAGCAAAAACAACGGAGATATTGTTCTAGGGTTTGATTGGTTCTCTCTGTCTGTCCGTTGCTCTGGGGGTGATATGCCGATGATAGGCAAATCTTGACTTCTAAAGATTTGCAAAGTTCCTTCCAGAATTTCAACGTGAATTGAACGCCTCTGTCAGAGGTGATGCTCTTAGGCACCCCATGGAGCCTGATTATCTCCTGAAAGAAGGCTTTGGCTGTATCTGCAGCAGAGGGGGTACCGATCATGGGCACGAAGTGTGCCATTTTGGAGAGGCGGTCAATTACGACCAGAATCGTGGTAAAACCTCCAGAGGGCGGTAGATCTACAATGAAGTCCATGGACACATCTGCCCACGGACGTTCAGGGATAGGCAAAGGTTTGAGTAGTCCCCAACTCTTGGTTTTGGGTCCCTTATACCGTTGGCAACGGGTACAGGAGGCAACATAGGACTTGCAATCTTGTCTCCAACCAGGCCACCAGAAGGAGCGAGAGATTAGTTCCATGGTTTTTTTGGTTCCAAAGTGACCAGCTAGTTTGTGGTCGTGGAAAGTTTTCAGAATCAGTTGCCTTGTTTCCAGAGGGACGAAGACTTTACCTTGGGACCAGAGCAAGTCATTATGCTTCTCTAGGGAAGAGGTTACTTGGTCAGGACAATGCTTAGAGGCGGCTTTTATGGAGGTTAGTAGATCAGCCTGTGGGATGAGCAGAAAGTTTTGTGCTGATAGGATGGTACTTGGTTCCTCTGCTTGAGGGGTCTCGGGAAACATCCTAGAGAGTGCATCCGCCTTCACGTTCTTGGAACCGGGCCTATAAGAGATATGAAAGTTAAACCTGGTGAAGAAGAGGGCCCATCGGGCTTGTCTGGGTCAAAGACGTTTTGCTGTTCTCAGATATTCTAGATTCTTATGATCCGTGAATATCATGACAGGGTGAGGGGCTCCCTCCAGAAGGTATCGCCATTCTTCCAGGGCGAATTTGATAGCTAATAGTTCCCGGTCTCCGACGTCATAATTACGTTCTGGAGAAGTTAGTTTACGAGAGGCAAAGGCTACTGGATGAAGAAGGGATTTGGGGCCCTGCCTTTGAGAGAGGATGGCCCCAGTGGCTGACTCTGAAGCATCTACTTCCAGAGTAAATGGCAGTAGCGGATCTGGATGCTTCAATACAGGTGCCGATGTGAATGCATTTTTTAGTTTATCGAAGGCATCCTGAGCTTCCGGTGACCAGTGAAAGCGGTAGCCCTGGCGTGTCAGTTGGGTTATAGGTGCCACAATAGAGGAGAACCCCACAATGAACCTCCTGTAGAAGTTGGCGAAACCTATAAACCGTTGTACCCCTTTCTTGTCTGTTGGGGCTGGCCATTCCTGGATAGCTTTGACTTTCTGCGGGTCCATTGCGACCCCATTGGTAGAAATAATAAATCCCAAAAATTGCACAGTGGTTTTCTCAAAGTCACATTTCTCGGCCTTGAGGTAAAGTCTATGTTCTCGGAGAATAGTGAGGACCTTGATGACATGGATTCGGTGCAGTTCAAGGGAGGACGAAAAAATAAGAATATCGTCTAAGTAGACTACTAGGAAGTCGTCCAAGTGTTCACGGAAAATGTCATTGACCAGGTGCTGGAAAGTAGCTGGGGCGTTGCAAAGCCCGAATGGCATGACCAAGTATTCAAAATGACCGAACCTAGATCTAAAAGCCGTCTTCCATTCGTCTCCAGCCCTGATCCGGATGAGGTTGTAGGCCCCTCGAAGGTCCAGTTTAGAGAAGATCTGAGCTGATTGGAATCGTTGGAACAACTCCGGGATGAGAGGAAGCGGGTATCTATTTTTAATAGTAATTTTATTTAATTCCCTATAGTCGATGCAGGGCCTCAGAGTCCCGTCTTTCTTTTCAACGAAAAAGATTCCGGCACCGGCTGGGGAAGAAGAGGGGCGAATGAATTTCTTTTCCAGATTTTCCTCAATGTAAGACTTGAGGGCTGTGACAGCAGGAAGGTAAAGTCACCTGGTTGCATCCAGGGGGGTAGATATATTTCGCCCAGATTCAGGCTTTACGCCGACTTATACAACTAGGCGGAGAGTTGTATAAGCCCAGCTAAGGCTAGTGGGCTCATGGATGACTCATACCTCTAGGGAGAGTGCTGGGCGTCGTGCAGACAGGGAGTTGAGTAGACCAGCTGAAGCCTGTCAGTTCGTTTAAGGCCTCTATAAAAACTCCCAGATTCATTAGGTGTTAGCTCATGCCTGGAAGCAGACCTGTGTGGACTTCCTGGAGAGAGTGAACCCTTGTCCGGTGAGACAGAGCCTGTGTGGCTATTTGCTTGGACATTTAAAACCAGGGACTTAGGGACTAGGACAGCACTAGGCTGATCCCAGTTGTTAGTTAGGAAACCTGTATGTTTAGTCAGAGGTCAAGTTGACCAGGATTTAATTTGTTTATGTTTCTTTTGGCTTTGCTGTGTTTTGTCACTGTAAATAGAAAATAAACCGCACCTTTTTTTTGATTTTGAAAACCACAACCTCCGTTTGCTGGGCCTGTTTTTGTGTGGGGAGCCCATCCCGGGGGTCACACACACCCGCTGCCAAGCTAACCCCCTCACAGTTGGTGGAGAACCAGTGGCAGTTTTTTTTTAAGCCAGCATGGAGGAGATACTGAAGCAGCTGGCTCTAGCAAATGCCAATCAACAGCAGACAAATGCAGGTTTGCAAAAGAGCCTTGCAGCTCAACAACAGAACTTCGCAGCCCAGCAGCAAGCTCATCAACAGAGCCTTGCAGCCCAGCAGCAAGCTCACCAACAGAGTCTGGAAGCTCAGCAACAAGCCCAGCAGCAATCTGAGGCCCGCTTCATAGACCTGTTACAGAAGCAAGAGCAGAGACTACAACAAATGGAAGCAGTAATGCAGCAACGTCCGCAGACCAGTGAGGAAAGCCGTCCCACTAATACCGCGTCCTTTGGGGTGAGTCGTTTATTGACAAAAATGACTGGAGAGGATGATCCAGAGGTATTTTTGACCACATTTGAAAGGACTGCTGAAAGAGAAAAGTGGCCTGAGGAGCAGTGGGCTGGACTGGTGGCTCCTCTGTTAACTGGTGAATCGCAGAAGGCTTACTATGACCTAGAGCCTGACCAAGCAAAAGACTATGTGATGCTAAAAGCTGAAATATTGGCAAGGCTGGGTGTCACCCAGGCTGTCCGGGCTCAGCGTGTGCATAACTGGACTTTCCAGCTTGGAAAACCCCCCAGGTCTCAAATGTATGATCTCATTCACCTGAGCAGAAAGTGGCTACAGCCAGAGACTTTGTCCGCACCAAAGATTGTGGAACGTGTTGTAATGGATCGGTTTTTGAGAGCTCTTCCTACTGCCATCCAAAAGTGGGTAAGCCATGGAGACCCAGAGACGGCCGATGGTCTTGTGGATCGTGTGGAGAAATACTTGGCTACAGAGAACCTGACGGCCTCTTCCAGAGACACTCGGACTTTCCACCCTAAGACCAGACCATCCCCAGGGGCGGATAAGAGGATTCCAAGGGGTGAGGGTGGAGAGAGTGAGAGGGTGGGAGCTCTACCCCAAGTTTGGCGAGAACAGCCTGGGAAATCAGCGGCTCAAGAGGCGGCAAGAAGGATCGTTTGCTACCGCTGCCGGCAAGCGGGACATATTGCAGCCAATTGCCCGGTTGTGGAGGAACCCATGCAGTGTGACTTTCTGATGGGCAGACGTCAGTCGCTGTGTGCGACAGTCGCATGCACTGCCATTCGAGGAACTGAGAAACATTTATGCAAAATGTGTGTTAATGGTAGAAATGTTGTGGTATTGCTGGATTCAGGTAGCCTTGTGACCCTGATAAAGGCTGAGTTAGTTAAAACAGAGGTCTCTGGGAATAGCAAGGTAGCTGTTATTTGTGTGCATGGGGACACCCGAGAGTATCCAGTGACTACAGTGTGTTTCGAGACCCCCAAAGGTACCCTCTCTCATCCAGTGGGCTTAGTATCTCAGTTACCGCATGACGCCATTGTGGGAAGGGATTTTCCGAAGTTCTGGGAACTGTGGGATGATCCTGAGCCCCCCACTGGTGCCCCTATGTACCAGGAATGGGATAGCCAGAACTCCCCTGAGAGTGGTGAGGACTCTCTGGAATTTCCCTTATCAGTATTGGCAGGGGAGACTCAAGAAACTGGAGAGGAGCCCACCTCCTCAGACGAAAACCTACCGTCTGTGGAGTTTTCTGATCTTGAGGTTCACAGGGAAAACTTTGCCACAGAACAGTTGAAAGACCCCGCCCTAATAAAGGCACGGGAAAACGTAGTGAAAATAGATGGCGAGTTAGTGAACCCAGATAATACCTGCACTTACCCATACTTCAGCGTAGAGAAGGACCTACTGTATCGGGTGGCAAAAAGGGCAGAAGAAACCGTTGAGCAGCTTGTGGTGCCCAAACCTTACAGGAAGTTGGTGTTGGAGTTGGCCCATGGGCACATTCTTGGAGGTCATCTGGGGACAGAGAAAACCCGAGAGAGGGTATTACAGAGATTCTATTGGCCGGGGGTGATAAAGGACATAGAAAATTATTGTTCCTCCTGCCCTGTGTGTCAGAGGTCGGCCCCGATGCCACATTTCCGTAGCCCGCTGGTCCCTCTACCCATCATTGAGGTCCCGTTTGAGAGGATCGCCATGGATTTGGTAGGTCCTATAATCAAGTCCGCTAGGGGGCACCAGTACATATTAGTTATAATGGACTATGCCACCCGTTATCCAGAAGCGATCCCTCTCCGAAATACCTCGGCCAAAACCATAGCCAAAGAGCTATCTCTTGTGTTTAGCCGGGTGGGTATTTGTAGAGAACTGCTTACGGACCAAGGTACACCCTTTATGTCCCGGGTTATGAAGGAGCTGTGTAAATTGTTCAAAGTGACGCAATTACGTACATCTGTGTATCACCCCCAAACCGATGGGCTGGTTGAAAGATTCAACAAAACCCTAAAGCAAATGTTGAAGAAAGTGGTGGATAGAGATGGAAAGGATTGGGACTGTCTACTTCCTTATCTGATGTTTGCTATTAGGGAGGTGCCCCAATCCTCTACGGGATTCTCCCCCTTTGAGTTACTGTATGGGAGACACCCAAGAGGGCTGTTGGATATTGCCAAGGAAACTTGGGAAAGTGAGAGTTCTCCCCACAGGAGTGTGATTGAGCATGTCGCCCTGATGCAAGACCGAATTGCACAGGTAATGCCCATCGTGAAGGAACATTTGGCCCAAGCGCAGTTAGCACAGCAGAGAGTGTACAACCGTGGAGCCAAGACCCGTACCTTTTCCCCGGGGGATAGGATACTGGTACTTGTCCCTACGGTTGAAAGTAAATTCCTTGCCAAATGGCAAGGCCCCTACGAGATAATGGAAAAAGTGAGCGAAGTGAATTACAAGGTCAGACAACCAGGAAGGCGAAAGCCCGAACAGATCTATCACGTTAATCTGTTGAAAGCCTGGAGGGATAGAGAGTCCCTAGTCGCAGACACTTGGTCACCAGCTCAAACTGGTTGCGTGATTCCTGAGGTTGGAATAGCAGCCACCTTGTCACAACCCCAACAACAGGAGGTTAAGGAGTTTGTGCTTCGCAACAAGGAGGTATTCTCTGAGCTGCCGGGACAAACATCTGGGGTAGAGCATGACATCATTACCCCGCCCGGTGAAAGGGTGAAGTTAAAACCCTATCGGATCCCAGAGGCCCGACGGGAGGCAATACGGGAGGAAGTACAGAAAATGCTGAACTTAGGGATGATAGAGGAGTCCCAAAGTGATTGGTCTAGTCCCATTGTGTTGGTGCCTAAACCGGATGGGAGCTGGCGATTTTGTAACGATTTTCGTCAGTTGAACAAAGTTACAAAATTTGACACCTACCCCATGCCACGTATAGATGAGTTGATCGACCGGCTGGGAACAGCCCGATACATGACGACTCTTGACCTCACAAAAGGGTATTGGCAAATCCCCCTGGCCAAATTGGCCAAAGAGAAAACCGCATTTGTAACCCCAGACGGTGCGTTCCAATATAAAAGAATGCCGTTCGGGTTACAGAATGCGCCGGCCACATTCCAGCGGAAAATGGACCAGATGCTGAGGCCCCATCGGAAGTATGCTGCGGCTTACCTGGATGACGTAATTGTCCATAGCACAGATTGGGCCTCACATCTGCCAAAAGTGCAAGCAGTCCTGGACTCTGTTCGGGAAGCGGGGTTTACGGCTAACCCCAAGAAGTGTACCATTGGGCAGGAGGAGGCCAAATATCTTGGGTACACCATTGGGAGGGGAGTAATAAAACCCCAACTCAACAAAGTCGAGGCCATCCAGAGTTGGCCACGTCCCAACAGCAAGAAGCAGGTACGAGCCTTTCTGGGAATCGCTGGGTATTATCGGCGATTCATTCCCCACTTTGCCTCTAAGGCTGTGCCCCTAACCAACCTAACGAAGGGGAAAGGGTCGATCATGATTAAATGGACCCCCGAGGCTGAGGCAGCATTCCAATTCTTGAAACAAGCCTTATGTAGCCAGCCAGTGTTGTACTCACCCGACTTCTCTAAAGACTTTGTCGTACAAAGTGATGCGTCAGATGTGGGGTTAGGAGCAGTATTGTCCCAGGTCTGGAACGGGGAAGAGCACCCAGTCATTTACCTCAGCAGGAAGTTGAAGTCCCATGAGGTAAATTACGCCACCGTTGAAAAGGAGTGTTTAGCGGTGAAGTGGGCTCTAGATTCCCTTCGGTACTACCTGCTAGGTAGGCACTTTGACATGGTTACGGATCACGCTCCGTTAAAGTGGATGGCTCAAAACAAGGAAACAAATAGAAGAGTGAATAGGTGGTTCCTGGCCCTCCAGGAATTCAACTTCACAGTAAAGCATCGCCCTGGCGTTCAAATGGGGAATGTGGATGCTTTGTCTCGAGTACATGAATGCCTGATTGCTGGTGTTCCAACCCCGAGGTTAAAACAAGAGGGGGGGGTATGTGACAGCAGGAAGGTAAAGTCACCTGGTTGCATCCAGGGGGGTAGATATATTTCGCCCAGATTCAGGCTTTACGCCGACTTATACAACTAGGCGGAGAGTTGTATAAGCCCAGCTAAGGCTAGTGGGCTCATGGATGACTCATACCTCTAGGGAGAGTGCTGGGCGTCGTGCAGACAGGGAGTTGAGTAGACCAGCTGAAGCCTGTCAGTTCGTTTAAGGCCTCTATAAAAACTCCCAGATTCATTAGGTGTTAGCTCATGCCTGGAAGCAGACCTGTGTGGACTTCCTGGAGAGAGTGAACCCTTGTCCGGTGAGACAGAGCCTGTGTGGCTATTTGCTTGGACATTTAAAACCAGGGACTTAGGGACTAGGACAGCACTAGGCTGATCCCAGTTGTTAGTTAGGAAACCTGTATGTTTAGTCAGAGGTCAAGTTGACCAGGATTTAATTTGTTTATGTTTCTTTTGGCTTTGCTGTGTTTTGTCACTGTAAATAGAAAATAAACCGCACCTTTTTTTTGATTTTGAAAACCACAACCTCCGTTTGCTGGGCCTGTTTTTGTGTGGGGAGCCCATCCCGGGGGTCACACACACCCGCTGCCAAGCTAACCCCCTCACAGGGCCTTCAACTCAGATTCGGACAAGGGAAAGATGTGGCCGAATGGAATTTTGGAGCCAGGCAGAAGGTCAATGGGACAATCGTAGGGACGATGTGGAGGTAGGCGGTCGGCCTGCTGTTTGTCGAAGACGTCCTGGAATTCTAAGTATGCTGATGGAACATGTGGTAGGTTATCCGGTTGAGGGGTTAAAGTAGCACAGACAGTTGGAAGTGCGGGAAGACAGTGTTGGGAACAATACGAAGAAGTGAAGTTAACTTCCCTTTTGGCCCAGTTTATATGAGGCTCATGTGCTTGTAACCAGGGGAGGCCCAGGATGATGGGAAACATGGGAGATGGGATGAGGTCAAATCGAAGGTATTCTTGGTGGCCTGAATCCGTGACAGCAAGGACGGGTTTTGTTTCTTGCGTAATTACCCCTGAACGAGGCAGGGATCCATCCGCCAGACGAACCTGAAGATAACGGTCCTTGGTTTGCAGAGGAAAGTGAAGTTGGGAAGCAAGTGAAGAGTCCAGAAAGCAGCTACAGGCTCCTGAATCAATAATCGCCGGTAGGCGGGTTGCTCCTGTTGGTAGCTGTAGAGAAATAGAAAGAACAACATAAGTCTGTGGTAAGCCAGAAACTTGGTAGTTCAAAGTGTCTTTGAGGGTACACTTACTAGGTCTCACTGGGCAGCTCCGAAGGAAATGGCCAGTACCCCCGCAGTAAAGACACAGATTGGCCTGACGCCTGCGCTGCTTTTCCTCAGGAGAAAGGGGAGGACGAACCAGACCAAGCTGCATGGGTTCGGGCTCGGGAGGAGAAGATGCTGTAGGAACTTGGATGGGTGGGTAGGCAGGAGCTGATCGGGGCAAAGTCCAGTTTGGACGGGTAGTCTGGAAACGCTCAGAACACCGCTCCCGCAGGCGTCTGTCAAGCTGAGTGACAGACTGGATCAAATCTTCCAGAGTAGTTGGAACACCAATCCTGGCCAGCTCGTCTTTAAGAGCCTCAGACAGTCCTTGGCGATATTGGTATTTAAGGGCCGTCTCATTCCAGCCAGTGTCAGCTGACCATTTCCGGAATTCTGCCGTGTAGTCCTCCACCGGCCTTCTCCCCTGGGTTAAACTGTGGAGAACAGACTCAGCTGTAGCTGATCGCTGAGGATCGTCATACAGCTGCGCCATACTCTCGAAGAAGGTGTCCACGGAATCTAGTATGGGGCTGCTTTGCTCCATCAGGCCATGGGCCCAGGCCTGAGGTTCGTTGGTTAGAAGGGAGATGACGAACCCCACCTTTACCACTTCTGAAGAGAAAGTCCTGGGTTGAAGGGCGAAGTAAAGAGAACATGCATTTTTGAAAGCCCGATATTTCTTACGGGCGCCAGAAAATCGCTCAGGCAGGGGGACCCTGGGTTCAGGGGTAGCCATTACTACGGTGGGATTTGCCTGATTTTGAGACGTGGAGGCAACATTGGCAACGGTAGCAGCTGGTGATGCTGGTCCTGTAGCTCCAGTAAGTAGCTGAAAGCAGCCATCCATTTGGACATAACCTTCTTGTAATTTCTGAACCGCATCGGTTAGTGCGGTGACTTGCTGACATAGGGTCTCGAACGGTGAACGCACCCTGTCGGCCTCAGACATCTGGCTGATTTGTACTGTAAGGGTATGTACTTACCGAGGCCGAGATGCCGAGAGTGGTTCACCTTTGCGACTTGAAGCACTCCACCCCCTGGAGTTGAGACAGGGAGTGGATGGCGAGAAGCGGCACCGGCTACCGGCAGGTGGTGGGTACTTGTAGACGGTCCGGTAGTGCTGAGTAGACTGAAGAAACAGGCTTCAAGCAGGAACTAGCCGGATTGGTAAAGTTCCAACAGCAGGAGATAATGGAAGCCGGTGCAGGTTGAGTCCGGGTTGCAATTGCAAGGTAACAGTCCTGGCTGGGGGTCTAGCACAGTAAAAGGCAACAAGTCCAGAGAATACCGGGAACCAGGCAGGAGTTCAAAGGAAACGCGGAAGTCCAAAAGGTACAAGCAGGAGGTCAAGGATTGTAGACAGGCAGCAGATCCGAGTCACAGGCCGAGGGTCAAACACAGGAGAAGGCAGAAGTCCGTATAGCAAGCCGAGGGTCAGGTCCAGGAGAGAGATCAGAGGAGTCAAGCCAGTCCGGGTCACAAGGAGATTTTCAAGATAGTTTTCCAGAGTCTTGGGTATACAGGAAAGCTGACAAACCAGCAACTTGTCAGTGCAACTGGGTCTCTTTAAATAGGCCCGCCTGGATTCCTATTGGTGCGCCGCCGCGCATGCACGCGCGCCGCTGCGTCGGCGCGCGCACCCGAGGACGTAGAAGCGCCGTCCCGCACACGCGCATGCGCCGAAGCATCATTCCGCCGCGCGTGCGCATTGGGCGCTGATTGGCGCCGTTGGACGGATTTCCCTGACACTCACATTCTTGTCTGAGGCTAAGCGCCTCTCTCCCAGAAGGGCACGATGGGCTCTTTTCTTGTCGAGTTATAATTACATTGTCTCATTCTTACCCGGTACTAAGAATGTAAGGGCTGACACCTTGTCACGACAATTTTCCTCCAATTCCAAGATGAAGTTGGTTTCGGTTCCTGTGATTCCTCCTGAACGTATGCTGGCAACGGTTCGCACCAGTCTCACTTCTCCTTTGGGTGACAAAATTCTGGCTGCTCAGGTCGATGCCCCTCCTGAGAAACCTTGTGACCACTGCTTTGTTCCCGAGAGTCTCTGTACTGCCGTGCTCCAGACTTACCATTCTTCCAAGGCTGCTGGCCACCCTGGGAAGAATCAACTTTTTTGGGCCATTTTCCAACAATTCTGGTGGCCTAGTCTACGTGCCGATGTAGCCGCCTTTGTAGCTGCCTGTTCCGTGTGTGCTCAGAGTAAGACTCCACGACACCTTCCAGTGGGCCTCCTACAACCCATACCCAATGGAGAGAGGTCCTGGACCTACCTGTCTATGGATTTCATTGTGGAGTTACCCAACTCCCAGGGCAACACAGTTATCCTTATGGTGGTAGACCGGTTATCGAAAATGTCTCATAGTTACATAGTTACATAGTTAGTCAGGTTGAAAGAAGACACAAGTTCATCCAGTTCAACCATAAAAAAATAATAATAATAATATCATACAGTCCCATATACCCAATTCTACACCCACAGTTGATCCAGAGAAAGGCGAAAAAACCCCAGCAGCGCACGATCCAATTTGCTACAGCAGGGGAAAAAATTCCTTCCTGATCCCCCGAGAGGCAATCGGATATTCCCCAGATCAACTTTACCCAGTTATATTATGTACATTTAAGAAAAAATCCAGGCCTTTCTTAAAGCAATCTACTGAGCTGGCCAGAACCACCTCTGCAAGGAGTCTATTCCACATTTTCACAGCTCTTACTGTGAAGAAACCTTCCGTATTTGGGGGTGAAATCTCTTTTCCTCTAGACGTAAAGCGTGCCCCCTTGTCCTTTGTGTTAACCGTAAAGTGAATAACTCAACACCAACTTCACTATATGGACCCCTTATACAGTCCTGAGAACAAGTATTTGATACACTGCCGATTTTGTATGTTTTCCTACTTGCAAAGCATGTAGAGGTCTGTAATTTTTATCATAGGTACTCTTCAACTGTGAGAGACTGAATCTAAAAATCCAGAAAATCACATTGTATGATTTTTAAGTAATTAATTTGCATTTTATTGCATGACATAAGTATTTGATACATCAGAAAAGCAGAACTTAATATTTGGTACAGACAGGGCCGGCCCTACCATGGGACCCGATGGTACCCCGGTCCCAGGCGGCACTTTAAGGGGGGCGGCAAATTGCCGCCCGTCAGCCAGCAACATTCCGTGTCTCCTACTAATTTTCCTTTCCTGTGTCCCCGATTTTCCAGCCGCCATGTTTAATGTCCGGTGCCCTGTGATTGGATGAATGGGGGTCATGTGCGGCGTGGGGCTGGCCTGTCAGCGATCGCTCTAGAAGTCCCGCCTCCGCACATGACCGCCATACGTCCAATCACAGTGCGCCGGGAAACACGAACATGGTGGCGGCAGACAAGCACTGGAAGTGTGAGCTGTCTTCCCCTCCGCCTGTTCCTCTGCTTTGTTACGGCGCGGTGGAGATGGAATCATGGAGGTGCAGGCGTGCAGCGTCTGACACCATGGAGCGGGCTGCGGGTGGATGGCGCTGGCGGGAAGTTGGGACGCCGAAGCAGTTCTGCACATCCAGTGCTGAGGTCCCGAGGAGAGTCCTGGTGAAGAGCAGACAAAAGGTAAGGAGGACTCAAAGGATGGATTCGCACCGAGCTGTGGGGAGGGGGTCGGGTGTGAGTAGTGCAGGAAGTAGGACTCCTACTGTAGGAGTCAGGTGGGTCTGTGTAGTAGGTCAGTGTAGGTGTAAGGTCGGTGGGTCAGTGTATGTGTCAGTCAGTGTAATAGTCAGTGTTGCTGTCAGGTCAGTGTAATGTGAGTAGTGCAGGAAGTAGGAGTGAGGTAGGTGTCAGGTAGGTCAGTGTAGGTGTCAGGTAGGTCAGTGTAGGGGTCAGGGTAATGGTCAGGTAGGTCAGTGTAATGTGAGTAGTGCAGGAAGTAGGAGTCAGGTGGATCAGTGCATGTGTCACGTAGGTGTGTCAGGGGGTCAGTGTAGGGGTCAGATAGGTCACATGTGTTCAAAAAATGTGCAGCGCTATGTGGTTAAAACCATGTGTGAAATAAATGTTAAACCTTGAAATGTGAAAAATTAATATATGAAAAATTAATTAAAAAGAAAACTAATGCAGAGTCCAAAAAGAACACCACATAGTCCGTGAAGAGTTAATTTCAAAAGCAAATCCGTGAAGGGTTAAGGGCTGTAGCCAATAAAGAGACTAGGGTCTAGTGGAGCATAATAAAATAAAAATAAACATTTCTTGATCAGTTTAGGTCGATATGTATTCTTCTACATATGTTTGGTAAAAAAAATGCAATGTGTATATTGATTAGTTTGCGCAAAAGTTATACCGTCTACAAAATAGAGGATAGATTTATGGCATTTTTATTATTATTATTTTTTTTTTTACTAGTGTAGCGGGATCTGGTGATCTGCGATTTTTAGCTAGACTGTGACATTGCGGTGGACAGATCAGACACTTTTGACACTTTTTTGGAACCAGTGACATTTATACAGCGATCTGTGCTATAAAAATGCACGGATTACTGTGTAAATGTCACTGGCAGGAAAGGGGTTAAATGTGTTCCCTGGGAGGTGTTTCTAACTGGGGGGGTGATGGGACTGACTGTAGGAGGAGAGAGATCTCTGTTCCTAATCACTAGGAAGAGCAGATCTGTCTCTCCTCCCCTGTCAGAATAGGGATCTGTCTGTTTACATTAACAGATCCCCGTTCTGGCTTTCTGGAGCGATCGCGGCCACCAGACACGCATAGGTCCTTTTATACTCCTTTACATGTATAGAGCCGTGACAGGTCCACTTTAGTTATCATGAGATAAAATAATGAATGTGGGGTATTTGGTGGGCGTGATTTTTTATTTTTTTTTGGGGGGGGGGCAGCATTTAATTCTTGGTACCAGGCAGCACAATGTCTTGGGCCGGCACTGGGTACAGAAACCTTTGTTTGCAATTACAGAGATCCTACGTTTCCTGTAGTTTTTGACCAGGTTTTCACACGCTGCAGCAGGGATTTTGGCCCACTCCTCCATACAGAGCTTCTCCAGATCCTTCAGGTTTTGGGGCTGTCACTGGGCAATATGGACCTTCAGCTCCCTCCAAAGATTTTCGATTGGGTTCAGGTCTGGAGACTGGTTAGGCCACTCCAGGACCTTGATATGCTTCATACGGAGCTACTCCTTAGTTGCCCTGGCTGTGTGTTTTGGATCGTTGCTATGCTGGAAGACCCAGCTACAACCCATCTTCAATGCTCTTACTGAGGGAAGGAGGTATTTGGCCAAGATCTTGCGTTACATGGCCCCATCCATTCTCCCCTCAATACGGTGCAGTCGTCTTGTCCTCTTTGCAGAAAAGCATCCCCAAAGAATGATGTTTCTACCTCCATGCTTCACGGTTGGGATGGTGTTCTTGCGGTTGTACTCATCCTTCTTATTCCTCCAAACACGGCGAGTGGAATTTAGACCAAAAAGCTCTATTTTTGTCTCATCAGACTACATGACCTTCTCCCATTCCTCCTCTGGATCATCCAGATGGTCATTGGAAAACTTAAGACAGGCCTGGACATGTGCTGGCTTGAGCAGGGGGACCTTGCGTGTGCTGCAGGATTTTAATCCATGAAGGCGTAGTGTGTTACTAATGGTTTTCTTTGAGACTGTGGTCCCAGCTCTCTCCAGGTCATTGACCAGGTCCTGTCGTGTAGTTCTGGGCTGATCCCTCACCTTCCTCATGATCATTGATGCCCCACGAGGTGAGATCCTACATGGAGCCCCAGACCGAGGGAGATTGACCATCATCTTGAACTTCTTCCATTTTCTAATAATTGCGCCAACAGTTGTTGCCTTCTCACCAAGCTGCTTGCCTATCCCAGCCTTGTGCAGGTCTACAATTTTATCCCTGATGTCCTTACACAGCTCTCTGGTCTTGGCCGTTGTGGAGAGGTTGGAGTCTGTTTGATTGAGTGTGTGGACAGGTGTCTTTTATACAGGTAACGAGTTCAAACGGGTGCAGTTAATACAGGTAATGATTGGAGAACAGGAGGGCTTCTTAAAGAAAAAATAACAGGTCTGTGAGAGCCGGAATTCCTACTGGTTTGTAGGTGATCAAATACTTATGTCATGCAATAAAATGCAAATTAATTACTTAAAAATCATACAATGTGATTTTCTAGATTTTTGTTTTAGATTCCACCTCTCACAGTCGAAGAGTACTTATGATAAAAATTACAGACCTCTACATGCTTTGTAAGTAGGAAGACCTGCAAAATCGGCAGTGTATCAAATACTTGTTCTCCCCACTGTATATTTGAACATGTTGATCATATCCCCCCTTAATCTCCTCTTCTCAAGAGTGAATAAATTCAGTTCCTCTAATCTTTCCTCATAGCTGAGCTCCTCCATGCCTCTTATCAGTTTGGTTGCCCTTCTCTGCACTTTCTCCAGTTCCCCAATATCCTTTTTGAGAACTGGGGCCCAAAACTGAACTGCATATTCCAGATGAGGTCTTACTAATGATTTGTACGGGGGCAAAATTATATCTCTCTCACTGGAGTCCATACCTCTCTTAATACAAGAAAGGACTTTGCTCGCTTTGGAAACCGCAGCTTGGCATTTCATGCCATCATTGAGCTTATGATCTACCAAAACCCCCAGATCCTTCTCCACTACGGATCCCCCCAGTTGTACTCCCCCTAGTATGTATGATGCATTCATATTCTTATCCCCCAAGTGCATAACTTTACATTCATCAACATTAAACCTCATATGCCACACAGTCGCCCAATTAGACAGAGCATTGAGGTCGGCTTGTAAATTGGCGACATCCTGTAAGGACGTTATTCCACTGCATAGCTTAGTGTTATCTGCAAAGACAGAAATTTTACTTTTGATCTCAGACCCAATATCATTTATAAAGATATTAAAAAGTAAGGGTCCCAACACTGAACCTTGGGGTACACCACTGATAACCTTAGACAATTCAGAGTAAAAATCATTAACCACTACTCTCTGAATTCTGTCTTTTAGCCAGTTTTCTATCCATTTACAAACTGATATTTCCAATCCTGTAGACTTTACCTTGCACATGAGCCGTGTGTGGGGAACTGTATTGAACACTTTTGCAAAATCCAAGTATACCACGTCCACCACCACCCCTCTGTCCAAGGTTTTACTTACCTCTTCATAAAAAGAAATCAGGTTTGTCTGATAACTTCTGTCTTTCATGAATCCATGCTGTCTGTTGCTTAAAATATTTTTTTTACAGCAAGAACTCATCTATGTGGTCTTTTATTAATCTCTCCAGTATCTTCCCAACTATAGATGCTAAACTAACAGGTCTACTTGGTAAAGACTTTGTTCCCTTTTTAAATATAGGCACCACATTGGCCCTGCGCCAATCGAGTGATACTATTCCTGTCATTAATGAGTCCCTAAAAATTTGATACAATGGCTTTGAAATTACAGAGCTCAATTCTTTTAGGATCCGTGGGTGTATGCCATCTGGTCCAGGTGCTTTATCCACCTTTATTCTGTCTAAATATTTCTGGACCATATCACTTTTGAGACATTCACTACCACTCCCATTTTGGACATGAGCTCCCTCATGCTCCTTTGTATGCACAGAGCTGAAGAAAGTATTTAATAAATTAGCCTTCTCTTTGTCCCCAGTCACCCACTCTAGATTATTTTATAAAGGGCCTACATGCTCAGACTTGACCTTTTTACTATTAATATATTTGAAGAATTTTTTGGGGTTTGTCCTACTATCTTTTGCAATCTGTCGTTCGTTTTGAATTTTTGCATCCTTGATTTCCTTTTTACATATCCTGTTATATTCTTTGTAACATTTAAATGACACTAGTGTTCCCTCATTTTTATATTTTTTAAAAGCTCTTTTCTTGTAGTTTATATCTTTTTTAACTTTGGCCGTGAGCCACATAGGTTTTATTTTTAGCCTGTTAAACTTATTGCCCATGGGAATATACTTTGCAGTGAGTTCACAAACAGTCTTTTTGAAGAATTCCCATTTCTGTTCTGTGCCCATTGATGCCAATATTCCCTCCCAGTCTAAGTCCTGGAGAGCAGCCCTCATCCTTGGAAAATTTGCTCTCTTGAAATTAGGTGTTTTTATCTTTCCCGTATGTGATTTTTGCTTACAGCTAACATCAAATGAAAACATGTTATGGTCCCTGCTACCCAGGTGTTCCTTTATCTGAACATTAGTAATACACTCTGCATGGTTTGAGATTACCAGGTCCAACAGAGCATCATTCCTAGTTGGGGCCTCAATAAACTGAACCATAAAATTGTCCTGCAATAGGTTTGTACATTTTTGCCCTTTAACTGTCCCAGCAGTGCCATTACTCCAGTCAATTTCTGGGTAGTTAAAATCCCCCATTATTATCACCATCCTAGCCCTTGCAGCCCTTTCAATCTGTTCAAGGAGCTGAGTCTCCACCTCCTCATTAACATTGGGTGGTCTATAACAAACTCCAATGATTAACTTTGGTATGTGAAACAATTCTCAAAATAAGTGTACCTTAAGTATGCTGCATAGGTAATTAGAAACAAGTGACTGTAACACTTATGTGTGGCCTGTAGGCCGTGACCACCATAGATCAAACTAATATACACAAACTACCAAAATGTACATACATTGATCAGTAAGCATATAGTCAATAATGGTGATAAAGTAAAACATAGATAAATTAAAACATATGAATGGGTGTGTGAAGTCCATCTATGATGAACACATATGGGATGTGCTGGAGTCAATGTGACTCTAAATCCAAAGACAATGTCCTCGGTAGCCCATATAGAACGACTGTGCTGCTGATGAATGTTTCAAGATGCACAACACCCAGGAATGTGACTTCCAACACCGGGGGAGGGGGGAGGGGAGAAATGAATACTCTTACTCCTACGTGTGGACTCACACACCAGCAGCGGTAGGTCAATAAGGCATACAGATGATCCTCTCGGATACACGTGTGGACTGGAACTTCCTGTAGGGAATGGTGTCCTACACCGATGACCGACAAGGCATCCACGGAAGGTTGTAATTCTCCTATCTCAGTGCCCTCGAGATCCAGACAACCAAGGAACGATATCCACCATGGAAAGGAACAAAAGAAGCCTCCTCATAGTATAGATCAGTCAGGTGGTGTATAGTAAAAAAGGCTAGTTTATTCCATAAACGAACACATCAAACAAGAAACAGAGCGATAAAAAAGTGTACACTCACCTCTCCCCGTTCTTCAGCTCTGTGACCCGATCGCGGGACACTGGCGGCGATCGGGTCCGTGGGTCCCACAGTGCGCGGTCAAGGAGCTCAGGACCGGGTCGCAAGCGTGCCATCGGCAGCGCGCGACCCATGGCTGGGCTCTTAAAGGGCAACGTAACTGTACGTTGATGTGCCCAGCCGTGCCATTCTGCCGACGTATATCGTCGTGAGGCGGTCCTTAACCACTTAAGCCCCGGACCATTTGGTAGCTAAAGGACCAGAGGTGATTTCAGAATTTTGCACTGCGCTGCTTTAACTGTAAATTGTGCGGACATACAATGTTGTACCCAAACGAAATTTGCGTCCTTTTCTTCCCACAAATAGAGATTTCTTTTAATGGTATTTGATTGCCTCTGCGATTATTTTTTTTGCGATATAAACGGAAAAAGACTGAAAATTTTGAAAAAAAATGATATTTTCTACTTTTTGTTATAAGAAAAATCGAATAAACTCAATTTTAGTCATACATTTAGGCCAAAATGTATTCAGCCACATGTCTTTAGTAAAAAAATGTCAATAAGCGTATATTTATTGGTTTGCGCAAAAGTTATAGCGTTTACAAACTAGGGTACATTTTCTGGAATTTACACAGCTTTTAATTTATGACTGCCTATCTCATTTCTTGAGGTGCTAAAATGGCAGGGCAGTACAAACCCCCCAAATGACCCAATTTTGGAAAGTAGACATCCCAAGGAAATTGCTGAGAGGCATGTTGAGCCCATTGAATATTTTTTTTTTGTCTCAAGTGATTGAATAATGACTAAAAAAAAATTACAAAAAGTTGTCACTAAATGATATATTGCTCACACATGCCATGGTTATATGTGGAATTGCACCCCAAAATAAATTTTGCTGCTTCTCCTGAGTACGGGGATACCACATGTGTGGGACTTTTTGGGAGCCTAGCCGCGTACGGGACCCCGGAAACCAAGCACCGCCTTCAGGATTTCTAAGGGCGCAAATTTTTGATTTCACTCCTCATTACCTATCACAGTTTTGAAGGCCATAAAATGCCAAAATAGCACAAACCCCCCCCCCAAATGACCCCATTTTAGAAAGTAGACACCCCAAGGAAATTGCTGAGAGGCCTGTTGAGCCCATTGAATATTTTTTTTTTTGTCCCAAGTGATTGAATAATGACAAAAAATAAATAAAATTACAAAAAGTTGTCACTAAATGATATATTGCTCACACATGCCATGGTTATATGTGGAATTACACCCCAAAATACATTTTGCTGCTTCTCCTGAGTACGGGGATACCACATGTGTGGGACTTTTTAGGAGCCTAGCCGCGTACGGGACCCCGAAAACCAAGCACCGCCTTCAGGATTTCTAGGCACAAATTTTAGATTTCACTCCTCATTACCTATCACAGTTTCGAAGGCCATAAAATGCCAAAATAGCACGAAACCCCCCCAAATGACCCCATTTTGGAAAGTAGACACCCCAAGCTATTTGTTGAGAGGCATGGTGAGTATTTTACAGCTCTCATTTGTTATTGAAAATGAAGAAAGAAAATATATATATATTTTTTTTTCAATTTTCAAAACTTTGTGACAAAAAGCGAGATCTGCAAAATACTCACAATTAGAGTTGAGCGGGTAGCTGGATATTCGGGTCCGGCGGGTTCGGCCGAACTTCGGAAAAAAGTTCGGATTCGGGACCGAACTTTAACCCGAACCCGGACCCGGACCCGGACCCCATTGAAGTCAATGGGGACCCGGACTTCTGACGACTAAAAAGGCTCTAAAAAAGTAATGGAAAGGGCTAGAGGGCTGCAAATGGCAGCAAAATGTTGTTAAGAACATGGCAAGTGCTCTGCAAACAAATGTGGATAGGAAATAACTTAAAAGAACATAAAAAAAATAAAAAAATAAAAAAATATGCTGGAGGCCCCCTTTTCAGCAGAAGAGGTACAGGAAGTCATTAAGAACCTCAGAAACTCAACGGCACAATGCCACACATATGGTGGGAATGCCCCAGAATACGCCCTTTCTGGAATAAATTATTTAATTTAATGGATAAGCTAGTGGGAAAATAAAATACTTTGAAATGAAAATGTAGCGGGGTGCTAAATTTAAGGAAAGTGTTTGAGTGGTAAATAGGCTCAAATACCCTAATTCTGTAGGATTCATGGACCATTTTGTCCTCGGGGGACAGTATTGGTGTGCAGTTCCCTGCGGCCTACAGGTGGCGCCTTTTGTGTCCCCTCTTGGCAGTAGTACAGCGGGGCGGGGAACCTGCTGTGCATGCCGGGAGAGCATATAAAAGGGGCAGACCTTTGGCCTGGAGGCTGATGTCCAGTGGGGTCCGCGCCCAGGTGCCTTCGGCCTGGGTGCATGTGTTCCTGTTCCATCTCGGGCACCTTTAGCCCGGGGTGAGGTACTATCCTGGAGTTCTTGCTGCCCTGGGTATGGAGGCCTAGGGGCGGGAGTAAAGCCTGGAGTCCAGAGCCGCCTCGTGTAGGGGACCCTGTTCCAGGGAAGGGAGGATCATTCTGATGGACCGATTCGGGAGTCACGGTGAAGGAATGGTCTGTTGACTCCCTGGAGAGATGTCTTCCCCTTGATATGGGCTAGGTTCGTAGAAGGAAAAGCTCAAGGTCACCTTGACTGTATCAGAGGCCTTATTCAACCGGCCCGTGGCAGGGGCCTTATACACCCTGGTCTGTGGCTGAGACCAAAGTTCTCCAGGCCCGTGGCAGGGGCCTTGTACACCCGGTCTGTGGCAGAGACCAACCTCAATGTCTGTGGCAGAGACCATGCACCAAAAACTGTTTGAGAAACCTAAGCAGTGAAGTGAATGTGCTACGTTTGTGCCTGGACCTCCTCCACACCTTAAGCTGTCCTGTTTCTTTGCTCTAACCTTTTCTATCTGAGTACAGTTTATTTTGCCATGAGAGAATAAGAGTTGGAGTTTCAGCTGGTGTGGACATTGACTTTACTGGCAATTAAAGGACTTGCCTCTACCTACAGTAGAGGTGAGAATCATCCTCTGGAGGAGTTTTGACTCCGGCTGTGGACACGGCCCGTCAAGTACACCGCTCAACCTCTTTATATAGGATGATACGGGCTGGTAGTGCGGTGTGCCTTTCTCCCTCCTGCGAAGAGCCAACAACATAAAGGCAGGTAAGGGGGAAAGGATCTGTGCGCTACAAAAAAATAAAATAAAAATTTTAATCTTGGCCTAGCAGGACGAGGTCCATATGGAGTAGGAGGTTGAGGTGGCGGTGGATGTGGCTGTGTAGGTGGAAGCGGCGGTGGAGGAGGACGAGGTAGCCAACACTGGTTCAAAAATACAACAATGGCTGGGTAAGGCCGGTGATGTGTCGAATTCTGTCCCCTGTCGAATAGTGTCCGCCCTGTACTGCGCTTGCTGAGTATGTAGGACAAGGGGATTTCAAAAATCTCCCAAGACTAACGGCGCCTGCGTGTTGAGTTCAGGTGAAGGCCACACCATCCGTGGTTCAAGCCAAGCCAAGCAAGGCCGCGATCGAAGCGAGCCCGTGAGGGGCCCTGTTACTATGTGCTACCGTATGTCCTCTTGGATGGTGGGGCTTGAACCTGCACTCACAGCGCAGGCGCCGTTCATCTTCGGAGATTTTGTGAATCTCCTTGTCCTCTGTACTGCGCAAGCGCTGCGCCTGCGCAGTACGGGCCGGGCACAATCCGATGGCCGGACAGTTTTTGTCACAACACCGGTATACATGTCTATTCTGCACAAGGTACGGACAAGTCCTGTGGGATCCATGCCTGGTTCATTTTAATGAACGTGAGCTTGTCCACATTGGCTCTGGACAGGCGGCTGCGCTTGTCTGTGATAACGCCCCCTGCCGTGCTAAATACACGTTCAGATAATACACTGGCTGCAGGGCAGGCCAGCACCTCCAAGGCATAAACGGCAAGCTCAGGCCATGTGCCCAATTTGGAGACCCAGAAGTTAAAGGGGGCAGACCCGTCATCCAGTACGTGTAGGCCTGTGGACACATACTGCTCAACCATGTTGGTGAAATGCTGCCTCCTGCTAAGACGTTCCATCTCAGCTGGTGGTGCTGGTTGTTG
This sequence comes from Rana muscosa, assembly GCA_029206835.1. Lineage (NCBI taxonomy): Eukaryota > Metazoa > Chordata > Amphibia > Anura > Ranidae > Rana > Rana muscosa. The sequence continues at coordinate 165,404,005 of CM055125.1, read as the reverse complement.
TGGCGTGCTGACAAAGCTTTTCCACATTTCGGCCATGCTAACCCTGCCTTCTGAGGTGCTGCCGGTGCCCCGGCTGCGTTGGCGACCTCTTCCTCCTCCTCTGCCTTCGCCTTGTGCTTCCACCGTACGCCCGCTGTCAGGTGGGAATGCCACCAGCAGCGCGTCTACCAGCGTGCGCTTGTACTCGCGCATCTTACGATCCCGCTCCAGTGAGGGAATTAAGGACGGTACGTTGTCCTTGTAACGGGGATCCAGCAGGGTGGCCACCCAGTAATCAGCACCAGTTAAAATGTGGGCAACTCGGCTGTCGTTGCGGAAACACTGCAGCATGTAATCGCTCATGTGTGCCAGGCTGCCCAGAGGCAAAGAAAAGCTGTCCTCTGTGGGAGGTGTATCATCTGTGTCCTCTGTATCCCCCCAGCCACGCACCAGTAATGGCCACGAGCTGGTCTGAGTGCCACCCTGCTGTGAACATGGCTCCTCCTCCTCCTCCTCCTCCTCCATCTCCTCCTCCACCTCGTCATCCTCCAGAACTGTGCCCTTTCTGCCGGACAATTGTGTACCTGGCGTTTGTTGGTGCAGGAACCCACCCTCGTAGCCACTTGTGAAAGACTGCCCTGAAAGCCTTTGAAATGATCCCGCTTCCTCCTCCTCCTCCTCATCCTCCTGTGCCACATCCTCTTCCATCATCGCACGAAGCGTTTTTTCAAGGAGGCATAGAACTGGGATAGTAACGCTGAGAACGGCGTCATTGGCACTGGCCATGTTGGTGGAGTACTCGAAACAGCGCAACAAGGCACACAGGTCTCGCATGGAGGCCCAGTTATTGGTGGTGAAGTGGTGCTGTTCCGCAGAGCGACTCACGCGTGATTGCTGCAGCTGAAACTCCACTATTGCCTGCTGCTGCTCGCACAGTCTGGCCAGCATGTGCAAGGTGGAGTTCCACCTTGTGGGCACGTCACATATGAGGCGGTGAGCTGGAAGGCCGAAGTTACGCTGCAGCGCTGACAGGCGAGCAGCAGCAGGGTGAGAACGCCGAAAGTGCGCACACACAGCCCGCACTTTCTGCAGCAGCTCTGGCATATTGGGGTAATTTTTAAGGAACCTCTGGACCACCAAGTTCAGCACATGCGCCAGGCAAGGGATGTGCGTCAAACCGGCTAGACCCAGAGCTGCTACGAGATTTCGCCCATTATCGCACACCACCAGGCCGGGCTTGAGGCTCACTGACAGCAACCACTCATCGGTCTGTTGTTCCATGTCCCTCCACAACTCCTGCGCGGTGTGGGGATTTTCCCCCAAACAGGAAAGTTTTAAAACTCCCTGCTGTCGTTTACCCCTGGCTGTGCTGAAGTTGGTGGTGAAGGTGTTACGCTGAATGGATGAGGAGGCGGTAGAGGATGAGGAAGCGGAGAAGGAGGAGTTAGCAACAGGAGGCAAACTGAAGCGCCCTGCAATCCTCGGTGGTGGAAGGACATGCGCCAAACCGCTATCTGCCTCAGGCCCAGCAGCCACTGCATTTACCCAGTGTGCTGTTAGGGAGATATAACGTCCCTGACCGTGCTTACTGGTCCACGCATCCGTAGTTAGGTGGACCTTGCCACAGATGGCGTTGCGCAGTGCACACCTGATTTTGTCCCCCACCTGGTTGTGCAGGGAAGGGATGGCTCGCCTGGAAAAGTAGTGGCGGCTGGGCACGACGTACTGCGGGACAGCCAATGCCATCAGGCTTTTAAAACTCTGCGTCTCCACCAGACGGAATGACAGCATTTCAAAGGCCAGGAATTTTGAAATGCTGGCATTCAGGGCCAGGGATCACGGGTGGCTAGGGGGGTACTTCCTCTTCCGCTCCAATGTTTGGGAGATAGAGAGCTGAACGCTTCCATGGGACATTGTGGAGATGGTCGGTGACCCAGGTGGTAGTGTTGCTGGCAGATCCTCTGTTTGCGGGGTGACAGGTGCCACTGTCACTACAGAGGTGGATGAAGAGGCCGAGACTGCAGCAGAAGAGGAAGCAGGAGGAGCCAGAGACCTTTCTTGGTTTCTGAGGTGTCTACTCCACTGCAGCTCGTGCTTTGCACTTAGATGCCTGGTCATGCAGCTTGTGCTCAGGTTGAGAACGTTTATGCCTCGCTTCAAGCTCTGATTGCACAGCGTGCAAACCACTCGTGTCTTGTCATCAACACACTGTGTGAAGAACTGCCACGCTAGGGAAGTCCTTGGACCTAGCTTTGGTGTGCTCGGTCCCTTGCTGCGTTGGGCAGTAGCAGATGTACTGTCTAGGGGACGAATGCTCCGTTTTTGCACCCTGCTCCCTCTTCTGCTGTGCTGGTGGCTCTGTGCGACCACCGCCTCTTCCTCTGAACTACACTGGTCACCTGCATAACGTTGATTCCATGTGGGGTCGAAGACCTCATCGTCCTCCACATCATCTTCCACCCAGTCTTCACCCCTGCCCTCCATGTCTGTCTGCACAATTGCGAAAGCAGCAGCAGTTGGCACCTGTGTTTCGTCATCATCCGAGACGTGCTGCGATGGTCCTCCCATGTACCCATCATGAAACATAAGTGGTTGGGCATCGGTGCACTCAATCTCTTCCACTTCTGGGGCAGGGCTAGGTGGATGGCCCTGGGAAACCCTGCTAACAGAGTCATCGAAAAGCAGAAGAGACTGCTGCATGATTTGGGGCTCAGACTGCTTGGCTGATTTGCAAGGGGGTGAGGTGAAAGACTGATGGACATGGGCTTCAGGTGCCAACTCTGATCTTTCAGCAGAAGAGTGGGTGGGAGACAATGTGAAGGAACCCGAGGCACTGTCAGCAACCCAATCTACTATCGCCTGTACTTGTCCTGGCCTAAACATTGGTACAGCCTCATTAGGCGTGACAAAATACCGCCGCAGGCTCGGTCGCCTACTCGCACCTGAGGAAGGTGTTTCACTTGTGCGTGTAGCTGGCACAGATCCACCACGTCCTCTCCCTGCAACAGGAGCTCCACCAGCAGCACCACGACCGGGGCCACCACGTCCCTTTGACCTTCCCCTCATATTTTCCAAATTTAGGATCTTGCCCTAAATGGCGTTTTTTGGAAGACCACAACACACCCACAGTACGTAATGGCTGAAACGCACAGCTACAGAACTGCAGAAAATGCTATTAAAAAAAAAAAGGTTGTTTTTTTAGTATAGCACAGTACAAGGAAAATATATAGAAATTGTTTTTTTTACACACACCTCCAGATGTGTATTTCACACTGCAAAATATTTTCTGTGGCCCTAAATGGCGTTTTTTGCCAGACCACAACACACCCACAGCACGTAACCGCTGAATCGCACAGCTACAGAAAATGCTATTCAAAAAAAAAGGTTGTTTTTTTTAGTATAGCACAGTACAAGGAAAATATATAGAAATTGTTTATTTTACACACCTCCACATGTGTATTTCACACTGCAAAATATTTTCTGTGGCCCTAAATGGCGTTTTTTGAAAGAGCACAACACAACCACAGTATTTAACCACTGAATCGCACAGCTATAGAAGTGCAGAGAATGCTATTCAAAAAAAATGTTTTTTTTTTTTAGTATAGCACTGTACAATATATAGAAATTGTTTATTTTACACACCTCCACATGTGTATTTCACACTGCAAAATATTTTCTGTGGCCCTAAATGGCGTTTTTTGAAAGAGCACAACACAACCACAGTATTTAACCACTGAATCGCACAGCTATAGAAGTGCAGAGAATGCTATTCAAAAAAAAATGTTGTTTTTTTTTTAGTATAGCACTGTACAATATATAGAAATTGTTTATTTTACACACCTCCACATGTGTATTTCACACTGCAAAATATTTTCTGTGGCCCTAAATGGCGTTTTTTGAAAGAGCACAACACAACCACAGTATTTAACAACTGAATCGCACAGCTATAGAAGTGCAGAGAATGCTATTCAAAAAAAATTTTGTTTTTTTTAGTATAGCACTGTACAATATATAGAAATTGTTTATTTTACACACCTCCACATGTGTATTTCACACTGCAAAATATTTTCTGTGGCCCTAAATGGCGTTTTTTGAAAGAGCACAACACAACCACAGTATTTAACCACTGAATCGCACAGCTATAGAAGTGCAGAGAATGCTATTCAAAAAAAATGTTGTTTTTTTTAGTATAGCACTGTACAATATATAGAAATTGTTTATTTTACACACCTCCACATGTGTATTTCACACTGCAAAATATTTTCTGTGGCCCTAAATGGCGTTTTTTGAAAGAGCACAACACAACCACAGTATTTAACCACTGAATCGCACAGCTATAGAAGTGCAGAGAATGCTATTCAAAAAAAATGTTGTTTTTTTTTAGTATAGCACTGTACAATATATAGAAATTGTTTATTTTACACACCTCCACATGTGTATTTCACACTGCAAAATATTTTCTGTGGCCCTAAGTGGCGTTTTTTGAAAGAGCACAACACAACCACAGTATTTAACCACTGAATCGCACAGCTATAGAAGTGCAGAGAATGCTATTCAAAAAAAATGTTTGTTTTTTTTAGTATAGCACTGTACAATATATAGAAATTGTTTATTTTACACACCTCCACATGTGTATTTCACACTGCAAAATATTTTCTGTGGCCCTAAATGGCGTTTTTTGAAAGAGCACAACACAACCACAGTATTTAACCACTGAATCGCACAGCTATAGAAGTGCAGAGAATGCTATTCAAAAAAAATGTTGTTTTTTTTAGTATAGCACTGTACAATATATAGAAATTGTTTATTTTACACACCTCCACATGTGTATTTCACACTGCAAAATATTTTCTGTGGCCCTAAATGGTGTTTTTTGAAAGAGCACAACACAACCACAGTATTTAACCACTGAATCGCACAGCTATAGAAGTGCAGAGAATGCTATTCAAAAAAAATGTTGTTTTTTTTAGTATAGCACTGTACAATATATAGAAATTGTTTATTTTACACACCTCCACATGTGTATTTCACACTGCAAAATATTTTCTGTGGCCCTAAATGGCGTTTTTTGAAAGAGCACAACACAACCACAGTATTTAACCACTGAATCGCACAGCTATAGAAGTGCAGAGAATGCTATTCAAAAAAAATGTTGTTTTTTTTAGTATAGCACTGTACAATATATAGAAATTGTTTATTTTACACACCTCCACATGTGTATTTCACACTGCAAAATATTTTCTGTGGCCCTAAATGGCGTTTTTTGAAAGAGCACAACACAACCACAGTATTTAACCACTGAATCGCACAGCTATAGAAGTGCAGAGAATGCTATTCAAAAAAAATGTTGTTTTTTTTAGTATAGCACTGTACAATATATAGAAATTGTTTATTTTACACACCTCCACATGTGTATTTCACACTGCAAAATATTTTCTGTGGCCCTAAATGGCGTTTTTTGAAAGAGCACAACACAACCACAGTATTTAACCACTGAATCGCACAGCTATAGAAGTGCAGAGAATGCTATTCAAAAAAAAATGTTGTTTTTTTTAGTATAGCACTGTACAATATATAGAAATTGTTTATTTTACACACCTCCACATGTGTATTTCACACTGCAAAATATTTTCTGTGGCCCTAAATGGCGTTTTTTGAAAGAGCACAACACAACCACAGTATTTAACCACTGAATCGCACAGCTATAGAAGTGCAGAGAATGCTATTCAAAAAAAATGTTGTTTTTTTTTAGTATAGCACTGTACAATATATAGAAATTGTTTATTTTACACACCTCCACATGTGTATTTCACACTGCAAAATATTTTCTGTGGCCCTAAATGGCGTTTTTTGAAAGAGCACAACACAACCACAGTATTTAACCACTGAATCGCACAGCTATAGAAGTGCAGAGAATGCTATTCAAAAAAAATGTTTTTTTTTTTTAGTATAGCACTGTACAATATATAGAAATTGTTTATTTTACACACCTCCACATGTGTATTTCACACTGCTAAATATTTTCTGTGGCCCTAAATGGCGTTTTTTGAAAGAGCACAACACAACCACAGTATTTAACCACTGAATCGCACAGCTATAGAAGTGCAGAGAATGCTATTCAAAAAAAATGTTGTTTTTTTTAGTATAGCACTGTACAATATATAGAAATTGTTTATTTTACACACCTCCACATGTGTATTTCACACTGCAAAATATTTTCTGTGGCCCTAAATGGCGTTTTTTGAAAGAGCACAACACAACCACAGTATTTAACCACTGAATCGCACAGCTATAGAAGTGCAGAGAATGCTATTCAAAAAAAATGTTGTTTTTTTTTAGTATAGCACTGTACAATATATAGAAATTGTTTATTTTACACACCTCCACATGTGTATTTCACACTGCAAAATATTTTCTGTGGCCCTAAATGGCGTTTTTTGAAAGAGCACAACACAACCACAGTATTTAACCACTGAATCGCACAGCTATAGAAGTGCAGAGAATGCTATTCAAAAAAAATGTTGGTTTTTTTAGTATAGCACTGTACAATATATAGAAATTGTTTATTTTACACACCTCCACATGTGTATTTCACACTGCAATTTATTTTCTGTGGCCCTAAATGGCGTTTTTTGCAAGAGCACAACACAACCACAGTATTTAACCACTGAATCGCACAGCTATAGAAGTGCAGAGAATGCTATTCAAAAAAAATGTTGTTTTTTTTAGTATAGCACTGTACAATATATAGAAATTGTTTATTTTACACACCTCCACATGTGTATTTCACACTGCAAAATATTTTCTGTGGCACTAAATGGCGTTTTTTGAAAGAGCACAACACAACCACAGTATATAACCGCTGAATCGCACAGCTGCAGAGAATGCTATTCAAAAAAAAGTTTTTTTTTTTTTTTTTTAGTATAGCATAGTACAAGAAAAATATATAGAAATTGGTTATTTCACACAACTAGAGATATACACTGCAAAATATTTTTTTTGCCCAAAAATAGGTCTTTTTTGCGCACAACAAAGTGCCTTTTTTATTTTGCAAGAGCACAATAAAGTGCCTTTTTTTTTTTTTGGGGCCCAAAAATGGGTCTTTTTAGCAAAAGCACAATAAAGTGCCTTTTTTTTTTTTTTTTTTTTCTGACCAAAATAGGTCTTTTAGCAAGAGCACAATACAGCCACAGTATGGAATAGGTGTATCACTCAACGTAATGCAGTGCTGGTGCACTGAGCTTGCAACACAAACAGATAAACCTATGCAGATCGCTGAGCTATTATATCTCTCAATCTGGACTCCTATCTAAATCTCTCTCCCTGAAAGCACAAACAGGATCCTGCCCCTACACTACACTACACTACACTGTCTCCCTATCTTTTCTATCAGTAGATTGCAGAATCAGTACTAACTCCTATCATATAATTCTCTCCCTCACAGCAACAGCAGCCAGGATCCTTTCCCTACACTGTCTAAAAGCAGAGTGACGATCTGTGCTGTGTGCCTCTTTCTTATATAGAAGCTGGTCACATGCTGGGTCACATGTTGCACTGACCAATTACAGCCATGCCATTAGTAGGCATGGCTATGATGGCTTCTAAGGGCACACCAGCTAATCAAATGGTGATTGGCTGGCCCCTGAAGCATTTCTAACTGCGCCATTAAATTCCCGAATCCGAACCCGAACCCGGACTTTAGCGCAAAATCCGGGTCCTGGTCCGGGGTCGGGAAAACGCCAAAATTCGGTACGGACCCGAACTTTACAGTTCGGGTCCGCTCAACACTACTCACAATACCTCTCAGCAAATAGCTTGGGATGTCTACTTTCCAAAATGCGGTCATTTGGGGAGGTTTTGTGCCATCTGGGCATTCCATGGCCTCCGAAACTGTGATAGGCAGTGAGAAGTGAAATCAAAAATTTACACCCTTAGAAAGCCTGAAGGCGGTGCTTGGTTTTTGGGGTCCCGTACGCGGCTAGGCTCCCAAACAGTCTCACACATGTGGTATCCCCGTACTCAGGAGAAGCAACAGAATGTATTTTGGGGTGTAATTCCACATATGCCCATGGCATGTTTGAGCAATATATCATTTAGTGACAACTTTGTGCAAAAAAAAAAAAAAATTGTCTTTTTTCCGCAACTTGTGTCAGTATATAAAATATTCCATGGACTCGACATGCCTCTCAGTATATATCTTGGGGTGTCTACTTTCCAAAATGGGGTCATTTGGGGGGGTTTTGAACTGTTCTGGCATTTTATACACAACATTAGGAAGCTTACATCCACTCTTCTAACCACTTGAAGACAAAGCCCTTTTTGACACTTTTTGTTTACATGAAAACATTTTATTTTTTTGCAAGAAAATTATGTTGAACCTCCAAACATTATATATATTTTTAAAGCAAAGGCCCTACAGATTAAAATGGTGGGTGTTGCATTTTTTTTTTCTACACAGTATTTGCGCAGTGATTTTTCAAACGCATTTTTTGGGGAAAAAATACACTTTTTTGAATTTTAATGCACTAAAACACACTATATTGCCCAAATGTTTGATGAAATAAAAAGATGATCTTAGGCCGAGTACATAGATACCAAACACGACATGCTTTAAAATTTCACACAAACGCGCATTGGCGACAAACTACATACATTTTTAAAAGCCTTTAAAAGCCTTTACAGGTTACCCCGTTAGATTTACAGAGGAGGTCTACTGCTAAAATTACTTCCCTCAATCTGACCTCGACGAGAATAACGTCATTTTTTTTTCTCGCCGAGAAAACCGATCGTCTGTGGGCTTTATGTCGTTTTTTTCAACGAGGAAAACGGCATTAAAAACGACGAGAAAAATTAGAACATGTTCTAAATTTTCACGCCGTTTTTCAGGTCGTCGTTTTTTTCATCATGAAAAATGATCGTGTGTAGGCTTTAACGACGTTAAAAAAGCACGCATGATCAGAAGCAAGTGAGGAGAAGGGAGCGCTCGTTCTGGTAAAACTACTGTTCGGAATGGAGATGGCACATTCGTCATGCATGAAAATATTACATCGTTTAATGCAGCGCATTCTTTTCTTCGTTCTAAATGCTGCAATATTCCAATTCTCTTGCTGCTGATATTCTCCCAGAGTTAGGACAATCTTTGGTCTTTATGATTTTTTTTTTTATCATGATTAATCTCTATTTTGGGGAGCCAGATCTCCCTAAATACCTAAAACTTTAAAAAAATAATTTTTATTTTTTTTTTGTGCTTAAATTTGTGGTCTTAGATTTTAGACTGTTTTTACATATTATTTGCTATTTTGGAGTGTGTCAAGTTACCACAACATTATTCTTTATTCTAATTTTGCCTCAATGAGGTTAGTGTCCCTTGTTAATTTCTCAATTTTTTATCCACTGTCCCTGCCTACTCACTTACAAACTGGCTATTTAGAAGAAAAACACATGTTAATTTTGTATCTTCAAAAAAAATTCACATTTATTATGGCCTAATAACAAATTAAAAGGTAAGCCAAAACAAAACCATATGTAAACTACAAATCAAGAAGCCAGGAAGACAGCACTGGAGACCCTGCTGAAATTAGTGCACACCCAGATCACCACAGCAAACACCAAAGCATGTGAAGACCAAAACTGGCCCCATGTGAGGCACATATCCTGGGTTCATTTTCGTCTTTTTTGTTTGACCTTCCCTGCAGCCTTCCTTGGAGGCTGTGTCCGTGGAGGAGGGACTGGAGCAGGAGCAGGGTCTGGGACGGGAGCAGGGCCTGGGACAGGAGCATGGAGTGGGGCAGGAGCATGGAGTGGGGCAGGAACTTGTGCAAAAAAATAGGAAAGGTCCACAACGTCTGTGAACTCCTTTAGTTTGTTCAACAGGCCCATATTGACCACCTTCAATATAAGGGTTTCACATTTCAGCCTCTGGTCCAGCCTCTGGTCCAGTCCCATTTGTGGCAGTTTCTCCCCAATAAGGGCAGCAAATCCCTCTGCAGCGGTGGGGGGCTCTCGGAGTGCAGCAGTAGCCTCCCTAATTAGGGCCTGTGTCTCCTCCTCCATTTGAACCAGCCTCCTAGATCTTTTTGCAGGAATCCGCAGCAGAGAGATCTGGGGCCTGGTGTTGTGCTGGGTCCCACTGGGGCCTGCCTCTTCCTGGGTCCCACTGGCGCCTGCGTCTTCCTGGGTCCCACTGGGGCCTGCCTCTTCCTGGGTCCCACTGGGGCCTGCCTCTTCCTGGGTCCCACTGGGGCCTGCCTCCTCCTGGCTTCCAGTGGCACCTGCCTCCACGTGTCTCCCACTGGGGCCTGTCTCCTCATCCTGTAAAAAAAAGGTACATCGAGTTAGTTTTGCCTTCATCTTTCACACACATTTGTCTCCTCATGACATTTGGTAATTGAATGCTAATAAATATTAAAGTCAATCATTCTGACACCAGTATATTTCTATTTGGTGCCCTTAATTTGTGGCCACTGCTGTCTATTGATATGTCAGACACTTTTTTGAAACTGTTAACATTTTTCACACTTTTTTTCAAACTTTTTCAACATTAAACTTTTATTACTCTAAATATTTTGTGAAATATTATACCTGGCTCCAAATATTTAAATCCGGCTCCTCCAGGACTTGAGGTTGTTCCTCCAAAGAGACCTCAAGTTGGCTGGAGGCTTGGCTGCATGGAATGCTGGAGGGAAGGCTGGAGGGTTGGCTGGAGGGTTGGCTGCAAGGAAGGCTGGAGGTCGTTTTGGGTGGAAGGCTGGAAAGTGATTCCCTGGATTCCAGATGTTCATCAAGGAAACTCAGGTGCTGATAGTACCACAGATTTGGTATGTATCGGTCCTCTGCACCTGCTCCTGACCGCAGGGATTTTTGAACTTTATTCCTTTGAGCCCGGTATGTGCCCCTAATGGTCCCAATTTTGTTCTTCAGATCCTGTAGTGTTGCTGTGGGGATCTGAGTTTTCACAAATTCCAGCAAGGTCTCCAGTGCTCTCTTCCTGGCTTCTTTATTTTTATTATTTTTATTTTTAGTCCCATAAAATTGGAAGATTCTTCCATCTTTGGAGGAATTCCAGCATAAAATCGGGGTCCTTAAATGCCTTCATTATCTGTGCAATTCAAAAACCAAAACCAAAAAAGGAATGTCAGTCAGGACTACTCCAAATCTTTCTAACCATATATAGGCCACTAACGTAGCAATTGATCAGTCATCATAGAGTTGAGTGGACACCTGGATGTTTGTGTTGAACTCTTTTTAGCTAACTTTGTAAAAAGCAAGAGTTAGTGACCTGACTTTACCCGAAACCAAACCCCATATCCATACCAGGCCCTTCAGGTCTGTCAAGGATTTTAAGGGGAACTCCTCGACAAATTCCCTTAAAAAATGGCGTGGAGTCCCCCCCCCAAATCCAGAACAGACCCTTATCCGAGCACGCAACCTGGCCGGCCACAGGGGAAGAGGGGGGGACGAGAGAGCAGCCCCCCCTCCCTTCTGAACCATACCAGGCCACATGCCCTCAACATGTGGAGGAGCCATTGATGGCAAGCACGTCCGCATCGTGCCACCAGCCCATTCTGGGTCCTTTCTTTGGAATTACAAAGGCTTCCACAGTATTGTGCTCATGGCGGGGGACAAGGGCCTCATTCCCACAACCCTTGCCCGGTGGTTGTGGGGGTCTGCGGGCGGGGGGCTTATCTGAATCTGGAAGACCCCTTTAACAAAGGGGCCCCCCAGATCCCGCCCCCCCCTATGTGAAATGGTAATGTGGGACATTGTACCCCTACCATTTCACCTTAAAAAATGGCATTATCTGAAAAATGACACTACACGGGTTTTGACAATTCCTTTATTATTGGTTTTGTTTTTCAACCATCTTCTTCCTTCTTCTTTTCTGCATTGGAGTTTCTTCATCCATCTTCTTCTTCATCTTCATCTTCCTTCTTGCTTCGGGCTTCTCGTCCGCATCTTGCTTCGGCTTCTTCTTTGTTCTCCCGCTGTTCCGTTTGAATTTGAGTTGTGTGACGCAAAGTTAGGCAGTTCTCCTCTAGGTCCGCTGCGAGCCGGGGGACCTGCCCCCCTCTGACTGCACGGGGAAAGTACCTGTGAAATCTCTGCGCGTCAGAGGGTGGCGGGGTCGCCGGACCAAGAGGAGAACTGATGAACTGAAGCGTCACACAGCGGGAACCTCCAATTCAAACGGAGCGGCCGGAGAAAGAAGAACCCGGAGCAAGATGCGGACGAGAACACCGAAGGAAGAAGGAAGATGAAGAGGAAGATTGAGGAAGAAACACGAAGCGAGAAAAGAAGAAGAAGGAAGAAGATGGGAGAAAGCCAAACTAAAAATTAAAAGAATTGTCAAAAACTGAATACTGTCATTTTTTCCATTTTGTACACTTTCTTCGTGAAATGGTAGGGGTACAATGTACCCCTTACCAATTCACATAGGGGGGGGGGCCGGGATCTGGTGGTCCCCTTTGTTAAAGGGGTCTTCCAGATTCCGATAAGCCCCCCACCTGCAGACCCCCACAACCACCGGGCAAGGGTTGTGGGGATGAGGCCCTTGTCCCCATCAACATGGGGACATCCTCCCCATGTTGAGGGCATGTGGCCTGGTACGGTTCAGGAGGGAGGGGGGGGCCGCTCTCGTCCCCCCCTCTTCCCCTGCGGCCGGCCAGGTTGCGTGCTCGGATAAAGGGTCTGTTGTGGATTTTGGGGGGGACTCCACGCCCTTTTTTTCTTGATTTGGGGGTGGAGTTCCCCTTAAAATCCTTGACAGACCTGAAGGGCCTGCAACTCGAATTTTGGGGAACTCCACGTTTTTTTTTTCAGGTACAAATCAGTTTTCAAAGTCTTGCCATTTGCCGGGAGGCAAGAATTCATTTAGAGCCGCGATTGACTTTTCTAAAGTTTATAGTCCCAATTCAAAAATGACACTTTGTGCACGGCCAGTACTAACAGCACGGGAAGCAAGCGCCAAGTTACATGCATATTGCCCAACTCCGGCCCCGAACATACAGTGAATGAATGTTTATAGGTTTAATGCTCCTGGACACAGCCATATCAAGTAAGAAAAATGTTACGTACCCGCGATCTACACGTTCGTCTCCTCCGACCTTCTTCCACTCACTGAACGTCGCTTTCAACAATGTTTTTTGGAGTTATATACAGTGCGCATGCGTGACGCTCCGCACGCTTTCCCGCCCCTGACGTTCGTTACACTACTTTCCCCGCCCCTTCTCGCTACTCCTTAATGACGGAGAGTGTAAACATGGCGGCGAATCAACAGGATGTGGAAAGTGGGGAAGAAAGCAGGCACCGACCCAGAAGGTATAAAGCCACTAACATGAGCTTTGGGGAGATGGTGGAGATGGTCACCATATTGCTCCGGGATGATTACGACGCCAAACATGGGCCCTACAAAAAGCCAAATCAAGTGAAGGCCAAGATCATGGATAAAGTGGTCAAAACGCTCTTTGAAAAATTTGGGGTTCGCAGGTCGCGGGAACAGATCCGGAAACGATGGTCGGACATTAAGTTGCGTGAGCCGGATCAATATAAAAAGATCAAAAAAGTCATCAAAAAAAGTAAGTAGATTAACATTAAATGTGATTTTGCCTAATAACGTGGTGTTGCATGTGTTTTTAAAATAATGTATGTATTATTACAGTGAAAAATGTCATGTTTCATGTTTTTGGCCACACGAATCGATCGTATAAATGGTCGTTCAAACGTTCACTCAATCACAAGCTTTTGCCACGATTCATCATTGTTCGTACGACATTTTATCAATCACAAAATAATCGGCAGGTTCAAATGTTTTTAGCAATGTATTCCACCAAAACATCGTTTGGGTGGTATTGAACGAGGATTTCAACGTTGGATTCTTGTGCCCAAGAACATGAAACAGGACATCATGAAATGTTTATTGAGAAGTAATTATAAACATGTTTGTGTAGTTGTTGGTAATTAGATTTGGCTAATGTAACTAGATTCAGTGTACGTTTACAAGAGTATGCTCAGCAGCTGCTTACACATCTGGACTCATTAGCACAAGTGTGGGCCACAAGAACAACCTTTTGATGGTGTCACACACAGGTGATCCAGTGGATACCTGGTGTGTTTCCATGTGTGAAACATGACCTAAAGAGATTAATCTACCATCTTGGGAAATGGATACAATCATGTGTTCATCTTCTCCAAAATTAACAGTAATACAATTGTAACACACTTTCCAAGAATGATTAATATTCCTCTTTCACGTCTAAATATATTTAGTTACACAAGTCTACCTTTTGGTTATATCTCATAGGGATTCAAAGAGCTAAGAGACACGAGGCTGCAAACCCCGCACCACCAACTCAAGACCCACAACTGCAGGATGTGGCAGAAGAGGGAAATGGCAACTCACAAGGTCAGTGTCATACACCACAGCCTCACGTAATAGATGTTGGCCTGTATATTTAGTAAGATATTTTCTTTTCACAACTTAAAGGGACTTTAATGCCTGCGGCAACAGCAACCTTCACCAGAGCCACTGCCCAGATGTTGCTTGAAGAAGTGAGGGTCTGCTCTCGAGAGGTTCAAACCATAAAACACAACCTGGTCCAGATGTACCAAACAAACAAAATGATGGAGACAAAACTTAAAAAAATTGAGCATATTCTTGTGAGTGTTTAAAACTTGTATATATTCTAAAAAAAAAGTTAATTTTTTGGGGGGGGAAATGTTTTATTTCTATAAAGGGATATTGTTCGTGTTGTACATTTTTGTACTGAGTTGTAAAAAGCAAATATTTTATAAATGCCCAAAAAAATTTGGGTTATATTTTGATACAAACCTTACCAATTTTATAATCATAAAAATTTTTAATCACTAAACAATGTGTGGCTTCTTATATCAATGTTGCCCCCCCCCCCCCCCAACAAAATGTGTGTGTTTAGACTCTATAAATGCTTTTAATTTACTTGTTAGGAAAAAACATGGGACTACAACTGCACTAGTATAACCGAGGACAGATGTTTTGGAACTACATTTCTAATGTTACTCAGGCACTCTGCAGTGTAGTTGAGCATCATTGAAAATGGAGTTGAAAAACATCTGGAGTGGCAAGGTTCACCATCACTGACCTAGAAGAAAGAACAAATACAACAAAAGAAAAGCAAACAAGATGTTTTCAGTATATTATTTATTATGAGCAAAATTGATTTAAAACTGATCAGGCATTGCAATGGCCCCCCTACCCATAAAATATTCGACATAGCGTTGCCACACATCACGGCCGCTTTGGGGGGCCAAGCCTGTAGGGCCAGCTAACTGGGCTGGCAATGGTCCATCCAAACCATGTGTGCCCTGAAGGTCAACTGTAGCAAGATAATTTGGGGAGTGTTTGCTTAAAAAATTGTGCAATATACAACAACACATGACCAAATGGTTCCATTTATACTCCGCCATGTTTATTGCGGTCAGAAAAAGCCGGAAGCGACTGGCCATGATGCCAAAGGCATTTTCCACCACCCTTCGCCCTCTGGCCAGACGATAATTAAACACCCTCCTCTCAGGGGTGAGGGACCTTTGGGGAAAAGGCCTTATCAAATGTGGTCCAAGCGCAAAAGCCTCATCTGCCAGGAACACAAACGGGAGACCATGTTCATTATCTTCAGCAGGTGGCAATGCCAGGTCCTCTGAAAGAAGCCGGTCTGCAAACTCTGTCTGGGCGAAAACACCACCGTCAGACATCCGCCCATTTTTCCCAACATCAACAAATAGGAACTCATAGTTCGCAGACACCACCGCCATGAGCACAATACTGTGGAAGCCTTTGTAATTCCAAAGAAAGGACCCAGAATGGGCTGGTGGCACGATGCGGACGTGCTTGCCATCAATGGCTCCTCCACAGTTGGGAAAGTTCCACCGCTGAGAAAAATCAGATGCCACATTCTGCCATTCCTGTGGCGTCGATGGTAACTGTGGAGTCAAAGGAAAAAAAAAATAATAATAATTAGTACCTATACATTGCAAGCATGTTAGCACAAAACACTCTGGCCAAAACATCAGGATAGCATTAATTTGGAAGGAGGATTTTAGAGCGGAGCTACGCAGCCAAAATACTATAAAATAACACAGCAGCTCCAGCTACAGCAGCTGCAGAGGTTTGCTAATTGTACACTTACCTGTCCTGGAGTCCAGCAACGTCCGCAGCAGAGGACGAACAATTGCTCGTCACTCTGCTGCCCCCTCTGCCATCCTTGGTGAGGGAACCAGGAAGAGAAGCCTTGCGGCTTCACTGCCCGGTTCCCAAACGCACATGCACAAGAAGCGCTGCGCAGTTCAGACTGGTCCTCCTGTGTTCTGTGAGACAAGTGTTTCCAAGAACACTACGGGTCTTCTGCGGGAAGTGACTTGGCTCAGGCAGATTTGCCCCAGAGATGACTCCCGGATGTGGGTGAAAATACCTGGCTTAAACAGGTATCTTCACCCCCCTCCCCCATGAAAGGTGTCAATTTTGACACCGGGGCAGGGTTACAATGAGCGGACCCACAAAATTTAGGATGGAGGTCCGCTTGAATAAGATAGAAAAATAAGCAACAAAAACAACACCCACTCTGATGGACCTGAGAAATTCGGAGAGGGTGGAGGGGTTGAGATGAGTTGGGGACATCATAATTAAAATCTATAGTACGATGTAATTTATTTGGGTAGATTAGACAAACTTACAAAATTAGGGGGGGGGGGTGGAATCAGGCAATCTAAGCACTACAATGGAGCGTACAAAACTAAAATGAGGATTGACTAGGCTAGGTGTGTTTGGGCCCAGGATCTAATGCTGGAGATTGCTTGACCCAAAAATATGCATGTAGCCCAAAAACATAGAACATTCAAAGCTTACAACATGCAGGGGGACAAAGGGGACATTCACAGCATATTCAAATCATGGTAATTAGAGACAGTTCAAAATATACTATACATTAGCAAGCATAAAAAAACATAGATTGTGATGTTTATAAAGGAGAAAACTTACCTTAAGATAGTCCTCCTGAAGGACCTGGATAATGGCAGAGCAGGTTTCTGGGATAATGACGCCCAGAGCCTGGGGGGCGATGCCTGTCGAGAACTTGAGGTCCTGCAAGCTTCTCCCAGTCGCAAGGTATCGCAACGTGGCGATGAGCCTCTGCTCAGCAGTAATGGCTTCCCGCATAACGGTGTCCTGCCTGGTGATATAGGGGGACACCAAAGCCAAGAGCTGCTGAAAAACGGGGTCAGACATCCTAAGAAAATTCCTGAAATCATCAGGGTTATTCTCCCGGATCTCCCGCAGCAGAGGCATATGACATAATTGGTCCCTCTGGAGCAACCAATTCTTGGTCCATGAACTCCTTCTCACCCTCCTCATGGACCGGATCTGGGACATAGCAACAAGCCCAGCAGCAAGCACAGCACGATCTTGGCGACAAGAACGTACGCGCAACATGGCTTCAAAACGGTCATCTAATCAGAACGAACTAAAAGAACGCACTGAAGAACAGCAAGGCCTATGAAGAACGAGCTGAAAAACAGTAACGCGCGGACAAGAACGCACTGCAAAAACAGATACGAACTCACTACACGCACTGAAAGCCAGATACGAACCCACAAGCACAAACTGAACTCCCGAAAACGATCTTTCAAGCACGAAGACTGTAAAGCGCGAATCGTCTCTTCCCAAACTTTTACTAACACGCGGAAACACGAAATCAGCAAAAGCAGCCAAAAGGGTGGCGCGAACAGAATGAAACTTCCCCTTTATAGTGCCGTCGTACGTGTTGGACGTCACCGCGCTTTGCTAGATCAGTTTTTTGCACGATCGTGTGTAGGCAAGGCAGGCTTGAGAGGAAACAAGAAAAATAACGTCGAGAAAATCGACGGTTTTTTTCTTGACATGAAAAGCGGTCGTGTGTACGCGGCATTATTGTTATCTCAGGGAATGTAAATATCCCCCATGATAGCAATAGGTAGTGACAGGTACTCTTTTTTTGAAAAAACTGGGGTCTTTCCTCTGCCCTCAAAGCATCTGACCACACCAAGATCGGTGTGATAAAATGCTTTCCCAATTTCCCAATGGCGCTTTTTATATCCGGGGGGGACATTCCCTCGGACTGCTTTTACAAGCAGTGGGAGGGAATGTCCCCCCCCGGATATAAAAATCTAATTAGCCACTAGGATTGCTTTTACATGAAAGCCGGCCGCTGGCTGAAAAGAATGATACCAAGATGATACCTAAACCCGCAGGCATCATTCTGGTATAAACATTCAAAGTCCAGCAACATACCAGTACGTTGCTGGTCCTTGTTGGACATGTATTGTAATCTTTTTTTTTTCATGCAGCCAGTTGGCTGAACGAAAAAAGAGATCGATCGGTGGGTATGCCCACCATTAGAATACCGCCCTTCATCCACCCACTTCTAATGATGGGCATACATGCACCATTTGTATATGCCGAAGCATGGGGGCATCCTCCCGCAAAAAAGTTTTTTTCCACGGGCAAGCCTCCGTCGGAATTTCGACCGTATGTACGCGGCATTAGGAGCAAAATCGCTCCTCCGCTCCTCCGCGCCTGATGCCCCAATGCTTCGGAATATATGCTTTTTTTTTTTTAACTGTGGTGGTGAAATCACCTCCTACAGCACTGGAGTCGCAGGGATCAGGCCTGTCTCTGCGAACGCTGCAGTTATGTGTGTTGTGTTTTGTAAGTGACAGTGATCGATCGATACTGCACTTGGGTGGCCTGGGCTGGACGGAGGGGCAAAACGCAGGTGCTAGCAGGTATCTGGGCTGATCCCGCTAACACTGCGTTTTTGGGAACCCTAAACTGCTGGGGACGCTAGTATAGATCTGATCAGATCAGATCAGATATTGATCTGATCTGTTCAGATACTATACCACTAAGGGGGGTGTATGCTTCACGCGTGGGTGTTAGCGTTACCGGCACTAAACTGACGCTGCCTGGGGTGTGACGCAGACCCTCTCTGACGCTAAAACCTAATTGATATCACCCGCCGGGCGATCAAAGGGTTAAACCTTTATTGGGTTATATATACGGCGGGTGCCCTGACACTATAAAAAGCAAACTAACTAATCAGCGTCACCCGTAACACTTATATGGTGATCTCTGGTGAAAGGGTTAACTAGGGGCAATTAGGGGGTTAAACCTTTATTAGATATTATATGGGGGTACCTGACGCTATAAAAACCTGCGGTGAACCTAAAAAAAATTACTGGCTACCTATCGGCATCACCGACACTAAGACAGCGATCAGAAAAACGATCGCTTAGTGACAGTGGTGATAGGGGTGAAAGGGTTACCTGGGGGGCGATCAAGGGGGTTAAACCTTTATTAGATAATATATGGGGGTACCTGACGCTATAAAAACGTGCGGCGAACCTAAAAAAAATTACTGGCTACCGATCTGCATCACCGACACTAAGACAGCGATCAGAAAAACGATCGCTTAGCGACAGTGGTGATAGGGCGTGAAAGGGTTACCTGGGGGGTGATCAAGGGGGTTAAACCTTTATTAGATAATTTATGGGGGTACCTGACGCTATAAAAACCTGCGGCGAACCTAAAAAAAATTACTGGCTACCGATCTGCATTACTGATGCTAAGACAGCGATCAGAAAAATGATCGCTTAGCGACAGTGGTGATAGGGGGTGAAAGGGTTACCTGGGGGCGATCAAGGGGGTTAAACCTTTATTAGATAATTTATGGGGGTACCTGACGCTATAAAAACCTGCGGCGAACCTAAAAAAAATTACTGGCTACCGATCTGCATCACCGACACTAAGACAGCGATCAGAAAAATGATTGCTTAGCGACAGTGGTGATAGGGGGTGAAAGGGTTACCTGGGGGGCGATCAAGGGGGTTAAACCTTTATTAGATCATTTATGGGGGTACCTGATGCTATAAAAACCTGCGGCGAACCTAAAAAAAATTACTGACTACCGATCTGCATCACCGACGCTAAGGCAGCGATCAGAAAAATGATCGCTTAGCGACGGCGGTGCTAGGGGGTGAAAGGGTTATCTGGGGGGTGATCAGGGGGTTAAACCTTTATTAGGGGGGGTTAGGGGGCTACACTGGACCTAAAACTAAATGTAGTGACACTTTTACAGTCACAAATGTCACTGATTGCAGTGATCAGTAAATAAATGGTCACTGCAATCAGTGACACTGTGACTGGGGGCTGGGGGGTGATCTGGGGGGGCCTGGGGGGCGATTTGTGTGCCTATGTGTCCTGGTGTCAGTGTAGTGTTAGTGCACTGACTTGTGTGTCTTCTCTTGTACGGCGCTCGGTATATGTGAGCGCCGCATGAGAGATGACATCACTTCCTCCTGCTTCCTCTGCCTGTGTTCACATTACACAGCAGAGGAAGCATTTCCATTCGCCGGGAGCGATCGTGGGGGGGTGGCCGGAATCGAACGGCCGTCCCCTCATATCGGATCGCTCCCCAACGAATACCGACCGCTCACTGTTTAGGAGGGGGGTCCGATCGGACCCCCCAACTGTACAAAGGCAATCACGTACACTGTACGTGATTGTGCCTGTCGGTGCCATTCTGCCGACGTACATATACAGTGAGCGGTCGTTAAGTGGTTAAGTGGTTAAAAATGTACCAGTTCAAAATTACAGATTCTACTTAAGAACAAACCTAGTGTCCCTGTCTTGTTTGCACCGCCTGTATACTGCTGTTCAGAGTATATAAGGCCTTTTTTTAATTTGGGTGCGGGGTTATCCTTAATATTCATACAAGACCCAAAGGGGCTGGTAATGGGCTGGGGGGGGGGTACCCATGCAGTTTTTCTTTTTTTTTTTTATCCATATTGCCGGGACCAGACATTACATTAAAGCCGCAAGCAGTTTTAAATGACTTTTATTCCTTCAGAATTGTCATTTTGTGCAGGGACTGTTCTAAACACAGGAAACATGCGCCACTACACAGGCATACTATAGACACCCCCCAGGTACGATATTTGAAGGAATATTTCACTTTTATTTTTTCACTTTAAGCATCATTAAAATCACTGCTCCTGAAAAAACTGCAATTTTTAAAACTTTTTTTTACATTGATACATGTACCCTGGGGCAGGACCCGGGTCCCAAAACCCTTTTTAGGACAATAACTTGCATATTAGCCTTTAAAATTCGCACTTTTGATTTCTCACGTTCGAGTCCCATAGACGTGAACTTTCGGTCCATTCGCAGGTTCTGGTGGGAACCGAACCGGGGGGGTGTTCGGCTCATCCCTACCTATCACACTATTTCTGCAAAAACAAATCCACCGAAATAACTCCAATGACACAATAGGCAGCACACAAATGTGTCACCAGGGGGGAACTTATCTCCATTGGCACTCAGTGGAAGAATGATTGACAAGCTCGTATTGAGGAGATGTCCAAACACAACCGTTCTCTTGAAAAGAGACATACAGTACCTGACCGCGAAATTGTGTGTAACTGCGGCTCAGCATTGATAATATTGACCCTCCGCGACCTCCATCGTGGGAGCCAGCGCCGAGCTCTTTCGCTCCTCCCGCTCGCACTGACACAGAGGTTATTTTACGAGTTTGGCAACAAATCAGGGAAAATGCTTGCAAGAGCCCTCCAAATCAAAAAAGCGGCATCAACAATTCACAAAATCAAGGACCCATCGGGAAACTCAATTGTCACCTCAGAAGGTATAGCTAATCAATTTTTGCAATATTACACCAAACTCTATAACTTACCAACCCTGCATACGCCCAAGGGTGATATAGACCGAAAGGAAATGATTTCCAATTTTCTCAGCCAATGTGGCCAGGGCCGGACTGGCCTACCGGGATAACGGGAGATTTCCCGGTAGGCTGCCTGTCCTGGGGCCGGTTTCATTTGCGGCTGCAGTGCCCCCCTCTCTCTCCTGCTCCTGTGTATCACGGAGCTGCCTGTCTGGATCTGTGTTCGGCGGCGGTGACGCTGTAACACGGTCCCGCCCCCCTAGACCGGCTTGTGTGATAGTAGATAGCCAGCGTTCAGCCTATCACAGGAGCTGGTCTAGGGGGGCGGGACCGTGTTACAGCGTCACTGCCGAACACAGATCCAGCCAGGCAGCTCTGTGATAAACAGGAGCAGGAGAGAGGGGACAGGGAGCACTACATGAGATGCCCGCCGTACAGCCCGCCCTGTGTGCCTGGATAGGAGGATTGGCAGGGGGCCGCATATAGAGGAAATTAGCTTTCTATATTCCTCCATACAGCCGCTGATGCTTGCAGAAGGGGGAGGAGAATCAAGCATTCCGCGGCTGTATGGAGGAATATACAAAGCTAATTTCCTCTATATGCGGCCCCCCTGCCGATCCTCCTATCCAACTTCTTTTGCTGGCCCCTCCCAGTTCTTCTTGTGGCTCCCCACCTCTGTTCTTTCTGCCCCCCCCCCTCTCCAGCTCTCCAGCTCTCCCCATCCTTCTCCAGCCACCATTCCAGTGCTCTCCACCCCTGTTCTCCCCCCCAGTACTCTCCACTCACCCCAGTGCTCTCCACCCCTGTTCTCCCCCCCAGTACTCTCCACTCCCCCAGTGCTCTCCACCCCTGTTCTTTTTGCCCCCACCCATGTGCTCGCCAACCCCACCAGTGCTCTCCACCCCCCATAGTGCTCTCCAGCCCCGTGGTCCCCACCCCTGTTCTTTTTGCCCCCACCCATGTGCTCTCCAACCCCACCAGTGCTCTCCGCCCCCATAGTGCTCTCCAGCCCCCCATACTTTCCACCCCTGTTTTTTCTGGCCCCCACTGGTGCTCTCAAGCTCCACCCATCGCTCTCCACCCCCAGTGCTCTCCACTCCCCTCTGCTCTTTGTACCCCCCAGTGCTCTCCACCCCTGTTCTTTCTCCCCCAGTGCTCTCAAGATCCCCCCAGTGCTCTTTACCTCCCACACTCTTAGCCCCTCAGTGCTCTCCAGCCCCTCCTCTCAGCCTCCCATGCTCTCCACCCCTGTTCTTTTTGGCTCCCCCCCAGTGCTCTCAAGCCCCCCCCAGCGCTCTCCGCTCCACCCCTGTGATCTCTACTCCCCCCTGCTCTTTGCCCCCACCCATGTGCTCTCCAACCCCGCCAGTGCTCTCCGCTCCCCCTTCTCTCCAGCTCCCCCCCAGTGCTCTCACTTCCCCAGGACCAGAGGACAGGCTGACTGGGGCCGGAAAAGGAGGACGGCTGAAGGTGCAGGTGGCCAGGGACCACTCCATCTCACAGCAAACAGATCCTCTGGAAGGAGCACTGTCCCCATCCAAAACGAGAACAGACCCTGCCTGCTGATGGTGATCAAGGATATCCTGCTGGCATGGAAGGTACCGTACCGAGCATCAACAGCATACCTTCCCACAGACAGGGACTGCAGACTGGGACATGGGGCATAGGAGAGGCTGCATTCATGGGCACAGTGAGACTGCATTCACGGGCACAGTAAAGCTGAATTTGATGAGCACAGTGAGGCTGCAATGGTGGGCACAGTGTGGCTGCAATGGTGGGCACAGTGTGGCTGCATTGATGGGCACAGTGAGGCTGCATTGATGGGCACAGTGAGGCTACATTTGATGGGCACTGATGAGGCTGCATTTGATGGGTACTGGTGGGGCTGCATTGAGTTCTTGTATCATGTCTGCAGTCTCTGACTATCTCCTGTATCATGTCTGCAGTCTCTGAGGGAGTCTGGAGAGGAGTCAAGAGTGGGAGCACCGCCGGGATGGGAGTCATGGGAGAAGTCAGATGTGTGGGGACTGTGGAGAGGAGACTATATAGGATAAAACCAGAGCCACCAAGCTGGAGCCGACTGACTGAGCCCTGCACGGTGCACCTGAGAGGAGGTCAGTGACAGCACCGCTAGGCCAGTCTGAGGGGGGGTCACTGATGTAAGGGGGGAGTGAATACGATAATGTAAGGGGGCATTGATATAAAGCTTTCTCTCCTATATCAGTAACCCACCCCCCCTTACCTTAGTGTATTCTTTCTGCGGAAGGTGCCCCCCCCACGTTCTGAGTTCCTTAGGTCCCCCTTGATGACCACTTTTACCACTTTTAACTGGAATTTGCGTTTTATATATATATAAAGCCCTATGTGCTTTCATATCTGTCTTATCTATATATAATACACTCTTCAAATGTGCTTTAAAATGTATGGTTTTCCCTTTCATGAAAAAGAAAATAATGACGTTATGCTGGAATAATAATGCTGTGGGGCTGGTATGAAATTTTTTCCAGGGCTGGATTTTATTCCCAGTCCGGCCCTGAATGTGGCCCCACACCACTAACCTCCTCAGAGGCCACAGTACTAGAACACCCAATCTCCTTAGAAGATTCTACTTAACGCCGCTAAGGCGTGCATCCCTCTTGCATGGAAATCGCCACAACCCCCGACAATAGGGATGTGGTTACATAAAGTAAGGGAGATCAGTAAATTGAAGGACTTGGTTCTCTCAAGACAACACCAAGAGGAGTGTTACTCCAAGACCTGGTCACTCTGGAATGTTTTTCTGGTTTCAGACAAAGGAAGAACCCTCCTTGATGGTGACCAGAGCAATTAAACTCACCCTCTTTCATAGCGGCCCTACTGGCCATAGGGCACCCAAGAGTCGCACTTCATCACCCCCGCATTTGGCGAGCTCACACAGGGTACACCTCTGCATGCCCATCTCCTTCCCCCCTCACCTATCCGTCTATCTCTGCCTTTCTTTTTCTTCTTTATCTTTTCTCGTTTACACGGACCCAGACTCCCGGGCTCCATGACTCTTTCCTAATATATAAAGTTATAAAATTGATTAGGACTGGTCCGGGACCTTAGTTGGGGCAACATACATAGATCACTGTTCTTATCACCTTGAGTATACTCGGTGCCAGCGCACTGTCTCTGGCACCCTCATTATGGAATACGACAAATGCCCTAGATGGCAGATTGCTATACTGTCATTCAGAGGCAGCAATGTGTTACCATCTGTCAGGAAAGGCGTTTTAGTAATCTGCCTAGCAACAGCAGTGTCAGAAAAATGCCCGTGCACGGAAGAGCCATTCAGCGTGTGCGCAATAGCGCGCACGGGCACACGTGGGAGCACGCAGGAGCGTGCACCCACGCGCTGTGACAGCATTTGGCGCCAAAATAGGCTATTTAAAGAGATCAGACACCTTGCTGCCTTGCTGTCCTGTCTACAGCGTTCCTGAGACCCCTGCTACCTGTGATTCTGATTGCTGACTTGTTTCCTGATCCGGCTCTCCCTTGACTACTCCTGCTTGCTGCCTGTCTTTGATCCCGGCTTATCCTGACTTCACTCCTGCTTCTCCTTCTAACTTGATTGCTGGCCACCTGATGAAATGACCCGGCCTGGACTTTGACTATTCTCTGGATTCTGCTTCTGCACCTGATCTGCCTGCCTGTGATTCACCCGGCCTGTCCTCACCTGCCAATCTCCTGATCCACGAGTGCTGTGCTACTGTCTACAGTTCTCAGCCTGCATCCTGCTTTGGACTACAGTACACCTCCCTGCTGCTGCATCAATCCCTCTACACCAGCTTACCTGCCATGTACTTGTGCCCCTTTTCACTCTCAAGCTCCTGTCTGCTCTACCAGGGGTTCTTGAGCCAGAGGTTTACAAGAGGCTGCTCCCTGCACGTTGGGCTCTACTACCAGGTACGTGACATCATCTGTAATGTATACTTGCACTGCTGTGTTATGCAACTAACAGTTTATGTCCAGATGTATGTCCTTGACCATGTTCTTTGACTAAATAAAATATTTGTGAAAAAAATAAGAAACTACTGAGGCTTTAAAACAGATGAAGACAGGCAAAAGCCCCGGCCCTGACAGCTTAACTGTTAGCTACTATAAGTCCTTTGCAGAAACTATACTCCCTAATTTTTTATAATCATTTAACTCCCTATCCTCCTCCTCTCACTCAAACAAAGGCCTTCTTGAAGCCCACATAATGATGATACCTAAACCAGGTAAAGACAGTTCTATTGTATCAAACTATAGACCCATATCACTTCTAAACGTAGACATGAACCTATCTGCAAAAATATTCGCAAACCAAATATTACCCCTACTCCCCAAATGGGTCACCTTAGACCAAGTAGAATTCATCCCTGGGAGGGAGGCAAGGGACAATACCCTGAAAGCTATCAGAATACATAATTTGTTATCCTCGTCTTCGAAACCTGGCTTCTTTCTATCACTCAACGCAGAGAAGGCGTTCGACAGAGTGACATGGGACTACATGACAAAGCTTTGAAAACAATGGGTTTTCGAGATCACATACTCCACTTTATTCTTGCTCTATATTCAAACCCAACAGCAAAAGTTTGAGTCAACGGTCACCTGTCGGACGCCTTCTCCATATTTCATGGTAAATGTCAAGGATGCCCCTTATTCCCACTCGTATTCGTACTCACCCTAGAACCTCTACTCTGCAGACTTCATATCAGTTAACATCAGCCACAGGAGGAGCATGAAGAGGAGGAGTATGGTTGCCGTGGTGGTGTTGAGCGGGAGGAGGGTGTGAAGAAGGAATCCAGGGGTGGGTTTCATTTCTCAAAAACCCCGGAAGTTGTACAGGACTTGGGTTCTTTTCAAGTAAATTGGATCAGATGGGTTCATTCATGCTCTAGAACCTGTGAAATTACCCTAAGATGGCATAAAGGAAAGGAACACCTTTGGTTCTCAACCCTCTTGGATCCATGTTACAAGGGTAAAGAGCTCATCCTACCAACACAGAGGGAACAAAAAATAAACACCTAGAGGACATGCTGCAAAAGAAATTGTTAACCTTTTTGCTGAATGGCAATTTACTATCTCTTGGGCAACATGTCTTGGAGCCTCCTGTCAGTGAAAGGAGGAGAAGTAGTAAGGGTGGCTGCCTAAGTGAGACATTCAAAATATTTTTCAATACCCAGCACCCAGAGCTTTTTCCTGCTAGCAGCAGCACTCAGGGCTATCTCCTGTCAGCAGCTATCAGCAGAAACTGCATCATATGGTGTGAGCATACACAGGGCGAAAGCAAGTAACATCCTGTGTTCTGCAAAAATATTTCTGTAGGGTTATGTTTTTTTTTAACATTTAGAAACCAATATTTCCTCATCTGCTTTTTCTTTTTTGCTTATTATATCTTTACAAAAAAGGAAAAATAGAGTTCAACCTATATCATACACCTTTAGCCACTTCGCGCCCGGGCCATTGGCAAAAGACTACCGCATTGCGGCGCTCAATTGCCGAGAGGACGTCCATGGACATCCTCCTGTTTATTTCCGTGATGCGCGCCACCGCAGGTGCGCATCGGGGAAAAGCTGTGCCCGCCGTGTCAGGCGGGTGCCGATGCGCGTGCCTGGTGGCCGCGATGTCCGCCAGGTACCCGCGATCGGCTGTCACAGAGCCAGGGACGTGGATCTTTGTGTGTAAACACAGAGATCCACGTCCTGTCAGGGAGAGGAGACTGATGCTATGTCCCTACATAGGGACACAGATCGGTCACCTCCACCAGTCAGTCCCCTCCCCCCACAGTAAGAATCACCTAGCAGGGAATACATTTAACCCCTTGATTGCCCCCTAGTGTTAACCCCTTCCCTGCCAGTCACATTTATACAGTAATCAGTGCATATTTATAGCACTGTTTGCTGTATAAATGTGAATGGTGCCAAAAATGTGTCAAAAGTGTCCGATGTGTCCGCCATAATGTCG
This sequence comes from Rana muscosa, assembly GCA_029206835.1. Classification (NCBI taxonomy): domain Eukaryota; kingdom Metazoa; phylum Chordata; class Amphibia; order Anura; family Ranidae; genus Rana; species Rana muscosa. The sequence continues at coordinate 165,376,316 of CM055125.1, read as the reverse complement.
CAGTCACAGTAAAAATCACAGATCGCCGCTATTACTAGTAAAAAAAATATATAATAAAAAAAAATCATAATTCTATTCCCTATTTTGTAGGCACTATAACTTTTGCGCAAACCAATCACTATACGCTTATTGCGATTTTTTTACCTAAAATATGTAGAAGAATACGTATCGGCCTAAACTGAGAAAAAAAAATGTTCTTTTTTTAAAAAATTGGGATATTTATTATAGCAAAAAGTAAAAAATATTGTGTTTTTTTCAAAATTGTCGCTCTATTTTTGTTTATAGCGCAAAAAATAAAAACCGCAGAAATGATCAAATACCACCAAAAGAAAGCTCTATTTGTGGGAAAAAAAGGACGTCAATTTTGTTTGGGAGCCACGTCGCACGACCGCGCAATTGTCATTCAAAGCGTGACAGTGCTGAAACCTGAAATTTCGCCTGGGCAGGAAGGGGGTTATGTGCCCAGTTGTCAAGTGGTTAAATATTGGAGGGTCTGCATAGAAAATGTGTACAGCAGTAATAAATCATAAAGCAACATAAACCTAAGAGATAACCAGTATATACATGAAAAGCACATTACAGAATTAATCATGGATCAAAATACTTTACAGCATATTTTAAGGATCAACATATAATCTGATCTGTGTAAGGCAGCTTGTCCAATAAAATTGAAACATTTTATAATGTAGTAAAAACCTGTTGTGGAATTATACAATCCTTAAGAGAGGTGTTGACATCTCCATATGAATTCCTGTTAACAAATAGCTATGGCTGTATATTTGTTTTTCATCAGGAGATATTATATTTTTCTTCCTTTCGAAGAAAACTGACTTTTAAAAAATTGTCAACAAACAGCACATACCACAGAGTGAGTGAGTGAGTAACTTATATAGCGCTACAAATGCTTACTAAATCGCCTCAAGGCGCTTTGCATCCAGTGTCGTCCTGATCCTTCAGAAGAGGTGGGTCTTTCATTTTTTCCTGAAGGCCCAATGGTTTTCTTCCATGCAGATGTCCATGGGTAGAGCTTTCCATAGCCATGGTCCTTGGACTGAAATTCTTCGTTCTCCTTTGGATTTGTAGCGGGTTTTGGGGATGTGAAGGAGGTTTTGGTTATTTGACCGGAGGGCTCGACTAGGGTTGTAATGTTAAATTTTTTCGCATAGGTATTGAGGAGCGTTTCCTTGTGTGCATTTGTGAGTGAGGCAGAGGGTCTTGAATGTAACCCAATCCTTTACGGCTAGCCAATGTAGGGACCTCAGGGACAGGGTGATTGATTCCCAAGGTTTTTTTCCCATTACCAGTCTGGCTGCTGTGTTCTGGACGACTTGTAGATGCGAAATCTGGTATTTGGGTAGTCCGAGGTAGAGGGAGTTTGCGTAGTCGAGTTGGGAATTAATGATTGTTCCAATTACTACTGCTCTGTCCTCTTCCGGGATGAAGGGGATGAGTCTACGTAGCAGGCGAAGAAGATGGTGAGATACGCTGACTACTGATACTATTTGTGCGTCCGTAGTCATGTCTGAGTCAAAGATGACTCTGAGGCTTTTAATTTTAGTGCTTGAGTAGCGAGGGTTTGTCAAGGATGGTGGGTGGTGTGCCTGTTGTCCTAGAGTTTTTCTTTTGGTTTGCGTGGAAAACGAGAAGTTCTGTTTTGGATCCATTAAGTTTGAGGGAGCTCTCCGTTATCCAATTATCGATCAATACGAGGCAATTTTCTAGTGAGTGATATTGGTCTTTTTTTCCAGTGATGCGAAGGTAGAGTTGGGTGTCATCAGCGTAGGAGTGATAGAGCAGGTCCTGTTTGCTGATGATTTTGAGGAGTGGGTGAAGGTAGATGTTGAAGAGCTTGGGCGACAGGGGTGATCCTTGAGGGACTCCGCATGTAATTGTACATGCTTCCGAAGTGAAGGCTCCTAGTTTCACTGTCTGGGATCGATTCTCTAGGAAGGATGCGAACCAGGGTAGATCAGAGTCTGCGACTCCGGCTACTTCTGTGAGACGAGTGAGCAGAGTTTTGTGGTCTACTGTGTCGAAAGCTGCACTGAGGTCCAGCAGCACCAGGAGACATGATTCTATGTCATCTGCTGCTTCAAGGGCGTCATCCCATATTTTGAGAAGTGCCGCTTCTGTCCTGTGGCCTGAGCGGAAACCTGATTGTAGTGGGTCCAGGAGTTTGTAGGTGTCCAAATGGAGTTGTAGCTGTTGTATTACTGCTTTCTCCATGATCTTGGAGATGGTGTTAAGGCTTGTTACTGGTCTGCGGTGGTTTGGGTCTTTGGGGTCGAGGTTGGGTTTCTTTAGGAGGGGTTTGATTATGCCTTGCTTGAGGTAGATCGGAACAATACCTTCTTTGAACGATTGATTTATGAGATGTGTTATGGTGGGTGCCAGGATGTCGGTACATTCTTTCAGAAGTTTTGTAGAAATAATATCATTTGGTGATGTTCTGTCTCGGAGGCTTCTGATGATGATTTTGGTGGTGTCGCTGGTGATTGGGACCAGCATAAATGTTGTTGATTGTAGAGTATTTATGTGGCTTTTTTCTTCTTGCTCTGGCCGAGTGAGGTTAGTTGTTTTTTTCTGCTTAATTATTTCACTAATGTTTTCGATTTTGTCAATAAAAAAATCAGATAGTTAATTGCAGAATTCCTGTGTTTCGTTTGCTGGAGGTTCTAAACAGGTGGGGTTCATAGTCTGAGCGACTAGTTTGAAAAGTTTGTGGGGACGGTTTAGGGCTTTTGAGATGGTGTTAGAGAAGTGTTCTTTTTTTGCTTTAAAGATTGCTTTGTGGTATTTCTTGGTGAGTAATTTGTAGTTTGTGTGGTTTTCCTTTGTTGAGTTCCTTCTCCAGGCTCCTTCAGATCTTCTGTGTTCTTGCTTCAGTAATGTAAGAGCGTCATTGAACCAGCCTGAATTATTTTTGCAGATGAGTGCTCTGCGTCTTGAAGCGACTGTATCTGCTGTCTGTAGTAATGCTTTGTTAAGTGAGTTGAGTGTTTCTTCCGTTGAGTGGTTTTGATTTAGCATTGCTATTTTGTTGGATAGTGTAGCTTTGAAGAGTTGCGATTGTAGTTTCTTCTGTGATCTTGTCCAGTGTGTTGTTTTTGAGTGTGTAGGTTTTTGGAAGATGATGTTGGTTGTTATTTTAAATTTGATGGCGTGGTGGTCTGTCCATGGTACAGGGGTGTTGTTTAGTATGTTAATGTCCATATTTTTTTTGAAGATGAGGTCGAGGGTGTGACCCGAAACATGCGTGGGAGCATTTATCAATTGCTGCAGACCTAGTTATTCCAGTTGGTTGATGCAAGCGGTGGCGATGGGGTCCTGGGAGGAGTTAGCCCAGAGGTTGAAGTCCCTGAGTAGCAGGAGGTTTTTTGTTTTCAAGGTGTATGTAGAGATGAATTCAGTGAAAGATGTGAAGAGGTCTGTCTTTGGTCCCGGTGGTCTGTAGCATAGCAGTATGTGGACGGTTTCCTCGTGTGTTGTTTGAAGTTGCAGAGTGAGTGTTTCCATGAAAGACAATGATTTATGAGTTGGTTTGGTGAGAGAGAGGTGAGATTTGTAAATCACTGCTAGGCCGCCTCCTCTTTGCCCTATTCTTTTTTTTTAGACATTACAAGTTTATTGAGCAAATAACAAGTGTTACAGAGAGAAACAGGAGTAGGCGCAACTACTCTTATTGCAACATTCCAATTATTTTAGGTAATAAGACCTATTAGAACATAATATGTTAATACAAACTTGTACATCACTGGGGCTTTATGCAAGCACGTTTCAAGTCGGTACTCACTATTGCCAACTAGCGCCCAAAAAAGAAAAAAAATTATAAACAGTCAATAGCAAAGAGAAAGAGAAAAGAAAGAGGAAATCAAGAGGAAAAGTGTGTAAAGCAGAAGTGGAAGGACAAATTTGGTCTGTGTACCCTATGCAAACAGTCTCAGTCTGGAGGGGGCGGTATAATATCAGTGTATTCAGCTGAGAATTTAAAGAGCAGCCAGGGCTGCCATGTCTCATGAAATTTTTCCACCTCATCAGTGGTCTGTGTCAGCGTCTCTTCCATCTTGTAGATGTCAGAGACCCTGTTAAGCCATTCTACAATGGAGGGAACCCTTGGAGACCTCCAGTGCAGCGGAATCAGAGATTTTGCTGCATTTAGGAGATGTCTCGTCAAGGATTTTTTGTATCTCCCCAACGAGACATTCGTGATATGGAGCAGGCATGCTGCAGCATTTAGGTTAATCTTGGTCTCAGTTATTTTCTTGATTAGAAGGTTAACTTCCTCCCAAAAGTGCGCGATTAGCGGACACTGCCACCAAATGTGTAGCAGTGTGCCCTTTTCAGTTTTACACCTCCAGCATGTGTCTGGAAATTGTGGGTTCCATCCATGTATCTTGGCTGGAGTGTTGTACCAGTGAGTGAGGATTTTGTAGGCTGTCTCTTGCATTTTTGAGCTTATTGAGCACTGTGAGGGGGTTAGCTCGGCAGCGGGTGTGTGTGACCCCCGGGATGGGCTCCCCACACAAAAACAGGCCCAGCAGACGGAGGTTGTGGTTTTCAAAATCAAAAAGGTGCGGTTTATTTTCTATTTACAGTGACAAAAACACAGCAAAGCAAAAGAAACATAAACAAAATAAATCCTGGTCAATTTGACCTCTGACTAAACATACAGGTTTCCTAACTAACAACTGGGATCAGCCTAGTGCTGTCCTAGTCCCTAAGTCCCTGGTTTTAAATGTCCAAGCAAATAGCCACACAGGCTTTGTCTCACCTCACAAGGGTTCACTCTCTCCAGGAAGTCCACACAGGTCTGCTTCCAGGCATGAGCTCACACCTAATGAATCTGGGAGTTCTTATAGAGGCCTAAATGAGCTGACAAGCTTCAGCTGGTCTCATCAACTCCCTGTCTGCACGACGCCCCACACTCTCCCTAGAGGTATGAGTCATCCATGAGCCCACTAGCCTCAGCTGGGCTTATACAACTCTCCACCTAGTTGTATAAGTCGGCGTAAAGCCTGAATCTGGGCGAAATATATCTACCCCCCTGGATGCAACCAGGTGACTTTACCTTCCTGCTGTCACATACCCCCCCCTCTTGTTTTAACCTCGGGGTTGGAACACCAGCAATCAGGCATTCATGTACTCGAGACAAAGCATCCACATTCCCCATTTGAACGCCAGGGCGATGCTTTACTGAGAAGTTGAATTCCTGGAGGGCCAGGAACCACCTATTCACTCTTCTATTTGTTTCCTTGTTTTGAGCCATCCACTTTAACGGAGCGTGATCCGTAACCATGTCAAAGTGCCTACCTAGCAGGTAGTACCGAAGGGAATCTAGAGCCCACTTCACCGCTAAACACTCCTTTTCAACGGTGGCGTAATTTACCTCATGGGACTTCAACTTCCTGCTGAGGTAAATGACTGGGTGCTCTTCCCCGTTCCAGACCTGGGACAATACTGCTCCTAACCCCACATCTGACGCATCACTTTGTACGACAAAGTCTTTAGAGAAGTCGGGTGAGTACAACACTGGCTGGCTACATAAGGCTTGTTTCAAGAATTGGAATGCTGCCTCAGCCTCGGGGGTCCATTTAATCATGACCGACCCTTTCCCCTTCGTCAGGTTGGTTAGGGGCACAGCCTTAGAAGCAAAGTGGGGAATGAATCGCCGATAATACCCAGCGATTCCCAGAAAGGCTCGTACCTGCTTCTTGCTGTTGGTACATGGCCAACTCTGGATGGCCTCGACTTTGTTGAGTTGGGGTTTTATTACTCCCCTCCCAATGGTGTACCCAAGATATTTGGCCTCCTCCTGCCCAATGGTACACTTCTTGGGGTTAGCCGTAAACCCCGCTTCCCGAACAGAGTCCAGGACTGCTTGCACTTTTGGCAGATGTGAGGCCCAATCTGTGCTATGGACAATTACGTCATCCAGGTAAGCCGCAGCATACTTCCGATGGGGCCTCAGCATCTGGTCCATTTTCCGCTGGAATGTGGCCGGCGCATTCTGTAACCCGAACGGCATTCTTTTATATTGGAACGCCCCGTCTGGGGTTACAAATGCGGTTTTCTCTTTGGCCGACTTGGCCAGGGGGATTTGCCAATACCCTTTTGTGAGGTCAAGAGTCGTCATGTATCGGGCTGTTCCCAGCCGGTCGATCAACTCATCTATACATGGCATGGGGTAGGTGTCAAATTTTGTAACTTTGTTCAACTGACGAAAATCGTTACAAAATCGCCAGCTCCCATCCGGTTTAGGCACCAACACAATGGGACTAGACCAATCACTTTGGGACTCCTCTATCACCCCTAAGTTCAGCATTTTCTGTACTTCCTCCCGTATTGCCTCCCGTCGGGCCTCTGGGATCCGATAGGGTTTTAACTTCACCCTTTCACCGGGCGGGGTAATAATGTCATGCTCTACCCCAGATGTTTGTCCCGGCAGCTCAGAGAATACCTCCTTGTTGCGAAGCACAAACTCCTTAACCTCCTGTTGTTGGGGTTGTGACAAGGTGGCTGCGATTCCAACCTCAGGAATCACGCAACCAGTTTGAGCTGGTGACCAAGTGTCTGCGACTAGGGACTCTCTATCCCTCCAGGCTTTCAACAGATTAACGTGATAGATCTGTTCGGGCTTTCGCCTTCCTGGTTGTCTGACCTTGTAATTCACTTTGCTCACTTTTTCCATTATCTCGTAGGGGCCTTGCCATTTGGCAAGGAATTTACTTTCAACCGTAGGGACCAGTACCAGTATCCTATCCCCCGGGGAAAAGGTACGGGTCTTGGCTCCACGGTTGTACACTCTCTGCTGTGCTAACTGCGCTTGGGCCAAATGTTCCTTCACGATGGGCATTACCTGTGCAATTCGGTCTTGCATCAGGGCGACATGCTCAATCACACTCCTGTGGGGAGAACTCTCACTTTCCCAAGTTTCCTTGGCAATATCCAACAGCCCTCTTGGGTGTCTCCCATACAGTAACTCAAAGGGGGAGAATCCCGTAGAGGATTGGGGCACCTCCCTAATAGCAAACATCAGATAAGGAAGTAGACAGTCCCAATCCTTTCCATCTCTATCCACCACTTTCTTCAACATTTGTTTTAGGGTTTTGTTGAATCTTTCAACCAGCCCATCGGTTTGGGGGTGATACACAGATGTACGTAATTGCGTCACTTTGAACAATTTACATAGCTCCTTCATAACCCGGGACATAAAGGGTGTACCTTGGTCCGTAAGCAGTTCTTTACAAATACCCACCCGGCTAAACACAAGAGATAGCTCTTTGGCTATGGTTTTGGCCGAGGTATTTCGGAGAGGGATCGCTTCTGGATAACGGGTGGCATAGTCCATTATAACTAATATGTACTGGTGCCCCCTAGCGGACTTGATTATAGGACCTACCAAATCCATGGCGATCCTCTCAAACGGGACCTCAATGATGGGTAGAGGGACCAGCGGGCTACGGAAATGTGGCATCGGGGCCGACCTCTGACACACAGGGCAGGAGGAACAATAATTTTCTATGTCCTTCATCACCCCCGGCCAATAGAATCTCTGTAATACCCTCTCTCGGGTTTTCTCTGTCCCCAGATGACCTCCAAGAATGTGCCCATGGGCCAACTCCAACACCAACTTCCTGTACAGTTTGGGCACCACAAGCTGCTCAACGGTTTCTTCTGCCCTTTTTGCCACCCGATACAGTAGGTCCTTCTCTACGCTGAAGTATGGGTAAGTGCAGGTATTATCTGGGTTCACTAACTCGCCATCTATTTTCACTACGTTTTCCCGTGCCTTTATTAGGGCGGGGTCTTTCAACTGTTCTGTGGCAAAGTTTTCCCTGTGAACCTCAAGATCAGAAAACTCCACAGACGGTAGGTTTTCGTCTAAGGAGGTGGGCTCCTCTCCAGTTTCTTGAGTCTCCCCTGCCAATACTGACAAGGGAAATTCCGGAGAGTCCTCACCACTCTCAGGGGAGTTCTGGCTATCACATTCCTGGTACATAGGGGCACCAGTGGGGGGCTCAGGATCATCCCACAGTTCCCAGAACTTCGGAAAATCCCTTCCCACAATGGCGTCATGCGGTAACTGAGATACTAAGCCCACTGGATGAGAGAGGGTACCTTTGGGGGTCTCGAAACACACTGTAGTCACTGGATACTCTCGGGTGTCCCCATGCACAGAAATAACAGCTACCTTGCTATTCCCAGAGACCTCTGTTTTAACTAACTCAGCCTTTATCAGGGTCACAAGGCTACCTGAATCCAGCAATACCACAACATTTCTACCATTAACACACATTTTGCATAAATGTTTCTCAGTTCCTCGAATGGCAGTGCATGCGACTGTCGCACACAGCGACTGACGTCTGCCCGTCAGAAAGTCACACTGCATGGGTTCCTCCACAACCGGGCAATTTGCTGCAATATGTCCCGCTTGCCGGCAGCGGTAGCAAACGATCCTTCTTGCCGCCTCTTGAGCCGCTGATTTCCCAGGCTGTTCTCGCCAAACTTGGGGTAGAGCTCCCACCCTCTCACTCTCTCCACCCTTACCCCTTGGAATCATCTTATCCGCCCCTGGGGATGGTCTGGTCTTAGGGTGGAAAGTCCGAGTGTCTCTGGAAGAGACCGTCAGGTTCTCTGTAGCCAAGTATTTCTCCACACGATCCACAAGACCATCGGCCGTCTCTGGGTCTCCATGGCTTACCCACTTTTGGATGGCAGTAGGAAGAGCTCTCAAAAACCGATCCATTACAACACGTTCCACAATCTTTGGTGCGGACAAAGTCTCTGGCTGTAGCCACTTTCTGCTCAGGTGAATGAGATCATACATTTGAGACCTGGGGGGTTTTCCAAGCTGGAAAGTCCAGTTATGCACACGCTGAGCCCGGACAGCCAGGGTGACACCCAGCCTTGCCAATATTTCAGCTTTTAGCATCACATAGTCTTTTGCTTGGTTAGGCTCTAGGTCATAGTAAGCTTTCTGCGATTCACCAGTTAACAGAGGAGCCACTAGTCCAGCCCACTGCTCCTCAGGCCACTTTTCTCTTTCAGCGGTCCTTTCAAATGTGGTCAAAAATACCTCTGGATCATCCTCTCCAGTCATTTTTGGCAATAAACGACTCACCCCAAAGGACGCGGTATTAGTGGGACGGCTTTCCTCACTGGTCTGCGGACGTTGCTGCATTACTGCTTCCATCTGTTGTTGTAGTCTCTGCTCTTGCTTCTGCAACAGGTCTATGAAGCGGGCCTCAGATTGCTGCTGGGCTTGTTGCTGAGCCTCCAGACTCTGTTGCAAAGTTGCGTTTGTCTGCTGCTGGGCTGCAAGGCTCTGTTGATGAGCTTGCTGCTGGGCTGCGAAGTTCTGTTGTTGAGCTGCAAGGCTCTGTTGATGAGCTGCAAGGCTCTTTTGCAAACCTGCATTTGTCTGCTGTTGATTGGCATTTGCTAGAGCCAGCTGTTTCAGTATCTCCTCCATGCTGGCTTAAAAAAAACTGCCACTGGTTCTCCACCAACTGTGAGGGGGTGAGCTCGGCAGCGGGTGTGTGTGACCCCCGGGATGGGCTCCCCACACAAAAACAGGCCCAGCAGACGGAGGTTGTGGTTTTCAAAATCGAAAAGGTGCGGTTTATTTTCTATTTACAGTGACAAAAACACAGCAAAGCAAAAGAAACATAAACAAAATAAATCCTGGTCAATTTGACCTCTGACTAAACATACAGGTTTCCTAACTAACAACTGGGATCAGCCTAGTGCTGTCCTAGTCCCTAAGTCCCTGGTTTTAAATGTCCAAGCAAATAGCCACACAGGCTTTGTCTCACCGCACAAGGGTTCACTCTCTCCAGGAAGTCCACACAGGTCTGCTTCCAGGCATGAGCTCACACCTAATGAATCTGGGAGTTCTTATAGAGGCCTAAATGAGCTGACAAGGTTCAGCTGGTCTCATCAACTCCCTGTCTGCACGACGCCCCACACTCTCCCTAGAGGTATGAGTCATCCATGAGCCCACTAGCCTCAGCTGGGCTTATACAACTCTCCACCTAGTTGTATAAGTCGGCGTAAAGCCTGAATCTGGGCGAAATATATCTACCCCCCTGGATGCAACCAGGTGACTTTACCTTCCTGCTGTCACAGCACTTATGAGTCAAAATACACGCATACCTCCAGTCTTTAGTGGTTATTTCCGTCTGTAGATCCGTGGCCCATCTCACTCTGAGCGCCTCCTCCGGCCCATATTTCAAATCTCGTAACAACGCGTAGGCCATGGAGGTGGCTTTTGGGCACCCGACACCAGCGAGGCAGATCTCCTCCAGGGCCGTGGGGGGCCTATGTATCTTAGTTTTATCTGGCAGCCTTCCAAGTAGCTGCGGAGTTGCAGGTACGTCCAAAAGGGCAAACGTGGGGTATTCAATTTCAATTTAAGCGTTGTCCACTCCCTGATAACCCCCCCTTCAAAACAGTCTCCTAGTAGGCATGGTTTAGATGCGTCCAAGGGTTGGAAGTGCGGGTTAAACAGACCAGGCTCAAAGTCTGGGTTGTCTTTTAGGGGGGTCAAGGGGCCGGGTTGTGAGGATATGTTCAAGGTTTTGGTCAGTCTGTGGAAAATCTCCAAGGTACAGCTGGTGACTGGGTGCTTTTTGAGGTTATTCGGACAGTTATCCCATGTTATCCACGGAGAGAATTTCAACGGGAGTGGACATAAGTCATTTTCCAGGGTCACCCAATCTTTAGTATTTCCATGACAGTGCCAGTCCACTATCCTGGTCAGGTGCGCGGCCTGGTAGTAGGACCCAAAGTCAGGTATACCCATGCCACCAAAAGCCTTTGGTTTCATCAAGAGGGAATACCTGATCCTCGGTCGCTGAGCATTCCAGAGAAATCTCAACAAAATGGTTTTCAGCGAGGAGAAGAAGGCTGTAGGGATCTTGAGGGGTAGGGCATGGAGCAGATAAAGTAACCTGGGTAGGATCATCATCTTTATTATGGCCGCACGACCAAACCAAGAAAAATAGCCTGACTGCCATCTGTCCAAGTCCTCCTTAACCGTCTTGAGAAACCTCGGAAAGTTCTGTCCATAAGTGTCGGCCAATCTGGGCGTAAGCCACACTCCAAGGTACTTAAGTTTCTCAGGTTCCCATCTAAAGGAAGATGTCGACTTAACTCGACCTAGCAGGGTGTCTGGCAAGGATACATTCAGGGCCTTAGATTTAGCATAGTTGATTTTGAGATTAGAAACGCATCCATATACCGCAAACTCCCTGAGGAGAACGGGTAGGGATGTGACAGGGCTTGTTAGAAAGAAGAGCAGGTCATCCGCATAAGCGGCGACCTTGTATTCCCTATCCAAGACCCTGAAGCCCCGGATGTCTGTATTGGCTCTAATTAATCTAATGAACGGTTCCAGGGATAGTATGAACAACAGAGGAGACAGCGGGCAGCCCTGTCTTGTGCCATTTAGTATCTGGACCTTGTCTGATAGAGCACATTAATTTTAAGCTTCGCAGAAGGGCACTGGTACAACGCCGAGATCCTGGCCATCATGTGCGGACCCAATCCGATTCTAGAACATACAGCCAGCATGTAGTCCCAGGCAACACGATCAAAGGCCTTCTCCGCATCCGTGGACAGGAGAAGGCCCTCTGCGCTACCGTCCCGGACCGCTTGAATCAAGAGCATAGCTTTTATAATGTTGTCTTTGGCTTCACGGTCCATTCCTATTAAGTCCGCGAGCAAAGGGCTCAAGCGCGAGGCCAGGATCTTAGCGTGTAATTTGGCGTCTAGATTTAGTAAAGATATAGGTCGATAACTTGCACAATCTGCCGGATCTTTACCTTCCTTATGGATCACCGTGATATGTGCTGACAAAAAGTCTGGGGTAATTACTCTAGGTTCAGACATAGAGTCTAGCGCGGCCCTAAGTGGGTCTACTAATGTGTTGGAAAAGGTTTTATAATAAATGGAAGTGAATCCATCTGGTCCTGGGCTCTTACCAGATTTAAGTTGCTTAATGGCCACCGCGATCTCCTCTGCCGTAACTGGTCCCTCTAAGAGTGATATGTCCGAATCTGAGAGGGTGGGCATGCCACTCTTCTCCAGGTAAGCACAAATGATCTGTGGTCTCTCTCCCTCCATGTCTGCCAGTCTATGATGGGTTGGTAGGTTATATAGCTTTGTGTAGAAGGCATGGAAGTGGTTCGCTATGGCTTCAGTAGATACATCCAAATTGCCATCCGCCCTTCTAATACCCTGTATGAAATTTTTCCCCGTCTGCTCCTTTAGGGCCCTCGCTAAAAATTTCCCCGACTTATCTCCAGACTCGTAGTAGATTCCCCTCTTAAAGAACAGGAATCTCCACGACTTGTCATTGAAAACCTGTTGAAGGGCCTTCCTTTTTTCTAAAAGTTTGGTGGCTGTCTGGACAGTAAGGGATTGTTTATGAAGCGTTTCTAAGTGTTTTATTCTGTCTGTCAGGTTCTTGATAAGTTTTTCTCTTTCTTTTTTGCGCCTCGCGCCCATTCCCATGAGGACCCCCCTAATCGTGCACTTGTGCGCCTCCCAGGTCATTAGTGGGTCAGTATCAGCGGAAGAATTTCGCTGAAAGAAATCAGTCAGGGAGGCGGTCAGTTCTGCCAGGAGGGCTGGATCAGTTAGCAGGGAAGCATTCAACCTCCAAGCGAATGATTTGGGGGCTGGAGTGACTTCCTTTACGGAGAGTGAAATCGGGGCATGGTCCGAGAAGGATTGGATGCCAATGTGAGCTCCCGTTATGAGGGCTAAATCCTTTTGTGTAATGAAAAGGTAGTCTATGCGGGAGTGTCGGTTGTGGGGGGGAGAGAAAAACGTAAAGTCACGACCGTCAGGGTGCACAAATCTCCAGGTGTCAGTCAGGTGCAAGGATTGTAGCATAGCCTTAATTCGCTTAAGGGTCCTATACGTAATGCATGTTTTCCCGTTGGACGTATCCTGCAGCGGGTTGAGTGGCACGTTGAAGTCTCCACCCAGGATTATACAACCCGAGGAAAACCCCAAGAGCTCTTGAACAATTCGCTGACAAAAGGATATATGAGACTTGTTTGGAAAGTAGACATTGACTAACGTCATGGGTGTATTGTTATACAACCCCTTGAGGAATACATATCTACCCTTGGGGTCCAGCTTTTTTTCCTGTAGGGTGAAGGGTGCATCTCTACCAATCAAAATAGATGCCCCCCTGGCCCTGGAATCATCACTCGTAGCGTGAAATGCCTCGCTAAAGTAAGAACTCGTGAGTTTGGGGACATGGTGCGTTTTGAAATGGGTCTCTTGTAAAAATACGAAATGTGGCCTACCTTTTTTGAGCTCCCTCAGCAGAGTGGAGCGCCTTTCGGGTATGTTCAAGCCCCTAACATTGTGGGATATAACGAGTGGATTTCAGCCGAGATCTGCGTACGCCATGCCGGGAGCCCAAAGCGAGACGGCCCGGAGTGATCCTAGAACACAGAGCTGTTAATATCAGGTCAGACCAAACAAAAACAAAACACAAAAAAAAAAAAGAGAAAAAGAAGAAGGAAAAGGTGAGTCAGAAAAGGAGAGAGTAAAGATGATGGAGCAATTTAAAGAATTCCCTAGACAGGCCGGAAATCCTGACCTGAGTAGTAGGTAGATTAGTGCGTCTCACGCCCAACCAGTAGGCGAAGAGGCACTTGGTGGGGGTAGAGGGAGGCAGCTGACAACAGGGTAAAACAGTCAGCTACTCGACTCTGCCAGTATAACTCTGTAAGAATAAACGTTAAATGTATGTGGATAGGGTGCAACATAACACACACAGCCTGCACATGAAAGCAAATCTGGCCTCATCTAAAACTAGATGAAAGTGTTTTCTCCCCCCGACCCAGGGGTGGTACAAACTTAAGTGCTCACGGGCAACGCATTAAATAAAGCGCCCCTCTACGCAGCAACATGCAACAATATAACAGTATTATCCTCCTTGATCTGGCAAAAAAAAAAAAGGGAAGGGGGGAGGGAGGACTCCCCCATTTCACCCATTGCCCCCCATAGTCCCGTACCCTCTTTGGTCGCTAGGCATCTGGTCACAGGGAATGTTAGCCATTATCAGAGTTTCTAGTCTTCAAGCCAGGGCAGCAGATGACCAACCTCCAACTATGATTCCCTGTGAACTTGTAACCTGATAGCCAGTATCTAAGCTCAAGATCCAGGTCCGTCTTATCTGAACAGCAGCAATTGTCCCATGTAGGTCCAGGTCAACAGGCTTCCAGGCTTGGAGGAGGTACATGGTACTGTGGTAGGTGACAGAGGGACAGACTCTGGCTTCACATGGGGGTGGTAGGTCAGGAAAATTACAAAAAAAAAAAAAAACCCTTGGGGTTAAGGCCAGCCAGGAGAACAAACCCGGGAGTAGGGAGCGAGTAATAGATTTTTAGCACAGTTGTTAATATTTCCTCAAGGGAATCCCCAAGGGACCCATAGTAAACGAATAAAAACAAAGGAGCATGGCAGGTTGAACTCAACAAGTGTTGATCAGTCATCAGCATGATCTCTGCGTTCCTCTCTGCTGGGACCTGGGGTTCCAAATTTCCAAGAGCGGTTCTGCTTCTGTTTCTTGTTCACTCTTTTGTCAGGAGTGGAGAAGGGGGATCTGGAAGGTGACCGGTCTCGGGGTGGTTCCTGGAACTCAGCATACCAGTCAGGCAATGGGATGTATTCAAGGTCTAGAGCAGCACAGAAGGCTGGAAGGTCACCCGGATCGCGCAGAATGAATTGACGACCATTGTAATGCACAGATAGTGCAAAAGGGAACTTCCAGGTGTATTTTAATTCACGTTCCCTGAGTTTCTCCAGCAGAGGGCGCAAGGCTCTTCGGTTTCTCAGGGTAATCTGAGATAAGTCCTGAAACAACAGGATAGTGGCTCCATTGAAAATAATATGTTCATTTCTCCTCGCCTTTCTCATTATGTCTTCTTTAAGCGTGAAGCTCTGAAGGCAACATACGATGTCCCTCGGAGGAGCATCAACTGGGCCTTTTGGTCTGAGTGCTCTGTGGGCCCTGACAAAATCGATCGCCATGTCTTCCTGCCGCTCCAACAAGCTATTGAAAACTCGTTGCAATGCCGGAATGATTTGAGCTGCGTCTACTGTCTCAGGAATACCCCTCACCCGTATATTGGCCCTCCTTCCCCTGTTATCCAGGTCTTCCAAATGCCTATTTATTTCAATAAAATGGTGGTTTTGAGTCGTGCATTTCTTCTCCAATCTGAGAATAGCTTTGTCCCTGTGCCTTCCCGCTGCCTCAGATACCGCCATCCGCTCATTCAGAGCCAATAGGTTAGATTTAATGTCCGTGATGGCGGCCGAGAAGGAGGATTTAATATCCGCGGCTATCACTGACATATCGGCTAGGGTGAGGGGATGATTCAAGCGGGCATTTCCTTTACCTGAATCCTCAGGCGGGGATTGGGAGTCCTCGCTGTATTCCTCCTCGTGTGGCTGCATCAGCGCCATCTTGGTCTTCCCCACGTTGTTGCGGGTCCCCGCCGCAGGTTTAAATAGCTCTGTGATGTTACGCGCTGTGGTGGAAGTCGAACCTCTCCTCGGGCGTGAGTGCGGGGTGTTGTACAGGCGTTTGCCCGGCATCTGGAGGCTTAGGGTCGGGAAATTAGGTGATTGCAGGCTGTGTGTGTGCCAGAGCTCTCCTAGTGTGCGTCCATACCCGTTGTGCGCCAGGCCACGCCCCCCTCTTTGCCCTATTCTATGCTCAGTTAAGATGCAATAGTTCTCAGGCACTAATTCTGCTAGGATGGTGTTACAGTCAGGTGTTAGCCAGCTTTCCGTGATAAAGAGGCAATCTGTGTTGTGTTGAGTGATGAAGTCATGAATTTCCTGTTTTTGCTTGACTGCAGATCTGGTGTTGAACAGGGCGCATGATAGGTGTTGTAGTTGAAGCGGTGCAATCCAGTATTTGGCATTCGATTGTCGATTGATTATTAGCAGTTGTTCTTTTCGTAGTATTTTTTGGGTGGAGGTTGGTAGCGTTGAGGCGGTATTCCTTAGGCTGCGAAGGGTGTCAGCTGAGTATTTGATGTTGAACATGGTGAGAAAATGCTGATGGTGATGGGATGATGAGATGATGATGAAGATGATGATGAGATGAGATGGTGATGTCGATGATGATGATTGTGGCGCTGCCGATGGGGATGACAATGAGAAATGGGCCCGATTATACTTACCTAGTTTGTCAGAATGATAAGCTGATGAGGATGAGGATGATGATGGTGAGCCGGTGCGATGAGCTGATGAAATTGAGATGGTGAATGGATGATGATGATGACGGGGATGAGGTGGTTGATGATGACGATGAGAAATGAGATGAGATGATGCTGAGGTGTCCTGGTGATGATGATGTTGAAGTTGGTGTTGCTGTTGATGACGCTGACTATCCCGTTTACCCAATCTAATCTACCCCCCCCCACAGTTGATCCAGAGGAAGGCAAAAAAACCCAGCCGAGCATGATCCAATTTGCTACAGCAGGGAAAAAAAATCCTTCCTGATCCCCCGAGAGGCGATCGGGTTTGCCCTGGATCAACTGCCTATGGTAGATTTGTGCCCGGTTATGCTTACCTAGTTTATTAGGATGATAAGCTGATGATGATGATGAGGATGAGGCTGAGGATGAAGATGATGAGCTGGTGCCACAATATATACCACAATATATTCAATCTACATGCATTAATTTCTAAGTTGTAAAACAGATACAAGTTGTAATATTAATTACACCAAATATTTTTTTTCTACATTCCTAGTGTTTTGCTCTCCCAAAGGTGCACCCTATCCCTATTTCTAATAAAATACTATTTTAAAGTAAATGCAAAGTCCCATCAAAAAGAGAATATTTTGAAAGCAAGACAGTTTCCAAGTGAATTATAATCTTAATTACCCTAAAACACTAACAAATAGAGCTCACATCTCATTAACTTAAAGCACAATAGAACTGCAGCAATAGTCTACTCCCTAAAGGGTGCTTATCTGTAGAGAAGGAAGATAAAAGTTTTGCTGAGAACTGCCACTAATGGCAACATTAACTTTACTTATTAAGGAATTTAAATCATTTTACAAATACATATATTAATCTATCATACCCCTCACTCTTATTCTGTTTCCAGGTTGGAGATAACAATAGGATCGTTTAATTTGTATTTGTCAGTTTAAGACTCTGGCTGAATGCTAACTAATTGGCATGCTGGAATAATTGTTTAAAACATGTTTAGTGACATGGTCTAAAATTAATGAAAAAAAAAAAAAGAATAAAGAAAAGGACATATAAAGTGACTAATTTTAGTGGATAGAGAATAATAATATTATATTTAGCATCATTTAGTTGTATTACCATGGCAAACTTCAATCTGTACTGTAAATTTTGCCTCAAATGGCTTAACCACTTATGCCCCGGACCAATACGGGCCATTATGACCAGGCCCCTTTTTGCGATTCGGCACTGCAGCGCTTTAACTGACAATTGCGCGGTCGCGCGACGTGACTCCCAAACAAAATTTGCGTCCTTTTTCTTACCACAAATAGAGCTTTCCTTTGGTGGTATTTGATCACCTCTGCGGTTTTTATTTTTTGCGCTATAAAAACAAAAAAAGAGTGACAATTTTGAAAAAAAAGCAATTTTTTTTACTTTTTGCTATAATAAATATCCCCCAAAAATATATATAATTTTTTTTTTCTCAGTTTAGTTTATATTCTTCTACATATTTTTGGTAAAAATATCGCAATAAGCGTATATTGATTGGTTTGCGCAAAAGTTATAGCGTCTACAAAATAGAGGATAGTTTTATGGCATTTTTATTATTTTATTCTTTTACTAGTAATGGCGGCGATCTGCGATTTTTATCGTGACTGCGACATTATGGCGGACACATCGGACACTTTTGACGCTATTTTGGGACCATTGTCATTTATACAGCGATCAGTGCTATAAAAATGCACTTATTACTTTGTAAATGACACAAGCAGGGAAGGGGTTAACCACTAGGGGGCGAGGAAGGGATTAAGTGTGTCCTAGGGAGTGATTCTACCTGGGGGGGTCTGGGCTACCAGTGACATGACATTGATCACTGCTCCCAATGACAGGGAGCAGTAGATCAGTGTCCTGTCACAAGGCAGAACAGGGAAATGCCTTGTTTACACAGGCATCCCCCTGTTCTGCAGATCCGTGACACGATCGCGGGACACCGGCGGACATCGAGTCCGCTGGTCCAGCGGGCACGGTCACAGAGCTTGCGGCGCACGGAGGGAAATTCAAAGCGACGTACGGGTACGTTGCTTTGCCCAGCCAAGCCATTCTGCCGACGTACCTGTATGAGTGTGTGAAGCGGTCGGCAAGTGGTTAACAACAACAGCCATAACAGAAATAATGTACAAATATACACAAAATTTGTTTTTATTTGGTAAAAAAATAACTAAAGTGTACTCTGCCAAAATACCTAAAGTATTTTTTTTGTTTGATCCAAGGTATAAATGCTTAAGCACTTACACAATTAAAAACGATTGTTACGTTCTAAACTTGTTTTTAAGATATTAGTAGCATGTCACAAATGTTGTCATTCTGCTGCAAGTCAGATTTCCATGTGGCTCTCGACCTTTGTATACACATCTTGGAGAGAAATATACAAACTTTAGAAGCCTACATAACTTTAGATTTTCCTTTATGCCCCAGTTCACACTATAACCTGCATGTGAATTGCACAGGAACTGCACAGCATTCCTGTGCAATTCATATGTGATTTAGTGTGGGCGTTTTGAGCTCATTCATTTTGAATGGGCTCAAATTGCACCGCATCACACCAAAGAAGTGCAGACATCTTTTTTTGTACTGCACCACAACCGGAAACTGCACTGTGCTTGCGATGCATCAAGGCCGATCCTGGACGGGGTGCACGGGGTGCTCCGCACCCGAGCGCTGCAGGGGGGGGGGGGGCGCCGAAGTGCTTCCCCTCCTTCCTCCTCTCCTTGTGTGCGGTGGTGTCGCCAGGGACTCTGATAGGGGAGGACCCGGACTATGAGGCAGATCAGTGTGGTGTGATAAGTACAGGAACGATGCCCTGTGTGTCTCTCTCCTGAATGCTGGACCACACTGATCTGCCTCATTGGCCGGGTCACATCTTCCCTGTGTGTGCCTGGGCGCTTTCTTGTCCTGGTGGATGTGTCTGCAGTGAGAGGAGGGGCTATCTTAATGTTCAGGCACCTCTAGGAACTGCCCAGGGGTCCTAGGTGCATGAAGGGGCCTTGAAGTTTTCTCCCAGCAGTCATTGTCCTGCCAACTGTTCCCCTCGCTGTGGTCGGCTCTTTTGCATGTCAGGTCAGTCACCTTATCCATCTCTCATATCTCTAGACTCTGCTCTCTCCCTCCCAGCCTCAGCCACTTTCCTTTCATCCTCACACAGATCCATCCATCTCTGCCGGTCGCACTGCTTTCCTCTCAGCCTTGTTAACCCTTGCTACCTTCTACCAGCCAGTTTTCCAACATTTAGCAGCCATGCTAATATATAGCATCTTCCCTAGCTGACTGGAATTCTCTTTCTAACACTTTCCCAACAATAGTCCCTCACTAGTTCCATCACTCCCCTCCCCCCCCAGTCTTCTTCTTTGGAGGCACTTGACCTTCACACAGGTGTGTGCCCCCCCCCCCATACACAAACATTGCAAATGGCCAGAATCCATCCCTCTCCAGCCCCTTCACCTCCATTTATTTGCCTCTCCTCCCCCCTTCTCTCATGCCAGCACAAATCCTCCTCCTTCTGTATCTCTATACAGACCAGGATCCCCCAGTTTCACGCCAATTCTCCTCTACCCACCCCCATCTCTTACCCACTTCCTCCTTTTTACCCCCTCTTCGTTCTCCCTTACCCCATTGTTCCCTCCCCCCCATTTTTTTCAGGGGTTAAGGAAGAACCCCAAGGTGGAGGATCTTATTACTGCTGCTGCCTGTGTGGGTGGGATGTGTACTGCACCAATCCCTGCTCATCCCCCTCTACTATTCATCCCATGTGATTGGTGCAGTACACATCCCACCCACACAAGCAGCAGCAGTAATAAGATGCTCCGCCTCTGGGTTCTTCCTTAACCCCCGCAAAGTGCCAGAAGAGACCCAGAAACTCTGCAGGGGAAGGTAGAGGGGGAGATGTAATTTCAATTTTTATTTAGTCCAGTGACAGCCTGCCAGAATAGGTGGGATCTGTAACAGCAACTTCCCTGAGCAGCTCTGCTTGAGGAGACCATATCTGTATAATACATTACTGCCCCTTTACTGTACTCCCCTGACCCCTGTACTGTGTCTGCTTACCCTCCCCCTGTACTGTATCATGTCTGCAGTCTCTGAAATTCTCCTGTATCATGTCTGCAGTCTCTGACCATCTCTAGTATCATGTCTGCAGTCTCTGACCATCTCCAGTATCATGTCTGCAGTCTCTGACCATCTCTTATATCATGTCTGCAGTCTGTGACCATCTCCGGTAGTATGTCTGCAGTCTCTGACTATCTCCTGTACTATGTCTTGGGGCTCTTTCTAACAGACTCTCTAACAGAAGCCCTCTGTGTCCATTAGAGAGACCCCTCCACGTCCCATTAGTGTATTCTCTTCCTGTATTTTGTTTATTGTTAAAAGATCGTGGGAGGATCCCAGGGTAACGAAGGCTCCTTAGAGGAGCATCTCTGTGTTTGAGTCATTGCCATAAAAATATTTGTAAAGGGGAGGGGTTAGTAAGATGACCACGCCCATGTGGGGGTGCCAGAAATATTTCTGCACCCAGGCGTCTGTGATCCTAGGATCGGCCCTGCAATGCATTTAACAAAAGGAATGTTTATTGAGATATTCAATCAGTTACATGTTAAGCATATCAAGTGTTACAATGAAAGACAATAAGCGATATGACAGCAGGGAAAATCATAGAACAAAACTAATGAGCAAGTAGTCCAGTAACCATCAAAATTGTCTCTTGCTATCAACGTGACAGGGGACAAGGGAAGGGGGGGGTGGGAAACACACCTCTGTCTGTCTCTACCATTGTGGGGAGGGCCGGGATGAGGTCCACCACCTGGAATTACAGCGTGAGATGCCTAGCCTAGATTGAGCCCAACAGATATCCCACTAATTGAACCTATGTCAGCAGCCACAGCCTTCCATAACTCCTGCACCCGTGGGCATAGCCAAACCATGTGTATGTAATTACCAACCTCCTGCCTACATTTAGGACATTGATCGTCAGAGGTACGAAACATCACTGCTAGCCTTTGAGGTGTATAATACACCCTATGAAGAAATTTAAGCTGTATGAATCTGTCCCGTGCAGAGATCATAAGGGGAATGAACTGTTGTAGGCCCTCAGACCAATCCTCTTCAGTTAGTGTCGGGAGGTCCCAATGCCAAGCCGAGAAGGCCCTGGAAACCCCAGAGCGTCCCGCACAGGTAAGGCAGAGATAGATGGAGGATAATGTCCTGTCCACGAAGCGGGATGTAAGCAGCCTCTCTACCCTGTGGGGCTCAGCCCTAATAGACCCCGGGAACTGTGCCCTAATGGCATGCCTCAGCTGCAGGAACCTAAAATACAAATACATCCATGGGGGTAGCCCAAATTTACCCTTCAGCGTACCAAAGGAGAGCAGGCGTCCCTCAGGTATGACGTCTCTTAGTGTTCACACTCCGTATCTGGCCCACAACTGTGGGTCAGGCACAGTCCTCAATTGGGGCATGAATGGATTGCCCCGCAGAGGAGTGTGAAGAGAGAACATCTGTGACTCCACCAGAAGCCTCGAGACCTGTCGCCACATCATAACGTGGTCCTCATAGGGGTAGTAATTTGTGTGCTGGATCTAGGGCCTCTGTAAACTAAGTTGCTTAATTCAGAATATGATCCTAAGATAGCTGCTTCTAAATTGACCGAGGGGCTAGATTGATCCTCGGTGAACCACCACCACACAGATAGTAGGATCGCGGCCCAATAATATTTCCTAAAGTTGGGAAGAACAAGACCACCCCCCGACAGAGAGAGCTGGAGTGTGGACCTAGCTACCCTTGGTACCGACCCCTGCCATATAAATGAACTGACTGTTTGTTCTAATTTCACAAAGAAGGAGTTAGGGATACTGACCGGAGAATTCCTAAAGACGTATAAAACTTAGGGAGAAAGGACATTTTTATCAGATTGACCCGGCCCACAGGGGTGAGTGGCAAAGACTTCCAAACCGAGCTCCTCTGTACAAGTTTCTGAAGGACCGGGTGGACATTATCATGTATCGTGGTAGGTGCCTATGAATCTGTATACCCAAATATTTGAATCTATCGACCCACTGGAGAGGGGCAGGTAGGTCCAGGGGGGATTCTTTTTTATTTAGGGGGAATATGACCGACTTGTCCCAGTTTATTCTGATCCCTGAGAATTTGCCAAATGAATCAATCAATTCCAGGGCTGCCGACAAAGATTGGTGGGGATCCCTAAGATAGAGGAGGGTGTCGTCGGCATACAAGGACACTTTCTCGACAATGGGGTGGACCGGTATGCCAGCAACCACTAAGGAGGACCGAAGGAGGATCGCCAGGGGCTCGATGGCAAGAGCAAACAGGGCTGGGGAGAGGGGGTAGCCTTGCTGGGTACCTCAGTGAAGTGGGAATGCAGTAGAAAGAAGGCCACCCGTCCGGACCTGAGCAGTCGGGGCAGAATACAGCATCCGAAGCCATGATATAAAGGTGGGACCTAGGCCAAATCTCCAAAGTACATTCCACAGATAGTGTTTGCGATGCATTTAGGGTGTCATTAACTTTTAGAGTTGGGTGAGCAGTTCGGCCCGAGCATCAGTTCAGGCCAAACATTGGCCGTTCGCCCCATTTGGGAAACACCCAAATTTCCAGGGCATGTTGATAGGGACAAGGGCCTCAAAACCACAATGGTAGCTGGTGTTGTTGTGGGGGTCTGCGGGCAGGCCTCTGGATCCCTCACCCCCATGTGAATTAGTATGCGGTACATATCCCTACCCATTCACTAAAAAATTGTCAAAAAGTGGGGACCCCACGCCGTTTTTTTTTTTTCCCAATAGCTGGGTGCCGGAAATTGATACCGCGAGTCATTTTAAATGGGATGTGACTCGTTTTTTTTCTTTAGAAATTAAATTTTCGCTGCAGCATGTTCCATATAAGCTACAGATGCGCCACTTTACAGGCAGACTAAGGGGACCACCCATGCACTATATTTAAATGCATTTTTCATTTAAATTGTTGCACTTTAAGCATCATTAAAATCACTGCTCCTGCAAAAACAACAGTTTTTTTATGTTTTGGATTGATACATGTCCCCCAGGGCAGTACCCAGACCCCCTACCCCTTTTATGGCCAATTACTTGCATATGAGCCTTCAAAATGAGCACGTTTGATTATTCCTGTTTGACTCTCATAGACTTAAGTCCCATAGACTTAAAGTGGGGTGTTTGGCTCATCTCTATTAACTTTATATTGACACAAACAGTGGATTGCAAGGACAGTGAGATTGCAATACGATTTGTGAGATTCACAGGGATCTCTGCGTTTCCCGCACTGCATATGTGTGAACCTAGGCCTAATTTCAATATCTTTTTATTGAAAGCTTTTCATTAATACAAAATATTACAAAATTAGAGACAACTCAAACATTAACAGGGTACTGTGTCAAACGAAATCATGTGTAGACAATATTGAAATGTTGTTGCACAAGGTTACATTGTGAAGCTGGTACAACAAGTAAAAGGCATAGAAACAGTAATTTTAAATGATGCGTGGTGAGTTAAGAAGATGTATATATTGCATATCAGTGAATACAAGTTTTCCATAAGTCTAAGGCACTCTCATATTTATCATAGCTGGAGACGAGCAAGGTTTCCTAAGTATGGAGGGTCTATACTATTATGATAACCTCTGAGATGTCTGATATATGATTCGGTTTCCAGAGCCAGACTATAGGTAGTCCCACAGCTAATAAAATATTAGGTCACAACAGTTCTAAGATTAGGAGGTGTACCCACCCTCAAAGATAATATCAGTAACCCCAGGGACGGGTGCAAGGTTATGCCTATGGTCTGAGAGAGTATATAAAATATTTTTGGACAAAATTGAAATAAAAGTGTGCAGGTCCAAAAAATGTGGTATATGGTTCTGGGCTTATTGTATCTTCTCCAGCAAAATGGAGAAATAGAGTTAGTAAAATGTAATATACGGTAAGGGGTCAAATACCATATCAGCATAATTTTGTGCATCATCTCCCAAAGGCTCATGCATCTGGTGACAGTATAGGTAGCTTTTAGAATTTTCTGCCATTGCAAGCTGGAGTATGAGCATTTTAGATCTTTTTTCCCATGTGATTATTGTTTTTTTTTTTTTTGGAAGACAGACTTCCCATTGAAAAGTGAATAGAACAGGGATATGCCCCTTTGCTTTTAATAATGTCATGTATTGCTATTCTATTTGCCGTGGAAGTCTGCAAGCTAAATGGGGGTTATGTTGCAAGTAGGATGAGATTTGAAGATAGGTAAAGTGTGATTTGTCTGCTTGGTAAAATTCCATGTGTACTGTAGGTTATCAAAGGACTTCAGATTTTTATCAAGGTATAGATCTCCAAGTGAGTGGATAAAATGGTCATACCATTCTTTAAGTACAATTATCGGCCATCAGGAAGGGTTGTATAGTTTTTCATGGAACTTTGGGTGTTCTCTGATGCAGGCCACTAAAGACCCTATTAGTAGATTTCAAATTAAGGAAAGTTATTGGGCAGCCTTGACTCATTCCATTTGACATTTGGAAGGTTTGAGATACCTGAGGTGTACACATGGGCCGATGGGCTGGTATAAAATTCCATTATTGCAGAAAAAAGTGCCCAGTGAATCCAAATTTCATAAGTAGCTTAGCCAAGTAAGACCAATGTACCCTATAGAACACTTATCTGCATCTAAAGTCAGGAGCAGAGAAGCGGGGTCAGCGTTTTTGTGGGTTACTCGCCACCATTCATGATCCATTCAGGATCCACTTTATCTGGATTCTGGGTTGAGAAAGATTCATCAGAAATAATATTCCAATCTTTTGGGATGTGTAGTCCTTTTTTCAAGGAATCAATTACATGGATTGAGACACCTTTACAGATCAGAATCTTGGTTGGATATCCCCACTGAAAGTCAGTATCTTTGTAACGGTATTGAGATTTGTACGTGTTTGCAGGGTATGCTGTGAGAGATCTGCAAAAAAAAGAAGATCAATATATGGGGTCAGCAATGATGTTGCTCCCAGGATTTTGAATATGAGCTGTTCCTTTACCTGGAAGAAGTTTATGTGTAGTGACATCATTCAGTACTTGATCTGGTAGGTGAGAGGCGAATCCTATCTATACTGAATTTGGATGGAGTGAGATCAGGAAGCAAGGTAATTAGTAAGTCAGTGGCAAATCTGCGTAAATCTGATTGTTGCACCATTTCAGGTATTCCCCTTATTTTAAAGTTGTTGTGCCTGGACTTGTCCTAAAGATCAGCCAGTTTTGCTATCATCCATTAATGCTTATCCTCATGCTCACCATTCGCATCAATTAAATCATTTATGGTAGAGGCGTATTCGCCCTATTCTATTGTGGAAGTCTGCAAGCTAAATGGCGTGTAACTCTGAGCTAATTTTTTTTTTTTCACACAAGACATCATGTGCCCGTGTAAAGTACTCTGAAGGGAGATTAACATTTCGTTTTTTAGTGTTGTATCCAGGACAGGTTGATTTAGTGTAGGGAAAGAGTTAATATATTCTGGTAGGTCCCTGATATCTTCCTGTGATCCATGTAGGAAGCTTACTTCATACTAGAAAGCCACCTGCTCATACATCCTGAAGTGGACTTTCTCTGGGCTCAATGAGAGTGAAGTATGAGAGCTTGGGGACTGCGCTGCCCTGTGAAGATCTCCCTGCCTGGGAGAGAGAGGTGAACGAGTAGGAGCCCAGAATAGAGAAAGAGGTGCTGTCAGACAAGGCTTGCTCATAGTGTGAATAGAGTTTCCAGGTGCATACATGTGTGCATGTGCAGGTCGGCAACTGGCCGGGCAGATTTGCACAAGCATGCCCAAGTGTGCACCTGTCACTAATACTGCCTCCAAACTGTCTATTTAAACAGGGCTATAGCACTGGCTCAATGCTGTTTGGTCTACAGCATACTGTGTGCTTGATAACACACTAAACCTAGACAAAATTGTGACCTTGTAGTGAAAAATAAACAAATTACACTCAAATGTGATCAACGTGATCATGTACCGCATGTATCTAGAAAAAACAATCGTGAACAAAATCAAACAGGTGAATAGAGGATTGGAGCTTTGCTGACAGGCCAGGACCCGAGCAGGTAGACAAGCGAGGCGCTCGTAGGATATCCTGCAATTTCTGTCTTACACCTTATGTGAGTGTTAAGTTTATTGTTTATTTTTAATAAAATTCTTCCGGTACGGGATTATGCTATGTCTGCCATATCTTTTCTTTATTGAACATGATGCCCATCTGAGACACCACTGTACGGAGATCTACACGGAGCCATACACAATTAGAGGGACGACGAGTTCAGTGCTCGTGGAGACGCTCCCAAAATATTTATCTGTTAAGTGAGTACTTCCTTGGCGCATGTGTTTATCTCTGGACATTGGCGGTGCTACACCATGATCCATTTTTTTTGGTTTTACATATGATACTTGGGAGGATTGCAGCTACAGGAAGGAGACTGGCATCATTCAAATTTCTGCTCATTCGCTCAGAATAACCCTGTGCCTTGGTTGTGTTAAGCTTAATTAGCAATAAGGTAAGCTGCTCACAGGCACAGAGGTGGAGCACTGAAGATTTATCAAGCTTCCAAGCACTGTACCAATGTGTGTTTCATTTTTTCATTTTTGGTGACGGGACTCACTTTTATATACACTTTTGGATTGCACAGTTTGATTGGACCTATTTGGACCTTTTAAAAACATTATTTTTGCTACTGTACATATTTATATTAGTTCACCTGTTTGATTTTGATCACGATTGTTTTTTCTAGATACATGCGGTACATGATCATGTTGATCACATTTGAGTGTAATTTGTTTATTTTTCACTACAAGGTCACAATTTTGTCTAGGTTTAGTGTGTTATCAGTCACACTGTTTCCAGTTTTCGCACTTTCTTTTTATTCTAACACAGCGCTAACACCATCACTGTTATAAATTGTTTTGAGTTTCTTGAATTGGATTCACAGGTGTTTGGCAGCAGTGCCCCCCGTCACGGTATATAGGTTCACCCATCTATCACACGTTAGGGCAGCGCGGGAGTTCCCCCAATTTTTTTGCATACTGTGTGCTTGTTCCTGATTCCTGTGTCTGACCTCTGATCATGACCTGGCTTGCTCCTGACCTCATTTGTCTGCTACCTGCCCTGACCTCGGCTTGTCCCTGGACTCTGCCTGTCTGTTACTGACCCAGCTTGTCTAACCCTGCATCCTGCTCGTCCAGCACGCCCTTTTTTGGTCTCTGCTTCCTGCCGTGCATCCACAGCCTGACCCCAGCCAAGCACTGTGCCAGCCGAACTGTCACTAGCCCGTCCTGCCTGCTACATCTGCCTGCTTTCAGCTGCTTCTGTTTCCTGGCATCCTCCAAGTGAGCTATCAGCTGCTACCCGTGCAGACTACTGAACTGATCACAGGCGCTCATACTTCTCTGTGCGGCTACTGTTTCACTATCAGTGGCCCCCGATCCGGAGCTGTACGAAAGGCTTTCCTCTTCACATTAGGCTCACCAACCAGGTAAATGAAAAAAGACTGTACATTTTGTAAAGAATGCATTTTTCTTTGTTTCTGTTATAAAACTTGTCAAATTTGTAATTTTTCTTTATAAATTTTGGCCAAAAGTTATACTGCTACATATCTTTAGTAAAAATAACCCAAATAAGTATATAGTATTTGGTCTTTGTGAAAGTTAAAGTGAACGTCTACAAGCTATGTGCCAATCACTGCAAATTGATCACACCTGATGTACTGATGGCTTGTCTCATTTCTTGAGACACTAACAAGCCAGGACAGTACAAATACCCCCAAATGACAAATTTTTGGAAAGTAGACATCCCAAGGTATTTAGTAAGAGGCATGGTGAGTTTTTTGAAGTTGTAATTTTTTTCCCACAATTCTTTGCAAAATTAAGATTTGTTTTCACAGAATTGTCATATTACAAAGTTATTTCTCACACACTGTATAGGCATACTTGCAACTACACCCCAAAACACATTTTTCTACTCCTCTTGAGCATGGCAATACCACATGTGTGAGACTTTTACACAGCCTGGCCACATTGAGAGGCCCAACATTCAAGTAGCACCTCCAGGTGTTCTAGGAACATAAATTACACATATAATTTCATGATAACCACACTTTTAAAGGCCCTGGAGCACCAGGACAATGAAAATGCCAACAAAATATCCCCATTTTGGAAAGCAAATACCCCAATGTATATTCTATGAGGCATTATAAGTCTTTTGAACATGTAATTTTTTTCCACAAGTTTTTGAAAAATGTGGAAAGAAAACAAAAACACATTTTTTTTACACAAAGTAGTCCATTTCTAATATATTTCTAACACATAGCATGTACATAGCAAAAAAATTAACCCCCAAAATACATTCTGCTACTCCTTCTGAGTATGGCAATACCACATGTGAGAATTTTTCACAGTCCGGCCACATACAAAGGCCCAACATTCAGGGGACATAAAATTACAAATGTAATTTCCTGACTACCTATTACACGTTTGTGAGGCACTGAGGTATTGATGTGGCACAGGTGTGGCATGGATGTGGCATGGATGAGGCACGGATGAGCACTGATGTGGCATGGATGGGCAAGGATGAGGCACAGGTGGGCATGAATGAGGCACGGTTGAGGCACAAATGGGCATAATTGAGGCACGTATGGGCATGAATGAGGCACAAATTAGGCATGAATAAGGCACATATGGGCATAAATGATGGCATTAATTAGGCACAATTGGGCATGAATGAGGCACAGATGGACTAAAATGAGACACGGTTAGACAGGGGTGAGTGCTGCTGCAGTCTCCCTCCTCTCCTCACACACTGTACCAATTGGTGTGTACAACGTGCAAGGAGAGAGCTGAACCGGACATGCGCTGGTTTGTTGACAAGTGAACGCTCCGTCTTTGGATGGAGCGGTCACATGGTAAAGGCCCGCTGTCATTGACACTTTACCGCAATCCATGATATGCCGGGTGAACCCGGCGAGTACGGACACTTCCATGTGTGCACCCAGGGGGTACGCAGGAATCGCAAGTCTGGGAGGACGTCATTATAAGCCCTCCTAGAATTAGCCCACCACGCTGTAGCCGTCATTCAGCTATGACCCGGTCGGCAAATGGTTATATTGTATGTGTGAAATATAACCTTCATATGGAAAATTATTCCTAGGAATTTTGTTACTATAGTAGATTTAATATCTGTTTGTTTCATCACCCCACTACCACCCATTTTATGAAAAGTGATTATTCTGACAGGCACATAATGCCATTGCTTCCTTTTTTATTAGACAGTGGAGAACACAGCCACAAGGCATAGATCAGATCAGAGCAGCTCCGTGCCTTGTGATCCCTGAGATGGCCGTTCACATTGATTGCAAATGTAAGTAATAGAACTGTGTACATTGGAGAGTTCATCCCTTCCTCTCACAATGGAGGAAGGAAAAAGAGGAGGATTTAATGAATGTCTCCATTCAATAAATTTTCCTGGCTGCACTACAGGAAGGCTGTGATTCATGGTGTGGTGGGTTTTAAGGGCCGCTGACCATTAATATTGTGCAATTGTTTTGTATGTTGGTATTTAAAATGCCACTGACCACTACGGATGAGCTTAATATCAAATCTGAACACATGTATTATTACTGAAATTATATATGACAAGTTACCACAGAGTTCTTCTTAAGTTACAACCAGTGACGTCAGAAAAAAAGGGGATTGGGAGGAGGGGCAAAGGAAAAATATTATGGTTAAATTGAAAATGCTAAATATTAAAGATAATAAAGCAGATATAGACATCAATGCCTTTTTATTCTCTCTCAAAAGAATGCTGGAAAATAAGTCCACTAAATACTGGCATATTTTCTACCTGGAAAAATATCTAGAAGAAAATATTAGCCCCATGGGAATTAGAGTATACATTTTTCCCAACTTGAAGACCCTATGAGATGAATTTAGGACTTGATGGGAGAATAACCTATCCAAATGCTCCCATGCTACAACTCCTGATAGAAGAATATAATAAAGATATTTTACAGATTGATGGGGAAATTAGCTTATTGTACTCCACAAACAAAGACATTTCGAGTAAAGATAGTGAACTTTAAAGCCACCTAGAAAAATGTAATGTTAACATCATATAAGAAAAAGAGAAAACATTTTTTAAGGATAGAATGGCATTTCAAAGCAATTGAGCATTTAGATTGTCGACACAGAATAATCGCTGTACAAACTGGACTAAAACTTGTGAGATAAATGTAACTGATGATGTAGTTTCTGATGCATCTTCACTAGGGATGAGCTTCGAGTTCGAGTTGAACTCATGTTCGACTCGAACATTGCCTGTTCGCCCATTCGCCGAACAGCGAACAATTTGGGGTGTTCGCGGCAAATTCGAAAAGCCGCGGAACACCCTGTAAAAGTCTATGGGAGAAATCTAAAGTGATAATTTTAAAGGCTTATATGCAAGTTATTGTCATAAAAAGTTTTTGGGGACCCGGGTCCTGCCCCAGGGGACATGTATCAATGCAAAAAAAGTTTTAAAAACGGACGATTTTAATAATGCTTAAGCCCTGTACACACGATGGACTTTTTTTATCGGACAAACCGATCGTGTATGGGCCCCATCGGTCTTTTTTCCATCGGTGTGAAAAAATAGAACATGTTTTAAGTTTATCCGATGGAAAAAAAAAACGATAGCAAATTCCGATCGTCTATGGGCCAGTCCATCGGATAAAAAACCCACGCGTGCTCAGACTGAATTATGAGACGGGAGCGCTCGTTCTGGTAAAACTAGCGTTCCTAATGGAGAGAGCACATTCGTCATTCTGCAAATTATTGCCTCGTTTAATGCAGCGCATTGTTTTCTTCTTTATAATGGTCTTTAAAATGTTTTTTTTTTTGCTGCAGATATTTATCCCCAGTTCTGACAAACTTATTTCTTTATTGTGTCAAGTGATCTCATGAATAATGTTATCTTTTTTTAAAGCCAGATCTGCCTAATTATAATTTTTTTGTAGAATCAAGATATACCTTTATTTTATATATTTTTTAATTTTTGTTTCTTGTGGCCTCATTTTTTTTGGTGTCAAGTTCTCACAACAACATATTT